>CM038143.1:235969152-236569152 GCA_021437245.1 Aegilops speltoides
CTTCAGTATGTTTATACTCTCGCTGCTAGGGAACTTGCGGTGCCAACACACTTGCTGAGTACGGAACGTCGGCAGCTTCTGGCGGTGTTTTCTCCGCAAGAAACCTCCTCGGGCCAGCTGCGATGCACTCGATTTGTTGAGCGGACTCGGAAACAAATCGAGGACGCAACTCTGCCGTGAGTTGGCTCCTCTGCGCACAAGTTTCTCATACAAAGGGCGCCTTACGGCAAGGCTTGCTACGTCACGCCCTCTGCCTGTTATATCCTTTGTGTGTTTTCACCCTACGCTTCTAGGGAACTTGCCGGTGCTAACACATTTACTGAGTACGGGACATCAGTAGCCTGCTGGCGGTGTTGTTTTCGGCAGGAAACCTTCTCGGGCCAGTTGCAGTGCACTTGCGTTGTTGAGCGGGCTCGGAAACAAAGCAAGGACGCAACTTAACCACGAGTTGGCCCCTTCTGCGCGCAGGCATCGTATACAAAGGACGAACATGCAAAGGGGCATAACATAAAAGGAACATGGAACTAACGGGTGACATGTACAAGAACTCGGATGACTTAGCTTTTTTTAAACGTCCTGCTGAGGTCGCACTTCTTCCCCGATCCTTTCCCCTTGTATGCTCTTGTCCCTATGCTGCCAGGGAATCCACTGGCGCACACATGCTTGCTGAGCGTGTTGCCTCCGGCGGGGAGAACTCGTCGGGCTGGTTGCGGCGCGCTTTTATCATCGAGCGGACTCAAGACGAGTGGACGGTGCAACTCAACCACGATTCGTTCCCCGTGCCTCAGTTACGCATACAAGGTATGGATTTTCAGGGGATGCGACCCAAAAGTTCGAAGCTTGGCATCTTTCTCTGCCCTACTGGCCGGTGGACTGGTTGGCGGAGCTCGTTGGCGCGTCCTCGACGACAGCACGGCGCTCCGGGGAGGTACGCCTGTCGGAGAGTGCACCAGAGCCGGAGCCATCCTTGCCGGGCATAGTCCTTGGTAGGTCTATCTTTGCTTTCTTCGCACTTGCCGGTGGAGCTCGATGGCGCGTCCTCGACGGAGACGCAGCGCTCCGAGGGGCTGTGTCTGCCGGAGTGAGCACCAGAGCCGTCGTCCTTGCCGGACTTGGTCTTCTTCTTCCCCCGGGGAGCTTCAGCGGCAAGTGGCTCGCGCTCTGCCGCAGCAGCTGCTTCCCGATATATCTTGTCGGCGCAGATAAGTGCATCCTTCTTGTCGCCTTGGATAGAAATGGCACTCATCGGGCCAGGCATCTTGAGCACATTGTATGCGTGGTGAGAGGCCGCCATGAACTTGGCGAGTGCGGGTCGGCCGAGTATCCCGTTGTAGGGTAAAGGGATATCAGCCACGCCGAATGTAACCCTCTCGATCCTGAAGTTCAACTTCGCTGCGAACGTCACCGCAATGTGATCTTCCCTTAGGCTGGCTCCTTCCGGGTTTATTCCTTGAAGGTGCCGGTCTCTTCAAGCTTCATTGTCGGGGACACGGAGCTTCTTGAGTACTGCGGAGGAAATCAAGTTCAGGCGGCCCGCCGTCCGAGCAACATCTTCGTGACCTTGAGGTTGCGGATCGTTGGTGAGACCAACAGCGGCAAACACCCGACCGCAATGATGCGATCAGGGTGGTCCTCAACGTCGAAGACGAGGGGCGTGCTGGACCACTTCAGAGGCCTGCGCGCCTCGACGGACGGCTCTGCTGCATTCACCTCCCGCACCCACTGTTTGAGTTGGCGGTGCGAGGTGTGCAGGGAGGCGCTGCCGTCGACGCACAATACCTCTGTCGCCTTCTGAAACTCTTGATCCTCAGTCTCATCTTCCTCCATCTCATCATCTTCATCTTCCTCCTCGTCCTTGTCACGGCCACGGGGAGGCCTGTCTCCTTGCCGCGTCTTGGCCTTGCCACGGTTCCCTCCCCGGGCGGGAAGTTTCTTGCCGGATCCTCCACCACCTCCTTGGGCTCTCTCCTTATCGTGGCGCTCGTATTCAGCTTTCTGCAGCTCCGCCATCTGCTCTACTTTTTTGCAGGTTTGGAGGTCATGGCCTTTGGTGCGGTGGATCTTGCAATAACACTTGCTGGAGCCGTCTTGCTTGTCGGCGGCTGCTACAGCCTCGCCGGAGTCGTCGGTCTTGGCCTTGTCGGAGCCGCCTCCGTTGCCGGAATGCTCAACAGCTAGCACATCCTTAGCTTTCCTCTTCCTATTGTTCCGCCTCCGGTTCCTTCTTGCCGGGGCAGCGTCCTCGCTGTCAGATCCTTCTACTCCGGCAACCTCTCCGGGGATTTTCCTCCCCTCTTCAGCCCGTGCACACTTGTCGGCAAGAGCGTAGAGCTCACTGACATCTCGAATCTTTATCATCGCCATCTCCTCCCTCATCCTGCGGTTGCGCACGTTCTGATGAAACGCGCTGATAACTGCGGCAGGGTGGACGTCGGGGATGTTGCGCTGCACCTGGCTGAATCTTTGTATATACTTGCGCAGGGGCTCCCCCTCCTTCTGGACGAGTAAATGGAGGTCACTTTCCTGGCCATGAGGCTTGTGGCCGCCCGTGAAGGCGCCGACAAACTGATGACACAGGTCCGCCCATGAAGAGATGGAGCCGTCCGGCAAGTGCATGAGCCAAGATCTGACGTTGGGCTTGAGTACCAGCGGGAAGTAGTTGGCGAGGATCTTCTCGTCGCGTCCTCCGGCAGCCTGCACCGCGATGGTGTAGATGCTGAGGAACTCCGACGGGTGTATCCTGCCATCATACTTCTCGGGAACATCTGGCTTGAAATTTTTAGTTTTGGGCCACTGAACTTGCCGCAGCTCGCGGGTGAACGCAGGGCAACCTGCCGCATATGGCAAGTCGCCTGGTTCTCCGGGTGCGTGCGCGTCAACAGCGGGCCCGGCGCGCTGGTCAGATTGACGTCGCGCTTCCCTCGGCGCTGCGAAAAGGAAGGCGTCTTCGCGTTGCCGTTCTTGGAGAACGTGGCGCTGATCCCGGCGAGTTCGCGGGTCCGATGACGCGTCGGCGTCAAGGTTGGTCCGCGAGCCGCGATCTTAACTGTGGGGCTGGGAGCGCCTGAAGCGGTACCCAGAGGTCCCGTCAGCGCCGTCCTGCGCCGGGGCGTCTTGTCGGGCCCTTGACGCGTTCGGTCGCCGGGGTTTGTCACCATTGGCGAAGCTGACTAGGCTGTGTATGGCCATCCTCCAGTCGTCGATCTTGTGCGGCGCTGGAGGGAAGTCTAGGAGCAGCCGGGCTCGGGCCAGCGCTTCTTCTGCAGTCTTGGGCAGCGGTGGTGATGGGCGGCGAGGAGCGAGACGTGCTCGGACTCTGTCGGGTTGGGAGGAGCAACACCGCCCAGCGACCGTACTTCACTCGCACCAAAGATGCGTTCGTGCATGCTGCCCGCGAAAGTGCCTCGCGACCCACCAGCTTTGCCTTGCTCCAACGCGAGCACGGTGCTTGGAGCACCGGGGCGCTGTTGGCCTTGAACTTCTTGGGACGGATGTGGCGTATGCACCGTCGCCGACGCTTGCGGGGCCTTGTTCTTGGATCTGGTGACGACACGAGACCCACCGGCGGTACCGGCCGCCCCGCCGGCGCCCACCTCACCGCCTGTTTGCTCCGGCGGTGGCGGTAGAGTTGATGTAGACGGAGCGGCCACCTCCGAAGGCTTCTTCTTCGGTGGCATGTTGACGATGACGCTGATGTGGTGTGCGCGGAGACCGGATCAGATGTTCACGACCTCGACGCCCCCTACCTGGCGCGCCAAAGATGTCGGGGTCCGGACGCGTATCCGTGGCCTCGAGCACCTATGGGGCACTCGGGGGCCCCTTCTGGTTCGGCAGGGGGGCGAGGGTCGCGCGCAGAGCAGATCGAGGTCGAGCACACGCGGGGAAACGGGCGATCTTTACCCAGCTTCGGGGCTCTCCGGAGAGATAACACCCCTACTGCTGCTCTGTGTTGTTATTTGATCTAGCTCGAACGTGCGAGCATACGGTGGTGCTGTGGGTGTCGAATGGATCCGAACCCCTTCTACGTGCGTATGGGCCTCCCTTTTATAGTCTGAAGGGGGTACCCACAGGTGGCAGCGTAGGAAGAAGGGGGTATAAACGTAAAAACGCAGGTTGGTACAACAGAGACAACAAAGGTGCCCTACCTAACTCGACGGCAGGGACAAGGGCATTAAATGCCCGTCCGTCGCCTAACAAAGCAAGTGGAGGACCGTTAGGTGAGCCTCCGGTGCCACGACGGCGCCTCTGTCGCTCCGTTTGCCACCTCGCTCTGCATGGTTGCGTAGTATCCCGCCACGTGCTCTCGGGCGGCTGGTGATGACGCGTCCGCGGGCGCTGGAGTTGGGTGGCAGCCTTGCCGCGGCGGCGCCTTGCCGGTCCTCTTGTCGTGCGGCAAGCTTGCCGCCATCGAACTTCGCCGGGCGCGCGGGCGCCAGCGGCAAGTTTTCTGTGATGCCATAGCTATCCTTCGGCAAGCTCCTCTTGCCGGGGCCTTCGTGTTCTGGTCTGGTACTTTGTTTTTGAATGGCAGCGATAAGGAGCGGTGGGGAGCCTTGTCGGGCGTCAGGCGATCCTTGCCGCGGGGTGCTACGACTGTCCGTGCACAAGTTCGGGGTACTAAGGTGCCCCCCTACTTTAGTACACCGACAGCTGGCCACCGGACTATCCGCCACCTGTGTAGGAAAGGCGAGAATTAATACCTGAGATTATGATCCTCGGCACGTTGTCGCTTTCGACAACATACCGAGTCTCAGGGGCTACTATCTATACAGGGCGCGCTTTATGTGCAAAACTGTCAAAAGGTATGTCATTTTTACGTACCTCAAACCCCTCCAGCTAACTTCTGACGGCATCATGCAGCCCGCCTTCGGCGGATGAAATTCTTCCAATCACCATACTCATCAATGTACGGTGATCTTCTGAGATAGACGCCCTCTCGAGCAGATCCTTCAGCTCCCCCGGACGTACACCAGTTGGTGCCGAACTCTTCGGCCCTGCCGGACTTGGGGATACCCTCCGCGATGACACCTCAGGGTCGTCCGCCCCACCTGACGGTGCGGCAGATGGAGGCGTCTCGCTCTCCATCATCTCCGGACGAAGGTCCCCCGAAGACGAGCCCATCTGAGAAGGACGGAGATCCGAACTACAAGGTAAAAACTTAGGTTATCCTCAGAAGCACAAATAGGGATGTCCCTTATTACAAAACTCCCCTTTTTCTACTTACGGCTCGCTAGAGGGCTGATTCCTTAGGGGAGAGAGTGCGGCCGGGGCCTCCCCAGACGCAGGACCCTCTGGTGAAAATCTCTTCCCCCGCTTCGAGGCCTTGGCCTCCGGGTTTTCGGAAGTGGTCCTCTTCTCCCCTTGGAAGGAGGGATTCTCGATCCCCCCTTTCTCAAAAGCCTCCTTGGTAGAGGTGGTAGTTCCTCTGTTTTCCCCTTCGCCTTCCTCTAAAGGCGCAACCTCCAGCATCCTGACCAGCACGGGATCCGGCACGGTCTCCGGGAGGGCGGACACCATCAGATCGGTTTATGCTTGCTATCCACTCCTATTCAAGGGACAATTGGTTAAAAAGCAAATTCAAGAAGGCGCGAACAAATGGTGTGTCCGGACACAGGGCTACTTACCTGAGCATCCGGGCGATTGCAGCTTAGACCGGCATCCTCGGTCAATTCCGGACACACTTCTTGTGATCCGAAGAACGATTTATACATCTCCACGGGTGTCGTACCCATAAAGTGTTGAAGAGCTCGTGGCCCCTCTGGATTAAACTCCCACAGACGGAGGGGGCGACGCTTGCAGGGCAGGAGACGCCGAATCAGCATAACCTGCATCACTATGACCAGATTGATCTCCCTCTCTTGGAGGTCTCGAATCCAGCCCTGCAATAGGGGTACGTCCTTTGACGGCCCCCAGTTGAGCCCTTGGTTGACCCATGACATCAGCCGCTGTGGAGGGCCCGAGCGAAAGATGGGCGGCGGCTTCTGCCTGCTGCCCCTGGGAGCGGTTACATAGAACCACTCCTGTTGCCACAAGCCGAGCTCCTCCTGGAAAGAGCCCTCATGCCATGGAGCATCGGCCCTCCTGCTTACAACCGCCCCGCTGCACTCTGCTTGACGCCCCTCGATCATCTTCGGCTCCACATTGAAGGTCTTGAGCCACAAACCGAAGTGGGGGGTAGTGAGGAGGAAGGCCTCGCAGACGACAATGAATGATGAGATGGGGAGGATGGACTCTGGAGCCAAGTCGTGGAATTCCAACCCATAGTAAAACATAAGCCCTCTCACAAAAGGATCCATCAGGAAGCCTAAACCCCAACGGAGGTGGGACACAAACACGACGCTTTCGCCGGGCTCGGGAGTGGGAATGACTTGCCCTTTGGCGGGCAACCTATGCGAAATCTCGTAAGTCAGGTACTTGGCTTCTCTCAGCTTTTGCACATCCTCTTCCGTAACGGAGGAGGGCATCCACCGGCCCTGTTGGTCGAGGCCGGACATCGTTGAAGGTCCGAGGCGCTCGAATCTGAGGCTCTGGGTGTTGGAACTCGGGGTGAGGGGCAGATTCGATTGAGGGTTGAAGAAAAGGAACGAGCCTTGGTCTCATTATAAAGAGGTAGAATACCAAGAGCCGTCCCCGTGACCGTTTGGGACTCGCCTTCGATAGAGGGGGCGTGGTAACGGGCACGGTTGGGTTACCCATGTCCGTATTGATGGGAATCCCGAAATAAGGGGAACACGATCTCTGCTTCGACAAGACGTGCCAAGGAAACCGCTTCGCTAAACACACTGAGGTGGTATGGTAAAAACGATTCAAGTAAAGGCTTGGCAGTGGTGTGATGTCACGCCACAAAATACGTCAGCAGATTGAGCTTGTGTACATATTATTCTCTCTACGGTAGTATGTGGAATTTATTTTGCAGAGCCGGACACTATCCTAGTGTTCACAATCTTCTATGAATTAATTCGGAGGAGGAACCCGCCTTGCAATGCCGAACAATATGCGCGCCGGACTCATCGTCATTGAAGCCTGGTTCAGGGGCTACTGAGGGAGTCCTGGACTAGAGGGTGTCCAGATAGCCGGACTATCATCATCGGCCGGACTCCAAGACTATGAAGATACAAGATTGAAGACTTCGTCCCGTGTCCGGATAGGACTTTCCTTGGCGTAGAAGGCAAGCTTGGCAATACGGATATGTAGATCTCCTACCATTGTAACCGACTCTGTGTAACGCTAGCCCTCTCCGGTGTCTATATAAACTGGAGGGTTTTAGTCTGTAGGACGAACAACCATTACAACAATCATACCATAGGCTAGCTTCTAGGGTTTAGCCTCCTTGATCTCGTGGTAGATCCACTCTTGTACTACCCATATCATCAATATCAATCAAGCAGGAGTAGGGTTTTACCTCCATCGAGAGGGCCCGAACCTGGGTAAAAACATCGTGTCCCTTGTCTCCTGTTACCATCCGCCTAGATGCACAGTTCGGGACCCCCTGCCCGAGATCCGCCGGTTTTGACACCGATAGTATGCATTTTGCATCAATGCCATGTTTAACTTGTTTTGCTCATATCTTCTAGGTCGTAGCTCCGAATCTAATGAACTTTATATGTAACTTGACTAGAATTTTGTGTAGATCCTCTTGGTGCTCTTTAACTTGCTGTTTAACAACTTCAACTTAATGTTTGTCCAGATCTGGACCAACTTCGAAATTTACATATGAGGACTTACCGGAATTGTTATATGTTGTTTCCGGCCTCATTTAAACTTGCCTTGATGTGTTGCTCTTGTTTGAAGCATCTCTTGCCATGAGTAGCTTCATGTAGTCTTGTCTTGCATCATGCTTGGTTGTGCATCATGTCTTGTCTATGTGTGGTGTGTTTACCATGTTGTGTGCTTCTTCTCGATAGTTCCCGTTTTCGTTGCGATCCTGAGGATTCGTTCGTCTACGCTTGGTTCGTCTTCGTGGCTTCATCTTCTTCATGGACTCGTTCTTCTTCCTAGCGGGATTTCAGGCAAGATGACCGCTACCCTGGATCTCACTACTATCATTGCTATGCTAGTTGCTTCGTTCTATCGCTATGTTGCGCTTCCTATCACTTGTTCTTCAAGCCTCCCCAAATTGCCATGAACCTCTAACCTTTGACACCTTTCCTAGCAAACCGTTGTTTGGCTATGTTACCGCTTTGCTCAGACCCTCTTATAGCGTTGTTAGTTGCAGGTGAAGTTGAAGATTGCTCCATGGTGGACAGGATTATGTTGGGATATCACAATATCTCTTATATTATTAATGCATCTATATATTTGGTAAAGGGTGGAAGGCTCGGCCTTATGCCTGGTGTTTTGTTCCACTCTTGCCGCCCTAGTTTCTGTCATACCGGTGTTATGTTCCCGGATTTTGCGTTCCTTACGCGGTCGGTTGATTTATGGGACCCCCTTGACAGTTCGCTTTTAATAAAACTCCTCCAGCATGGCCCAACCTTGGTTTTACCATTTGCCTCACCACCACCTACTTTTCCCTTGGGAGTCGCTCTCTCGAGGGTCATCTTTATTTTAGCCCCCCCCCGGGCCAATGCTTGTCTAAGTGTTGGTCCAAACCGAGCGATGTCCGGCGCCCCCTGGGCAACCAGGGTCTATGCCAACCCGACGTCTTGCTCATCCGGTGTGCCCTGAGAACGAGATATGTGCAGCTCCTATCGGGATTTGTCGGCACAGCGGGCGGTCTTGCTTGTCTTGTTTTACCATTGTCGAAATGTCTTGTAAACCGGGATTCCGAGACTGATCGGCTCTTCCTGGGAGGAATATCCTTCGTTGATCGCGAGAGCTTATCATGGGCTAAGTTGGGACACCCCTGCAGGGTATTATCTTTCGAAAGTCGTGCCCGCGGTTATGTGGCAGATGGGAATTTGTTAATGTCCAGTTGTAGATAACTTGACACCTGATCCGAATTAAAACGCATCAACCGCGTGTGTAGCTGTGATGGTCTCTTCTCGGCGGAGTCCGGGAAGTGAACACGGTCTTTGGGTTATATTTGACGTAAGTAGGAGTTCATGATCACCTCTTGATCATTACTAGTTGACGACCGTTCCTTTGCTTCTCTTCTCGCTCTTATTTGCGTATGTTAGCCACCATATCTTGCTTAGTCGGTGCTGCAACCTCACCACTTTACCCCTTCCTTTCCCATTAAGCTTTGCTAGTCTTGATACCCATGGTAATGGGATTGCTGAGTCCTCGTGGCTCACAGATTACTACAACAACAGTTGTAGGTACAGGTTATGTGATGATCATGACGCGAGAGCGATGTTTGCTTGTTTGGAGTTCTTCTTCTACTTCTTCTTCGATCAGGGGATAGGTTCCAGGTCGGCAGCCTGGGCTAGCAGGGTGGATGTCGTTTGAGTTTCTGTTTGTGTTTCATCCGTAGTCGGATGTTGATCTTATGTAAGATGATGTTGTATTCGTGTGGCATTGTATGCCTTATGTATGTATCCCTATCTATTATGTAATGTTGATGTAATGATGTCCACCTTGCAAAAGCATCTTCAAGATGCGCTTCTATTCTTGGTGGGACCTTCGAGTTCCTTTAGGATAGGGTCGCATCTTGGGCGTGACATGCTTCACTTATATCTTTTGAGCTTGATAGTTTTGCTCATAGTGCTTCACTTATATCTTTTGAGCGTGATAATTTTTGCTCTAGTACTTCACTTAGATCTTTTAGAGCACAGTGGTGGATCTGTTTTAAATAAACTATTGATCTCTCATGCTTCACTTAGATTATTTTGAGAGTCGTTAATAGCATGGTAATTTGCTTAATATTAATATACTTGGTATTCAAGATATGTGAAACTTTCTTCTGAGTGAGTTGAATACTAAGATAAGTTTGATGCTTGATAATTGTTTTGAGATATGGAGGTGATAATATCAAAGTTGTGCTAGTTGAGTAATTTTGAATTTGAGAAATGCTTGTGTTGAAGTTTGCAAGTCCCGTAGCATGCACGTATGGTTAAAGTTGTGTAACAAATTTGAAACATGAAGTGTACCTGGCTTGTGCATCCTTATGAGTGGCGGTCGAGGACGAGCGATGGTCTTTTCCTACCAATCTATCCCCCTAGGAGCATGCACATAGTACTTGATTTTTGATGACTTCTAAATTTTTGCAATAAGTATATGAGTTCTTTTGACTAATGTTGAGTCCATAGATTATACGCACTCTCATCTTTCCGCCTTTGCTAGCCTCTTCGGTACCGTGCATTGCCCTTTCTCACCTTGAGAGTTGGTGCAAACTTCGCCGGTGCATCCAAACCCCGTGATACGATACGCTCTATCACACATAAACCTCCTTATATCTTCCTCAAAACAGCCACCATACCTACCTATCATGGAATTTCCATAGCCATTCCGAGATATATTGCCATGCAGCTTCCATCATCATCATCATGACATACATTACTTTTGTCATATTGCCATTGCATGATCATGTAGTTGACATCGTATTTGTGGCAAAGCCACCATGCATTATTTTTCATACATGCCACCCTTGATTCATTGCACCATCCCGGTACACCGCCGGAGGCATTCATATAGAGTCATATCTTGTTCTAAGTTTCGAGTTGTAATCCTTATGTTGTAATCAATACAAGTGTGATGATCATCATTATTAGAGCATTGCCCAAACAAAAAAAAGGCCAGAAAAAAAAAAGAAAGGCCCAAAAAAAGACAATAAATAAAAAGGGCAATGCTACTATCTCGTTTTCCACACTTGTGCTTCAAAGTAGCACCTTGTTCTTCATGTAGTGAGTCTCATATATTGTGCTTCAAAGTAGCACCTTGTTCTTCATGTAGTGAGTCTCATAAGTTGTCTTTTTATACTAGTGGGAATTTTTCATTATAGAACTTGGCTTGTGTATTCCTACGATGGGCTTCCTCAAATGCCCTAGGTCTTCATGAGCAAGCAAGTTGGATGCACACCCACTAGTTTTCTTTTGTTGAGCATTCATAGCTCTAGTGCATCCATTGCATGGCAATCCCTACTCCTCATGTTGATATCAATTGATGGGCATCGCCATAGCCCGTTGATTATCCTCGTCAATGTGAGACTTTCTCCTTTTTTGTCTTCTCCACACAATCCCCATCATCATATTCTATTCCACCCATAGTGCTATATCCATGGCTCACGCTCATGTATTGCGTGAAGGTTGAGAAAGTTTGAGATTATTTAAGTATGAAACAATTGCTTGGCTTGTCATCGGGGGTATAGAAGTTGGGAACCTCTTTGTGTGACGAAAATGAAGCATAGCCTAACTATATGATTTTGTAAGGATGAACTTTCTTTTGCCATGCTATTTTGAGAAGACATGATTGCTTTGATTAGTATGCTTGAAGTATTATTATTTTTGAGTCAATATGAACTTTTGTCTTGAATCTTTCGGATCTGAATATTCATGCCACAATTAAGAAGATTTACATTGAAATTATGCCAAAGTACCACTCCGCATCAAAAATTCTTTTTTATCATTTACCTACTCGAGGACGAGCAGGAATTAAGCTTGGGGATGCCTGATACGTCTCCAACGTATCTATAATTTTTTATTGCTCCATGCTACTTTATCTACTATTTTGGACTATTTTGGGCTTTATTTTCCACTTTCATATTATTTTTGGGACTAACCTATTAACCGGAGGCCCGACCCAGAATTGCTGTTTTTGCCTATCTCAGTGTTTCGAAGAAACGGAATATCAAACAGAGTCCAAACGGAATGAAACCTTCGGGAACGTGATTTTCTCACCGAACGTGATCCAGGAGACTTGGAACCTGCTCCAAGGAACAAAAGAGGCGGTCACGAGGGTGGGGGTGCCCCCCCTAGGGCGCGCCCCCTGCCTCATGGGCCCCCTGTTGCTCTACCAACGTACTCCTTCCTCCTATATATACCTACGTATCCCCAAACGATCAGAAGAGGAGCCAAAAACCTAATTCCACTGCCGCAACCTTCTATATCCGCGAGATCCCATCTTGGGGCCTATTCCGGAGCTCCGCCGGAGGGGGCATCCACCATGGAGGGCCTCTACATCAACACCATAGCCCCTCTGATGAAGTGTGAGTAGTTTACTTCAGACCTTCGGGTCCATAGCTAGTAGCTAGATCGCTACTTCTCTCTTTTTGGATCTCAATACAATGTTCTCCCCTTCTCTCGTGGAGATCTATTCGATGTAATCTTCTTTTTGCGGTGTGTTTGTTGAGACCGATGAATTGTGGGTTTATGATCCAACTTATCTATGAATAATATTTGAATCTTCTCTGAATTCTTTTATGTATGATTGAGTTATCTTTGCAAGTCTCTTTGAATTATCCGTTTGGTTTGGCCAAATAGATTGGTAGTTCTTGCAATGGGAGAAATGTTTAGCTTTGGGTTCAATCTTGCAGTGTCCTTTCCCAGTGACAGAAGGGGCAGCAAGGCACGTATTATATTGTTGCCATCGAGGATAACAAGATGGGGTTTTATCATATTGCATGAATTTATCCCTCTACATCATGTCATCTTACTTAAGGCGTTACTCTGTTTTTAACTTAATACTCTAGATGCATGCCGGATAGCGGTCGATGAGTGGAGTAATAGTAGTAGATGCAGAATCATTTCGATCTACTTGTCTTGGATGTGATGTCTATATACATGATCATACCTAGATGTACTCATAACTATGCTCAATTCTGTCAATTGCTCAACAGTAATTTGTTCACCCACCGTAGAATATGTATGCTCTTGAGAGAAGCCACTAGTGAAACCTATGGCCCCCGGGTCTATTCTCATCATATCAATCTCCATTACTTTATTACTTGCTTTGTTTTTACTTTGCCTTTTACTTTTCACTTTGCATCTATATACCAGAAATACCAAAAATATTATTTATCATCTCTATCAGATCTCACTCTCGTAAGTGACCGTGAAGGGATTGACAACCCCTAATTGCGTTGGTTGCGAGGAGCTATCGTTTTGTGTAGGTATGAGGGACTTGTGCATGGTCTCCTACTGGATTGATACCTTGGTTCTCAAAAACTGAGGGAAATACTTACGCTACTTTGCTGCATCATCCTCTCCTCTTCGGGGAAATCCAACGCAGTGCTCAAGAGGTAGCACACCCTTAAAAACATCGTTACGGTTCTATCAAAATTCATATACTCCGTCCTTATTCTTGACAGTGTCGATCTTCTCAGATTCTCGGGAAAATTCCTTCTCTGGGCTCTTCCAGTAGTGGCATACCCTTTTCCGCGATTCTTCTATCCTTTTATCATGATAAGGTTCTTTCGAGACTGGATCTTCTAAGCTGATGGGTCTGGCGCCAATACTAAACAACTATCGATATCTCAGGGTGGTCAACAATTTATGGTTTCTCCTGCAGGAAATGGGTCTGGTTTGAACCTCACCGTATATCCTACGTTTGGCAACAGCTGCCTTGTACAAGGGGAAAACGCCATACCATTCTAAGGTTTAAACAAGGTTTAATATCGCCGTCTCTCTACTATGGGTAATTCACTCAGATTTACCATCCCATATAGCACGACGAATAATAAGAGTAAGTCGGTATGGTGATCAATCCATCCCGCACCCAAATCATTACCTTGCATATGGTTTAGCGAATCTCGCATTCTAACACTCGGTCATCCTCACAAGCATTGCATAATTTCTCTTGTCAACGAACAAAGTTCGGATAAATCCATTGATTCTGCAAGCCAAACAAACATCTATCGTTTCTTCACATCTCTCAGGTTTTTCGTAACTCCTATAAGACCGTCTGTCGATAAAATCGTAACTTCTTCCAGGGTTTTTCCTTCAGCAAGAGAGTGCTTGCTTCTTGGCAGGTCCTGGAGCCTATGGGTTATGGCCCATCTCATCACTTGTAAACCTTGAACTCGTCATCGGGGCAACTGATCATTATTCCAAAATCCAATTTCCTAGCATTCTTAAATCCATCCAATTGTGATGTCGCCCTTCCTTCTATTGGTGCCAAACTAAGATGTGATTACTCATACTCCTCATGGAGTTACAATTGCCCCATAATTCCAACATCATACCTCCTTTATATCCAATAGTAATCCATCCCTTTGTATTCTTGGGGTATCCCGCATATCGAGACAAAACTCGTACTTATTTTGTCCATAGTCCACTTCATGGAACATCGTATCTTTTCTCGGGGTCAAGGGTCCTCACAGGGTACTACCAACCTTAAAATGCCCAAATTCATCCACAGACCATATTTCTCATATCCTCGAAAATGGTCGAAATCTTTCTTTATAGAGTAACAACTCATAAGATCCAAATAAGTACCAATGATGCTAACTTTATTGATTCTCAAATTATTACAATCTCCCGCATTTCCATTACATGCCTCAACTCAACACCTCGATGTAAAAGAATTGTTCCCACTACTACTACTACACTTCTTTTGTTGCTAACTCAACTATTTAGCACAAGTCTCCTTCTCCTTGGGACAATCTCTTGCAAAGTGCCCTGCTTCATTACAGAAGAAACATATTACTTCTGACGAATCTCGAGGTTTCCTCATGATTACATAGCCTCCTTGGGTCCTTGGCTTCCTTTTGGGCAACTGCTGAAGTAGTGCCCTGACTCCTTGCACCTGAAACAGGTCATATGGCTCAGGTCTTTCCTGGAATCCAATCTACTTCTCTTCCTGGACTTTCCATTCCAATCAGGGCTTCTATTTCCTGTGGGTCATACTCTACTTCCTCTATCGAGAATTCTACTAGATCCCCATTTGGACAATTCTGGGAGATGTGTCCTTCTTCTCCACATGAATAGCATGACTTGGTGCAGGCTTTAATTTTGTTTCCTTTGTGTGTGTCCTCGACATCTTCCTTCATCACAGGTTCTTCTAAAATCTCCATGAGGGCTCCTTTCATTGCTTCTTTCTTTTGCTGGATGGTTCTTTGTACCATGGGGTAAATGTGACACTGAGCAGGGTAGTGGGTAGTTCCTTCACACAAGAAACAAGTAATCTGCCTAGTTGGGCATTCTTCAGCTGGGTGACTTCCTTCATAATTAGGGCATTCATCCTTGTGCTCCTTATGGTTGTGTCCTATTCCTCCACAAAGCTTGCATGCACGGAGTCTCTTCATCTCCTTTCCATCTTCAAATTCGGGGACATAAGACGAGACTTTAGCAAAGTCAACTTAAATTGCTTCCAAGTGGTTACTCCTTGCCATCCATTGATGTTTTGGTACATCCTCCACCAAGTAGCAGCACCTCTTTCAAAGCACTGAAGAGCATGCTGGGTCATATTCTTTCCGGCTATAGTGTTATTCTCCATATGATCTTCCATGTTCTGAATCCATCGGTCCGTCTCCAATTGACTCATCGGTCCAGAAAATATGAGTTCATCTCCATTCATCCTCTATTGGGTCCAGGGGTTTGGGATGGGATAAGAGAGATAGAGAGGGATACACACAATACAAACAGTAGTTTTGAAAAGGGTATTTTATTTTGTGGCTGTCGGAAAAACATCAAACAAATGACAGCTCACAACCATCGCGTCTAACGTAAGTATATAACAGGGGTTTGGTCTTCTAGAAGTCAATAAATCTTCAAGGTCGTCAAACTCTTCAAGTCTTGGTCATGTCTCTGATGGCTTCTTCCGATCGTGCTTGTCCTTATCTAGTTCTTTTGCCAGATCATCTCTGTTGACGCGAAGTCTCTCATGGCGTCCTTCAATATTGCTGGAGTTGCGTTCCAAATTCTGGGTTTTAACATCCTTGGCATGAACCATGTCCTACTGTCCATCAGTTATTGACAAATGTCCGGTATCTCGAGGTTTAGCTCCTCCGGCTTGGCTACTTTCAGCTTCTGGTTCCTGAGCTCTTCACAAAATGCTCCTTTGTCAAATACGGCTTCCTAAAGTTCCACCCTAAACTTCTTGATGTAATACTCCATATCCTGGTGATACACCAGCTAAGGTTAAAACTTCATCTTTTGCCGACAGGTGCTCCATCAGCCTTCTACCATCCAATCCTTCTGAAGAAATGCATGCTTAACTCAGCATGGTGACAATAGCATAAGCGGGCGATATCATCTTGGATATCCATTTTTCTGCCCTGTTCATTGACATGAACTATTATTCCATAGTTGATATCTCCTGCCTTAGGGTTTTCTTGACAAAACTTTGAGTATTACGCTCCATGTTTCGGTCTTTCTCCGATACACCTTGATCTCGGGTATTGACAGCTGCCATAGTCTGCTAAGTTCCATAAGGGTATCCTTCCTAGGTCATACTAATTTGAAAATTCTTCAAAGCCTTCAAATTCTCCTAGTCTTTGGAGTCTTCACCGTTGTAGTTTCCGTCATTTGTAATGCACGGTAAAAATCCTCTTTATTCCAAAGTAGTCTTAGTTGTCCGATATCTTGTACTCCTTGGAGTGGTCTCATCAGCCGAATCTTCATGTGGTAAAAAGGGGAAAGGGGTATGGTCTCACTAAAAGGGAATGTTTGAATAAGCTCAGAAGAGAAGAGAGGTAAAAGATCTTTTTGAAAAGAAAGTTGTAGAGGAAATCTTTCCTATGGGCTTGCCAGTTTCTAGGGGTCACGTCCTACAGTCAACATGTGCTCTGATACCATCTTGTGGCGACCCGACCTCAAACGGTCAACTCTCTGTGCTTAAGTGTCATCCCTGGATCGGTATGCTGACACACACAGTACTCGAGGATTTATAACAGAGGTAAATCACATGTATAAAATAATGTAAAAACTATTACCTCAATCCAAATAGCGGAAGTAACAACAAGGTTGTGGATTCCCATCAACACCAACGGCAAAGTTCAGTGTAGAAATCGTAACCCTAACGTATCACTTACTCGTCGTAAGAAATCTTGCAACATGAGACGTTGCAGCCATGTAGGTCAATACATTGAATGTACTGGCAAATTCACACCATAGGATGAATGATGAATAAAGGCTATCTCTACATGCATATATGGCTGGTGGAAAAGCTCTATGGTTATAATGTTTTTGCGAAAAGCCAATTTTTTCCTACTGCAAAGGAATATATTTTATTTAACTACAAATTGGTTGAAAACATTGAGAAGGTAAACCCCCTCTCAATCCCAATTAAAAGAAATCATTAACGACCCAACAATTTAATTATAGAGTGATGAGATCAACATGATAATCCAAGAACCAGATACTCAAGATGTCCATAACCAGGGACACGGCTAACCATGATTAGTTTGTACACTCTGCAGAGGTTTGCGCACTTTTCCCCACAAGACTCAATCTCCTCCGTTGGATTTCTCGCACTACATGGTGTTTGAGAAACGGATGACCGAGACACAGGCCTTCAGTAGCGTTAGCACCTTACGATGGGTAGATAGTGACACCTACTTTCCCCTACATCTGCTAGTCTACCACTATAAGAGTTCACATGACTTAATCAACTATGCTATTGCCCATAATAGCCTGTGGCTACACACTGAAGTTTCTAGCATGAATAATCTTATGATCCCTTTGAGCCTGGGTGACAGTCCATAGGATAATCACACGGAACCCCGGGATTTCCAAAAAAACAGGCAATCACTGGGTTCCCCAGGTGCCTCAATCCACCCAGATGTATATTAAAGTTGCCACCTTAAGTTGAACCATTAAATAACAATCTCACATCTGTCATGGATACACTCAAACCCAATCCACGTCTACGAGCATAGCATAGCAGTATAAGCATAACGTAGAAGTAACTCCCAAGGTTTTGATAGTAACAGGGCAATAGGTTCCTACCTCGTCAACTACTCCCCAATACCCACATGTTATCAATCCTACTCATGCAATGTTTGAGGGTTGAAACTAATGCATAAAAACTGGGTATGAAAGGGATATGATCAAAGTATGAACTTGCCTGTACTGTTGATGAAGATGCTTCGCACTCATAACTCCTGATAGTTCTACTCGTCACACTCCGTTCAATCTATCGTAAGCAATCAATAAGACCACACATAAGCATTCATGCAAAAGAATCGAAAAAAATATCTCGGAAAACTTCGAAAACAAGCAATTAACTCTTGCAACAGAAAATAATTTCTAACAGTACCAAAATTGAGTGAATTTGGCCTTATCAAAAAGTTTAGGTCAAGAGCTTCGACTTGCAAAAAGAATCAATTAAATCGGAGTTACGAATAAAAAGATATGATCAAAAGAAATTTGAGTATGAATCTGAACAAATTTCAAAATTTGAAAGTCGCAAAAAGTTTATTTGATACATTCATTAGATAGGTAGAATCAAGACGAAAATATTGGCGTTGGTTTCGTCTAATTTGGATGAACGAGTAAAAAGTTATGGCTATTTGAAAAATCAGGGCCAAACTGTTTTACGAAAAAAAATGGTTATAGCTAAAAGAATTCTAGTCCTAATGTGTAAATACAAGGACTAATTTATAAATCTAATTATTCTACCGTATATGTAAATAAGGACTAGTTCTAGTCCTAATATTTAAATACAAGGACTAATTTATATAGGTACTAGTGTAGAAATAATAAGCTACGGGTGTATATAAAAAATACGAAGAAATATACCTTTATAAGGTATAGGAAAAACAACTTCAGTTAGAGAAGACAACTTTCAGAAGTCCCGTCGGAGGGAGAAAAATATTTTTCTTTAATAAATCTAGGCAAACCAAAATATTGATTTAACCCGAATTAGATGATTTTTGGAGGCTTAATTGATCTATATTTATAGGTGAAAAAGAGACTTAGAGGTCAAAAGCTAGACAATGTGGGACTAAATATAGACGAACAAATAAAATAAACGGGGAACCGCGTGGGCTAAAAATCACCACCAACCCGCGGCGTCTTAACGCACGTACTGCAACATCGCAGTTTTTCTTTTTTTGCAATTGAAAAGAAAAAGAAAAACTATGGAGAGAAAAAAAATATAGGCAAGAAAAATGGCCGGCGAGGCCTAGCCCATGAAGGAGAAATGTGAACTGCGTACTATGCTCCACATGTGAGCAATAGTTAGTTATGGGCCGCACACGCAGTTTTTTTAATAGAAACAGAAAAGAAAAACTGAATAATGAAAAATAAAATTTAATTATACATAGGCATATTATATATAAATAATTTCAGAAATATATTTTATACAACCGGAACATTTTCTAGCATCAATCTCAAAAATTTAAATAAAGTAAAGAGTGCTACTGTTGCAATAAAATATAATAAAAATCATTTAAAAATAAGAAAATGATTTCAAATTTATTTCTCTCCAATTTTCTACTGTAGGGAATCATTTTACCCTATTTTTCATATATTTTATTTTTGAAGAAAAAAATAATTTGAATAAAACCCAAATAACTCCCGAGTGAAAAATAATTTCAAAGGGGCTCTAAATTGGATTCTTTTAAACTCCCAACTCATATTTCATATATTTTGAAGAAGTCATTTTATCTTCTCTCATGAAAATCATTGAGTTGCTTAAAGTTTTTTGAATTTGAAATATTTTCAAATGAAATTCAAATATTTTCAGCAACCCTTTTCATTTAAATAAATGGAAGAAGTTATGTCATCTTCTCTCTATGGTTTTGTATTTGAAAAGAATTTGAAATTCAAGGAGATCAAAAATGCAAGATGAAAGTTTGGGAAAGTCCTTTTATTCCCTCTCATTTAACTTTCAAAAGTTTCAAATTTCACACAGTTTCAGTCAATCAATCAAGCAAACAATCAAAACTATCTATTTAACATAACATTCCAAAATTTAGAATTTTGGGATGTTACAGAATGCATAGTTTGTTAGCACTCATAAGATAACCATCCTTTATGTAATATCGTTCCCAAGATGTATGCGTCAAACATTCAGCATAAGGATTAGCAAATGATGGATCATTAGCATACAAGTCTTTTATGTGCTCAAAGCCAATAACACTCAACTCAAGTTTAGTGACAAGCATGCATATGCGTGAAAGTGCATCCGCAACTACATTTTCCTTACCCTTAATGTACTTGATCACATAGGGGAAAGATTCAATAAATTCACTCCATTTGGCATGACGCTTGTTCAACTTAGTTTGACCTTTTAAGTACTTAAGTGTTTCATGATCGGTATGGATGACAAACTCATGAGGTCTAAGATAATGTTCCCAAACATGTAGCACACGCACTAAAGCATACAATTCTTTGTCATAAATGGGATAGCTAAGTTGTGCACCGGAGAGTTTTTCACTAAAATATGCAATGCCTCGTTTTTCTTGCATCAAAACTCCGCCAATTCCGGTACCACTTGCATCACAATGAACCTCAAAAGTTTTCTCAAAGTTGGGCAAAGCAAGAATCGGAGTATGAGTAAGCGAAAGACTTGAGCTCATCAAAAGCGGTGGATTGCAAAGATCCCCAAACAAAAGGAGCATTCTTCTTACTCAAAGCATGCAAAGGAGCGGCAATAGTGCTAAAGTCTTTCACAAAGCGACGATAAAATCCCACAAGGCCAAGAAAACTACGCACTTGTTGCAAATTGGTGGGTTGGGGCCAAGTTTTAATAGCTTCAATTTTAGATTCATCAACATGGACACCCTTGGAAGAGACAACGAAACCCAAGAAAACAAGTTTGTCAACACCAAACGTGCATTTTTTTCAAGTTGGCATAAAGACGTTCCTTGCGAAGGGTTTGCAAAACTGCCCTAACATGATTAAGATGCTCTTTCATGGATTTGCTAAACACAAGAATATCATCAAAGTAAACCACAACAAAGACTCCAATATAAGGTCGAAGCACAAAATGCATAAGACGCATGAAAGTATCGGGAGCTTCCAATAAACCCATAGGCATAACTAACCACTCATACAAGCCAAATTTGGTTTTGAAAGCAGTTTTCCACTCATCACCTTCTTGTATGCAGATTTGATAATAGCCACTTTTAAGATCAATTTTTGAGAAAAAGGCGGCTCCGCTAAGTTCATCAAGCATATCATCTAGGCGAGGAATGGGATGCCTATAGCGAATGGTAATAGCATTTATAGGTCTACAATCGGAACACATGCGGAAACTTCCATCTTGCTTAGGCACAAGTATAACCGGAACGGCACAAGGACTTAAGCTTTCACGTACATGACCGTTGTCGATTAGTTGTTGTACTTGCCATTGGATCTCCTTAGTTTCTTTGAGGTTGACATGGTATGGAGCTTTGTTTGGAAGTGGCGCTCCGGGGATGAGGCCGATTCGATGCTCAATGCCTCGTAGAGGAGGTAGACCCGGAGGTAGCTCATCGGAGAAAACATCTTGGAATTCCTGCAAAAGAGATTGAAACACTAAAGGTAGCTCATGAGAGGTGTTAGCTTTTGTTTCCCCATCCTTGCATACAAGGACAAAGTGCATCACACTCGATGGGTTCTCACACACTTCTCTCATCTCACTTTTTGTGGCAAATAGTACTAGGTTTTTCTCTCTATGCGAAGAGGCGCTCAAGTATGGCTTGTGGCTCTCACTCACTTTATGGTGGATCACTTTCTCACTCTTCTCTCCACGATGGGTGGCTTGCTTGTCGGCTATCACTTGACTAGGAGACATAGGTCGTAGCACATACTCCTTCCCTTTCATCTTGAAGCTATAGTGCTTGGTACGCCCGTTGTGGATGATACCACGGTCGAATTGCCATGCTCGACTAAGAAGGAGGTGGCAAACGGACATTGGGACGACATCACACTCCAAAGTGTCCTCATATGCACCAATTTTGAAGGAGACTTGGACCGTATGCTCAACTCATATTGTGCCGGAGTCACTTAGCCATTGGACTTTGTATGGGTGCGGGTGCTTCATCTTGACCAATTGAAGCTTGGAGCATAGTTCTTCACTTGCCAAGTTGTGGCAACTACCTCCATCGATGATGACCTTGACGGACCTTCCTTTGATGTCGGCCTTAGTGTGGAAGATGTGGCATCTTTGGTCTTCTTCTTGTTGATGTTGAAGAGTCAAGACTTTAGAGACAACGAGAGCGGGGCTCGAATCCTCATCACAAAAGACTTGATCATCTTCATCCTCGTTGATGCGCCGGTGCATGGCCACTTGCTCAAGAGCTTCCATCTCCTCATCACTATGGAGTCATAGGTGCCATCGTCGTTGAGGATCATGGTGCGCTTGTTTGTGCATTCATAGGACTTGTGGCCTCGGCCGCCGCAAGTGAAACACTTGAAGGAGCTTGTTTTCACGGTCTCATCGGTCGGAGTAGATGATGAAGCATGCGGCTTGAAGTTGCTTGTATTTGGAGGAAGATGACTTGAACTTGACGAAGTTTTCTTGTAACTTGACTTGTCGTCATTGCTTGGAGAAGGCTTGGTTGATGTAGAGGTTGGAGGAGTTTTTGAAGCTTGGTTGTTGGAGAAGCCGTAGGTCTTGGATGAGTACTTGGCGTACTTGAAGTCATCTTGCACTTGACGTTCCGCCTTTGTAGCTTGATGCACGAGCTCAATGAGGTTGGAGTAGGGTTGGAAGTCGGCGATCTTCTTCATGGGATGGTTGAGTCCATTCAAGAAACGTGCCATTGTTTGCTCATCATCTTCCTTGACATTGGCTCGAATCATGGCTATCTCCATTTCCTAGTAGTATTCTTCAACACTCTTTGTTCCTTGCTTGAGGAGTTGGAGCTTCTTGAAGAGGTCGCGGTTGTAGTAGGTGGGCACAAAACGTGCTCGCATGACATCCTTCATTTGAGCCTAAGTGGTGATTGGAGGTTCACCTCTTGCTTGTCGGCGCTCAAGGATTTGTTCCCACCATATGAGCACATAGTCTTGGAACTCAAGTGATGCCATAGCGATCTTCTTCTCTTCCTCATAGTTGTGCAAACGAAAGATTTTGTCGACCTTCAATGCCCATGAAAGGTACTCTTTGGGGTCATTGCTTCCATTGAACTTGGGCATGGTGAATTTTAGCTTTGCATAGCGTTGCTCTTCATTGTGTTGTTGGCGATGGTGATGATGACGCCCTTGACGTGGAGGGTAATCATCCTCATGTTGCTCTTGGCGTGGAGGAAGTCCATGATCAACTTGCTCTTGTTGAACTTGAGGTTTAGGTGGAGCTTGTGGAGGAGCTTGGGGAACTTGACGTTGCACACGTGGTTGGTAGTTCCTCTCTTGGATTTCTTCTCGAAGGGCTTCCTCTTGATTGTGCCGGTCGCGATTGCGGTTGGCGATGGCTCGACTTGATTCTTGAAGGGCATGTTGCGCCTCAAGAGCTTGCTCTTCACGTTGTTGTTGTTGAAGACGTTGAGCCTTGGCGTATTGTTCCTCTTGGTGTATATGTGCTCATTCTTCTTCTTGGCGACGTAGACATTGTCGTTCTTGAGCTTGAGCAAAAGCGACTTGGTTTGAGTGAGGACGAGGGACTTTCTCATCGACTTGCTCTTGTGAATGCTTGTCGTGTAGCGGGTTGCGAGATGCATGACGGTTTTGACGCGCGGCTCGTCGAAGAGTGTTCGATGATGGTGTACTTGAGCCGGAGAAGGAGTCATCGGAGTGTCGACTTGTGTGGCTCCGTCTTGAGTATGAAGAAGTTGAAGGAGGCCGGTTCACCAACAAGGCGCGGATCTCGTCCATCCTTGCATCGTTCTCTTGCTTGTGTGCGTCGAGCTTGTTGTCAAAGTAGTCCTTGGTACGTTGCTCGAAGAGTCGCAAGTCGGTGGCGAGGTTGTCGATGCCTTTGTTCATAGCGTGTTGCTCTTGATGCAACGCTCGTTGTGCACCAAAGAGGTGGCTCTTGGTGACGTATGATGACATGTCGTTGTCTTGCTCGATGAAGAGTGGGTTGGTAGAAGTACTCGGCCTACCCATCATTCCAAGCAAAAATGTGAGTGGGAGAAGGAGAAGAACTTATACCAATGTACCTTGACCTATGTTGACGATGAATCAAGTTCACTGAAATGTGGACAATGAAATAGCACTACTGGTACCAATCTGTCGGCGTCCTGGGAACGGGGGTCCCCAGACTTGCCTGCCTGCGGCCTGCGGCGTGGCTCGAGTGGTGGCCCAGTACGGCCCATCTTCATCAACGCAAGACTCAAGACCCTCAAGAGGGGCCAACCCTCGCGGGGCGGACGACACGAGGCTTCCTCGGGAGCGGCCTCGCCAGGGAGGCTCGCGAGGAGGCGGAGAGATCAAGGAAGGGGTACCTCGCAAGGTGCCCATGATGCAAGCTGTGATGATCGAGACCAGGCGGGCGCCAGGCGGGCGTTGGCCTGCGCAGTGTCCTTGTTTCCTCTTTGGTGAAAAGGGAGCAAGCACAGGCGTGGAGTACCAAGGCATCAGGCAAAGGTTGCCATTTCAGTGCAACAAGACAAAGACCAGCAGAGCGGCAGGATGGAGGTCACCATGGAGCCCAAGACGGCGTCATCGCCAGTGCCTTTGGCAGCCAAAGACCAACTTTAGTCAGGATAACATGTACTAGATGTTCCCCTTCAAAATGGTCGTTGTTGGCGCCCTTCCCGCTCAATATTTGGGAAGAGGACCAGGGCCTCTATAAATAGAGCTAGCCACCACAGAAGAGGGAGGAGATCGAGTCATCATCAGATAGAGAGGAGATCGAGTTCTCATCAGATAGAGAGGCGACCGAACTCACCCAAGTAGTTCATCGCACCAGCTCAAGAACACCTCTCGCGAGGCTGTTCATCCCTTGTACTGTTCATCATCAGCCCCTGAGGCAATCCACCACACCACACACTGGAATAGGGTATTACACCACAACGGTGGCCCGAACCAGTATAAATCTTGTGTTCCTCGTGATGTTCATCGTTTTAGCTTAGATTCTCGCGAGGCGATCGGACGTGGATTGGTAGGGGGAAGATCTTTGCGCGCACCCCAGATTTCAAACCTTAAGGGTCTGCCGGAACCCAACATCCGACATTTGGCGCGCCAGGTAGGGGTGTGCCGGAATCTATCTCCCGCTGTTCCGCATTCGATCCCCCATCGTGTCCATGGCTGATGCTCGCCGGGCTCGCGCCGAGCGTCGGGCTGCTCTCGCCGCCCGCGTCGCCCAGACGGCTCTTGTCGGCGGATGTCCCCGTCTTTCCCTGCCGCCTGCCGCCAACGCCGCCACCGGCCCAGCGGGGAACGAGCAGCAGGCCTCGTCGTTGCATCCTTCGGTGCAGCGGGAAGGCCGCACCGCCACCCCATCGCTGACTCCAGCTGGTTCGTCGTCCCACACCCGTCGCGCCCCCACGGACGCGCACGCCGCGTTGCTCCTGGCGCGAGAGCTCCTGCACTACCGTCCCGTCGACGACCTCTACAAGGAGTGGCTCGCTCGCATCACCGAGCTTGTCAGGGCCGCAGGGGGCTCCCCCGCGCCGTCCCTCTTGCTGCCTCACCCCCCGTCCTGCGCGGGTGGTGCAGCCCAGGAGGTGCCTCCGCCACCTCCTCCCCAAGAAGGCACCCTGGCTCCAAGGCGCGCGGCCCCGGGACGAGATCCACCGTGTCCGGCGCCCGCACGACAAGAAAGGAGCTGCCAAGAGATCCCTCGTCCCCAAGAAGGTGCACGCGTGCTCCCGGCACCGGTGCGCCACGACTGCATCCCTGCGCCACCACATCAAGACCCCGCGCTGCTCCAGGCAGCAGTGCGCGAGAATCCTCAGGAGCAAGACCCGCATCAGCAGAGAGCTCCGGTGGCTACCGCAGGCTGCCGCGCCTTCACCACCGAGCTACGCAGTGTCGCCTGGCCGGGAAAGTTCAAACCTGACCTGCCCCCTCGCTACGACGGCACTGCCGACCCCGCGGAGTTCCTACAGCTCTATGAGCTGGGCATCAAAGCCGCCAACGGGGACGAAAAGGTCATGGCGAACTGGTTTCCCATGGCACTCAAGGACGGTGCCCGCACCTGGCTCCTGAACCTGCCCCCTGGCATGATCTCCTCTTGGGACGAGATGCTTTTCGCTTCATCGCCAACTTTCAGGGCACTCGCGACCGCCCGCCGGCCGTGGGTGACCTGCGCCGCATCAAGCAGCAACCCGGAGAGACCTTGCAGAAGTACATCCAGCACTTCAACAGCGCTCGCCTTAAGATTCCCAAGGTGACCAAGGAGGCCATCATCTCGGTGTTCTTTGATGGCGTCCGCGACATCAAGATGAAGGAGGAGCTGGCGATCCACAAAGATCTGTGTACGTCTCTGGAGTTGTTCAACCTGGCGACCAAGGGCGCAAGGGCTAAGGAGGGACGCCTCTCCCTTCTCGAGCTCCCAGTAGCAGACCCAGAAGAGAAGAAAGCCAAGGCCAAGGATGTGAAGCGCAAGGGAGCAGCTGTGCTCACAGCAGAGCCGGACATGAAGCACGGCAGGGACCAGCCGGAGTCGTCCAAGGGCAGCCGATACTGTGTGTACCACGATCTCCACGCCCACAACACCAACGAATGCCAAGAGCTCAGGGCCGTGCGAGAAGGTCGTGTCGGTCGATGCCCCGAGCACAACGATCGGGGCTACGGCTGAGGCGGAGCAAGAGGTGGAGGACGATGGGACGACCGTGGCCCTCGCCAAGGGTGGCATGACTGGCCTCGCGAGGATCGCTGGCAGGACCAGCCTCGCGAGGGGGCTTGGAGGGATCAGCCTCGTGAGGATCGCCCGCAAGGCAACACAGGACTTCCTCCTCTGCCACCACCACCAAGAAGGAATGACGACCACCATCAGGACGAGGGGGCTGGGGGCTTACAGGAGCTGCATGCAATCGCTTGCATCTTGGACGGTGTCCAGGCCCCAGCCTCTCAGCGCATCTTGAAGCAGTTTGCTCGCGAGGTGAATGCAGTCCTCCCCAAGCTTGAGGCCACGCGCCCTTTCACGTGGTCTGCGTGCGTCATCATGTTCAGCTCAGCGGATCAGCTCAAGTGCGCGGCAACGGCCGGTGTCCTCCCGATGCTCTGTTCCCCAGTCATCAGCAATGTGCAAGTCACCAGGACCCTCATCGATGGCGGGGCAGGGCTCAACGTCCTGTCCGTCGAGATGTTCAACAACCTCCAAGTGCCATACGATCAGCTTCAACCAACCAAGCCTTTCTCAGGAGTCACTGATGGTTCCACTGTCCTAATAGGGCAGGTCCGCCTCCCTGTCACCTTTGGGCAGCGCAAGAACTACCGTACCGAGCTCATTGACTTCGACGTCGCCCACATTCGCCTGCCATACAATGCCATCCTTGGGTATCCCGCCCTAGCCAAGTTTATGGCAGTGACTCACCATGGCTACAACGTCCTCAAGATGCCAGGAAGTGGCGGAGTCATCACGGTCCCCTGTGAAGAGAAGGATGCGGTGTGCTCTCTCGAGCGCGCTTTCCAAGCCATGTCAATCGAGGACCCAGACAACAAGAGTGGAAACCTTCCTGAAGCAGCTCCCAAGAAGAAGAAGACATCACCTGGCTCAAGGCCTTAGGAGGCAGACACCTCCGAAGTCGCCGCATTAGGACACGTGCCCATCCAAGGGGCACCACCCTCTATCGCATAGGGAGGCACGCCAGGCGCCCTCCTCGGGCAAGGCTCGGGGGCTCTCTCCTGGGGAGCCACTAACATTGCCAAGATCATGAGGGAGGCGCTCGGGCACCACTTGGAGGCGTGCTTCACGACACGTTTCCCTCAGGAAGGCACAAGGCAAGGAGGGCCCAACCCTCAAGAGTTCATCACCAAGATTGCTCAGGAGTTGCAGGAATCGGGAGTCATGCGCGGCGACCGCCGCCTGCCCAGCGTAGCCCCCATCCAGGCGAGGATGGCGGGCTGCGTGTCTGCATCGACTACCCAGGGCTAAATCGAGTCGCGTCTCAAGAGTGCTTCTAGCCTTCGCACGTGGGGCGTTGCGAGGGCCCACCTCACAGCTACGTTCGCACGCCCTTCGGCCTGCCGAACGCGGATGCCGCTCACTAGCGGCTGATGAGAAGCATTCTAGAAGCCCAGGTGGCCAAGCATCGCGCGCTCCTAGAGGAAATGGAGGTGGACCTCGCTGAGGGAGTCCTGGACTAGGGGGTGTCCAGATAGCCGGACTATCGATAACCGCCGGACTCCCAGACTACGAAGATAGAAGATTGAAGACTCCGGCTCGTGTCCGGAAGGTACTTTACTTGGCGTGGAAGGCAAGCTTGGCAATCTGGATATGTAGATCTCCTACCATTATGGCGACTGTAACCCTAGCCTCTCCGGTGTCTATATAAACCGGAGGGCTTTAGTCCGTAGGACACAACATTACACCTCAACAATCATACCATAGGCTAGCTTCTAGGGT
The DNA here is from genome assembly GCA_021437245.1 of Aegilops speltoides. Classification (NCBI taxonomy): domain Eukaryota; kingdom Viridiplantae; phylum Streptophyta; class Magnoliopsida; order Poales; family Poaceae; genus Aegilops; species Aegilops speltoides. Next base: position 235,997,356 of record CM038143.1, read on the forward strand.
TTAGCCTCATTGATCTCGTGGTAGATCTACTCTTGTACTACCCATATCATCAATATTAATCAAGAAGGACATAGGGTATTACCTCCATCGAGAGGGCCTGAACCTGGGTAAAAACATTGTGTCCCTCGTCTCCTGTTACCATCCGCCTAGACGCACAGTTCGGGACCCCCTACCCGAGATCCGCCGGTTTTGACACCGACACTCGCCGAGCTGCCCGGACCTCCTGAGCCTCCCGAGGCTCGTGAGGATTGGCTTCTTCACCACGTACCGTCAGCTACTCCAACACTCGTTCTGCAATGGTATCAGGTGACTTCTCTCAAGTTTAATTTCAGCTGGGAGCGCCCTCAGGGCTGCATCATTCCCAGGTCGCGTGGGTCTGTCCCCGCGGCATGTATATGTTTTGCTCATGTTTTCAGCTTACCTTGTTGGGGGCGCCCCTCGGGCTGCATCATCCCCAAGATGCTTGGGCCTGACCCAGTGGCGTGTGCCTTTCTCTGCATCTATCTAAGTTTATTTTCTTATTCATGCTTAACCTGCTTGAGATAATCGCTTGCTCGATTGACGCCAACCTTTGAGCCGCTCGCTCTGGCACGACGCTTGTGCATGGGTCTGTCCCTGCAACATCGACAAATCAGAGTGGTCGAGCTCTGGCCGCAGTAGCCCCGCAAAGCGCTACCTCACTAGACCCTCAGTGCCCCAATCACTCCCTCGGAGCAACCAATGGCTGGCTGGCAACCGTAATGGCAGTCCTTGTTTTCCTCGTGCTGGTGTACAGGATCCGCCTAAGGACCAGCGTGGGGGCGTCGTGAGCTCTCTCTCTCTCTCTCTCTCTCTCTCTCTCTCTCTCTCTCCCATACGATCCGCTCGCGTGTTAAAAGGGAGGCGCCTGAGCATCGCGACTCATGGGCTCTTACTGGCTCTCCAGCCCTCACCCCTGGCCTCAACCCACGGCATCGCGACCTATCATACCAGAGGCGGCTGAGCTCGCTCGAGGGACGGGACCTGAGGACGTAGGGCATGAAGGAAAGTGCGGGGAAGAGGGGAGAAGCTCACGAGGACCCAACCCAGTGACACCCCAGCTGCCGGCGCGCAGGCCCGGCACCTCGCCGAAGAACTACTCCAAGCTCATGAGATAAGTCACGCCCCTGGAAAAGCTAAATCGACGTGACGGTAAACCCTCGCCTAGTGCAGCCCTGTAACGGCGATGTTGCCTTCCTTTCTTACCCAGCGGAGGCTGCTTGAGCACTAAAGGGGACCTCCCGAGCATCGCGCCTCGGGGGCTCTTACTGGACCTTGGGCCGCTCACCTCCCAGCCTTGACCACGGCATCACGACCTGGCATAGCAGCGACAGCTGAAGCCTGCCTGGGGTCCGGGACCTGTCAGCGTATGTAGGACCTTGAGAAGAGGTGTCTAGAGGGGGGGTGATTAGACACTAAGTACCAAAGTTGCAGTTTTTAAGTTTCCTTAAGTTTAAGTGGAGTTTAGGCACAAGTTTAACATTCACAATACATATCAAGCAAGCATGCAAAGATTATATGAGCAACGGAAAGTAAAGCATGCAACTTGCAAGAAAGTAAAGGGAAGGGTTTGGAGGATTCAAACGCAATTGGAGACACGGATGTTTTTGGCGTGGTTCCGATAGGTGGTGCTATCGTACATCCACGTTGATGGAGACTTCAACCCACGAAGTGTAACGGTTGCGCGAGTCCGCGGAGGGCTCCACCCACGAAGGGTCCACGAAGAAGCAACCTTGTCTATCCCACCATGGCCGTCACCCACGAAGGACTTGCCTCACTAGCGGTAGATCTTCACAAAGTAGGCGATCTCCTTGCCCTTACAAACTCCTTGGTTCAACTCCACAATCTTGTCTAAGGCTCCCAAGTGACACCTAGCGAATCTAGGAGACACTACTCTCCAAGAAGTAACAAATGGTGCGTTGATGATGAACTCCTTGCTCTTGTGGTTCAAATGATAGTCTCCCCAACACTCAACTCTCTCTCATAGGTTTTGGATCTGGTGGAAAGAAGATTTGAGTGGGAAGCAACTTGGGGAAGGCTAGAGATCAAGATTCATATGGTAGGAATGGAATATCTTGGCCTCAACACATGAGTAGGTAGTTCTCTCTCAGAAAATGTATGCTGGAAGTGTAGGTTCAGTCTGATGGCTCTCTCCAGGAATGAAGAGGAGGTGGAGGGGTATATATATCCTCCACACAAAATATAACCGTTACACACAATCTACCAAACTCAATGGGACCGAATCGTTAAACTCGGTCAGACCGATTCAGCAAATAATGTGACCTTAGGATTTTCGGTGGGACCGAAATGCATCTCAGTGAGACCGATATGGTTAGGGTTAGGGCATAATGTAATCTCGGTAGGACTGATTACACAAACTCGGTGAGACCGATTTTGGTAACAAGCTTTCCAGAGAGTTGGTCAGGCAAACTCGGTGGGACCGATTACTCAAACTCGGTGGTACCGATTTGGGTAATAAGTTATCCAGAGAGTTTGCATTGTAATCTCGGTAGTATCGATTGCTCAAACTCGGTGAGACCGATTTTGGTAATGGACATACACAGAGGGATTACAATCCCATCTCAGTGAGACCGAGATCCCTATCGGTAAGACCGATTTGCTTAGGGTTTGTGGAAGTGGCTAAGACATATGAAATCGGTGGCGCCAGATAGAAAGAATCGGTGTGACCGATTTTGGCTTTAGGTTTAGGTCATTTGTGGAAGTGGGAAAGCAGTTGAGGGTTTTGGAGCATATCACTAAGCACATGAAGCAAGAGGCTCATTAAGCAACACCTCATCCCTCCTTGATAGTATTGGCTTTTCCTATAGACTCAATGTGATCTTGGATCACAAAAATGTAAAATGAAGAGTCTTGAGCTTGAAGCTTGAGCCAATCCTTTGTCCTTAGCATCTTGAAGGAGTTCCCACATCCTTTAGTCCATGCCACTCCATTGTTGAACTTATCTGAAACATACTAGATAAAAGTGTTAGTCCAACAAGAGATATGTTGACATTAATTACCAAAACCACCTAGGGAGCACTTGTGCTTTCAATCTCCCCCTTTTTGGTAATTGATGGCAACATACATCAAAGCTTTAGATAAAGATATAAAGAGTAGCAAGTAAAGCTTTGGAAAGACATGTAACAACCATAGGCTCCCCCTACATGTATGCAATCATGTGAATATGGAATATAGAGGCATGTGAGAGCATAACCATGATAGAGCAGGCAATGTGTTACGTGTATCTTGGCCATATGCATCAGAGCAAAGAATATTAAAGAAAATACCTTCATGCTCATAAGTCCTTCTTGCAAACAGTATGTACATCAGCAAGAATTCCTCATACACATGATTGTGATGCATATACTTACCTTGTAGTCTTGAGTTGTCTTAGGATGGAATGAACCTACGCAAATAAGGTCAGATAACACAGATGCACTTACCAGCCAGAGCAAACAAAAGAAACCATAAGAATACCAAGACTGGGATGACATGTAGAGAGTGAGTACTAAGTACCACAATTGATTAGACATGTCCCCAAGAGTAAAGATATGCAATGAATTTAAATGATTTCTTTTCCTTAGATGTCTTGCTCCCCCTGAATCTAGCATGGGATACTAGGAGAAGATAGGGAATAGAAAATCAGAGCTGAAAGATATGAATGATGATCAGAGCTGATGTATGCTAATGCAAATAAGCACAACAGATCATTTGAACATGTCTCTCCCCTCAAGAAGACATGTGGGCATCTCTCCTCTTGAACACCAAGCATCTGGGATCCTTGAGAAATACTTTCTACTTAAGTATTCTCTCCCCCTGGAGATCTCTCCCTCCCTTTTGAGGGTCACTCTCCCCCTTAAGGATCTCTTTCTAAATGATAAGCTTTGATGTTCTCTCTCTCCCCCTTTGACATCAATTTCCAAGAAGGGTCTTCTGGAATCTGTCTAATGGGTTTGGTCCTTGAGACACAGCTCAAAGCAATGATAAAAATGAGATGCTTGTAGAGGACAAGATTCATTGAGTGGAGCTGGATCAAAAGACACATAGAATATGTGGCAAACAGTTTTCCTGAAGTGAAATCGGTGGCACCGAGTGGTATGCTTCGGTTGTACCGAAAGGATTCAGTTGGGCCGAAAGTAACAAATTGGTGAAACCGAGTTCATCTCAGAGGAAACACTTGTCACCTCAGCTCACTTAGACTAGTAAGATCTCACAAAGATTTGCAAGGAATTTACTGAAAGATGTGCAATGAATTTGATGCAGAAAATAAAGAGCAAACAGAAAGAAATCTAGATGAAGTTTTTTTTGTGAAAGGGGAAACAAATATGCATGTGACAAATGCAAAAACACAGAAAAAACACACGAGAACCTCATCTAGAGATGGTCGGCGACAAAGTCACCTATGTTAGAGTATATTGACTTAGGAGTCAAGTGAGATCACTTGATCATAGGTCATACTCATCGTTTAAGCTCAAAATGGGGTTGCCATTTTTCGTTTAACCATCTTGATGTATTCACATCTTGTCGAGTTGCTTTAGCTCATGACTTGGAGTAAAGCTTCTCTAAGATGGAATAACATACCTTGGTTGGTGGTGTTGTCCATGTAGTTGAACGTGTGTGGGTTGCTCAAGGTTGATGTAGCTCTTCAAGAATTTGGGGCACCACTTGGAATTTGCGTCCATCTACCTACATGGGTTAGTTCTTGCAAGGAAGATCACTTGTGTATCCAAAAATTACAATCATGAAGCTCAACATAGAATTTGTCAAAGGATATGTTTGAATAGTTTCGTGCTTCGCTGTCTTCAACCACCATAGTGTAGAGACTTGGTGATGTAGAGATTGCTCAAGGTGTGAGTAGATTACAATCCCATGGAATTTGATTCCACCAAGTACCTACATGGGTTAGATAACATGCAAGATACAAATATATCCAAGACATAAGATTTTCATCATAAGAGAAATATCAAGGATTAGTCATAAGCTTATGTCTCGCATGTATCCAATGGAGTTTCTACTCCAAGTTTGAAGCATCAATGATGTTCAATTCTCCTCTTAACCTGCAAAACACTTTCTCATCAAGAGGTTTAGTGAATATGTCCGCTGATTGCTTTTCGGTGCGAACATGCTTAAGATCAATGTCACCCTTAGCAACAAGATCTCGAATGAAATGATGACGAACTTCAATATGCTTAGTTCGAGAATGTTGCACAGGATTATGACCAATTTTCATAGCACTTTCATTGTCACAAAGCAATGGAACATGTCTCACATATATCCTATAATCTTTAAGAGTTTGGGTCATCCAAAGTAATTGAGCACAACAAGAACCAGCGGCAATATATTCCGCTTCGGCGGTGGATAAGGATACCGAGTTTAGTTTCTTGGAGGACCAAGACACAAGAGATCTACCAAGAAATTGACAAGTACCCGAAGTGGACTTTCTATCAACCTTGTCTCCGGCATAGTCCGAGTCGGAATAGCCAACAAGATCGAAAGAGGCCCTCTTAGGATACCAAAAGCCAAAATTTGGTGTATGGATTAAGTATCTCACTATCCTTTTCACGGCCTTAAGATGACATTCCTTAGGAGCAGCTTGATATCGTGCACATATGCACACACTTAGCATGATATCGGGACGTGAAGCACATACATATTGTTGGGGAATGTAGTAATTTCAAAAAAATTCCTACGCACACGCAAGATCATGGTGATGGCATAGCAACGAGAGGGGAGAGTGTTCGTCCACGTACCCTCGTAGACCGTAAGCGGAAGCGTTAGCACAACGCGGTTGATGTAGTCGTACGTCTTCACGATCCGACCGATACAAGCACCGAACGTACGGAGCCTCCGAGTTCAGCACACGTTCAGCTCGATGACGATCTCCGGCCCTCCAATCCAGCAAAGGCTCCGGAGATGAGTTCCGTCAGCACGACGGCGTGGTGACGATGATGATGTTCTACCGGCGCAGGGCTTCGCCTAAACTCTGCGACGATATGACCGAGGTGGAATATGGTGGAAGGGGGCACCGCACACGGCTAAGGAACGATCCATAGATCAACTTGTGTCTATGGGGTGCCCCCCGCCCCCGTATATAAAGGAGGCAGGGAGGAGGGGGCCGGCCTAAGGGGAGGCGCGCCCTAGGAGGGGGAAACCTACTCCAAGTAGGTTTCCCCCCTCCTTTTCCTAATCCAAGAAGGAGGGGGAAGGAAGGAGTAGGAGAGGGGGAAGGCAAAGGGGGCGCCGCCCCCCCCCCCCTTCCTTGTCCTATTCGGACTCAAGGGGTGGGGGCGCGCCACTTGCCTTGGCCAGCCCCCCTCTTTCTCCAATAGGGCCCATCAAGGCCCATTACTTCCCGGGGGGGTTCCAGTAACCCTCCGGTACTCCGGTTTTCTCCGAAAACTCCTGGAACCTTTCCGGTGTCCGAATATAGCCGTCCAATATATCAATCTTTATGTCTCGACCATTCCGAGACTCCTCGTCATGTCCGTGATCACATCCGGGACTCCGAACAAACTTCGGTACGTCAAAACTTATAAACTCATAATAAAACTGTCATCGAAACGTTAAGCGTGCGGACCCTACGGGTTCGAGAACTATGTAGACATGACCTAAAACCATTCTCGGTCAATAACCAATAGCGGGACCTGGATGCCCATATTGGTTCCTACATATTCTACGAAGATCTTTATCGGTCAAACCGCATAACAACATACTTTGTTCCCTTTGTCATCGGTATGTTACTTGCCCGAGATTTGATCGTCAGATCCAATACCTAGTTCAATCTCGTTACGGCAAGTCTCTTTACTCGTTCCGTGTACGTTATCTCATAACTAACTCATTAGTTACATGCTTGCAAGGCTTAGGTGATGAGTATTACCGAGAGGGCCCAGAGATACCTCTCCGACAATCGGAGTGACAAATCCTAATCTCGAATTATGCCAACCCAACATGTACCTTGAAACACCAGAGAGCACCTTTATAATCACCCGATTCGTTGTGGACGTTTGGAAGCACACAAAGTGTTCTTCCCGTAAACGGAGTTGCACAATCTCATAGTTGTAGGAACTTTGTATAAGTCATGAAGAAAGCTATAGCAAGATACTAAATGATCAAGTGCTAGGCTAACAGAATGGGTCATGTCAATCACATCATTCTCCTAATGATGTGATCCCATTAATCAAATGACAACACATGTCTATGGTCGAAACATAACCATCTTTGATTAATGAGCTAGTCAAGTAGAGGCATACTAGTGACTATGTGTTTGTCTATGTATTCACACATGTATCATGTTTCCGGTTAATACAATTCTAGCATGAATAATAAACATTTATCATGATATGAGGAAATAAATAATAACTTTATTATTGCCTCTAGGGCATATTTCCTTCAGTCTCCCACTTGCACTAGAGTCAATAATCTAGATTACATAGTAATGATTCTAACACCCATGGAGTCTTGGTGGTGATCATGTTTTGCTCGTGAGAGAGTCTTAGTCAACGGGTCTGCAACATTCAGATCCGTATGTATCTTGCAAATCTCTATGTCTCCCACTTGGACTTGGTCCCGAATGGAATTGAAGCGTCTCTTGATGTGCTTGGTCCTCTTGTGAAATCTGGATTCCTTTGCCAAGGCAATTGCACCAGTATTGTCACAGAAGATCTTCATTGGTCCAGATGCACTAGGTATGACACCTAGATCGGAAATGAACTCTGAAAGTGCAACTAATCCCCGGGTGGTTTTGGTAATTAATAACAACATATATATCATTGAACTAATAGTTTCTTGAGAATCATTTCAGAAAGTTCAGTGATATGGGTATGGCAAGGACTGAAGAAGTGGACCCCTCAAAATGCTAAGGCAAACATTGGCAAAAGCTCAAGACTCCATTTTTGGTTTAGTGATCCAAGATCACATTGAGTCCATAGGAAAGCCAATACTATTAAAAGGGATGAGGTTATGATAATGATCCGGTTGCTCAAAGTGCTTAGTGATACATCTCCTAAACTATCAAGAACTTTCACTTCCATTATACACTCATAAGTAATCTCGGTCCCACCGATTTCCTAAACTCACCACACCGAGATGAACCACCTCAGCCATATAGCCAAACCCTAGAAATCTCGGATTTTCCGATTCGAACTCGGTCTCACCGAAACTTGAGTTGCCAAGCTTCTGTAACCTTCTGTCATCAAATCGGTGTCACCGAGATGATGAAGTCGGTCCCACCGAGATTGGCAAGCTCATGTCTTTGGATGAATCGGACTCACCGAGATTGTATTTTCGGTCCCACCGAAAATCCCAACGTTCACATGATTTGAACTTTCGGTCTCACCGAGTTGTCAACTTCGGTCTGACCGAGATTGGTCAAATGTGTGTAACGGTTGGATTTTGTGTGGAGGCTATAAATACCCTCCACCCCTCTTCACTCGTGGAGAGAGCCATCGAAAGAACTACCACTCCTACCTTACATTTCGAGAAGAAAACTACCTACCCTTGTGTTGAGATCAAGTTGCTCCACTCCCACCATATGAAGCTTGATCTCTAGCCTTCCCAAGTTGCTTTCCACTCAATCCTTTCTTCCACCACAGCCAAATCGGTGAGGAGAGTTGAGTGTTGGGGAGATTATTATTTGAAGCACAAGAGCAAGGAGTTCATCATCACCAACACCATCTATTACCTTTTGGAGGGTGGTGCCTCCTAGATTGGTTAGGTGTCGCTTGGGAGCCTCCGTCGAGATGTGGAGTTGAACCAAGAAGTTTGTAAGGGCAAGGAGATCGCCTACTTGTGAAGATCTACCCCGAGTAAGGCTAGCCCTCCGTGGGCGTGAGGCCATGATGGCATAGACAAGGTTGCTTCTTCGTGGACCCTTCGTGGGTGGAGCCTCCGTGGACTCTCGCAGCCGTTACCCTCCGTGGGTTGAAGTCTCCATCAACGTGGATTGACGATAGCACCACCTATCGGAACCACGAGAAAAATCTCCGTGTCTCCAAATTGCGTTTGCTCTTCTCCACCTCTCTTTACTACATGTGCAATTTACTTTCCGCTGCCTATACTCTAGAATTGCATGTGTAGGGTGATACTTGACTTGATCATCATTGTGAATCTGCCTAAAACTTGTCTTTATCAAAAGGCTGAATTTTTATATTGTCAAGTAGTCTAATCACCCCCCCTCTAGACATACTTTCGATCCTACAAGTGGTATCAGAGCTTTGGTCTCCATTGTATTGGTTTCCATTGCATTGGACTCCATAAGCTTGGTTTGACAACCTAGGAGAGTATGGCGTCTAGTGAGGGTAATTTTCGTAGAGGTCCTTACTTTGATGGTACAAATTTTGCTAGTTGGAAGCATAAAATGAAAATGCATATTCTTGGCCATAACCCAGCCGCATGGGACATTATTTGTGTTGGTATGCAAGGTGAATTCTTCGAGGAAGGAAAAGTTCCGGATCGTGAAGCTACAACGGATGAATTGCGGATGTTGCAAAACAATGCTCAAGCTTGTGACATTCTCTTCAATGCTTTGTGTCCCGAGGAGTTCAACAAAATCAGCCGTCTTGAGAATGCAAAAGAGATTTGGGATACTTTGGTTGAAATGCACGAAGGTACCGAGTCCGTAAAGGAATCAAAGCTAGATGTTCTTCAAGGTCAACTTGACAAGTTCAAGATGAAGGAAGGTGAAGGAGTCGCTGAAATGTACTCTAGGCTTGCTCTCATCACCAATGAGATTGCCGGCTTAGGAAGCGAAGAAATGACCGACCGATTCATCATCAAGAAGATTCTCAGAGCTTTGGATGGAAAGTATGACACCGTGTGCACTTTGATCCAAATGATGCCAAACTACAAGAATCTCAAGCCAACCAAGTCATTGGAAGAATTGTTGCTCATGAGATGACACTTAAAGATAAGGAAGAGCTTCACAACAAGTCAAGTGGTGCTTACAAAGCTACAATTGATGCTCCCACAACCTCAAGTGACAAGCTAGTTTCCAATGAAGAGATAAGCCTAATGGTGAAGAACTTCAACAAATTCTACAAGAGTAGAAGCAAAGAGAGAAGCTCAAAGTCTAGATCATATGATGAAAAGAGATCTTCTAGTCGTGATCGAATCTGCTACAATTGTGTAAGACCGGACACTACTCAAATGAGTGTTCGCTCCCCCACAAGAGAAGAGAAGAATCTCCAAGAAGAAGAAGCTCAAGAGAAGAGTCACCTCGGAAGAGAGAAGGAGTAGAGATGATCGTTATGAACGAAGACCCTCTCGGAGAAGCAAGGATTCGGAGAGGAAAGACAAGTCATCAAGGAGCTATACAAGAAGAAAACATCAAGCTCATGTAGGTGAATGGGTCTCCGGCTCCGACTCCGACAATCAATCTGAAAGAAGCTATCACTCCAACTCCGAATACAGTCAAGATGAAGGTGTTGCCGGTCTTGCTCTCGTGTCCTCCAACTCCAACTCCTATGACTTATTTGATTCACCAAATGAGGGAATTGGAAGATGCTTCATGGCTAAAGGCCCCAAGGTATCACACCCTGAATTTATTGACTTTGATAGTGATGAGGATGACTTGCTTGGTGAAGATGAGCTCTTACATGACAAATCTAGTGAGCCTAGTAATGATGAACATGCTAATAGTCTTTATAGTCGAGAAGAGTCGAATGACAATGCTATGAAGGAGATTGAGCGTCTAACTAAAGAACTAAACACTCTTAAGTTAGCTCATGAAACAACTCAAGAAGATCATAGAGAGCTCCTAAGATCTCATGAGAAGCTACGCTTCGAGAAGCTCAATCTAGAGCAAGAACATGAATTCCTAAAAGCAATCAATGACGATCTTCGAAAGAAGAGTTCTTCATATCTTGCCAAACGACTTCTCTTGTCTAATTTCTTGCCACCTATTAAAACTAAGCATGACAAACATAAGAAAAATTCTTCATCTAGTAGTAACAATAACCATGCTAAATCCAATATTGTTGCTTCTAGTAGTTCTCTTGATTCCACTAACAATGTTTCAAGCCAAGTTACACTTGAGCAAGAAAATAGTTTATTGAAAGGGATTATAGAGAAAGGTGTCTACAAGAGCCTTGCCGGAAGCAAGAACTTTGAGGAAATTGTTCGCAAGCAAGGAAGGCACCGGAAGAATCAAGGAATTGGTTTTGAGCGAAAGTTCAACGCCGAGGGTGTTGAATGGGAAGAAGGTCAATATCCCACTCCAAAGTTTGTTTCTCAAAAGGAGAAGTATGATCCTACTTCTTCCAATGTGGAACAAGCTCAAGATGATCTTCCACCACAAGACCACAAGCTAAAAGGCAAGGACAAGCTTCAAGAGGAGATTGATGCATTTATTGAAGCACCTAAAGCCATGGTCAAGTGGGTTCCCAAGGAAACATCAAGTTCTACTTCGTCAAGCTCAACTACAACCCCAAGGATTCCCATCAAGATGATGTGGATCCCGAATAACAAGAACTAGAGAGTTCTTGAGGGTGACTCCGCCAACATACTTCACTCACATTCATTTTGGCAAGGACTTGTGCAATCAACTTCCACATCTTGCACTAGTTCATGGAGTCACAAACCCTCTTGTTGGTAAGTCAAGGGACAAGGTAATCATTGCTTTCATGGACATCATCTATTGTGTACTTCAATCTATGTCCATGGATATCCTTGTTTGTTCCTTGTGGGACTAACCCATGTAGGTATTGAAAGTGCCCGAATCCAAAGGATTGCTCCCAACTCTTGATGATCTTCATCAACATTGAGCATCCACATCTTCAACATCTACATGAAGTCTTCTACGACAACCCAAGGTTAGTTTGACCCTTTAAAAGGGGTTCTCACATCTAGGGGGAGCTTTGCTCTAAAGAATTGAGCTAAAGCATCTTCAAATGATGTGAACACATCAATACTTTATGTAGAAGTGGTAACCCCACTTGTGCTTAAACGATGAGTATGACCTATGATCAAATGTTCTCATTTGAATCCTAAGTCAATATACTCATATATAGATGACCTAGTCATCGACAAATTGTGTGTTAGTTGCTAGAGTTTTTGATTGTGCATGTTTGACACATATTTCATTTGCTATCTTATTGTGTGAGCATGTTGGATGCATGATTTTATCCATTCAAGGACATCCATTTGTTGCTTTGGTCGTTTTGATTTTTCTGACCAAATGGATGGACAAGAATGCCTAAGTACCTCCCCTAGCTATCTATGTTGTCTTGTCTCAAATTCTATTCATGCTTACATCACAAACTTTGAACAAGTCATTTTCTGACCCTCCGAGTGAGGAGCACTCGGAGCCACCGATCCGTCAAAGGCTAAACTTCCAAAACCTTCTATGTGATTTCGGTCAGACCAACTCACTCATCGGTCAAACCGAAAACATTTAGATTGATCTAGGTTTTCACCTCGGTGAAACCGAGTTGTGAATTTCGCGTGACGAAGTGTGTAATCGCCTGCAGTTATCCATCTCGGTGCCACCGAAGTTTTACAACTCGGTCCCACCGACAACAAAGGGTATATATACTCGAGGGCGCGCGTTGATTACTCCTTCAAACGCTTCGCCCCGCACTTTTGCCGCCGCCGCCGTGGTCTCCGGATCGTCTCCGCTGCCGCTCAGGCGCTCGCCGCAGTCTCCGTCGCCGTCAACGGACATCTTCTCGCGCCCGTTGCGCCGTAGAGGAACTCCAGCAAGTTAGGGTGAGTTTCGATCCCACTCGTGCTCCCATCTCCGATTCAATGCACGTTTGGTTTGTCTGTAATCTTGCCACGATTGAAATCTTCCTGAACACTAGATTAGTTCGTTAGAACTAGATTCGAGTAAAAGTTTTAGGGTTAGGTTTCCGCCGAACACATCTCGGTGAGACCGATTTTACATTCTCGGTATGACCGATTTGGCCTCTGGCCATTGCACTGCACCTTTCGGTTCAACCGAGTTGTGCAAATCGGTGTGACCGAAATGAGGATTTAGTGAAACCCTAGTGTTTTCGGCAGGACCGAAACCCACTTCAGTCCAACCGAAAGTGGTGTGAATGCTTCTGTTTGAACACTTCGGATTCACCGAATTTTAAACTCGGTCTGACCGAAATGTCTTCTGTGAAAACCTAAAACTGAAATTTGAACTCATTTTGTTTGCAAAAACTTCTGCAGTTTGTGATAACTCTTCTACTCTGCCTACACCTTATCTATTCACAAAGGTTGTCGGCCATGTCGATGCCGGTGACAGCCGTGAACAGGTCGAGTCTCCTATTGAAGAAATTCCAGAGGCGGGCACTAGTCCCGATCCCAAAGAGCTCATCGATGATGGTGAGAGGAGTACACCAAGTGGTTTGCCTCCTGCAGCCACCAGGGCCAGAAAGAAGAGAAACTCAGATGAAGAGGATTCAGATTTTGTGGTTGAGGAAGAGGTCCCCTCAAAGCCCAAGAGGAAAGTTGTTGCCAAAGAGCCACAGGGTCAGCAGACCAAGAAGGGCACCAGAAAAGTGAAGGAATCCACTGTTGCCAAGAAACTGAATATGGAAGAAGCTAGAAGCAAGGTGAAGAAAACTTCCAAGAGGAAGAGGATAGTGCATGATGAAGCAGCAGAGGAAGATGATGATGAGGAAGCACCCCAGCCTCCTCAGAAGCCTAAGCTCATGGGTGATGCCATCAGGGCAGAGCCACTTCTAAGTCCAAGCCATCTGCTCCAGTCAAGGCAGCTCCAAGAAAGCCTGCGCCAAGCCCAAGAAAACAGTGAGGAACATTCCAGCATCTGAGAAGAAGAAAGATGATGTGCCACCAGCTATGTCAGATGATGAGGCACCAGTCTTGCTGAAACTTCGACAGAAACTGCCACTTCACAATGATGCTCATCCTCAAGCTGAAAACATGAAGGAAAGGAAGGATAGAGGTCTCGGGCTATGGAGACAAGCTGATCCATATGCCGAGGAGAAGAACTGCTGTTGATCCAAGATTCCACACCGAGAGCAGCAGGACTTCTATGAGATCTGGCTGATGGACAAGAAGCCCATAGTTGCAGACACTCGATATGTTGACTGGGCATACATTGACAGTGAAGAGCACAGAGACTTCTTTCCACATGTGCATGAGAGCTTCACTGCATGTGGTGTTGCAGACTTTGTGGGTCAGAAGTTGACCAGTTGGAATGATGAAATGATTATGCAATTCTATGCCACAGCTCATTTCTATCCAGATGGAAAGATCACATGGATGACTGAAGGCCAAAGATTCTCTTCAACTGTTGAAGAATGGGCAGAACTTCTGCATGCTCCAGTGCCAAGAGAGGATGATGTTGATGTGTATGGTATTCCCAAGAAGAACCATGAATCTATGAAGAATATGTACAAAGAGGTTCCAGCTAAGGATGTAGGAATCTGGAAGCTTGGCTCAGTGTATTATCTCCAGGCAGGTCTTCCTACCACAAACACTATTCTGAGGCATACCTTGATGCCCAAGTCTGGAGATCATCGCATGATCAGAGGATACTCTATCAACATGCTGCATATACTTGATGAGAAGGCACCTTTCAAGGTGATGGACTTGATAGTTGAGACTATTAAGAGGACTGCAGCTGACCAGAAGAGGTCATGTGGATTTGCCCCGCATATTCAGATGCTTATCAATGCCAAGTTTGGACGGGCACATTCTTGTTGGATAGACCACACTTGCCACTGCAGCCTGAGCATGAGGACAATGTTGTTGTGATGGATGAGGAGGATCCAACGTCAGTTGAAGGTCAAGCAAAGATTGAGGCTGCCAAGAAAGCCAAAGCTGAGAAGGAAGCAGCAGCAGCAGCAGCAGCTAAACCCAAGAGTGTTGGAGAACAGCTCCTTGAAGCTACCCAAAGGATTGAGCAACGCCTGGCCAGCATTGTACAGTCTCAGGAGAGCCTTGAGAGGATTGTTGAAGACAAGATCCATGCTTTGGATGTGAAGTCGATCAAGTGCAAGTAATCACAACAAGCTTGAGGCGATATTGAGGAAGCAAAGAGGGAGAAGGAAGAGCTTATGCGTGAGATGCAGGATGACCTAGTCCAAGATGCTTATGAACAGATCGCTCCGGTTCCCACAGACCCGATCACTGCTATTCCAAAGGATGACACTAGGACTACAGCCTCAAAGACCTCCCACAGCTCCATCAGTTGCTCCAGCTCCAGCTCCAAAGACCACTCCTCCAGCTCCACAGACATCAGCAGAAGTCTTCGCAGATGCTGCCATATCAACTCCAACATCAACCTGCAGAGAACCGCCAGCAGAGTCCCCAAAGTGACGCTTAGCTCTATGCCTTTTCGAACTTTTGGTAACTTGTTGCCAAAGGGGAGAAATTGTATAGATCATAGGACTTCGAGAGAGAGTGCTTTTGTCTTTGCGCTTTTGCTCTTTCGCTCATTTGCGGTCTTTTGAGATACTTTTGGTTTTCGAGACATTCTGTGTTTGATACTACGTTTCATGCTACCTTAATGAGTGCTTGGTCGCACTATGCTTTAATGTGTGCTTAATGCTTATCATATGCTATTCCTATCTTGTATGACCATTTACTCATGTCTTGGTGATTGGGTGCATGCTATTCATTCTTATCATTTTGTGCGCTCCACCAAGATGTATGTGACATGGAAGAGTGACCCATGATCCTAATCGATTGTGCATTTGCATTCAAACGCAAATCTTAAATAATGCACAAATTTAGGGGAGCTCTTGCTTATCACATACTTCTCAAAGCGATTTATATTATTCATTGATTATATCCTATGTCGAAGCTTTGATCTATATGTTGTCATCAATTACCAAAAGGGGAGATTGAAAGTGCAACTAATCCCGGGTGGTTTTGGTAATTAATAACAACATATATATCATTGAACTAATAGTTTCTTGAGAATCATTTCAGAAAGTTCAAGGATATGGGTATGGCAAGGACTGAAGAAGTGGACCCTCAAAATGCTAAGGCAAACATTGGCAAAAGCTCAAGACTCCATTTTTGGTTTAGTGATCCAAGATCACATTGAGTCCATAGGAAAGCCAATACTATTAAAAGGGATGAGGTTATGATAATGATCCGTTGCTCAAAGTGCTTAGTGATACATCTCCTAAACTATCAGCAACTTTCACTTCCATTATACACTCATAAGTAATCTCGGTCCCACCGATTTCCTAAACTCACCACACCGAGATGAACCACCTCACCATATAGCCAAACCCTAGAAATCTCGGATTTTCCGATTCAACTCGGTCTCACCGAAACTTGAGTTGCCAAGCTTCAGAACCTTACGTCATCAAATCGATGTCACCGAGATGATGAAGTCGGTCCCACCGAGATTGGCAAGCTCATGTCTTTGGACGAATCGGACTCACCGAGATTGTATTTTCCGTCCCACCGAAAATCCCAACGTTCACATGATTTGAACTTTCGGTCTCACCGAGTTGTCAACTTCGGTCTGACCGAGATTGGTCAAATGTGTGTAACGGTTGGATTTTGTGTGGAGGCTATAAATACCCCTCCACCCCCTCTTCACTCGTGGAGAGAGCCATCAGAAAGAACTACCACTCCTAAGAAAACTACCTACCCTTGTGTTGAGATCAAGTTGCTCCACTCCCACCATATGAAGCTTGATCTCTAGCCTTCCCAAGTTGATTTCCACTCAATCCTTTCTTCCACCACAGCCAAATCAGTGAGGAGAGTTGAGTGTTGGGGAGATTATCATTTGAAGCACAAGAGCAAGGAGTTCATCATCACCAACACCATCTATTACCTTTTGGAGGGTGGTGCCTCCTAGATTGGTTAGGTGTCGCTTGGGAGCCTCCACGAGATGTGGAGTTGAACCAAGAAGTTTGTAAGGGCAAGGAGATCGCCTACTTCGTGAAGATCTACCCCGAGTAAGGCTAGCCCTCCGTGGGCGTAGGCCATGATGGCATAGACAAGGTTGCTTCTTTGTGGACCCTTCGTGGGTGGAGCCCTCCGTGGACTCTCGCAGCCATTACCCTCCGTGGGTTGAAGTCTCCATCAACGTGGATTGACGATAGCACCACCTATCGGAACCACGAGAAAAATCTCCGTGTCTCCAAATTGCGTTTGCTCTTCTCCACCTCTCTTTACTACATGTGCAATTTACTTTCCGCTGCCTATACTCTAGAATTGCATGTGTAGGGTGATACTTGACTTGATCATCATTGTGAATCTTCCTAAAACTTGTCTTTATCAAAAGGCTGAATTTTTATATTGTCAAGTAGTCTAATCACCCCCCTCTAGACATACTTTCGATCCTACAAACTCCTTCATCCAGACTCCTTCATTCGCTGCTTCAGAAGCAGCTATGTACTCCGCTTCACATGTAGATCCCGCCACGACGCTTTGTTTATAACTGCACCAACTTACAGCTCCACCGTTTAATAAAAACACGTATCCGGTTTGCGACTTAGAATCGTTCGGATCAGTGTCAAAGCTTGCATCGACGTAACCATTTACGACTAGCTCTTTGTCACCTCCATATACGAAACATATCCTTAGTCCTTTTCGTATTTTCAGATGTTCTTGACCGTTGTCCATGATCCACTCTGGATTACTTTGGTACCTTCCTGCCAAACTTATTGCTAAGCATACGCCAGTGTCGGTACACAAGATTGCATACATGATAGAGCCTATGGCTGAAGCATAGGGAACATTTTTCATTTTCTCTCTATCTTCTGCTGTGGTCGGGCATTGAGTTTGACTCAACTTCACACCTTGTAGCACAGGCAAGAATCCTTTCTTTGCCTGATCCATTTTGAATTCTTTTCAAAATTTTGTCAAGGTATGTACTTTGTGAAAGTCCTATTAAGCGTCTTGATCTATCTCTATAGATCTTGATGCCCAATATGTAAGCAGCTTCACCGAGGTCTTTCATTGAAAAACTTTTCTTCAAGTATCCCTTTATGCTATCCAGAAATTCTATATCATTTCCAATTAATAATATGTCATCAACATATAAAACTAGAAATGCTACAGAGCTCCCACTCATTTTCTTGTAAATACAGGCTTCTCCAAAAGTCTGTATAAAACCATATGCTTTGATCACACTATCAAAACGTTTATTCCAACTCCGAGATGCTTGCACCAGTCCATAAATGGAACGCTGGAGCTTGCACACTTTGTTAGCACCTTTTGGATCAATAAAACCTTCCGGCTGCATCATATACAACTCTTCTTCTAGAAATCCATTCAAGAATGCAGTCTTGACATCCATTTGCCAAATTTCATAATCATGAAATGCAGCAATAGCCAACATGATTCGGACAGACTTAAGCATCGCTACGGGTGAGAAAGTCTCATCATTGTCAACCCCTCGAACTTGTCGAAAACCTTTCGCAACAAGTCGAGCTTTATAGACAGTAACATTACCATCAGCGTCAGTCTTCTTCTTAAAGATCCATTTATTCTCAATGGCTTGCCGATCATCGGGAAAGTCAACCAAAGTCCATACTTTGTTTTCATATATGGATCCCATCACAGATTTCATGGCCTCTAGCCATTTTGCGGAATCTGGGCTCATCATCGCTTCCTCATAGTTCGTGAGGTTCGTCATGGTCAAGTAACATGACTTCCGAATAGGATTACCGTATCACTCGTGCGGATCTTACTCGTAGACCTACGAGGTTCAGCAGAAACTTGATCTGAAGTTTCATGATCAATATCATTAACTTCCTCACTAATTGGTGTAGTCGTCACAGGAACCGGTTCTCGTGATGAACTACCTTCCAATAAGGGAGTAGATATAGTTATCTCATCAAGTTCTACTTTCCTCCCACTCACTTCTTTCGAGAGAAACTCCTTCTCTAGAAAGGATCCATTCTTAGCAACGAATGTCTTGCCTTCGGATCTGTGATAGAAGGTGTACCCAATAGTCTCTTTTGGGTATCCTATGAAGACACATTCGATTTGGGTTCGAGCTTATCCGGTTGAAGTTTCTTCACATAAGCATCGCAGCCCCAAACTTTAAGAAACGACAACTTTGGTTTCTTGCCAAACCACAGCTCATAAGGCGTCGCCTCAACGGATTTAGATGGTGCCCTATTTAACATGAATGCGGCCGCCTCTAAAGCATAACCCCAAAACGATAGCGGTAAATCGGTAAGAGACATCATAGATCGCACCATATCAAGTAAAGTACGATTCGACGCTCGGACACACCATTTCGTTGTGGTGTTCGGTGGTGTGAGTTGTAAACTATTCCGCATTGTTTCAAATGTAAACCAAACTCGTAACTCAAATATTCTCCTCCACGATCAGATCATAGAAACTTTATTTTCTTGTTACGATGATTTTCCACTTCACTCTGAAATTCTTTGAACTTTTCAAATGTTTCAGACTTGTGCTTCATTAAGTAGATATACCCATATCTGCTCAAATCATCTGTGAAGGTGAGAAAATAACGATATCCGCCACGAGCCTCAACATTCATCGGACCACATACATCTCAGTATGTATGATTTCCAACAAATCTGTTGCTCTCTCCATAGTTCCGAGAACGGTGTTTTAGTCATCTTGCCCATGAGGCATGGTTCAAGTACCAAGTGATTCATAATCAAGTGATTCCGTAAGTCCATCAAGATGGAGTTTCTTCATGCGTTTACATCGATATGACCTAAACGGCAAGTGCCACAAATAAGTTGCACTATCATTATCAACTCTGCATCTTTTGGCTTCAACATTATGAATATGTGTATCACTACTATCGAGATTCAATAAAATAGACCACTCTTCAAGGGTGCATGACCATAAAAGATATCACTCATATAAATAGAACAACCATTATTCTCTCGATTTAAATGAATAACCGCCTCGCATTAAACAAGATCCAGATATAATGTTCATGCTCAACGCCGGCACCAAATAACAATTATTCAGGTCTAAAACTAATCCCAAGGTAGATGTAGAGGTAGCGTGCCGACCGCGATCACATCGACTTTGGAACCGCTTCCCACGCTGCCGTCACCTCGTCCTTCGCCAATTGCTCGCTTATTCCAGTAGTCCTGCTTCGAGTTGCAAATATTAGCAATGTAACCAAGATCAAATACCAGTGCTACTACGAGCTCTAGTTAGGTACACATCAATAACATGTATATCACATATACCTTTGCTCACTTTGCCATCCTTCTTATCCGCCAAATACTTAGGGCAGTTCCGCTTCCGATGTCCAAATTGCAAGAGAAGCACTCGGTTTCAGGCTTAGGTCCGACTTGGGTTTCTTCTCTTGAGCAAAGAACTTGCTTGCCGCTCTTCTTGAAGTTCCCTTCTTCTTCCCTTTGCCCTTCTTCTTGAAACTAGTGGTCTTGTTGACCATCAACACTTGATGCTCCTTCTGATTTCTACCTCCGCGGCTTTCAAAGCATTGCGAAGAGCTCGGGAATAGTCTTGTTCATCCCTTGCATATTATAGTTCATCACGAAGCTCTTGTAGCTTGGTGGCGTGATTGGAGAATTCATCAATGACACTATCATCGGAAGATTAACTCCCGCTTGAATCAAGTGATTATTATACCCGATATTCGAGTATGTGTTCACCGATGTAACTATTCTCCTCCATCTTGCAGCTATAGAACTTATTGGAGACTTCATATCTCTCAATCCGACATTTGCTTGAAATATTAACTTCAACTCTGGAACATCTCATATGCTCCATGACGCTCAAAACGTCGTTGAAGCCCGGTTCCGAGCCGTAGCATGGCACAATCGAACTATAGAGTAGTCATCAGCTTTGCTCGCCAGACGTTCTTAACGCCGTCGGTTAGATCAAGAAGCAGTTCGCACCCAGCGGTGCTTCCAGACGTAACTCTTCGTGCAAGAATGAGGATAATCCTCGAAGTTACGGACCTAGTCCATGTAATTGCCACCATCATCTTTCAACTTTGCTTTCTCAAGGAATGCATTAAAATTCAACGGAACAACAAAGACGAGCCATCTATCTACAAACAAACATAGACAAGCAAGATACTATCGGTACTAAGTTCATGATAAATTTAAGTTCAATTAATCATATTACTTAAGAACTCCCACTTAGACGACATCTCTCTAGTCATCTAAGTGATCACGTGATCCAAATCAACTAAACCATAACCGATCATCACGTGAGATGGAGTAGTTTTCAATGGTGAACATCACTATGTTGATCATATCTACTATATGATTCACGCTCGACCTTTCGGTCTCTTTGTTCCGAGGCCATATCTGCATATGCTAGGCTCGTCAAGTTTAACCTGAGTATTCTGCGTGTGCAAAACTGGCTTGCACTCGTTGTTGATGGACGAGAGCTTATCACACCCGATCATCACGTGGTGTCTCGGCACGATTTAACTTTGGCAACGGTGCATACTCGGGAGAACACTTCTTGATAATTTTAGTGAGAGATCATCTTAAAATGCTACCGTCAATCAAAGCAAGATAAGATGCATAAAGGATAAACATCACATGCAATCAATATAAGTGATATGATATGGCCATCATCATCTTGTGCTTGTGATCTCCATCTTTGAAGCACCGCCATGATCACCATCGCCACCGGTAGCGACACCTTGATCTCCATCGTAGCATCATTGTCGTTACGCCATCTATTGCTTCTACGACTATCGCTACCGCTTAGTGATAAAGTAAAGCAATTACAGAGCGCTTGCATTTCATACAATAAGCGACAACCATATGGCTCCTGCCGATTGCCGATAACTTCGGTTACAAAACATGATCATCTCATACAATAAAATATAGCATCACGCTTGACCATATCACATCACAACATGCCCCGCAAAAACAAGTTAGACGTCCTCTACTTTGTTGTTGCAAATTTTACGTGGCTGCTACGGGCTTAGCAAGAACCGTTCTCACCTACGCATCAAAACCACAACGATAGTTTGTCAAATAGACTCCGTTTTAACCTTCGCAAGGACCGGGCATAGCCACACTCGGTTCAACTAAAGTGAGAGAGACAGACACCCGCCAGCCACCTTTAAGCACGAGTGCTCGTAACGGTGAAACCAGTCTCGCGTAAGTGTACGCGTAATGTCGGTCCGGGCCGCTTCATCTCACAATACCGCTGAACCAAAGTATGACATGCTGGTAGGCAGTATGAATTATATCGTCCACAACTCACTTGTGTTCTACTCGTGCATATAACATCAACGCATAAAACCTAGGCTCTGATACCACTGTTGGGGAACGTAGTAATTTCAAAAAAATTCCTACGCACACGCAAGATCATGGTGATGGCATAGCAACGAGAGGGGAGAGTGTTCGTCCACATACCCTCGTAGACCGTAAGCGGAAGCGTTAGCACAACGCGGTTGATGTAGTCATACGTCTTCATGATCCGACCGATCCAAGCACCGAACATACGGAGCCTCGGAGTTCAGCACACGTTCAGCTCGATGACGATCTCCGGCCCTCCGATCCAGCAAAGGCTCCGGAGATGAGTTCCGTCAGCACGATGGCGTGGTGACGATGATGATGTTATACCGGCGCAGGGCTTCGCCTAAACTCCGCGATGATATGACCGAGGTGGAATATGGTGGAAGGGGGCACCGCACACGGCTAAGGAACGATCCGTAGATCAACTTGTGTCTATGGGGTGCCCCCCGCCCCCGTATATAAAGGAGGGAGGGAGGAGGGGGCCGGCCTAAGGGGAGGCGCGCCCTAGGAGGGGGAAACCTACTCCAGTAGGTTTCCTCCTTTCCTAATCCAAGAAGGAGGGGAAGGAAGGAGTAGGAGAGGGAAGGCAAGGCGGCGCCCCCCTTCCTTGTCCTATTCGACTCAAGGGAGGCGCGCCACTTGCCCCTGGCCGCCCTCTCTTTCTCCAATAGGGCCCATCAAGGCCCATTACTTCCGGGGTTCCAGTAACCTCCGGTATCTCAGTTTTCTCCGAAAACTCCGGAACCTTTTCGTGTCGGAATATAGCCGTCAATATATCAATCTTTATGTCTCGACCATTCGAGACTCCTCGTCATGTCCGTGATCACATCCGGATTCGAACAAACTTCGTACATCAAAACTTATAAACTCATAATAAAACTGTCATCGAAGCGTTAAGCGTGTGGACCCTACGGGTTCGAGAACTATGTAGACATGACCTAAAACCATTCTCGGTCAATAACCAATAGCGGGACCTGAATGCCCATATTGGTTCCTACATATTCTACGAAGATCTTTATCGGTCAAACCGCATAACAACATACTTTGTTCCCTTTGTCATCGGTATGTTACTTGCCCGAGATTTGATCGTCAGTATCCAATACCTAGTTCAATCTCGTTACCGGCAAGTCTCTTTACTCGTTCCGTAATACGTCATCTCATAACTAACTCATTAGTTACATGCTTGCAAGGCTTAGGTGATGAGTATTACCGAGAGGGCCCAGAGATACCTCTCCGACAATCGGAGTGACAAATCCTAATCTAGAATTATGCCAACCCAACATGTACCTTCGGAAACACCTGTAGAGCACCTTTATAATCACCCAGTTACGTTGTGACGTTTGGTAGCACACAAAGTGTTCTTCCGGTAAACGGGAGTTGCACAATCTCATAGTTGTAGGAACTTTGTATAAGTCATGAAGAAAGCAATAGCAGTATACTAAACGATCAAGTGCTAGGCTAATAGAATGGGTCATGTCAATCACATCATTCTCTTAATGATGTGATCCCATTAATCAAATGACAACACATGTCTATGGTCATGAAACATAACCATCTTTGATTAATGAGCTAGTCAAGTAGAGGCATACTAGTGACTATGTGTTTGTCTATGTATTCACACATGTATCATGTTTCCGGTTAATACAATTCTAGCATGAATAATAAACATTTATCATGATATGAGGAAATAAATAATAACTTTATTATTGCCTCTAGGGCATATTTCCTTCATATATAACAATGAACCAATCATAGAGCGATAAACCTTTTGATCGACCGGTTCACTATCTTTGGTCAAATCAAGATGTACACTAGTAGGCATGGGTGTAGACATACCTTTGCATTCTTGCATATTGAACTTCTTGAATAAGTCCTTGGTGTACTTCATTTGAGAAACAAAGGTACCTTCCTTAGTTTGCTTGATTTGCAACCCAAGGAAGAATTTGAGTTCACTCATCATAGACATCTCAAACTTTTCCGACATTAGCTTCCCAAACTTTTCACTAAAATGATGGTTAGTCGAACCAAATATAATATCATCAACATAGATTTGGCACACAAATAGTTCTCCATTAACCCTTTTAGTAAAAAGAGCAGAATCAATTTTCCCAATTTCAAAGCCTTTTTCAATAAGGAACTTGGTTAAGCATTTATACCATGCTCTAGGAGCTTGTTTAAGACCATAAAGAGCTTTGTGAAGTTTGTAAACATGATTGGGTTTCTTAGGATTGACAAAGCCGGGAGGTTGCTTAACATAAACTTCCTCCTCTATTTCACCATTTAGAAAAGCACTTTTAATGTCCATTTGGTACAAGGTGATATCATGATGATTAGCATAGGCAAGTAAGATGCGGATGGACTCAAGTCTAGCAACGGGAGCATAAGTCTCCCCATAGTCCATACCTTCGACTTGTGTGTAGCCTTGGGCGACGAGACGTGCTTTGTTGCGAACTACTTGTCCATCTTCATCTTGCTTGTTGCGAAACACCCATTTGGTACCGATGACGTTGTGGTTGTTGTCAGGCTTCTCAACCAATGTCCAAACTTGGTTCCTCTCAAAGTTATGTAGCTCTTCATGCATAGCATTTATCCAATCCGGATCTTCCAATGCTTCTTCAACCTTCATAGGTTCAATGCTAGATATGAAATAATAGTTTTCACAAAAGTTAGCTAAACGAGTTTTAGAGCGAGTGATTCTCCCGGTTTGAATGTCATTGTAGATTTGCTCGACGGGATGATCTTTAGCAATTCTTGCTCGAACTCGTGAAAGCTTTTGCTTGGGTATTCGTTGAACATCTTCTTCATCTTGTTCTTCTTCTTGGCCTTCTTCATTGTTGACGTGGTCGTTCTCTTGTCGTGGTGGAGAAGGAGGTTGTTGACGTTCATCTTGATGCACTTCCTCGTTTTCTTCATCTTGGTGTGTCCCACTTGTGGATGCTTCCATGTCAACTCTTGGTTCACCTTGTCGTGAAGTAGAAGCTTCCACTTGGACGGACGAGGTATTCTCCTTCACTTCCGTTGGACGAACCTTGCCAATAGCCAAGTCTTGAATTGCTTCCGAAGGATCTTTGTCACCTACATCAATTGGCAATTGCTCTACTTGCGAGCCATTAGATTCATCTAGCGTCTCTTCAACCTTTCGGGTGAAATTGTTGTAGACACGGTAAGTGTGAGAGTTTGAGCCATAACCTAGTAGGAAACCTTCATGAGATTTAGGAGCAAATTTAGAGCGACGATGCTTATCAAGAATGTAGCACTTTGAGCCGAATACTCGAAAGTATCCAACTTGGGGTTTGTTACCGGTGAGGAGCTCGTATGTCGTCTTGCCAAGTAGCTTGTGAAGATACAAGTGATTTGTTGCATGACAAGCTGTCTCAACCGCTTCTGCCCAAAAGTGCTTCGGCGTCTTGTACTCATCAAGCATCGTTCTCGCCATTTCGATGAGTGTCCGGTTCTTCCACTCAACAACTCCATTTTGTTGAGGTGTGTACATAGCCGAGAACTCGTGTGAAATCCCTTCTTCGTCAAGAAAGGTGTCCACATTTGCGTTCTTGAACTTCGTTCCGTTGTCACTGCGAACCTTCTTGATCTTCACTTCAAATTGATTTTGGGCCTTCCTAGCGAAGTTTTTGAAGATCTTTTGGACCTGCGATTTATCATCGAGAAAGAACACCCACGTAAATCTTGAAAAATCATCAACTATAACTAGACCAAAAGAATTTCCACCAAGACTCTTGTAAGAGTTGGGACCAAAAAGATCCATGTGAGGTAGCTCGAGTGGCCTCCTTGTGGTCATGATGTTCTTCACGGGATGCCTTCCTCCAACATGTTTACCTGCTTGGCAAGCACTGCAAAGTCTATCCTTATCAAATATGACATCGTTAACTCCAAGGATATGATTTCCTTTAATAAGCTTGTCAAGGTTTCGCATACCAACATGACCTAATCGTCTATGCCATAACCAACCTTTTGAGGATTTAGCAATGAAGAAAGTTTTAGGTTGAGCCTTTTTAGTGAAATCAACAATGTATAGATCACCTATACGCACACCGGTAAAGACCATTTTATGATTGTCTCGACGAAACACTTGGCAATCAACTTCAGTAAATAAGACATTGAAACCAAAATCAGCAAGTCTAGATATTGAAAGTAAGTTGTATCCAAGAGATTCAACGAGCATAACATTTTGTATGGAGCTATCATGTGATATGGCCACCTTACCGAGGCCAACCACCTTACCCTTTGAGTTGTCACCGAAAGTGACATACTTTCGAGGACTATCATTATCAGCCAGCTCACAAAACATGTCTTTATCTCCGGTCATGTGATCGGTACATCCACTATCAAGAACCCATTCCTTTCCTCCTGACATATATCCCCGAAGATTTGCCATAAGACCAAAATGTCTCATTGCATCATCAAGATCGAAGTCACTATCATCATCCTCATCATAGTATCTATGTTCAACATCGTCATGTGGTGGATCAAGTCCTAGAGAGGGTAATTCATTAGAATGAGTTTGACAATGATCTTGCTTATGAATTTTTATAGCTTCGGAAATAATATCACTAATAATCCCAACATTTCCTTTGGCACGCATAAGGTTTGTAAGCTCAAATAGACGATCACCAAACATAGGATCACTAGTATTCATCTTACTCAAAGCAATAGACTTATGAAGAATTTTATCAAGATTTTTCAAGGAATAATCTGGAAATCGTTCCTCAAGAAATTTCCATATAGTGTAGGCACATTTGAAAGTAGGCAGGCATCCAATCAAGTTTCTAGGCAATCCTCTAATGATAAGTTCGGCAGTTCTAAGATTCCTAATCATGTCAATTGACTCATCATGGGTAGGATGCATAGGATCAACATAAGGTGCACAAGGACTAGCAATGTACTTGTTCAAATGATATTGATTGAAAATTACAAGCATCTCATTTTTCCACTCATGAAAATACTCTCCATCAAGAATAGGCTCTCTATGTCTAAGACTCCCAAAGTAGACTCATCCATCTTCCTCCAATGGTGATTAAACCAAAGCAATGGAGACCAATGCTCGATACCACTTGTAGGACCTTGAGAAGAGGTGTCTAGAGGGGTGATTAGACACTAAGTACCAAAGTTGCAGTTTTAAGTTTCCTTAAGTTTAAGTGGAGTTTAGGCACAAGTTTAACATTCACCATACATATCAAGCAAGCATGCAAAGAGTATATGAGCAGCGGAAAGTAAAGCATGCAACTTGCAAGAAAGTAAAGGGAAGGGTTTGGAGGATTCAAACGCAATTGGAGACACGGATGTTTTTGGCGTGGTTCCGATAGGTGGTGCTATCGTACATCCACGTTGATGGAGACTTCAACCCACGAAGGGTAGCGGTTGCAAAAGTCCACGGAGGGCTCCACCCACGAAGGGTCCACGAAGAAGCAACCTTGTCTATCCCACCATGGTTGTCGCCCACGAAGGACTTGCCTCACTAGCGGTAGATCTTCACGAAGTAGGCGATCTCCTTGCCCTTACAAACTCCTTGGTTCAACTCCACAATCTTGTCCGAGGCTCCCAAGTGACACCTAGCCAATCTAGGAGACACCACTCTCCAAGAAGTAACAAATGGTGTGTTGATGATGAACTCCTTGCTCTTGTGCTTCAAATGATAGTCTCCCCAACACTCAACTCTCTCTCGAGGTTTTGGATCTGGTGGAAAGAAGATTTGAGTGGAAAGCAACTTGGGGAAGGCTAGAGATCAAGATTCATATCCTTTGGATCAATAAACCTTCCGCTGCATCATATACAACTCTTCTTCTAGAAATCCATTCAAGAATGCGCCTTGACATCCATTTGCCAAATTTCATAATCATGAAATGCAGCAATAGCCAACATGATTCTGACAGACTTAAGCATCGCACGGGTGAGAAAGTCTCATCATAGTCAACCCTTGAACTTGTCGAAAACCTTCGCAACAAGTCGAGCTTTATAGACAAGAACATTACCATCAGCGCTACTTCTTCTTAAAGATCCATTTATTCTCAATGGCTTGCCGATCATCGGCAAATCAACTAAAGTCCATACTTTGTTTTCATATATGGATCCCATCTCGCATTTCATGGCCTCTAGCCATTTTATGAATCTGGCTCATCATCGCTTCCTCATAGTTCGTAGGTTCGCCATGGTCAAGTAACATGACTTCTAATAGGATTACCGCACTACCTGCGGATTTACTCAGTACCCACGAGGTTCAAGAGAAACTTGATCCAAGTTTCATGATCAATATCATTAACTTCCTCACTAATTGGTGTAGTCACACAGAACCGTTCTCGTGATGAACTACCTTCCAATAAGGGAGTAGATATAGTTATCTCATCAAGTTCTACTTTCCTCCCACTCACTTCTTTCGAGAGAAACCTCTCTAGAAAGGATCCATTCTTAGCAACGAATGTCTTGCCTTCGGATCTGTGATAGAAGGTGTACCAACAATTTCTTTGGGTATCCTATGAAGACACATTTCTCGATTTGGGTTCGAGCTTATCCGGTTGAAGTTTCTTCACATAAGCATCGCAGCCCCAAACTTTAAGAAACGATAACTTTGGTTTCTTGCCAAACCAGCTCATAAGGCCGCCTCAACGGATTTAGATGGTGCCCTATTTAACGTGAATGCGCCGTCTCTAAAGCATAACCCCAAAACGATAGCGTAAATCGGTAAGAGACATCATAGATCGCACATATCAAGTAAAGTACGACATGACGCTCGACACACCATTTCGCTGTGGTGTGCCGTGGTGAGTTGCTAAACTATTCCACATTGTTTCAAATGTAAACCAAACTTGTAACTCAAATATTCTCCTCCACGATCGATCATAGAAACTTTATTTTCTTGTTACGATGATTTTCCACTTCACCGAAATTCTTTGAACTTTTCAAATGTTTCAGACTTGTGCTTCATTAAGTAGATATACCCATATCCGCCAAATCAGAAGGTGAGAAAATAACGATATCCGCCACGAGCCTCAACATTCATCGGACCACATACATCTCAGATGTATGATTTCCAACAACTGTTGCTCTCTCCATAGTTCCGAGAATGGTGTTTTAGTCATCTTGCCCATGAGGCACGGTTCAAGAAGTACCAAGTGATTCATAATCAAGGATTCCGGTCCATCAAGATGGAGTTTCTTCATGCTTTTACACCGATATGACCTAAACGGAAGTACACAAATAAGTTGCACTATCATTATCAACTCGTGATCTTTTGGCTTCAACATTATGAATATGTGTATCACTACTATCGAGATTCAATAAAATAGACCACTCTTCAAGGGTGCATGACCATAAAAGATATTACTCATATAAATAGAACAACCATTATCTCTCCGATTTAATGAATCCCTCATTAAACAAGATCCAGATATAATGTTCATGCTCAACGCCGCACCAAATAACAATTATTCTGTCTAAAACTAATCCCGAAGGTAGATGTAGAGGTAGCGTGTCACCGCGATCACATCGACTTTGGAACCGCTTCCACGCAGCATTGTCACCTCGCCCTTGCCGCTGCTCGCTATTCCGTAGTCCCTGCTTCGAGTTACAAATATTAGCAACAACCAAGATCAAATACCTGTGTGCTACTACGAGCTCTAGTTTGGTACACATCAATAACATGTATATCACATATACTCACTTTGCCATCCTTCTTATCCGCCAAATACTTAGGGCAGTTCCGCCCAAAGGTCCACCACTTGCAAGAGAAGCACCTGGGCCAGCTTTGGTCCGCATTTCTGGTTTCTTCTCTTGAGCAGCAACTTGCTTGCCGCTCCTCTGAAGTTCCCTTCTTCTTCCCTTTGCCCTTCTTCTTGAAACTAGTGGTCTTGTTGACCATCAACACTTGATGCTCCTTCTGATTTCTACCTCGCTGCCAAAGATCGCCAAGAGCTCGGGAATAGTCTTGTTCATCCCTTGCATATTATAGTTCATCACGGCTCTTGTAGCTTGGTGGCGATTGGAGAATTTGTCAATGACACTATCATCGTGAAGATTAACTCACTTGAATCAAGTGATTATTATACCTGCATTCGAGTATGTGTTCACCGATGTAACTATTCTCCTCCATCTTGCGCTATAGAACTTATTGGAGACTTCATATCTCTCAATCCCGCATTTGCTTGAAATATTAACTTCAACTCCTGAACATCTCATATGCTCCATGACGCTCAAAACGCCGTTGAAGCCCCGGTTCAGCCGTAGCATGGCACATTGAACTATAGAGTAGTCATCAGCTTTCCGCCAGACGTCTTAACGCCGCTGGGCCAGACGCAGCAGTTCGCACCACGGTGCTTCGTGACGTAACTCTTCTATGCAAGAATGAGGATAATCCTCAGTTACGGACGTCCATGTAATTGCCACCATCATCTTTCAACTTTGCTCAAGGAACGCATTAAAATTCAACGAACAACAAATTTTGAGCCATCTATCTACAAACAAACATAGACAAGCAAGATACTATCAGTACTAAGTTCATGATAAATTTAAGTTCAATTAATCATATTACTTAAGAACTCCCACTTAGATCTCTCTCTAGTCATCACGTGATCCAAATCAACTAAACCATAACCGATCATCACGTGAGATGGAGTAGTTTTCAATGGTGAACATCACTATGTTGATCTATATGATTCACGCCGATTCTGTGTTCCGAGGCCATATCTCGCATGCTAGGCTCATTAAGTTTAACTCGCATTCTCAATCTGGTACTGGGTAACAACATACCAGGAGAACACTTCTTGATAATTTTAGTGAGAGATCATCTTAAAATGCTAGCGCCAATCAAAGCAAGATAAGATGCATAAAGGATAAACATCACATGCAATCAATATAAGTGATATGATATGGCCATCATCATCTTGTGCTTGTGATTCCATCTTTGAAGCACCGCCATGATCACCATCGCCACCGCGCCGACACCTTGATCTCCATCGAGCATCGTTGCTACGCCCATCTATTGCTTAATGACTATCGCTACCGCTTAGTGATAAAGTAAAGCAATTATGTATGCTTGCATTTCATACAATAAAGCAACAACCATATGGCTCCCCGCTAGTCGATAACCGTTACAAAACATGATCATCTCATACAATAAAATATAGCATCACGCCTTGACCATATCACATCACAACATGCCCCGCAAAAACAAGTTAGACGCCCCTACTTTGTTGTTGAAATTTTACGTGGCTGCTACGGCCTTAGCAAGAACCGCTCACCCACGCATCAAAACCACAACGATAGTTTGTCAAATAGACTCCGCTTAACCAGGGACCGGCGAAGCCACACTCGGTTCAACTAAAGTGAGAGAGACAGACACCCGCCAGCCACCTTTAAGCACGAAAGTGCTCGTGAACGGTGAAACCAGTCTCGCAGAAGCGCATGCGTAATGTCGGTCCGCCGCTATCTCTCACAATACCCAACCAAAGTATGACATGCTGGTAGGCAAGATGACTTATATCGCCCACAACTCACTTGTGTTCTACTCATGCATATAACATCAACGATAAAACCTAGGCTCGATAACCAGGAACCCTACGCACACGCGAAGATCATTCATGGTGGGACGGTATAGCAGAGGGGAGAGACCAGTGCTGAGTAGTTCGCCTTCATGATCCGACCGATCCAACTGATGGAGCCCAAAGACGCTCAGCCTCGATGACGATCCGGCCCTCCCGATCCAGATGAGTTCCACAAGACGATGGCGTGGTGACGATGATGATGTTGTACTGCAGGGCTTCGCCTAAACTCCGGACGATATGACCGAGGTGGAATATGGTGGAAGGGGCACCGACACGGCTAAGGAACGATCCGAGATCTACTTGTGTCTATGGGGTGCCCCGCCAGATATAAAGGAGGGAGGGGAGGGGGCCGGCCTAAGGGGAGGCGCACTCAGGAGGGGGAAACCTACCTGCCAGGTTTCCTCCTTTCCTAAGGAAGGAAGGAGGGCGTTTGTCCTATTATTCAAGGAGGGCGCGCCACTTGCCTCCGCCGCCCCTCTTTTCTCCAATAGGGCCCATCAAGGCCCATTACCGAATTCTGGCTTTTCCGAAAACTTTAACCTTTTCGTGTCGGAATATAGCCGCCCAATATATCAATCTTTATGTCTCGACCATTCGAGACTCGCCATGTCCGTGATCACATCCGGATTCCAACAAACTTCGCACATCAAAACTTATAAACTCATAATAAAACCGTCATCGAAATGCAGGACCTACGGTTCGAGAACTATGTAGACATGACCTAAAACCATTCTCGTCAACAACCAATAGCGGACCTGAATGCCCATATTGGTTCTTACATATTCTACGAAGATCTTTATCGGTCAAACCGCATAACAACAT
This sequence comes from Aegilops speltoides, assembly GCA_021437245.1. Classification (NCBI taxonomy): domain Eukaryota; kingdom Viridiplantae; phylum Streptophyta; class Magnoliopsida; order Poales; family Poaceae; genus Aegilops; species Aegilops speltoides. Next base: position 236,029,895 of record CM038143.1, read on the forward strand.
ACTTTGTTCCTTTGTCATCGGTATGTTACTTGCCCGAGATTTGATCGCCTATATCCAATACCTAGTTCAATTCAGCACGCAAGTCTTTACTGCTCCGTAATACGCCATCTCATAACTAACTCATTAGTTACATGCTTGCAAGGCTTAGGTGATGAGTATTACCAGAGGGCTCAGAGATACCCTCCCATAATCGGAGTGACAAATCCTAATCTCGAATTATGCCAACCCAACATGTACCTTCGAAACACCTGAGAGCACCTTTATAATCACCCATTACGCTAGACGCTTGGTAGCACACAAAGTGTTCTTCCGTAAACGGAGTTGCACAACTTCATAGTTGTAGGAACTTTGTATAAGTCATGAAGAAAGCAATAGCAGATACTAAACGATCAAGTGCTAGGCTAATAGAATGGGTCATGTCAATCACATCATTCTCTTAATGATGTGATCCCATTAATAATGACAACACATGTCTATGGTCGTGAAACATGACCATCTTTGATTAATGAGCTAGTCAAGTAGAGGCATACTAGTGACTATGTGTTTGTCTATGTATTCACACATGTATCATGTTTCCTGTTAATACAATTCTAGCATGAATAATAAACATTTATCATGATATGAGGAAATAAATAATAACTTTATTATTGCCTCTAGGGCATATTTCCTTCGATATAACAATGAACCAATCATAGAGCGATAAACCTTTTGATCGAATCGTTCACTATCTTTGGTCAAATCAAGATGTACACTAGTAGGCATGGGTGTACATTTTGCATTCTGCATATTGAACTTTGAATAAGTCCTTGGTGTACTTCGTTTGAGAAACAAAGGTACCTTCCTTAGTTTGCTTGATTTGCAAACCAAGGAAGAATTTGAGTTCACTCATCATAGACATCTCAAACTTTTCCGACATTAGCTTCCCAAACTTTTCACTAAAATGATGGTTAGTCAACCAAATATAATATCATCAACATAGATTTACACAAATAGTTCTCCATTAACCCTTTTACTAAAAAGAGTAGAATCAATTTTCCCAATTTCAAAGCCTTTTTCAATAAGGAACTTGGTTACATTTATACCATGCTCTAGGAGCTTGTTTAAGACCATAAAGAGCTTTGTGAAGTTTGTAAACATGATTGGGTTTCTTAGGATTGACAAAGCCGGAGGTTGCTTAACATAAACTTCCTCCTCTATTTCACCATTTAGAAAAGCACTTTTAATGTCCATTTGGTACAAGGTGATATCATGATGATTAGCATAGGCGGATGGACTCAAGTCTAGCAACGGAGCATAAGTCTCACCATAGTCCATACCTTCGACTTGTGTGTAGCCTTTCACAGACGTGCTTTGTTGCTAACTACTTGTCCATCTTCATCTTGCTTGTTGCAAACACCCATTTGGTACCGATGACGTTGTGGTTGTTGTCGGGCTTCTCAACCAATGTCCAAACTTGGTTCTCTCAAAGTTATGTAGCTCTTCATGCATAGCATTTATCCAATCCGGATCTTCCAATGCTTCTTCAACCTTCATAGGTTCAATGCTAGATATGAAATAATAGTTTTCACAAAAGTTAGCTAAACGAGTTTTAGAGCGAGTGATTCTCCGGTTTGAATGTCATTGTAGATTTGCTCGACGGGATGATCTTTAGCAATTCTTGCTCGAACTCGTGAAAGCTTTTGCTTGGGTCTTCGTGAACATCTTCTTCATCTTGTTCTTCTTCTTGGCCTTCTTCATTGTCGACGTGGCGCTCTTCGTCGTGGTGGAGAAGGAGGTTGTCGACATTCATCTTGATGCACTTCCTCGTTTCTTCATCTTGGTGTGTCCCACTTGTGGATGCTTCCATGTCAACTCTTGGTTCACCTTGTCGTGAAGTAGAAGCTTCCACTTGACTGACGAGGTATTCTTCACTTACATTGGACTAACCTTGCCAATAGCCAAGTCTTGAATTGCCCAAGAATCTTTGTCACCTACATCAATTGGCAATTGCTCTACTTGCAGCCATTAGATTCATCTACCGCTCTTCAACCTTTCGGTGAAATTGTTGTAGACACGGTAAGTGTGAGAGTTTGAGCCATAACCTAGTAGGAAACCTTCATGAGATTTAGGAGCAAATTTAGAGCGACGATGCTTATCAAGAATGTAGCACTTTGAGCCAATACCGAAAGTATCCAACTTGGGGTTTGTTAATGTTGGAGCTCAGATGTCGCCTTGCCAAGTAGCTTGTGAAGATACAAGTGATTTGTTGCATGACAAGTTGTCTCAACCGCTTCGCCTAAAAGTGCTTTGCTGCCTTGTACTCATCAAGCATCATTTCGCCATTTCGATGAGTGTCCGGTTCTTCCACTCAACAACTCCATTTTGTTGAGGTGTGTACATAGCCGAGAACTCGTGTGAAATCCTTCTTCACAAGAAAGGTGTCCACATTTATGCTTGAACTTCGTCCCGTTGTCATGAACCTTCTTGATCTTCACTTCAAATTGATTTTGGGCCTTCCTATAAGTTTTTGAAGATCTTTTGGACTCAAGATTTATCATCGAAAGAACACCCACGTAAATCTTGAAAAATCATCAACTATAACCAAAAGAATTTCCACCAAGACTCTTGTAAGAGTTGGGACCAAAAGATCCATGTGAGGTAGCTCGAGTGGCCTCCTTGTGGTCATGATGTTCTTCACGGATGCCTTCCTCCAACATGTTTACCTACTGGCAAGCAAAGTCTATCCTTATCAAATATGACATTGTTAACTCCAAGGATATGATTTCCTTTAATAAGCTTGTCAAGGTTTTTCGATACCAAAATGACCTAATCGCTATGCCATAACCAACCTTTTGAGGATTTAGCAATGAAGAAAGTTTTAGGTTGAGTTTTTAGTGAAATCAACAATGTATAGATCACCCCACGCACACCGTAAAGACCATTTTATGATTGTCTCGACTAAACACTTGGCAATCAACTTCAAGAATAAGACATTGAAACCGAAATTAGCAAGTCTAGATATCGAAAGTAAGTTGTATCCAAGAGATTCAACGAGCATAACATTTTGTATGGAGCTATCATGTGATATGGCCACCTTACCGAGGCCAACCACCTTACCCTTTGAGTTGTCACCAAAGTGACATACTTTCGAGGACTATCATTATCATCACCACAAAACATGTCTTTATCTCCGGTCATGTGATCGGTACATCCACTATCAAGAACCCATTCCTTTCCTCCCACATATATCCTCAAGATTTGCCATAAGACCAAAATGTCTCATTGCATCATCAAGATCAAGTCACTATCATCATCCTCATCATAGTATCCATGTTCAACATCATGTGGTGGATCAAGTCCTAGAGAGGGTAATTCATTAGAATGAGTTTGACAATGATCTTGCTTATGAATTTTATAGCTTCGAAATAATATCACTAATAATCCCAACATTTTGGCACGCATAAGGTTTGTAAGCTCAAATAGACGATCACCAAACATAGGATCACTAGTATTCATCTTACTCAAAGCAATAGACTTATGAAGAATTTTATCAAGATTTTTCAAGGAATAATCTGAAATCGCTCTCAAGAAATTTCCATATAGTGTAGGCACATTTGAAAGTAGGCAGCATCCAATCAAGTTTCTAGGCAATCCTCTAATGATAAGTTCGCAGTTCTAAGATTCCTAATCATGTCAATTGACTCATCATGGGTAGGATGCATAGGATCAACATAAGGTGCACAAGGACTAGCAATGTACTTGTTCAAATGATATTGATTGAAAATTACAAGCATCTCATTTTTCCACTCATGAAAATACTCTCCATCAAGAATAGGCTCTCTATGTCTAAGACTCCCAAAGTAGACTCATCCATCTTCCTCCAATGGTGATTAAACCAAAGCAATGGAGACCAATGCCGATACTTGTAGGACCTTGAGAAGAGGTGTCTAGAGGGGTGATTAGACACTAAGTACCAAAGTTGCAGTTTTTAAGTTTCCTTAAGTTTATGGAGTTTAGGCACAAGTTTAACATTCACAATACATAAGCAAGCATGCAAAGAGTATATGAGCAGCGGAAAGTAAAGCATGCAACTTGCAAGAAAGTAAAGGAAGGGTTTGGAGGATTCAAACGCAATTGGAGATTTGATGTTGGCGTGAGAGAGGTGGTGCTATCGCACATCCACGCTGATGGAGACTTCAACCCATGAAGGGTAGCGGTTGCAAAAGTCCACGAGAGGGCTCCACCCACTAAGGGTCCACGAAGAAGCAACCTTGTCTATCCCACCATGGCTGTCGCCCACTAAGGATTGCCTCACTAGCGGTAGATCTTCACGGGCAGGCGATCTCCTTGCCCTTACAAACTCCTTGGTTCAACTCCACAATCTTGTCCGAGGCTCCCAAGTGACACCTAGCCAATCTAGGAGACACCACTTCCAAGAAGTAACAAATGGTGTGTTGATGATGAACTCCTTGCTCTTGTGCTTCAAATGATAGTCTCCCAACACTCAACTCTCTCGCCGGTTTTGGATCCGTGGAAAGAAGATTTGAGGAAAGCAACTTGGGGAAGGCTAGAGATCAAGATTCATATGGTAGGTGTCGTGTCAAACCGCGGATCTCGGTAGGGGGTCCCAACCGCATCTAGGCGATGGTAACAGAGACGAGGGACACATGTTTTACCTGTGTTCGCCTCTCGATGGAGGTAAACCTCACGCCCCGCTTGATTAATATTGATGATATGGGTAGTACAAGAGTAGATCTACCACGAGATCAAGGAGGCTAAACCCCAGAAGCTATGGTATGTATGATGTAATGTATGTTGTCCTACGGATAAAGCCCTCCATATAGACACCGAGGAGGCTAGGGTTACAGTAGTCGGTTACAATGGTAGGAGATCTACATATCCGTATTGCAAGCTTGCCTTCCACACCAAGGAAAGTCCCATCCGACACGGACGGAGTCTTCAATCTTGTATCTTCGTAGTCTTGGAGTCCGGCGGATAATGATAGTTCGGCTGTCCGGACACCCCTAGTCCAGACTCCCAATAGCCCTTAACCAGCTTCAATGACAATAAGTCCAAATGTTTATAGTCTTCGGCGTTAGGCGGTTCTCTCCTTCAAATTTGATGTACCGCTTAACAGGTCCGCTTCATCTTGAATATCGTGGTTCGCTTTCACGCCAAATAATGGCCCTCTTCCACGCTGTCAGCATCTAATGCGGTGCCGTATGCCTTTTGCATTTCACCCCTAATCGTATGAAGTCGTCCTTATAAAAAGAGGCAAGAATCCAGATCCAAACCACTTCCTCCATACTCCATCAAAGCTTTGACCTAGAAATCCATTCCATCATGGATCGTCAACGCTTCTTCACGCGCCCCAGCCCACCGCCGGGAATTGGAGGAGGTGCTCTATTTCGCACAACGAGCTAGTGAAGCTCCAAACGGGGGATTTTCCTCCGCTTATGGTCCCAATCGGCCGGACTGGTTATTTATCAGGTGGGAGGCAGGAGGACACCCAAGCCCCAATAAGGGGGGAGCGAGTATGTTTGTCCCCTATCCGATAATGGGACTCGGATTTCCCACATCCGCTCGCTGCTCCTAAAGTTCTACGGACTCCAGCTCCACCACCACGCCCGCCCCTGCATATCGTACACGAGCTCTTGTGAGCTATTTCTCGCATCAAGCCCCATTTTGCATTGTGGAAGAAGTTGTTTTGCCTCGCACTCGCTCTCACGAGGGGTCCATATATCATGAGCGGCGCCAAATATGGCGATCGCCGACCGGATACCTATCCGTACTCCCAAGAAGGCGTCCAAGACTGGCCTTGAGTGGTTTTATATAGAGACGCCCGCCGCTGCACTCCAATCCGGATCGGCCTCCGGAGTTTAGTGCTGCTTCCTTGAAGAAACGCCACCTGGCGCTCACGGAGCCCCTCGATTGAGGAAGACAAGAGCTGCCCATTACTTGATGGGCCGGATAAGATTAATGGCCCATTCCGCTGACCATGATAGGAGTCATGGCGACATGCATCAAGCGAGGGGTACAGCCATTGCACATGTAGGCCACCCTGTGGGATTTCAACGGGAAGACGACGCTACCCAAGACGGCCGAAGAGGGCCGGATTCGACCGAGGATCCGTAGAGATCCCGCCCCGCCTGCATAAGGGGGAGAAGGAGGACTTCCTTCGACGAACCCTTTGAATGGGTTTTCAATGACCAACCCTAGAGGATGGGTAAGTGAACACCTTGAAGGGCTCAACCCATGCTTTCAAGTTTAAGCTTTACATTATGTCTTCGCGCAGATCTACGCGGACTCGGAGGACATGGTGAGTCCGCTCCGCAACCCGAGGATCCGTATGATCCTCGATCCGCCTCCAAGAGGACCCGACATCGGGTGGAGCTGATCGACGGGTGTTTCACCAGCTCAGCATAGATAAGCTTTGGCTGCTATAACGGCGACTACCCCGACTAAGTCCGCTTCCCAGTGACCGTGACCAAGTCCCACACCATTATCTCTTCCCGCCCATTTCTAACCTTCGCGAACGATGGTATTTTGCAGAAGTGCCTTTACGGCAGAAGCCGAGCTCGCGCGGTTGGCCAACAGAGGCCAATCCGACCAAAGAAGCGGAAAGGAGCAAAGCGGGCGTAAACGCCGCCGCAAAGGTATAGCTCAGATTTGAATTTTCGAGCAACGCTCGAGGAAACGCCGAGTGCTCATGATTTAGGAGAAAAGGCCGCCAGACCGCAAGCGCAGGAATTGCCGATCCGACCAACACCGCCAGCTCCAGCCCGAGGGGGAAGGCAAGCGCAAGACGCTGGCCGGATCCTTCTCCAACGGAGGATAACGGAGATCGCCCGCCACCAAGTCCGAGGTGGAGAGCGCCATGAACCATAGGCGCCACGACAAGATTTTAAGCGTTTTTCCCGAGGCATTGGATGCCTTCAACGTAGGACGCGATCTCGCAAGCCGCCAAAATGGTTTTACCAGAGCCACGGAGCAAAGATGTGAAAGACACACGGGTAAGGGAATTTCAATGGTTGTATATACCAGTAGCCCCGAGACTTAAAGTAGTTATGCTAACTGATTTAAGGATCATTTGAAAATGCAGCACTTACCGAGAAGAACGCCTCATTGCCTCGGAGCTGCAAGATTGCAAGGCCCAACTTGACAAGATTTTGTCAGCAGGAGGAGACGGAAAGACCCCTCCCGTAACACATTTTTATTAATAAATATAATTGTCAGCGCGTATGCACAGTCTAATAATGACATAGAAAGTACCGCCGACAAGATCCCGGACAAGATTGTTGCCCAGGTCGAAAGAGTAGAGTGTGTGAATAGGGTTCAGCAGAAAGGAACAAGCTCCAGATGCCAACGCCAAGCTCGGAGAAGAGCTGAAGGCGCCGCCGAGCTGTCCTGCCCAAGGAGAATCAGCCGTTCATCGCTGCATTTATAGTAGCTTGAGCGAACTCTTTTGAAAAGTAGAGTTCGGCGAGGAAGTATTTTGACATGATATGTCTTGTAGGTATACTCACGGGTCGCCCTGCAGAGGAGATGCCCATATCAACGGGTGATCAACTTTAATCTGCAGTGCCTACTCGAACGAAGTTCGGCAGCAATGAGCGGCATCATTCATGCTTTATGGCTACCCTCACCCTACACGAGGGCCTCGGGAGCTTATGGAGAAGCTGCAGGAGTGCGGCAGCGCTTGGAAGATTTCGCTGTCATCAAGGTGCCAGGAGGCTTGGGCCATGGTGAAGACGCTGACAAGAAGGCGGATCCCAACCACATGGCAAGTTGGACCGGTGGGGCCCGACGGGAAGGAGATCCCCTGGAGTTTAGTATACAGCAAGTAGAGTTGGCTGCCAAATTTTCCCAACGGGACTATAAACTAGACAAATTTAGAAGGGATTGAGGAGGAATACAATCAAGAATTTGACAATGTATGTTATCCTTAAAGTGACATGTGAAAATGTCTTCTAGCCGAATTGTAGATCGCTTATCTTGCCGACCTTCGCTTCAACCTCGACCCTAGAGTCCGAGTGTATCCAATACCTCTTTGGTTAAGAAACAACCGTGGTATGCATGGAGACAGAACGAGGGGTCATTACGCTTTATCGCATAAGTGCCCAACTAGTTATGTTATATTACATGGTTAGTAAGAAACATCTTCCAGGAGAATAGTTCCGTTAAGGGTTCCTTTCTGGAGGTCCGACCGCAAAGAAAGCAGAAACATCCGGGGCAAATAGATAAATAGGTAAAAGTCATCTTTAAGTCACCAATCGAATATTCCTTAAGAACGCTTAGCTTTGGCCACCTACCGAGGTACACATCCGCCGACCCGCAAGAATAATCGCAGAGGTGCTCCTTTACCTCCTAGCCCAACAATCGAACGAGGGTAAGCACAGAGCCAGCAACCCAGCTTGGCCAAAACTTAAGTCATATCGATGCATATAATGGTGAGTAAAAGGTACATCTGGAAGCTTGACATGCCGGGTATGAAACCTGTAATTGAGCTTCCGAAAAGAAGCCCCCAGAATAATGAGGCGGATGGCACATCATGATGCAAAAATGCTAAAATAGGCCCGTAAGGGCTTTTAAATAAATAGTCATAAAAGAGAAACAAAGACAGCCAAGTGTAAAAGTTTGGACCGAAGGGGACAAACTTAGTCCCGGCGCTAGGCATAGAATCGCCGAGGCGGGCATGCCCATGGGTTCGCCGAGTGGTTATCCGATGCATTTATAGACGGTATGCTCCGCCGTCAAGATTGATCGACAATGAAGGCCCTCCCATTTGGGCTTGAGCTTGTCCTTTTCTTGTCCGCAGCGAGAACTAGTTCGCCAACGCTGTAAGTCTTGGCCCGTTTCGCTTGATATCTTCGAGCTCGTGCCGATAGAATGCGAACGAGCCTTTGCGACGCCACGCTCTTCCTCCAATGTGTCCAGCTATCCCGCCGATCAAGCTCGGCCTCTTTCTCATACATGCGCACTGAGGTGAGTCATGAATAATGTCAGCAAGATCGCCTCTCACCGCATACCATAAAAAATGGTGTGAATCCGTAGTACGGTTAGGGCGTTGTCCGCAGCCCTGAGTACGGAGTCGAGCTCCCACCATTGTGTGTCGGATTTAGTGACCTCACTAATCTGGGCCATGCCGCCATTATTAGACCATTTGCTCTTCCACTTGATGTACCACCGATATAAAGTCTATCATCGTCCGACTCGCTGCTGACCGTTTGGCCTCTATCCATTTGGTGAATTTATCCACCATGACCAATAGGTACCTTTTGTGGGTTCCCTTTAAGGGTCCAACCATGTCAAGCCCTGCATCGCGAACAGCCGGTAATGGGTATGGTTTTGAGGGCGGGTATATGGCTCGATTAGCAAAGAGGTGACAAACCAACGCATTGCCGACCAAGTCCTCTCGCTTCCGGCCGTCGGCCAATAAACTCGCACGGAATGCCTTCCTACAAGGGCCCGGCTGTGCTGGGCAGTGTCCGCCTAGTCCGCATGAATTTCAGCCAGAGGTTTCATTCTTCCTTCGGAGATACACCTCAAGGACTCGTGGTACTTTTCTTATAAAGTTCTCCTCATGGACCTTGTAGGCCTTCGATCACGGACTATGCAGCGGGCCTCATTTTGGTCTTCGAAGTTCCCGCCTAAGTAAGTAGGCTAGAAAGGTTCGCCCACGCCGACAATTACCGCCATTATGACGTAATGAGGGTGTTATGTCATCTGCCAATCACCGTTGGTGCGGTTTTCTCCGTTTGTCACTACCGCTCCTCTTCCCATAGTACGGATGGCTTGAAGAGCCGCTCAGAAGATATTAGGAGGACGGATCACGCTTTGACCGATGCGTACAAGACGCCGGCTGCTTGGTTATTATCTCGAGCTATGTGATGGAATTCTAGTCCTTCAAACCGAGCTGACATTTTAGGACAGCGCGAGATATGCTGCCATTTTTGATCCTTACGCCAAAGTCTCCGCTTATTTGGGATATTGCAAGGTTCAATCCTCACAGACCTCCAGCGCTGAATGCCCATGGAGATCGCCATCCGAGACCATGTAATGTGGCCTCAGATTGCTGCGTTGTTGGAGTCCGTGTACATTATTTGAAGTACGACGGATCAGATCTCCGGTTAGACGTTAGTACGACGCCAATTTCATCCGCCAACATTTTGAGCCATTAAATGCATAGTCCATGGAGTATGCGCAGATTTTTAGGAGTTCTTTTCATTCATTCATGGTAAGTCAGCCGTAATCTCAGACTTTATGGCTCGCCAAGGTTTGTAAGTGATGTCGAATGGTAAGAGCTCAATGGCCCATTTTGCAATCCCGCTAAGGCCGCATGTTGTTTATAATGTCATTGAGTGGTACTTCAGAGGCCATCATATCGAACACTCTTGAAAGTAGTGCCGAGCTGACGCCATGAACACCGTGATATGCTATTGGATAGTGCGGTAACGGATTTGCAGGGGTTAACATGTGGATACATAATACACTAGTTTTTGAAGAGGGAATTTATGTTCCGCTTTCGCTCGACGACAGGACCGCCATTGCATTTCTGATGCGTTGCTCGCGATGTATAACAACATTGGTTCGCCTAAAGTGGGCGCAGCCAGACCGGATTTGTCGCCAATATGGCCTTTATTTCTTCGAGTCCGCAAGGCGTGATCCGGCCCAGTGTTCAAATGCGCTCGAGGAGGCGAGAGGGCAACGCTTTCTCGGAGATAAGCGCTTAAGGCTGCCACGATCCTCGTTAATTTTTGTATTTGTTTGAGGTCTTTGAATATCCAATCGGATACAGAGCTCGGATTTTAGCCGGATTTGCTTCACCTCTACCGGATACAATGAAGCCCAAGCAGTTTTTTCGACGCCGAAAACGCATTTTCCGGATTCAACTTGATGTCATATGCTCGAGGTTGTCGAATGTGAGCCTCAAATCGCCTACTAGAGTTTTGATTGTTTTGTTTGACGACCACGCTGCCCACGATGCCTCGAATCGCTTTGGCCGATCCGGTGGCTGCATGTTTGAATCATGCCGATATGTCATACGGCATTTTTAAGTCCAAGGGCATCGTTGAAGCGTAATGGTCCATATGGAGTGATGAATGCCGCTATGCTTGGTCTGCTTCCACAATCTTGATTTGATGATAGCCAGAGTATGCCCGTGATCCTTAGTCCTTTTCGTATATTTGATGTTCTTGATCTGTTCAAAGGATCCACCTCGATTACTTTTGGTACCTTCCGCCAAACTTATTGCTAAGTATATGTCGTCCACACAGCATTGCATACATGATAGAGCCTATGTCAGCTATAGGAACATTTTTCATTTTCTCTATCTTCCGCTATGGTCGGGCATTGAGTTTGACTCAACTTCACACCTTGCAAGACGCAAGAATCCTTTCTTTGCTCGATCCATTTTGAATTTTTTTCAAAATTTTGTCAAGGTATGTACTTTGTGAAAGTCCTATTAAGCCTTGATCTATCTCTATAGATCTTGATGCCCAATATGTAAGCGCTTCACCGAGGTCTTTCATTGAAAAACTTTTATTCAAGTATCCCTTTATGCTATCCAGAATTCTATATCATTTCCAATTAATAATATGTCATCAACATATAAAACTAGAAATGCTACAGAGCTCCCACTCACTTTCTTGTAAATACAAAGCTTCTCCAAAAGTCTCAGATAGAACCATATGCTTTGATCACACTATCAAAACGCTTATTCCAACTCCGAGATGCTTGCACCAGTCCATAAATGGAACACCGGAGCTTGCACACTTTGTTAGCACCTTTGGATCAATAAACCTTCCGCTGCATCATATACAACTCTTCTTCTAGAAATCCATTCAAGAATGCGCCTTGACATCCATTTGCCAAATTTCATAATCATGAAATGCAGCAATAGCCAACATGATTCTGACAGACTTAAGCATCGCACGGGTGAGAAAGTCTCATCATAGTCAACCCTTGAACTTGTCGAAAACCTTCGCAACAAGTCGAGCTTTATAGACAAGAACATTACCATCAGCGCTACTTCTTCTTAAAGATCCATTTATTCTCAATGGCTTGCCGATCATCGGCAAATCAACTAAAGTCCATACTTTGTTTTCATATATGGATCCCATCTCGCATTTCATGGCCTCTAGCCATTTTATGAATCTGGCTCATCATCGCTTCCTCATAGTTCGTAGGTTCGCCATGGTCAAGTAACATGACTTCTAATAGGATTACCGCACTACCTGCGGATTTACTCAGTACCCACGAGGTTCAAGAGAAACTTGATCCAAGTTTCATGATCAATATCATTAACTTCCTCACTAATTGGTGTAGTCACACAGAACCGTTCTCGTGATGAACTACCTTCCAATAAGGGAGTAGATATAGTTATCTCATCAAGTTCTACTTTCCTCCCACTCACTTCTTTCGAGAGAAACCTCTCTAGAAAGGATCCATTCTTAGCAACGAATGTCTTGCCTTCGGATCTGTGATAGAAGCTGTACCAACAATTTCTTTGGGTATCCTATGAAGACACATTTCTCGATTTGGGTTCGAGCTTATCCGGTTGAAGTTTCTTCACATAAGCATCGCAGCCCCAAACTTTAAGAAACGATAACTTTGGTTTCTTGCCAAACCAGCTCATAAGGCCGCCTCAACGGATTTAGATGGTGCCCTATTTAACGTGAATGCGCCGTCTCTAAAGCATAACCCCAAAACGATAGCGTAAATCGGTAAGAGACATCATAGATCGCACATATCAAGTAAAGTACGACATGACGCTCGACACACCATTTCGCTGTGGTGTGCCGTGGTGAGTTGCTAAACTATTCCACATTGTTTCAAATGTAAACCAAACTTGTAACTCAAATATTCTCCTCCACGATCGATCATAGAAACTTTATTTTCTTGTTACGATGATTTTCCACTTCACCGAAATTCTTTGAACTTTTCAAATGTTTCAGACTTGTGCTTCATTAAGTAGATATACCCATATCCGCCAAATCAGAAGGTGAGAAAATAACGATATCCGCCACGAGCCTCAACATTCATCGGACCACATACATCTCAGATGTATGATTTCCAACAACTGTTGCTCTCTCCATAGTTCCGAGAATGGTGTTTTAGTCATCTTGCCCATGAGGCACGGTTCAAGAAGTACCAAGTGATTCATAATCAAGGATTCCGGTCCATCAAGATGGAGTTTCTTCATGCTTTTACACCGATATGACCTAAACGGAAGTACACAAATAAGTTGCACTATCATTATCAACTCGTGATCTTTTGGCTTCAACATTATGAATATGTGTATCACTACTATCGAGATTCAATAAAATAGACCACTCTTCAAGGGTGCATGACCATAAAAGATATTACTCATATAAATAGAACAACCATTATCTCTCCGATTTAATGAATCCCTCATTAAACAAGATCCAGATATAATGTTCATGCTCAACGCCGCACCAAATAACAATTATTCTGTCTAAAACTAATCCCGAAGGTAGATGTAGAGGTAGCGTGTCACCGCGATCACATCGACTTTGGAACCGCTTCCACGCAGCATTGTCACCTCGCCCTTGCCGCTGCTCGCTATTCCGTAGTCCCTGCTTCGAGTTACAAATATTAGCAACAACCAAGATCAAATACCTGTGTGCTACTACGAGCTCTAGTTTGGTACACATCAATAACATGTATATCACATATACTCACTTTGCCATCCTTCTTATCCGCCAAATACTTAGGGCAGTTCCGCCCAAAGGTCCACCACTTGCAAGAGAAGCACCTGGGCCAGCTTTGGTCCGCATTTCTGGTTTCTTCTCTTGAGCAGCAACTTGCTTGCCGCTCCTCTGAAGTTCCCTTCTTCTTCCCTTTGCCCTTCTTCTTGAAACTAGTGGTCTTGTTGACCATCAACACTTGATGCTCCTTCTGATTTCTACCTCGCTGCCAAAGATCGCCAAGAGCTCGGGAATAGTCTTGTTCATCCCTTGCATATTATAGTTCATCACGGCTCTTGTAGCTTGGTGGCGATTGGAGAATTTGTCAATGACACTATCATCGTGAAGATTAACTCACTTGAATCAAGTGATTATTATACCTGCATTCGAGTATGTGTTCACCGATGTAACTATTCTCCTCCATCTTGCGCTATAGAACTTATTGGAGACTTCATATCTCTCAATCCCGCATTTGCTTGAAATATTAACTTCAACTCCTGAACATCTCATATGCTCCATGACGCTCAAAACGCCGTTGAAGCCCCGGTTCAGCCGTAGCATGGCACATTGAACTATAGAGTAGTCATCAGCTTTCCGCCAGACGTCTTAACGCCGCTGGGCCAGACGCAGCAGTTCGCACCACGGTGCTTCGTGACGTAACTCTTCTATGCAAGAATGAGGATAATCCTCAGTTACGGACGTCCATGTAATTGCCACCATCATCTTTCAACTTTGCTCAAGGAACGCATTAAAATTCAACGAACAACAAATTTTGAGCCATCTATCTACAAACAAACATAGACAAGCAAGATACTATCAGTACTAAGTTCATGATAAATTTAAGTTCAATTAATCATATTACTTAAGAACTCCCACTTAGATCTCTCTCTAGTCATCACGTGATCCAAATCAACTAAACCATAACCGATCATCACGTGAGATGGAGTAGTTTTCAATGGTGAACATCACTATGTTGATCTATATGATTCACGCCGATTCTGTGTTCCGAGGCCATATCTCGCATGCTAGGCTCATTAAGTTTAACTCGCATTCTCAATCTGGTACTGGGTAACAACATACCAGGAGAACACTTCTTGATAATTTTAGTGAGAGATCATCTTAAAATGCTAGCGCCAATCAAAGCAAGATAAGATGCATAAAGGATAAACATCACATGCAATCAATATAAGTGATATGATATGGCCATCATCATCTTGTGCTTGTGATTCCATCTTTGAAGCACCGCCATGATCACCATCGCCACCGCGCCGACACCTTGATCTCCATCGAGCATCGTTGCTACGCCCATCTATTGCTTAATGACTATCGCTACCGCTTAGTGATAAAGTAAAGCAATTATGTATGCTTGCATTTCATACAATAAAGCAACAACCATATGGCTCCCCGCTAGTCGATAACCGTTACAAAACATGATCATCTCATACAATAAAATATAGCATCACGCCTTGACCATATCACATCACAACATGCCCCGCAAAAACAAGTTAGACGCCCCTACTTTGTTGTTGAAATTTTACGTGGCTGCTACGGCCTTAGCAAGAACCGCTCACCCACGCATCAAAACCACAACGATAGTTTGTCAAATAGACTCCGCTTAACCAGGGACCGGCGAAGCCACACTCGGTTCAACTAAAGTGAGAGAGACAGACACCCGCCAGCCACCTTTAAGCACGAAAGTGCTCGTGAACGGTGAAACCAGTCTCGCAGAAGCGCATGCGTAATGTCGGTCCGCCGCTATCTCTCACAATACCCAACCAAAGTATGACATGCTGGTAGGCAAGATGACTTATATCGCCCACAACTCACTTGTGTTCTACTCATGCATATAACATCAACGATAAAACCTAGGCTCGATAACCAGGAACCCTACGCACACGCGAAGATCATTCATGGTGGGACGGTATAGCAGAGGGGAGAGACCAGTGCTGAGTAGTTCGCCTTCATGATCCGACCGATCCAACTGATGGAGCCCAAAGACGCTCAGCCTCGATGACGATCCGGCCCTCCCGATCCAGATGAGTTCCACAAGACGATGGCGTGGTGACGATGATGATGTTGTACTGCAGGGCTTCGCCTAAACTCCGGACGATATGACCGAGGTGGAATATGGTGGAAGGGGCACCGACACGGCTAAGGAACGATCCGAGATCTACTTGTGTCTATGGGGTGCCCCGCCAGATATAAAGGAGGGAGGGGAGGGGGCCGGCCTAAGGGGAGGCGCACTCAGGAGGGGGAAACCTACCTGCCAGGTTTCCTCCTTTCCTAAGGAAGGAAGGAGGGCGTTTGTCCTATTATTCAAGGAGGGCGCGCCACTTGCCTCCGCCGCCCCTCTTTTCTCCAATAGGGCCCATCAAGGCCCATTACCGAATTCTGGCTTTTCCGAAAACTTTAACCTTTTCGTGTCGGAATATAGCCGCCCAATATATCAATCTTTATGTCTCGACCATTCGAGACTCGCCATGTCCGTGATCACATCCGGATTCCAACAAACTTCGCACATCAAAACTTATAAACTCATAATAAAACCGTCATCGAAATGCAGGACCTACGGTTCGAGAACTATGTAGACATGACCTAAAACCATTCTCGTCAACAACCAATAGCGGACCTGAATGCCCATATTGGTTCTTACATATTCTACGAAGATCTTTATCGGTCAAACCGCATAACAACATACTTTGTTCCTTTGTCATCGGTATGTTACTTGCCCGAGATTTGATCGCCTATATCCAATACCTAGTTCAATTCAGCACGCAAGTCTTTACTGCTCCGTAATACGCCATCTCATAACTAACTCATTAGTTACATGCTTGCAAGGCTTAGGTGATGAGTATTACCAGAGGGCTCAGAGATACCCTCCCATAATCGGAGTGACAAATCCTAATCTCGAATTATGCCAACCCAACATGTACCTTCGAAACACCTGAGAGCACCTTTATAATCACCCATTACGCTAGACGCTTGGTAGCACACAAAGTGTTCTTCCGTAAACGGAGTTGCACAACTTCATAGTTGTAGGAACTTTGTATAAGTCATGAAGAAAGCAATAGCAGATACTAAACGATCAAGTGCTAGGCTAATAGAATGGGTCATGTCAATCACATCATTCTCTTAATGATGTGATCCCATTAATAATGACAACACATGTCTATGGTCGTGAAACATGACCATCTTTGATTAATGAGCTAGTCAAGTAGAGGCATACTAGTGACTATGTGTTTGTCTATGTATTCACACATGTATCATGTTTCCTGTTAATACAATTCTAGCATGAATAATAAACATTTATCATGATATGAGGAAATAAATAATAACTTTATTATTGCCTCTAGGGCATATTTCCTTCGATATAACAATGAACCAATCATAGAGCGATAAACCTTTTGATCGAATCGTTCACTATCTTTGGTCAAATCAAGATGTACACTAGTAGGCATGGGTGTACATTTTGCATTCTGCATATTGAACTTTGAATAAGTCCTTGGTGTACTTCGTTTGAGAAACAAAGGTACCTTCCTTAGTTTGCTTGATTTGCAAACCAAGGAAGAATTTGAGTTCACTCATCATAGACATCTCAAACTTTTCCGACATTAGCTTCCCAAACTTTTCACTAAAATGATGGTTAGTCAACCAAATATAATATCATCAACATAGATTTACACAAATAGTTCTCCATTAACCCTTTTACTAAAAAGAGTAGAATCAATTTTCCCAATTTCAAAGCCTTTTTCAATAAGGAACTTGGTTACATTTATACCATGCTCTAGGAGCTTGTTTAAGACCATAAAGAGCTTTGTGAAGTTTGTAAACATGATTGGGTTTCTTAGGATTGACAAAGCCGGAGGTTGCTTAACATAAACTTCCTCCTCTATTTCACCATTTAGAAAAGCACTTTTAATGTCCATTTGGTACAAGGTGATATCATGATGATTAGCATAGGCGGATGGACTCAAGTCTAGCAACGGAGCATAAGTCTCACCATAGTCCATACCTTCGACTTGTGTGTAGCCTTTCACAGACGTGCTTTGTTGCTAACTACTTGTCCATCTTCATCTTGCTTGTTGCAAACACCCATTTGGTACCGATGACGTTGTGGTTGTTGTCGGGCTTCTCAACCAATGTCCAAACTTGGTTCTCTCAAAGTTATGTAGCTCTTCATGCATAGCATTTATCCAATCCGGATCTTCCAATGCTTCTTCAACCTTCATAGGTTCAATGCTAGATATGAAATAATAGTTTTCACAAAAGTTAGCTAAACGAGTTTTAGAGCGAGTGATTCTCCGGTTTGAATGTCATTGTAGATTTGCTCGACGGGATGATCTTTAGCAATTCTTGCTCGAACTCGTGAAAGCTTTTGCTTGGGTCTTCGTGAACATCTTCTTCATCTTGTTCTTCTTCTTGGCCTTCTTCATTGTCGACGTGGCGCTCTTCGTCGTGGTGGAGAAGGAGGTTGTCGACATTCATCTTGATGCACTTCCTCGTTTCTTCATCTTGGTGTGTCCCACTTGTGGATGCTTCCATGTCAACTCTTGGTTCACCTTGTCGTGAAGTAGAAGCTTCCACTTGACTGACGAGGTATTCTTCACTTACATTGGACTAACCTTGCCAATAGCCAAGTCTTGAATTGCCCAAGAATCTTTGTCACCTACATCAATTGGCAATTGCTCTACTTGCAGCCATTAGATTCATCTACCGCTCTTCAACCTTTCGGTGAAATTGTTGTAGACACGGTAAGTGTGAGAGTTTGAGCCATAACCTAGTAGGAAACCTTCATGAGATTTAGGAGCAAATTTAGAGCGACGATGCTTATCAAGAATGTAGCACTTTGAGCCAATACCGAAAGTATCCAACTTGGGGTTTGTTAATGTTGGAGCTCAGATGTCGCCTTGCCAAGTAGCTTGTGAAGATACAAGTGATTTGTTGCATGACAAGTTGTCTCAACCGCTTCGCCTAAAAGTGCTTTGCTGCCTTGTACTCATCAAGCATCATTTCGCCATTTCGATGAGTGTCCGGTTCTTCCACTCAACAACTCCATTTTGTTGAGGTGTGTACATAGCCGAGAACTCGTGTGAAATCCTTCTTCACAAGAAAGGTGTCCACATTTATGCTTGAACTTCGTCCCGTTGTCATGAACCTTCTTGATCTTCACTTCAAATTGATTTTGGGCCTTCCTATAAGTTTTTGAAGATCTTTTGGACTCAAGATTTATCATCGAAAGAACACCCACGTAAATCTTGAAAAATCATCAACTATAACCAAAAGAATTTCCACCAAGACTCTTGTAAGAGTTGGGACCAAAAGATCCATGTGAGGTAGCTCGAGTGGCCTCCTTGTGGTCATGATGTTCTTCACGGATGCCTTCCTCCAACATGTTTACCTACTGGCAAGCAAAGTCTATCCTTATCAAATATGACATTGTTAACTCCAAGGATATGATTTCCTTTAATAAGCTTGTCAAGGTTTTTCGATACCAAAATGACCTAATCGCTATGCCATAACCAACCTTTTGAGGATTTAGCAATGAAGAAAGTTTTAGGTTGAGTTTTTAGTGAAATCAACAATGTATAGATCACCCCACGCACACCGTAAAGACCATTTTATGATTGTCTCGACTAAACACTTGGCAATCAACTTCAAGAATAAGACATTGAAACCGAAATTAGCAAGTCTAGATATCGAAAGTAAGTTGTATCCAAGAGATTCAACGAGCATAACATTTTGTATGGAGCTATCATGTGATATGGCCACCTTACCGAGGCCAACCACCTTACCCTTTGAGTTGTCACCAAAGTGACATACTTTCGAGGACTATCATTATCATCACCACAAAACATGTCTTTATCTCCGGTCATGTGATCGGTACATCCACTATCAAGAACCCATTCCTTTCCTCCCACATATATCCTCAAGATTTGCCATAAGACCAAAATGTCTCATTGCATCATCAAGATCAAGTCACTATCATCATCCTCATCATAGTATCCATGTTCAACATCATGTGGTGGATCAAGTCCTAGAGAGGGTAATTCATTAGAATGAGTTTGACAATGATCTTGCTTATGAATTTTATAGCTTCGAAATAATATCACTAATAATCCCAACATTTTGGCACGCATAAGGTTTGTAAGCTCAAATAGACGATCACCAAACATAGGATCACTAGTATTCATCTTACTCAAAGCAATAGACTTATGAAGAATTTTATCAAGATTTTTCAAGGAATAATCTGAAATCGCTCTCAAGAAATTTCCATATAGTGTAGGCACATTTGAAAGTAGGCAGCATCCAATCAAGTTTCTAGGCAATCCTCTAATGATAAGTTCGCAGTTCTAAGATTCCTAATCATGTCAATTGACTCATCATGGGTAGGATGCATAGGATCAACATAAGGTGCACAAGGACTAGCAATGTACTTGTTCAAATGATATTGATTGAAAATTACAAGCATCTCATTTTTCCACTCATGAAAATACTCTCCATCAAGAATAGGCTCTCTATGTCTAAGACTCCCAAAGTAGACTCATCCATCTTCCTCCAATGGTGATTAAACCAAAGCAATGGAGACCAATGCCGATACTTGTAGGACCTTGAGAAGAGGTGTCTAGAGGGGTGATTAGACACTAAGTACCAAAGTTGCAGTTTTTAAGTTTCCTTAAGTTTATGGAGTTTAGGCACAAGTTTAACATTCACAATACATAAGCAAGCATGCAAAGAGTATATGAGCAGCGGAAAGTAAAGCATGCAACTTGCAAGAAAGTAAAGGAAGGGTTTGGAGGATTCAAACGCAATTGGAGATTTGATGTTGGCGTGAGAGAGGTGGTGCTATCGCACATCCACGCTGATGGAGACTTCAACCCATGAAGGGTAGCGGTTGCAAAAGTCCACGAGAGGGCTCCACCCACTAAGGGTCCACGAAGAAGCAACCTTGTCTATCCCACCATGGCTGTCGCCCACTAAGGATTGCCTCACTAGCGGTAGATCTTCACGGGCAGGCGATCTCCTTGCCCTTACAAACTCCTTGGTTCAACTCCACAATCTTGTCCGAGGCTCCCAAGTGACACCTAGCCAATCTAGGAGACACCACTTCCAAGAAGTAACAAATGGTGTGTTGATGATGAACTCCTTGCTCTTGTGCTTCAAATGATAGTCTCCCAACACTCAACTCTCTCGCCGGTTTTGGATCCGTGGAAAGAAGATTTGAGGAAAGCAACTTGGGGAAGGCTAGAGATCAAGATTCATATGGTAGGTGTCGTGTCAAACCGCGGATCTCGGTAGGGGGTCCCAACCGCATCTAGGCGATGGTAACAGAGACGAGGGACACATGTTTTACCTGTGTTCGCCTCTCGATGGAGGTAAACCTCACGCCCCGCTTGATTAATATTGATGATATGGGTAGTACAAGAGTAGATCTACCACGAGATCAAGGAGGCTAAACCCCAGAAGCTATGGTATGTATGATGTAATGTATGTTGTCCTACGGATAAAGCCCTCCATATAGACACCGAGGAGGCTAGGGTTACAGTAGTCGGTTACAATGGTAGGAGATCTACATATCCGTATTGCAAGCTTGCCTTCCACACCAAGGAAAGTCCCATCCGACACGGACGGAGTCTTCAATCTTGTATCTTCGTAGTCTTGGAGTCCGGCGGATAATGATAGTTCGGCTGTCCGGACACCCCTAGTCCAGACTCCCAATAGCCCTTAACCAGCTTCAATGACAATAAGTCCAAATGTTTATAGTCTTCGGCGTTAGGCGGTTCTCTCCTTCAAATTTGATGTACCGCTTAACAGGTCCGCTTCATCTTGAATATCGTGGTTCGCTTTCACGCCAAATAATGGCCCTCTTCCACGCTGTCAGCATCTAATGCGGTGCCGTATGCCTTTTGCATTTCACCCCTAATCGTATGAAGTCGTCCTTATAAAAAGAGGCAAGAATCCAGATCCAAACCACTTCCTCCATACTCCATCAAAGCTTTGACCTAGAAATCCATTCCATCATGGATCGTCAACGCTTCTTCACGCGCCCCAGCCCACCGCCGGGAATTGGAGGAGGTGCTCTATTTCGCACAACGAGCTAGTGAAGCTCCAAACGGGGGATTTTCCTCCGCTTATGGTCCCAATCGGCCGGACTGGTTATTTATCAGGTGGGAGGCAGGAGGACACCCAAGCCCCAATAAGGGGGGAGCGAGTATGTTTGTCCCCTATCCGATAATGGGACTCGGATTTCCCACATCCGCTCGCTGCTCCTAAAGTTCTACGGACTCCAGCTCCACCACCACGCCCGCCCCTGCATATCGTACACGAGCTCTTGTGAGCTATTTCTCGCATCAAGCCCCATTTTGCATTGTGGAAGAAGTTGTTTTGCCTCGCACTCGCTCTCACGAGGGGTCCATATATCATGAGCGGCGCCAAATATGGCGATCGCCGACCGGATACCTATCCGTACTCCCAAGAAGGCGTCCAAGACTGGCCTTGAGTGGTTTTATATAGAGACGCCCGCCGCTGCACTCCAATCCGGATCGGCCTCCGGAGTTTAGTGCTGCTTCCTTGAAGAAACGCCACCTGGCGCTCACGGAGCCCCTCGATTGAGGAAGACAAGAGCTGCCCATTACTTGATGGGCCGGATAAGATTAATGGCCCATTCCGCTGACCATGATAGGAGTCATGGCGACATGCATCAAGCGAGGGGTACAGCCATTGCACATGTAGGCCACCCTGTGGGATTTCAACGGGAAGACGACGCTACCCAAGACGGCCGAAGAGGGCCGGATTCGACCGAGGATCCGTAGAGATCCCGCCCCGCCTGCATAAGGGGGAGAAGGAGGACTTCCTTCGACGAACCCTTTGAATGGGTTTTCAATGACCAACCCTAGAGGATGGGTAAGTGAACACCTTGAAGGGCTCAACCCATGCTTTCAAGTTTAAGCTTTACATTATGTCTTCGCGCAGATCTACGCGGACTCGGAGGACATGGTGAGTCCGCTCCGCAACCCGAGGATCCGTATGATCCTCGATCCGCCTCCAAGAGGACCCGACATCGGGTGGAGCTGATCGACGGGTGTTTCACCAGCTCAGCATAGATAAGCTTTGGCTGCTATAACGGCGACTACCCCGACTAAGTCCGCTTCCCAGTGACCGTGACCAAGTCCCACACCATTATCTCTTCCCGCCCATTTCTAACCTTCGCGAACGATGGTATTTTGCAGAAGTGCCTTTACGGCAGAAGCCGAGCTCGCGCGGTTGGCCAACAGAGGCCAATCCGACCAAAGAAGCGGAAAGGAGCAAAGCGGGCGTAAACGCCGCCGCAAAGGTATAGCTCAGATTTGAATTTTCGAGCAACGCTCGAGGAAACGCCGAGTGCTCATGATTTAGGAGAAAAGGCCGCCAGACCGCAAGCGCAGGAATTGCCGATCCGACCAACACCGCCAGCTCCAGCCCGAGGGGGAAGGCAAGCGCAAGACGCTGGCCGGATCCTTCTCCAACGGAGGATAACGGAGATCGCCCGCCACCAAGTCCGAGGTGGAGAGCGCCATGAACCATAGGCGCCACGACAAGATTTTAAGCGTTTTTCCCGAGGCATTGGATGCCTTCAACGTAGGACGCGATCTCGCAAGCCGCCAAAATGGTTTTACCAGAGCCACGGAGCAAAGATGTGAAAGACACACGGGTAAGGGAATTTCAATGGTTGTATATACCAGTAGCCCCGAGACTTAAAGTAGTTATGCTAACTGATTTAAGGATCATTTGAAAATGCAGCACTTACCGAGAAGAACGCCTCATTGCCTCGGAGCTGCAAGATTGCAAGGCCCAACTTGACAAGATTTTGTCAGCAGGAGGAGACGGAAAGACCCCTCCCGTAACACATTTTTATTAATAAATATAATTGTCAGCGCGTATGCACAGTCTAATAATGACATAGAAAGTACCGCCGACAAGATCCCGGACAAGATTGTTGCCCAGGTCGAAAGAGTAGAGTGTGTGAATAGGGTTCAGCAGAAAGGAACAAGCTCCAGATGCCAACGCCAAGCTCGGAGAAGAGCTGAAGGCGCCGCCGAGCTGTCCTGCCCAAGGAGAATCAGCCGTTCATCGCTGCATTTATAGTAGCTTGAGCGAACTCTTTTGAAAAGTAGAGTTCGGCGAGGAAGTATTTTGACATGATATGTCTTGTAGGTATACTCACGGGTCGCCCTGCAGAGGAGATGCCCATATCAACGGGTGATCAACTTTAATCTGCAGTGCCTACTCGAACGAAGTTCGGCAGCAATGAGCGGCATCATTCATGCTTTATGGCTACCCTCACCCTACACGAGGGCCTCGGGAGCTTATGGAGAAGCTGCAGGAGTGCGGCAGCGCTTGGAAGATTTCGCTGTCATCAAGGTGCCAGGAGGCTTGGGCCATGGTGAAGACGCTGACAAGAAGGCGGATCCCAACCACATGGCAAGTTGGACCGGTGGGGCCCGACGGGAAGGAGATCCCCTGGAGTTTAGTATACAGCAAGTAGAGTTGGCTGCCAAATTTTCCCAACGGGACTATAAACTAGACAAATTTAGAAGGGATTGAGGAGGAATACAATCAAGAATTTGACAATGTATGTTATCCTTAAAGTGACATGTGAAAATGTCTTCTAGCCGAATTGTAGATCGCTTATCTTGCCGACCTTCGCTTCAACCTCGACCCTAGAGTCCGAGTGTATCCAATACCTCTTTGGTTAAGAAACAACCGTGGTATGCATGGAGACAGAACGAGGGGTCATTACGCTTTATCGCATAAGTGCCCAACTAGTTATGTTATATTACATGGTTAGTAAGAAACATCTTCCAGGAGAATAGTTCCGTTAAGGGTTCCTTTCTGGAGGTCCGACCGCAAAGAAAGCAGAAACATCCGGGGCAAATAGATAAATAGGTAAAAGTCATCTTTAAGTCACCAATCGAATATTCCTTAAGAACGCTTAGCTTTGGCCACCTACCGAGGTACACATCCGCCGACCCGCAAGAATAATCGCAGAGGTGCTCCTTTACCTCCTAGCCCAACAATCGAACGAGGGTAAGCACAGAGCCAGCAACCCAGCTTGGCCAAAACTTAAGTCATATCGATGCATATAATGGTGAGTAAAAGGTACATCTGGAAGCTTGACATGCCGGGTATGAAACCTGTAATTGAGCTTCCGAAAAGAAGCCCCCAGAATAATGAGGCGGATGGCACATCATGATGCAAAAATGCTAAAATAGGCCCGTAAGGGCTTTTAAATAAATAGTCATAAAAGAGAAACAAAGACAGCCAAGTGTAAAAGTTTGGACCGAAGGGGACAAACTTAGTCCCGGCGCTAGGCATAGAATCGCCGAGGCGGGCATGCCCATGGGTTCGCCGAGTGGTTATCCGATGCATTTATAGACGGTATGCTCCGCCGTCAAGATTGATCGACAATGAAGGCCCTCCCATTTGGGCTTGAGCTTGTCCTTTTCTTGTCCGCAGCGAGAACTAGTTCGCCAACGCTGTAAGTCTTGGCCCGTTTCGCTTGATATCTTCGAGCTCGTGCCGATAGAATGCGAACGAGCCTTTGCGACGCCACGCTCTTCCTCCAATGTGTCCAGCTATCCCGCCGATCAAGCTCGGCCTCTTTCTCATACATGCGCACTGAGGTGAGTCATGAATAATGTCAGCAAGATCGCCTCTCACCGCATACCATAAAAAATGGTGTGAATCCGTAGTACGGTTAGGGCGTTGTCCGCAGCCCTGAGTACGGAGTCGAGCTCCCACCATTGTGTGTCGGATTTAGTGACCTCACTAATCTGGGCCATGCCGCCATTATTAGACCATTTGCTCTTCCACTTGATGTACCACCGATATAAAGTCTATCATCGTCCGACTCGCTGCTGACCGTTTGGCCTCTATCCATTTGGTGAATTTATCCACCATGACCAATAGGTACCTTTTGTGGGTTCCCTTTAAGGGTCCAACCATGTCAAGCCCTGCATCGCGAACAGCCGGTAATGGGTATGGTTTTGAGGGCGGGTATATGGCTCGATTAGCAAAGAGGTGACAAACCAACGCATTGCCGACCAAGTCCTCTCGCTTCCGGCCGTCGGCCAATAAACTCGCACGGAATGCCTTCCTACAAGGGCCCGGCTGTGCTGGGCAGTGTCCGCCTAGTCCGCATGAATTTCAGCCAGAGGTTTCATTCTTCCTTCGGAGATACACCTCAAGGACTCGTGGTACTTTTCTTATAAAGTTCTCCTCATGGACCTTGTAGGCCTTCGATCACGGACTATGCAGCGGGCCTCATTTTGGTCTTCGAAGTTCCCGCCTAAGTAAGTAGGCTAGAAAGGTTCGCCCACGCCGACAATTACCGCCATTATGACGTAATGAGGGTGTTATGTCATCTGCCAATCACCGTTGGTGCGGTTTTCTCCGTTTGTCACTACCGCTCCTCTTCCCATAGTACGGATGGCTTGAAGAGCCGCTCAGAAGATATTAGGAGGACGGATCACGCTTTGACCGATGCGTACAAGACGCCGGCTGCTTGGTTATTATCTCGAGCTATGTGAT
Source organism: Aegilops speltoides (assembly GCA_021437245.1). Taxonomy (NCBI): domain Eukaryota; kingdom Viridiplantae; phylum Streptophyta; class Magnoliopsida; order Poales; family Poaceae; genus Aegilops; species Aegilops speltoides. The sequence goes on from CM038143.1 coordinate 236,056,150, forward strand.
GGAATTCTAGTCCTTCAAACCGAGCTGACATTTTAGGACAGCGCGAGATATGCTGCCATTTTTGATCCTTACGCCAAAGTCTCCGCTTATTTGGGATATTGCAAGGTTCAATCCTCACAGACCTCCAGCGCTGAATGCCCATGGAGATCGCCATCCGAGACCATGTAATGTGGCCTCAGATTGCTGCGTTGTTGGAGTCCGTGTACATTATTTGAAGTACGACGGATCAGATCTCCGGTTAGACGTTAGTACGACGCCAATTTCATCCGCCAACATTTTGAGCCATTAAATGCATAGTCCATGGAGTATGCGCAGATTTTTAGGAGTTCTTTTCATTCATTCATGGTAAGTCAGCCGTAATCTCAGACTTTATGGCTCGCCAAGGTTTGTAAGTGATGTCGAATGGTAAGAGCTCAATGGCCCATTTTGCAATCCCGCTAAGGCCGCATGTTGTTTATAATGTCATTGAGTGGTACTTCAGAGGCCATCATATCGAACACTCTTGAAAGTAGTGCCGAGCTGACGCCATGAACACCGTGATATGCTATTGGATAGTGCGGTAACGGATTTGCAGGGGTTAACATGTGGATACATAATACACTAGTTTTTGAAGAGGGAATTTATGCTTGATGCCCAATATGTAAGCAGCTTCACCGAGGTCTTTCATTGAAAAACTTTTATTCAAGTATCCCTTTATGCTATCCAGAAATTCTATATCATTTCCAATTAATAATATGTCATCAACATATAAAACTAGAAATGCTACTGAGCTCCCACTCACTTTCTTGTAAATACAGGCTTCTCCAAAAGTCTCAGATAGAACCATATGCTTTGATCACACTATCAAAACGTTTATTCCAACTCCGAGATGCTTGCACCAGTCCATAAATGGAACACTGGAGCTTGCACACTTTGTTAGCACCTTTTGGATCAATAAAACCTTCCGGCTGCATCATATACAACTCTTCTTCTAGAAATCCATTCAAGAATGCAGTCTTGACATCCATTTGCCAAATTTCATAATCATGAAATGCAGCAATAGCCAACATGATTCGGACAGACTTAAGCATCGCTACGGGTGAGAAAGTCTCATCATAGTCAACCCCTTGAACTTGTCGAAAACCTTTCGCAACAAGTCGAGCTTTATAGACAGTAACATTACCATCAGCGTCAGTCTTCTTCTTAAAGATCCATTTATTCTCAATGGCTTGCCGATCATCGGGCAAATCAACTAAAGTCCATACTTTGTTTTCATATATGGATCCCATCTCAGATTTCATGGCCTCTAGCCATTTTGCGGAATCTGGGCTCATCATCGCTTCCTCATAGTTCGTAGGTTCGTCATGGTCAAGTAACATGACTTCCAGAATAGGATTACCGTACCACTCAGTGCGGATCTTACTCTGTAGACCTCGAGGTTCAATAGAAACTTGATCTGAAGTTTCATGATCAATATCATTAACTTCCTCACTAATTGGTGTAGTCGTCACAGGAACCGGTTCTCGTGATGAACTACCTTCCAATAAGGGAGTAGATATAGTTATCTCATCAAGTTCTACTTTCCTCCCACTCACTTCTTTCGAGAGAAACTCCTTCTCTAGAAAGGATCCATTCTTAGCAACGAATGTCTTGCCTTCGGATCTGTGATAGAAGGTGTACCCAATAGTCTCTTTTGGGTATCCTATGAAGACACATTTCTCCGATTTGGGTTCGAGCTTATCTGGTTGAAGTTTCTTCACATAAGCATCGCAGCCCCAAACTTTAAGAAACGACAACTTTGGTTTCTTGCCAAACCACAGTTCATAAGGCGTCGTCTCAACGGATTTAGATGGTGCCCTATTTAACGTGAATGCGCCGTCTCTAAAGCATAACCCCAAAAGCGATAGCGGTAAATCGGTAAGAGACATCATAGATCGCACCATATCAAGTAAAAATACGATTCTGACGTTCGGACACACCATTTCGTTGTGGTGTTCGGGTGGTGTGAGTTGCAAACTATTCCACATTGTTTCAAATGTAAACCAAACTTGTAACTCAAATATTCTCCTCCACGATCAGATCATAGAAACTTTATTTTCTTGTTACGATGATTTTCCACTTCACTCTGAAATTCTTTGAACTTTTCAAATGTTTCAGACTTGTGCTTCATTAAGTAGATATACCCATATCTGCTCAAATCATCTGTGAAGGTGAGAAAATAACGATATCCGCCACGAGCCTCAACATTCATCGGACCACATACATCTGTATGTATGATTTCCAACAAATCTGTTGCTCTCTCCATAGTTCCGAGAATGGTGTTTTAGTCATCTTGCCCATGAGGCACGGTTCGCAAGTACCAAGTGATTCATAATCAAGTGATTCCGAAGTCCATCAAGATGGAGTTTCTTCATGCGTTTTACACGATATGACCTAAGCGGCAATTACCACAAATAAGTTGCACTATCATTATCAACTCTGCATCTTTTGGCTTCAACATTATGAATATGTGTATCACTACTATCGAGATTCAATAAAAATAGACCACTCTTCAAGGGTGCATGACCATAAAAGATATTACTCATATAAATAGAACAACCATTATTCTCTGATTTAAATGAATAACCGTCTCGCATTAAACAAGATCCAGATATAATGTTCATGCTCAACGCTGGCACCAAATAACAATTATTCAGGTCTAAAACTAATCCCGAAGGTAGATGTAGAGGTAGCGTGCCGACCGCGATCACATCGACTTTGGAACCGTTTCCCACGCGCATTGTCACCTCGTCCTTTGCCAGTGCTCGCTTATTCCGTAGTCCCTGTTTCGAGTTACAAATATTAGCAACAGAACCAGTATCAAATACCCAGGTGCTACTACGAGCTCTAGTTTGGTACACATCAATAACATGTATATCACATATACCTTTGCTCACTTTGCCATCCTTCTTATCCGCCAAATACTTAGGGCAGTTCCGCTTCCAGTGTCCAGTCTACTTGCAGTAGAAGCACTCAGTTTCAGGCTTTGGTCCAGACTTGGGTTTCTTCTCTTGAGCAGCAACTTGCTTGCCGTTCCTCTTGAAGTTCCCCTTCTTCTTCCCTTTGCCCTTCTTCTTGAAACTAGTGGTCTTGTTGACCATCAACACTTGATGCTCCTTCTTGATTTCTACCTCCGCGCTTTCAAAGCATCGCGAAGAGCTCGGGAATAGTCTTGTTCATCCCTTGCATATTATAGTTCATCACGAAGCTCTTGTAGCTTGGTGGCGTGATTGGAGAATTACATCAATGACACTATCATCGGGAAGATTAACTCCCGCTTGAATCAAGTGATTATTATACCCGCACATTCGAGTATGTGTTCACCGATGTAACTATTCTCCTCCATCTTGCAGCTATAGAACTTATTGGAGACTTCATATCTCTCAATCCGGGCATTTGCTTGAAATATTAACTTCAACTCTGGAACATCTCATATGCTCCATGACGTTCAAAACGTCGTTGAAGCCCGGTTCCGAGCCGTAAAGCATGGCACATTGAACTATAGAGTAGTCATCGCTTTGCTCGCCAGACGTTCTTAACGTCGTCGGTTACATCGAAGCAGTTCGCACCCAGCGGTGCTTCGGGGCGTAACTCTTACGTGCAGCAATGAGGATAATCCTCGAGTTACGGACCCGATCCATGTAATTGCCACCATCATCTTTCAACTTTGCTTTCTCAAGGAACGCATTAAAATTCAACGGAACAACAGCTTGAGCCATCTATCTACAAACAAACATAGACAAGCAAGATACTATCAGGTACTAAGTTCATGATAAATTTAAGTTCAATTAATCATATTACTTAAGAACTCCCACTTAGATGTACATCTCTCTAGTCATCTAAGTGATCACGTGATCCAAATCAACTAAACCATAACCGATCATCACGTGAGATGGAGTAGTTTTCAATGGTGAACATCACTATGTTGATCATATCTACTATATGATTCACGCCGACCTTTCGGTCTCGTGTTCCGAGGCCATATCTCGCATATGCTAGGCTCGTCAAGTTTAACTTTGAGTATTCTGCGTGTGCAAACTGGCTTGCACTCGTTGTTGATGGACGAGAGCTTATCACACCCGATCATCATGTGGTGTCTCGACGACGAACTTTGGCAACGGTGCATACTCGGGAGAACACTTCTTGATAATTTTAGTGAGAGATCATCTTAAAATGCTAGCGTCAATCAAAGCAAGATAAGATGCATAAAGGATAAACATCACATGCAATCAATATAAGTGATATGATATGGCCATCATCATCTTGTGCTTGTGATCTCCATCTTTGAAGCACCGCCATGATCACCATCGTCACCGGTAGCGACACCTTGATCTCCATCGTAGCATCGTTGTCGTTCGCCATCTATTGCTTCTCGACTATCGCTACCGCTTAGTGATAAAGTAAAGCAATTACAGAGCGTTGCATTTCATACAATAAAGCAACAACCATATGGCTCCTGCTAGTTGCCGATAACTTCGGTTACAAAACATGATCATCTCATACAATAAAATATAGCATCACGTCTTGACCATATCACATCACAACATGCCCTGCAAAAACAAGTTAGACGTCCTCTACTTTGTTGTTGCAAATTTTACGTGGCTGCTACGGCCTTAGCAAGAACCGTTCTCACCTACGCATCAAAACCACAACGATAGTTTGTCAAATAGACTCCGTTTTAACCTTTGCAAGGACCGGGCGTAGCCACACTCGGTTCAACTAAAGTGAGAGAGACAGACACCCGCCAGCCACCTTTAAGCACGAGTGCTCGTAACGGTGAAACCAGTCTCGCGTAAGCGTATGCGTAATGTCGGTCCGGGCCGCTTCATCTCACAATACCGCCGAACCAAAGTATGACATGCTGGTAGGCAGTATGACTTATATCGTCCACAACTCACTTGTGTTCTACTCATGCATATAACATCAACGCATAAAACCTAGGCTCTGATACCACTATTGGGGAACGTAGTAATTTCAAAAAAATTCCTACGCACACGCAAGATCATGGTGATGGCATAGCAACGAGAGGGGAGAGTGTTCGTCCACATACCCTCGTAGACCATAAGCGGAAGCGTTAGCACAACGCGGTTGATGTAGTCATACGTCTTCATGATCCGACCGATCCAAGCACCGAACGTACGGAGCCTATGAGTTCAGCACACGTTCAGCTCGATGACGATCTCCGGCCCTCCGATCCAGCAAAGGCTCCGGAGATGAGTTCCGTCAGCACGATGGCGTGGTGACGATGATGATGTTGTACCGGTGCAGGGCTTCGCCTAAACTCCGCGACGATATGACCGAGGTGGAATATGGTGGAAGGGGGCACCGCACACGGCTAAGGAACGATCCGTAGATCTACTTGTGTCTATGGGGTGCCCCCGCCCCCGTATATAAAGGAGGGAGGGAGGAGGGGGCCGGCCTAAGGGGAGGCGCACCCTAGGAGGGGGAAACCTACTCCAAGTAGGTTTCCCCCCTCCTTTTCCTAATCCAAGAAGGAGGGGGAAGGAAGGAGTAGGAGAGGGGGAAGGCAAGGGGGGCGCCCCCCCCCTTCCTTGTCCTATTCGGACTCAAGGGGAGGGGCGCGCCACTTGCCCTGGCCGGCCCCTCTCTTTCTCCAATAGGGCCCATCAAGGCCCATTACTTCTCGGGGGGGTTTCGGTAACCCTCCGGTACTCGATTTTCTCCGAAACTCCGGAACCTTTTCGGTGTCGGAATATAGCCGTCCAATATATCAATCTTTATGTCTCGACCATTCCGAGACTCCTCGTCATGTCCGTGATCACATCCGGGATTCCGAACAAACTTCGGTACATCAAAACTTATAAACTCATAATAAAACTGTCATCGAAACGTTAAGCGTGTGGACCCTACGGGTTCGAGAACTATGTAGACATGACCTAAAACCATTCTCGGTCAACAACCAATAGCGGGACCTGAATGCCCATATTGGTTCCTACATATTCTACGAAGATCTTTATCGGTCAAACCGCATAACAACATACTTTGTTCCCTTTGTCATCGGTATGTTACTTGCCCGAGATTTGATCGTCTATATCCAATACCTAGTTCAATCTCGTTACCGGCAAGTCTCTTTACTCGTTCCGTAATACGTCATCTCATAACTAACTCATTAGTTACATGCTTGCAAGGCTTAGGTGATGAGTATTACCGAGAGGGCCAGAGATACCTCTCCGACAATCGGAGTGACAAATCCTAATCTCGAATTATGCCAACCCAACATGTACCTTCGAAACACCAGAGAGCACCTTTATAATCACCCGATTCGTTGTGACGTTTGGTAGCACACAAAGTGTTCTTCCGGTAAACGGGAGTTGCACAATCTCATAGTTGTAGGAACTTTGTATAAGTCATGAAGAAAGCAATAGCAGTATACTAAACGATCAAGTGCTAGGCTAATAGAATGGGTCATGTCAATCACATCATTCTCTTAATGATGTGATCCCATTAATAAAATGACAACACATGTCTATGGTCAGGAAACATGACCATCTTTGATTAATGAGCTAGTCAAGTAGAGGCATACTAGTGACTATGTGTTTGTCTATGTATTCACACATGTATCATGTTTCCGGTTAATACAATTCTAGCATGAATAATAAACATTTATCATGATATGAGGAAATAAATAATAACTTTATTATTGCCTCTAGGGCATATTTCCTTCAGATATAACAATGAACCAATCATAGAGCGATAAACCTTTTGATCGACCGGTTCACTATCTTTGGTCAAATCAAGATGTACACTAGTAGGCATGGGTGTAGACATACCTTTGCATTCTTGCATATTGAACTTCTTGAATAAGTCCTTGGTGTACTTCGTTTGAGAAACAAAGGTACCTTCCTTAGTTTGCTTGATTTGCAACCCAAGGAAGAATTTGAGTTCACTCATCATAGACATCTCAAACTTTTCCGACATTAGCTTCCCAAACTTTTCACTAAAATGATGGTTAGTCGAACCAAATATAATATCATCAACATAGATTTGGCACACAAATAGTTCTCCATTAACCCTTTTACTAAAAAGAGTAGAATCAATTTTCCCAATTTCAAAGCCTTTTTCAATAAGGAACTTGGTTAAGCATTTATACCATGCTCTAGGAGCTTGTTTAAGACCATAAAGAGCTTTGTGAAGTTTGTAAACATGATTGGGTTTCTTAGGATTGACAAAGCCGGGAGGTTGCTTAACATAAACTTCCTCCTCTATTTCACCATTTAGAAAAGCACTTTTAATGTCCATTTGGTACAAGGTGATATCATGATGATTAGCATAGGCAAGTAAGATGCGGATGGACTCAAGTCTAGCAACGGGAGCATAAGTCTCACCATAGTCCATACCTTCGACTTGTGTGTAGCCTTGGGCGATTTAGACGTGCTTTGTTGCGAACTACTTGTCCATCTTCATCTTGCTTGTTGCGAAACACCCATTTGGTACCGATGACGTTGTGGTTGTTGTCGGGCTTCTCAACCAATGTCCAAACTTGGTTCCTCTCAAAGTTATGTAGCTCTTCATGCATAGCATTTATCCAATCCGGATCTTCCAATGCTTCTTCAACCTTCATAGGTTCAATGCTAGATATGAAATAATAGTTTTCACAAAAGTTAGCTAAACGAGTTTTAGAGCGAGTGATTCTCCCGGTTTGAATGTCATTGTAGATTTGCTCGACGGGATGATCTTTAGCAATTCTTGCTCGAACTCGTGAAAGCTTTTGCTTGGGTCTTCGTTGAACATCTTCTTCATCTTGTTCTTCTTCTTGGCCTTCTTCATTGTTGACGTGGTCGTTCTCTTGTCGTGGTGGAGAAGGAGGTTGTTGACATTCATCTTGATGCACTTCCTCGTTTTCTTCATCTTGGTGTGTCCCACTTGTGGATGCTTCCATGTCAACTCTTGGTTCACCTTGTCGTGAAGTAGAAGCTTCCACTTGGACGGACGAGGTATTCTCCTTCACTTACATTGGACGAACCTTGCCAATAGCCAAGTCTTGAATTGCTTCCGAAGAATCTTTGTCACCTACATCAATTGGCAATTGCTCTACTTGCGAGCCATTAGATTCATCTACCGTCTCTTCAACCTTTCGGGTGAAATTGTTGTAGACACGGTAAGTGTGAGAGTTTGAGCCATAACCTAGTAGGAAACCTTCATGAGATTTAGGAGCAAATTTAGAGCGACGATGCTTATCAAGAATGTAGCACTTTGAGCCGAATACTCGAAAGTATCCAACTTGGGGTTTGTTACCGGTTAGGAGCTCGTATGTCGTCTTGCCAAGTAGCTTGTGAAGATACAAGTGATTTGTTGCATGACAAGCTGTCTCAACCGCTTCTGCCCAAAAGTGCTTCGGCGTCTTGTACTCATCAAGCATCATTCTCGCCATTTCGATGAGTGTCCGGTTCTTCCACTCAACAACTCCATTTTGTTGAGGTGTGTACATAGCCGAGAACTCGTGTGAAATCCCTTCTTCGTCAAGAAAGGTGTCCACATTTGCGTTCTTGAACTTCGTTCCGTTGTCACTGCGAACCTTCTTGATCTTCACTTCAAATTGATTTTGGGCCTTCCTAGCGAAGTTTTTGAAGATCTTTTGGACCTGCGATTTATCATCGAGAAAGAACACCCACGTAAATCTTGAAAAATCATCAACTATAACTAGACCAAAAGAATTTCCACCAAGACTCTTGTAAGAGTTGGGACCAAAAAGATCCATGTGAGGTAGCTCGAGTGGCCTCCTTGTGGTCATGATGTTCTTCACGGGATGCCTTCCTCCAACATGTTTACCTACTTGGCAAGCACTGCAAAGTCTATCCTTATCAAATATGACATTGTTAACTCCAAGGATATGATTTCCTTTAATAAGCTTGTCAAGGTTTCGCATACCAAAATGACCTAATCGTCTATGCCATAACCAACCTTTTGAGGATTTAGCAATGAAGAAAGTTTTAGGTTGAGCCTTTTTAGTGAAATCAACAATGTATAGATCACCTCTACGCACACCGGTAAAGACCATTTTATGATTGTCTCGACGAAACACTTGGCAATCAACTTCAGTAAATAAGACATTGAAACCGAAATTAGCAAGTCTAGATACTGAAAGTAAGTTGTATCCAAGAGATTCAACGAGCATAACATTTTGTATGGAGCTATCATGTGATATGGCCACCTTACCGAGGCCAACCACCTTACCCTTTGAGTTGTCACCAAAAGTGACATACTTTCGAGGACTATCATTATCAGCCAGCTCACAAAACATGTCTTTATCTCCGGTCATGTGATCGGTACATCCACTATCAAGAACCCATTCCTTTCCTCCTGACATATATCCCCGAAGATTTGCCATAAGACCAAAATGTCTCATTGCATCATCAAGATCGAAGTCACTATCATCATCCTCATCATAGTATCCATGTTCAACATCGTCATGTGGTGGATCAAGTCCTAGAGAGGGTAATTCATTAGAATGAGTTTGACAATGATCTTGCTTATGAATTTTATAGCTTCGGAAATAATATCACTAATAATCCCAACATTTCCTTTGGCACGCATAAGGTTTGTAAGCTCAAATAGACGATCACCAAACATAGGATCACTAGTATTCATCTTACTCAAAGCAATAGACTTATGAAGAATTTTATCAAGATTTTTCAAGGAATAATCTGGAAATCGTTCCTCAAGAAATTTCCATATAGTGTAGGCACATTTGAAAGTAGGCAGGCATCCAATCAAGTTTCTAGGCAATCCTCTAATGATAAGTTCGGCAGTTCTAAGATTCCTAATCATGTCAATTGACTCATCATGGGTAGGATGCATAGGATCAACATAAGGTGCACAAGGACTAGCAATGTACTTGTTCAAATGATATTGATTGAAAATTACAAGCATCTCATTTTTCCACTCATGAAAATACTCTCCATCAAGAATAGGCTCTCTATGTCTAAGACTCCCCAAAGTAGACTCATCCATCTTCCTCCAATGGTGATTAAACCAAAGCAATGGAGACCAATGCTCTGATACCACTTGTAGGACCTTGAGAAGAGGTGTCTAGAGGGGGTGATTAGACACTAAGTACCAAAGTTGCAGTTTTTAAGTTTCCTTAAGTTTAAGTGGAGTTTAGGCACAAGTTTAACATTCACAATACATATCAAGCAAGCATGCAAAGAGTATATGAGCAGCGGAAAGTAAAGCATGCAACTTGCAAGAAAGTAAAGGGAAGGGTTTGGAGGATTCAAACGCAATTGGAGACACGGATGTTTTTGGCGTGGTTCCGATAGGTGGTGCTATCGTACATCCACGTTGATGGAGACTTCAACCCATGAAGGGTAGCGGTTGCAAAAGTCCACGGAGGGCTCCACCCACGAAGGGTCCACGAAGAAGCAACCTTGTCTATCCCACCATGGCTGTCGCCCACGAAGGATTGCCTCACTAGCGGTAGATCTTCACGAAGTAGGCGATCTCCTTGCCCTTACAAACTCCTTGGTTCAACTCCACAATCTTGTCCGAGGCTCCCAAGTGACACCTAGCCAATCTAGGAGACACCACTCTCCAAGAAGTAACAAATGGTGTGTTGATGATGAACTCCTTGCTCTTGTGCTTCAAATGATAGTCTCCCCAACACTCAACTCTCTCTCGTCGGTTTTGGATCTGGTGGAAAGAAGATTTGAGTGGAAAGCAACTTGGGGAAGGCTAGAGATCAAGATTCATATGGTAGGTGTCGGTGTCAAAACCGCGGATCTCGGTAGGGGGTCCCAACTGTGCATCTAGGCGGATGGTAACAGGAGGCGAGGGACACGATGTTTTACCTGTGTTCGGGCCCTCTCGATGGAGGTAAAACTCTCGTCCCGCTTGATTAATATTGATGATATGGGTAGTACAAGAGTAGATCTACCACGAGATCAAGGAGGCTAAACCCTAGAAGCTAGCCTATGGTATGATTGTTGTAATGTATGTTGTCCTACGGACTAAAGCCCTCCAGCTTTATATAGACACCGAGGAGGCTAGGGTTACAGAGTCGGTTACAATGGTAGGAGATCTACATATCCGTATTGCCAAGCTTGCCTTCCACACCAAGGAAAGTCCCATCCGGACACGGGACGGAGTCTTCAATCTTGTATCTTCGTAGTCTTGGAGTCCGGCGGATAATGATAGTTCGGCTGTCCGGACACCCCCTAGTCCAGGACTCCCTCAATAGCCCCCGAACCAGGCTTCAATGACAATAAGTCCAGCGTGTTTATAGTCTTCGGCGTTGCAAGGCAGGTTCTCCTTCAAATTCCATGTACCGCGAGCGATGTCCGCTTCATCTTGAATCTTGTGTTCCTCGGCTTCTCGCCAAATAATGGCCCTCTTCCACGCGTCGCACGAATCGAAAAAGCCAGGCGTCTTTTGCATTTCACCCCTAATCGTGCGAAGTCGTCCGCCTATAAAAGAGGCAAGAATCCAGATCCAAACCACACCGTCTTCCTCCTTGAATACTCCATCAAAGCGCTTTGACCTAGAAATCCATTCCATCATGGATCGTCAACGCGCTCTTCTTCACGCGCTCCCAGCCCACCGCCGGGAATTGGAGGAGGTGCTCTATTTCGCTGTGAGCTAGTGAAGCTCCAAACGGGGGGATTTCTCCCTCCGGCCTTCATGGTCCCAGTCCGGGCCGGACTGGTTATTTATCAAGGTGGGAGGCAGGCGGAGGACACTCCAAGCCCCAATAAGGGGGAGCGAGTATGCTTTGTCCCCTATCTGATAATGGGACTCGGATTTCCAATACATCCGTTCCTTCGCGGGCTCCTAAAGTTCTACGGACTCCAGCTCCACCACCTCACGCCCGCCTCTGTCCTGCATATCGTGGGCTACGTAGCTCTTTGTGAGCTATTTCTGGGCATCAAGCCCCATTTTGCATTGTGGAAGAAGCTGTTTTGCCTCGTACCCCGTTCTCACGAGGGGTCCATATATCAAGTGAGCGGCGCCGAAATATGGCGCATCGCCGGGACCGGATACCTATCCGGTACTCCCAAGAAGGCGTCCAAGACCGCCCTCGGGTGGTTTTATATAGGAGACGCCCTCGCTGCACTCCAGTCCGGATCGGCCTCCGGAGTTTAGTGCTGCTCCCTTGAAGAACGCCTCGGGGCGCCCATGAGCCCCGATTGGAGGAAGACAAGAGCGTCCATTACTTGATGGGCGGATAAGATTAATGGCCCATTCGGCTTGACCATGATAGGAGTCATGGCGACATGCATCAGCGAGGGTACAGCCATTGCAATCTGAGGCCACCCATGTGGGATTTCAACGGGAAGACGACGCTACCAAAGACGGCCAAAAGGGCGGATTCGACCGAGGATCTGGTAGAGATCTGTCCCGCCTGTACAAGGGGAGAAGGAGGACTTCCTTCGGACGAACCCTTTGAATGGGTTTTCAATGACCAACCCTAGAGGATGGGTAAGTGAACACCTTGAAGGGCTCAACCCATGCTTTCAAGTTTAAGCTTCTTACATTATGTCTTGGCGCAGGATCTACGCGGATGTGGAGGACATGGTGAGTCCTGCTCCGCAACCCGAGGATCCGAAGGATCCTCGATCCGACCTCCAAGAGGACCCGACATCGGGTGGAGCTGATCGACGGGTGTTTCACCAGCTCAAGATAGATAGTGCTTTGGTTGCCATAACGGCGGACTACCCCGGACTAAGTCCGGCTTCCCAGGTGACCGTGACCGAAGTCCGGACACCATTATCTCTTCCCTGCCCATTTCTAACCTTCGCGAACGATGGTATTTTGCAGGAAGTGCCTTTACGGCAGGAAGCCGAGCCTGCGGCGGTTGGCCAACAGAGGCCAATCCAGACCAGCAGGCGGAAAAGGAGCGCGGTGCGGGCAGAAACGTCGCCGCAAAGGTATAGCTCGTATTTGAATTTTCAGAGCAACGTTCCGAGGAAACGCCTGAGTGCTCATGATCTTTGTAGGAGAAAAAGCGCCGCCCGATCGCAAGCGCAGGAATTGCCGATCCGACCAACACCGGCCAGGCTCGGCGCTGGCCCGGGGGAAGGCAAGCGCAAGACGCGGGCGGATCCTTCTCCAACGGAGGATACCGACAGATCGTCCGCCACCAAGTCCGAGGTGGAGAGCGTCATGAACCATAGGCGCCGCCGACAAGATTTCATGGCGTGCTTTTCCCGAGGCATTGGATGCCTTCAACGCAGGGACGCGCATCTCCGTGCCGCTCAAAATGGTTTTACGAGCCACGGAGCAAAGATGTGAAAGACACACGGGTAAGGGAATTTCAATGGTTGTATATACCGGTAGCCCCCGAGACTTAAAGTAGTTATGCTAACTGATTTAAGGATCATTTGAAAATGCAGGCACTTACCGAGAAGAACGCCCAGCTGTCTCGGGAGCTGCAAGATTGCAAGGCCCAACTTGAGGCCGCACTTGCTGCCGCAGGAGGAGACGGAAAGACCCCTCCTGGTAACACATTTTTATTAATAAATATAAGCATTGTGCGGCGTGCGCACGAGTCTAATAATGACATTGCAGGTACCGCCGGACAAGATCCGGACAGGCAAGCATTGTTGCGCCAGCTAAAGGCCGGCGAGAGTGTGCTGAATAGGGTTCAGCAGGAAAGGAACAAGCTCCAGGATGCCAACGCCAAGCTCGGAGAAGAGCTGAAAGGCGCTCGGGCCGAGCTGTCCGGCTCCGTTAAGGAGAATCAGCGGCTTCATCGCGGCATTTATAGTAAGTGCTTGAGCGAACTCTTTTGAAAAGTAGAGTTCGGCGAGGAAGTATTTTGACATGATATGTCTTGTAGGTATACTCACGGGTCGTCCTGTAGAGGAGATGCCCATATCAACGGGTGATCAACTTCCCGAACTGTTGCAGCTACTCGAACGAGTTCGGCAGGCAATGAGCGGCATCATTCATGCTTTATGGCCAGTCCTCACCCTACACGAGGGCCTCGGGGAGCTTGCGGAGAAGCTGCAGGGAGTGCGGCAGCGCTTGGAAGATTTCGGCTTGCCGTCAAGGTGCCAGGGAGGCTTGGGCCATGGTGAAGACGCGGTACAAGAAGGCGGATCCCAACCACATGGCCGAAGTTGGACCGGTGGGGCCCGACGGGAAGGAGATCCCTGTGAGTTTAGTATACAGCCAAGTAGAGTTGGCTGCCAAATTTTCCCAACGGGACTATAAACTAGACAGCCTGTTAGAAGGGATTGAGGAGGAATACAATCAGTAAATTTGACAATGTATGTTATCCTTTAAAGTGACATGTGAAAATGTCTTCTAGCCGAATTGTAGATCGTTTATCTTTGCCGACCTTTTCGCTTCAACCTCGGGACCCTAGAGTCCGGAGTGTATCCGAATACCTCTTTGGTTAAGAAACAACCGTGGTATGCATGGAGACCAGGCGTAGGGGTCATTACTGCTTTATCAGACAAGTGCCCAACTAGTTATGTTATATTACATGGTTAGTAAGAAACATCTTCCAGGGAGAATAGTTCCGTTAAGGGTTCCTTTCTCGGAGGCATGCCCTAAAGTGCATGTCCGGACTGCAAAGAAAGCGATAAAACATCCGGGGCAAATAGATAAATAGGTAAAAGTCATCTTTTAAGTCACCGACCAATATTCCCTTAAGAACGCTTAGCTTTCGGCTTCACCCGATCGAGGTACACATCCGCCGACCAGCGATAATAATCGCAGAGGTGCTCCTTTACCTCCTAGCCGAACAATCGGGAACGTAGGGGTAAGCACAGAGCCAGCAACCCAGCTTGGCCAAAACTTAAGTCATATCGATGCATATAATGGTGAGTAAAAGGTACATCTGGAAGCTTGACACATGTCTTTGGGTATGAAACCCGTGTAATTGAGCTTACGTAAAAGAAGCCCCAGGGAATAATGAGTGCGGATGGCACATCATGCGTATGCAAAAATGCGAAAATAGGCCCGTAAGGGCTTTTAAATAAATAGTCATAAAAGAGAAACGAAAGACAGCCAAGTGTAAAAGTTTGGACCGGGAAGGGACAAACTCTTAGTCCGGCGCTAGGCATAGAATCGCTTGAGGCGGGCTGCGTTCCATGGGTTCGGCTCGAGTCGGTTATCGATGCATTTCATAGACGGTATGCTCCGCGGTCAAGACTTGATCGATAATGAAGGGCCCTCCCATTTGGGCTTGAGCTTGTCCTTTTCTTGTCCGCAGCGAGAACTAGTTCGCCAACGTTGTAAGTCTTGGCCCGTATTTCTGCTTTGATATCTTGAGCTGCTGGCGATAGAATGCGGAACGAGCCTTTGCGACGTCACGTTCTTCCTCCAATGTGTCCAGCTATCCTGCCGATCAAGCTCGGCCTCTCTTTCCTCATACATGCGCTTTCGAGGTGAGTCATGAATAATGTCACAGGCAAGACGCCTCTGCGCCGTATACCATAAAAATGGTGTGAATCCGGTAGTACGGTTAGGCGTTGTCCGCAGCCCCAGTCTGGTCGAGCTCCTCGACCCATTGTGTGTCGGATTTAGTAAGTGACCTCACTAATCTGGGTTTAATGCCGCTCATTATTAGACCATTTGCTCTTTCCACTTGACCGTTGGTTTGAGGGTGATAGATCAAGCGTGGTCGAGCTTGATGCCCATATTTTTGCACCATGACTTAACCTCGTCGGCTGTGAAGTTCGTGCCGTTGTCGGTGATGATGCTGTGGGGACTCCGTACGGTGTACCACCCCGATATAAAGTCTATCACTGGTCCGACTCTGCCGTTTTGACCGGTTTGGCCTCTATCCATTTGGTGAATTTATCCACCATGACCAATAGGTACCTTTGCTTGTGGGTTCCCCCTTTAAGGGGTCCAACCATGTCAAGCCCCCAGACCGCGAACAGCCAGGTAATGGGTATGGTTTTGAGGGCGGTGGGTGGCATATGGCTCTGATTAGCAAAGAGGTGACAACCAACGCATTGCTGGACCAAGTCCTGCGCGTCTGCCCGGGCCGTCGGCCAATAAAATCCTGTACGGAATGCCTTTCCTACAAGGGCCCGGGCTGCTGCGTGGTGTCCGCCTAGTCCGGCATGAATTTCAGCCAGGAGGTTTCACCCTTCCTCTTCGGAGATACACCTCTGAAGGACTCCGGTGGTACTTTTCTTATAAAGTTCTCCCTCATGGACCTTGTAGGCCTTCGATCGCCGGACTATGCAGCGGGCCTCATTTTGGTCTTCGGGAAGTTCCTGCCTAAGTAAGTAGGCTAGGAAAGGTTCTGTCCACGCGACAATTACTGCCATTATGACGTAATGAGGGTGTTATGTCATCTGCCGAATCACCGGTTGGTGCGGTTTTCTCGGTTTGTCACTACGGGCTCCTCTTCCCATAATACGGATGGCTTGAAGAGCCGTTCGGGAAAGATATTAGGAGGGGCGGCATCACGTTTCGCACCGATGCGTGCAATCGTCGGCTGCTTGGTTATTATCTCGAGCTATGTGATGGAATTCTAGTCCTTCAAACCGAGCTGACATTTTAGGACAGCGTTGCGATATGCTGCCATTTTCGGATCCTTGGCGTCAAAGTCTCCGTTTATTTGGGATATTGCAAGGTTGAATCCTCGCACCTCCAGCGTTGAATGCCCATGGAGATCGCCATCCGGAGACCATGTAACAGGCCTCGTATTCGGCTGCGTTGTTGGAGTCCGTGTACATTATTTGAAGTACGTCTTGGATCAGTATCTCCGGTTGGGGACGTTAATCGACGCCAGCCCCATCCGGCCAACATTTTGGAGCCGTCGAAATGCATAGTCCGGTTGGAGTATCGCGCCACTCTTTAGGGAGTTAAACCATCATTCGCCGGCGAAGTCAGCGAACTTGTGACTTTATGGCTCGCCAAGGTTTGTAAGTGATGTCGAATGGTAAGAGCTCAATGGCCCATTTGCAATCCTGCTGTTGCGTCGCGGTTGTTTATAATGTCATTGAGTGGTACTTCAGAGGCCACCGTTATCGAACACTCTTGAAAGTAGTGCCGAGCTTTCGGGACGCCATGAACACCGCATATGCTATCTTTGGATAGTGCGGGTAACGGGATTTGCAGGGGGTTAACACAGTGGATACATAATACACTAGTTTTTGAAGAGGGAATTTATGCCCTTCTGTCGCTCGTTCGACGACGAGGACCGCGCTTACGACTTGATGCGTTGCTGCGATGTATAACAACATTGGTTCGCCCAAAGTGGGCGCAGCCAGGACCGGATTTGTTGCCAATATGGCCTTTATTTCTTCGAGTCCGGCAGTGGCAGCATCCGTCCACTAAAAGTGTTCGGTGCGCCTGAGGAGGCGATAGAGGGGCAACGCTTTTTCTCGGGAGATAAAGCGGCTTAAGGCTGCCACGCATCCTGTTAATTTTTGTATTTGTTTGAGGTCTTTTGGAATATCCAACTGTGACAGAGCTCGGATTTTAGCCGGATTTGCTTCAATTCCTCTACCGGATACAATGAAGCCCAGCAGACTTTTCGGCCGATACGCCAAAACGCATTTTTCCGGATTCACTTGATGTCATATGCTCGAGGTTGTCGAATGTGAGCCTCAAATCGTCTACTAGAGTTTTGACGTGTTTTGTTTGACGACTCACGCGTCACGTATGCCTCGATTGTTTTGCCGATCTGGGTGGCGGACATGTTTGAATCATGCGCTGATATGTTGCGCCGGCATTTTTAAGTCTGAAGGGCATCGTGTTGAAGCAGAATGGTCCATATGGAGTGATGAATGCCGTTGCGGCTTGGTCTGCTTCCACAATCTTGATTTGATGATAGCCAGAGTATGCGTCCAGGAAGCACAACGAATCGTGCCCTGCTGTAGCATCGATAATTTGATCGATGCGGGGGAGAGGGAAGGGATCCTTTGGGCAAGCCTTATTGAGGTCTTTAAAATCGACACAGAGGAGCCAGGATTTAACCTTCTTTGGTACCATCACCAGATTTGCTAGCAAGTCCGGATGTTTGATATCTCTAATGAATCCGACTTCCAATAGTTTGGCTATCTCTTCTCCCATTGCCTGTCTTTTGGGTTCGGAAAATCATCGAAGAGCCTGTTTGACTGGCTTAAATCCTTTTAGGATGTTTAGGCTGTGTTCTGCCAACCTGCGTGGGATTCCGGGCATGTCCGAAGGATGCCAGGCGAAGATATCCCAATTTTCCCGAAGGAATTCACGCAGTGCGGCGTCTACTTGGGGGTTCAATTGTGCCCCAATGGAGGCCATCTTTGTTGGGTCCGTTGGATGGACCTGGAATTTTATTATTTCATCTGCTGGTTTGAAGGAGGTGGACTTGGATCTTTTATCGAGTATCACATCGTCCCTGTTCACCGTAGAGTGTAGCGCGGTAAGTTCTTCTGCCGCTAAGGCTTCGGATAGTGCCTCGAGGGCTAGTGCGGCTGTCTTGTTTTCGGCGCGGAGTGCTATGTCCGGGTCACTAGCGAGAGTGATTATTCCGCTGGGCCCAGGCATTTTGAGCTTCATGTACCCGTAATGAGGTACTGCTTGAAAAATTGTGAATGCCTCTCGTCCTAATATGGCGTGATACCCGCTGCTGAACGGGGCCACCTGGAACGTGACTTCTTCGGATCTGTAATTGTCCGGAGAGCCGAACACCACATCGAGTGTGATTTTTCCGGTGCAGCGCGCTACCCGGCTAGGGATTATTCCTCTAAAGTTTGTGCTGCTCCGCTCAATACGGCTCCAATCAATTTCCATTTTTCGCAGAGTTTCCTCGTAAATGAGGTTTAGTCCGCTGCCGCCATCCATGAGGACTTTTGTCAGTCGAAAGCCGTCCACTATGGGACTAAGTACCAGTGCGGCTAGAGCTCTGGTTGTTCGGAATTTAGGCTCGTCGCTGGCGTTGAAGGTAATAGCTGTGTCGCTCCATGTATTTGCTGTTGCTACTTGGTAGACTTCTGCGAGTTTGCGGATTGTTCTCTTTCGCATATTGTTTGATGCGAAGGTCTCGAAGACTGTTGATACCGTGCTGGTATTGATGGAGTGGTTTCCCGGAGCTAGAAGCTCTTCGCCACTTTTGGCCACCTGCCGTAATATCCAACATGCTCGAAGGCTGTGTGTTGGGACGGCCCCCTCTGTACTATGAAGCTTACAGGGTCCATTAAGCCATCCCTCCAGTACGGTTCCGTTTCCCTTATTGGGTTTTTGTTTTTTCGTTTTTGCATCTCGGGCCTGAGTGTAAGGCGCCCTTTTGCTGCGGACTGGGTTTGGGGCCGGATTATCCCAAAATTGATTTTCGGTTTTCCGGAAGCTCTCCATCGCACAGTACTTCCGTACTATGGATGCCAGATCGGTGAAGCGCGTAATTTTGCGGCGATCAATGGCATTGAGTATTCCCTTGTCCGTGCAGTAATTGCAGAAGATTGATATTGCGTTTTCCTCTCGGCAGTCCTTTATCCTGTCCATAACCAGGAGGAATCTGGCCCAGTAGTGATGTACTGTTTCAGCGGGCTCTTGCCGTATTAGAGATAGATCGCATATGTCTGGGCGGGTGGGTGGACTAAAATCCGGATCCCTGCCCATCTTGGGGCTCAAAGGCCGAGGGTTTCGAATTCGAAGTTTGGCTTCTTTGGGCACAATCCAATGAGTCCGGGCGGTGCATGATTTTAAGTTCAATGCTCGATCGAAGTCCGTCCCTCCGCTGAATCCGGCGGGGAGGGTTGAGGAATCCGGACATGAATTGTTTTCAACACGAGCAAAGAGTTGCCGTGTGCTCCTCTACCACTGCGATGTGGTGGGTGGCACAGGGGAGTTAATCTCCCTCAGATCGGTTCTAAGCCCAATCTGGTTGTAGTCCGTAGCGACTCCCAGGGCAGCGATGCGATCCAAGAGCTCATTAACAGACGAGAGCTCTATTGGGTCCAACTGTTCGGCAGCTTTAGGGCTGACGCGAAGATTGCTTCTAACGACTTGCGAAGTCATCGTCGAAGCGGCGGCCGGACAGGCGGTCATAAGAAAACCACCAAGCCGGGTAGTTTGGCCGGCGGCTAAGGCCCCTTCGGCGAAAACACCGTCTTTGAAGACGGGTGGAGGCATCCGCTCTATCGGTGACGACACAGAGGAACTCTCAAAGAAAGCACCAATGTCGGTGTCAAAACCGGCGGATCTCGGGTAGGGGGTCCCGAACTGTGCGTCTAGGCGGATGGTAACAGGAGACGAGGGACACGATGTTTTTTCCCAGGTTCGGGCCCTCTCGATGGAGGTAAAACCCTACGTCCTGCTTGATTAATATTGATGATATGGGTAGTACAAGAGTAGATCTACCACGAGATCAAGGAGGCTAAACCCTAGAAGCTAGCCTATGGTATGATTGTTGTAATGTATGTTGTCCTACGGACTAAAGCCCTCCGGTTTATATAGACACCGGAGGAGGCTAGGGTTACAGTCGGTTACAATGGTAGGAGATCTACATATCCGTATTGCCAAGCTTGCCTTCCACGCCAAGGAAAGTCCCATCCGGACACGGGACGGAGTCTTCAATCTTGTATCTTCGTAGTCTTGGAGTCCGGCGGATAATGATAGTCCGGCTGTACGGACACCCCCTAGTCCAGGACTCCCTCAGTAGGAATGGAATATCTTGGCCTCAACACATGAGTAGGTAGTTCTCTCTCAGAAAATGTATGCTGGAAGTGTAGGTTCAGTCTGATGGCTCTCCCCACGAATGAAGAGGAGGTGGAGGGGTATATATAGCCTCCACACAAAATATAACCGTTACACACAATCTACCAAACTCGGTGGGACTGAATCGTTAAACTCGGTCAGACCGATTCAGCAAATAATGTGACCGTTAGGATTTTCGGTGGGACCGAAATGCAACTCAGTGAGACCGATATGGTTAGGGTTAGGGCATAATGTAATCTCGGTAGGACTGATTACACAAACTCGGTGAGACCGATTTTGGTAACAAGCTTTCCAGAGAGTTGGTCAGGCAAACTCGGTGGGACCGATTACTCAAACTCGGTGGGACCGATTTTGGTAATAAGTTATCCAGAGAGTTTGCATTGTAATCTCGGTAGTACCGATTGCTCAAACTCGGTGAGACCGATTTTGGTAATGGACATACACAGAGAGATTACAATCCCATCTCACAGAGACCGAGATCCCTATCGGTAAGACCGATTTGCTTAGAGTTTGTGGCGGTGGCTAAGACATATGAAATCGGTGGCGCCAGATAGAAAGAATCGGTGTGACCGATTTTGGCTTTAGGTTTAGGTCATTTGTGGAAGTGGGAAAGCAGTTGAGGGTTTTGGAGCATATCACTAAGCACATGAAGCAAGAGGCTCATTAAGCAACACATCATCCCTCCTTGATAGTATTGGCTTTTCCTATAGACTCAATGTGATCTTGGATCACGAAAATGTAAAATGAAGAGTCTTGAGCTTGAAGCTTGAGCCAATCCTTTGTCCTTAGCATCTTGAAGGAGTTCCCACATCCTTTAGTCCATGCCACTCCATTGTTGAACTTATCTGAAACATACTAGATAAAAGTGTTAGTGCAACAAGAGATATGTTGACATTAATTACCAAAACCACCTAGGGAGCACTTGTGCTTTCAATCTCCCCCTTTTTGGTAATTGATGGCAACATACATCAAAGCTTTAGATAAAGATATAAAGAGTAGCAAGTAAAGCTTTGGAAAGACATGTAACAACCATAGGCTCCCCCTACATGTATGCAATCATGTGAATATGGAATATAGAGGCATGTGAGAGCATAACCATGATAGAGCAGGCAATGTGTTACATGTATCTTGGCCATATGCATCAGAGCAAAGAATATTAAAGAAAATACCTTCATGCTCATAAGTCCTTCTTGCAAACAGTATGTACATCAACAAGAATTCCTCATACACATGATTGTGATGCATATACTTACCTTGTAGTCTTGACTTGGCTTAGGATGGAATGAACCTGCGCAAATAAGGTCAGATAACACATATGCACTTACCAGCCAGAGCAAACAAAAGAAACCATAAGAATACCAAGACTGGGATGACATGTAGAGAGTGAGTACTAAGTACCACAATTGATTAGACATGTCCCCAAGAGTAAAGATATGCAATGAATTTAAATGATTTATTTTACTTAGATGTCTTGCTCCCCCTGAATCTAGCATGGGATACTAGGAGAAGATAGGGAATAGAAAATCAGAGCTGAAAAATCAGAGCTGAAAGATATGAATGATGATCAGAGCTGATGTATGCTAATGCAAATAAGCACAACAGATCATTTGAACATGTCTCTCCACTCAAGAAGACATGTGGGCATCTCTCCTCTTGAACACCAAGCATCTGGGATCCTTGAGAAATACTTTCTACTTAAGTATTCTCTCCCCCTGGAGATCTCTCCCTCCCTTTTGAGGGTCACTCTCCCCCTTAAGGATCTCTTTCTAAATGATAAGCTTTGATGTTCTCTCTCTCCCCCTTTGACATCAATTTCCAAGAAGGGTCTTCTGGAATCTGTCTAATGGGTTTGGTCCTTGAGACACAGCTCAAAGCAATGATAAAAATGAGATGCTTGTAGAGGACAAGATTCATTGAGTGGAGCTGGATCAAAAGACACATAGAATATGTGGCAAACTGTTTTCCTGAAGTGAAATCGGTGGCACCGAGTGGTATGCTTCGGTTGTACCGAAAGGATTCAGTTGGGCCGAAAGTAACAAATTGGTGAAACTGAGTTCATCTCAGAGGAAACACTTGTCACCTCAGCTCACTTAGACTAGTAAGATCTCACAAAGATTTGCAAGGAATTTACTGAAAGATGTGCAATGAATTTGATGCAGAAAATGCAGAGCAAACAGAAAGAAATCTAGATGAAGTTTTTTTTGTGAAAGGGGAAACAAATATGCATGTGACAAATGCAAAAACACAGAAAAAACACACGAGAACTTCATCTAGAGATGGTCGGCGACAAAGTCACCTATGTTAGAGTATATTGACTTAGGAGTCAAGTGAGATCACTTGATCATAGGTCATACTCATCGTTTAAGCTCAAAATGGGGTTGCCATTTTTCGTTTAAGCATCTTGATGTATTCACATCTTGTCGAGTTGCTTTAGCTCATGACTTGGAGTAAAGCTTCTCTAAGATGGAACAACATACCTTGGTTGGTGGTGTTGTCCATGTAGTTGAACGTGTGTGGGTTGCTCAAGGTTGATGTAGCTCTTCAAGAATTTGGAGCACCACTTGGAATTTGCGTCCATCTACCTACATGGGTTAGTTCTTGCAAGGAAGATCACTTGTGTATCCAAAAATGACAATCATGAAGCTCAACATAGAATTTGTCAAAGGATATGTTTGAATAGTTTCGTGCTTCGCTGTCTTCAACCACAATAGTGTAGAGACTTGGTGATGTAGAGATTGCTCAAGGTGTGAGTAGATTACAATCCCATGGAATTTGATTCCACCAAGTACCTACATGGGTTAGATAACATGCAAGATACAAATATATCCAAGACATAAGATTTTCATCATAAGAGAAATATCAAGGATTAGTCATAAGCTTATGTCTCGCATGTATCCAATGGAGTTTCTACTCCAAGTTTGAAGCATCAATGATGTTCAATTCTCCTCTTAACCTGCAAAACACTTTCTCATCAAGAGGTTTAGTGAATATGTCCGCTGATTGCTTTTCGGTGCGAACATGCTTAAGATCAATGTCACCCTTAGCAACATGATCTCGAATGAAATGATGACGAACTTCAATATGCTTAGTTCGAGAATGTTGCACAGGATTATGACCAATTTTGATAGCACTTTCATTGTCACAAAGCAATGGAACATGTCTCACATATATCCCATAATCTTTAAGAGTTTGGGTCATCCAAAGTAATTGAGCACAACATGAACCAGCGGCAATATATTCCGCTTCGGCGGTGGATAAGGATACCGAGTTTTGTTTCTTGGAGGACCAAGACACAAGAGATCTACCAAGAAATTGACAAGTACCCGAAGTGGACTTTCTATCAACCTTGTCTCCGGCATAGTCCGAGTCGGAATAGCCAACAAGATCGAAAGAGGCCCTCTTAGGATACCAAAAGCCAAAATTTGGTGTATGGATTAAGTATCTCACTATCCTTTTCACGGCCTTAAGATGACATTCCTTAGGAGCAGCTTGATATCGTGCACATATGCACACACTTAGCATGATATCGGGACGTGAAGCACATAGATATTGTTGGGGAACGTAGTAATTTCAAAAAAATTCCTACGCACACGCAAGATCATGGTGATGGCATAGCAACGAGAGGGGAGAGTGTTCGTCCACGTACCCTCGTAGGCCGTAAGCGGAAGCGTTAGCACAACACGGTTGATGTAGTCGTACGTCTTCACGATCCGACCGATCCAAGCACCGAACGCACGGAGCCTCCGAGTTCAAACACGCTCACTCGATGACGATCTCCGCCCTCCAATCCAGCAAAGGCTCCGAGATGAGTTCCACAAGACGACGGCATGGTGACGATGATGATGTTCTATCGCGCAGGCTTCGCCTAAACTCCGCGACGATATGACCGAGGTGGAATATGGTGGAAGGGGCACCGCACACGGCTAAGGAACGATCCGTAGATCAACTTGTGTCTATGGGTGCCCCCGCCTGTATATAAAGGAGGGAGGGAGGAGGGGCCGCCTAAGGGGAGGCGCCCTAGGAGGGGGAAACCTACTCCAGTAGGTTTCCTCCTTTCCTAATCCAAGAAGGAGGGGAAGGAAGGAGTAGGAGAGGGGAAGGCAGGGGGCACCCCCCTTCCTTGTCCTATTCGGACTCAAGGGAGGCGCGCCACTTGCCCCGCCAGCCCCTCTCTTTCTCCAATAGGGCCCATCAAGGCCCATTACTTCCCGGGGTTCGAGTAACCTCCCGACTCGTTTTCTCCGAAAACTCCGGAACCTTTCGGTGTCCAAATATAGCCGTCAATATATCAATCTTTATGTCTCGACCATTCCGAGACTCCTCGTCATGTCCGTGATCACATCCGGACTCGAACAAACTTCGTACATCAAAACTTATAAACTCATAATAAAACTGTCATCGAAATGTTAAGCGTGCGGACCCTACGGGTTCGAGAACTATGTAGACATGACCTAAAACCATTCTCGGTCAATAACCAATAGCGGGACCTGGATGCCCATATTGGTTCCTACATATTCTACGAAGATCTTTATCGGTCAAACCGCATAACAACATACTTTGTTCCTTTGTCATCGGTATGTTACTTGCCCGAGATTTGATCGTCAGTATCCAATACCTAGTTCAATCTCGCACGCAAGTCTCTTTACTCGCTCCATAATACGTCATCTCATAACTAACTCATTAGTTACATGCTTGCAAGGCTTAGGTGATGAGTATTACCGAGAGGGCCAGAGATACCTCTCGACAATCGGAGTGACAAATCCTAATCTCGAATTATGCCAACCCAACATGTACCTTCGAAAGACACAGAGAGCACCTTTATAATCACCCAATTACGCTGTGACATTTGGTAGCACACAAAGTGTTCTTCCGTAAATGGAGTTGCACAATCTCATAGTTGTAGGAACTTTGTATAAGTCATGAAGAAAGCAATAGCGAGATACTAAACGATCAAGTGCTAGGCTAATGAATGGGTCATGTCAATCACATCATTCTCCTAATGATGTGATCCCATTAATCAAATGACAACACATGTCTATGGTCGGAAACATAACCATCTTTGATTAATGAGCTAGTCAAGTAGAGGCATACTAGGGACTATGTGTTTGTCTATGTATTCACACATGTATCATGTTTCCGTTAATACAATTCTAGCATGAATAATAAACATTTATCATGATATGAGGAAATAAATAATAACTTTATTATTGCCTCTAGGGCATATTTCCTTCAGTCTCCCACTTGCACTAGAGTCAATAATCTAGATTACATAGTAATGATTCTAACACCCATGGAGTCTTGGTGTTGATCATGTTTTGCTCGTGAGAGAGTCTTAGTCAACGGGTCTGCAACATTCAGATCCGTATGTATCTTGCAAATCTCTATGTCTCCCACTTGGACTTGGTCCCGAATGGAATTGAAGCGTCTCTTGATGTGCTTGGTCCTCTTGTGAAATCTGGATTCCTTTGCCAAGGCAATTGCACCAGTATTGTCACAGAAGATCTTCATTGGTCCCGATGCACTAGGTATGACACCTAGATCGGAAATGAACTCCTTCATCCAGACTCCTTCATTCGCTGCTTCAGAAGAAGCTATGTACTCCGCTTCACATGTAGATCCCGCCACGACGCTTTGTTTATAAATGCACCAACTTACAGCTCCACCGTTTAATAAAAACACATATCCGGTTTGCGACTTAGAATCGTCCGGATCAGTGTCAAAGCTTGCATCGACGTAACCATTTACGACTAGCTCTTTGTCACCTCCATATACGAGAAACATATCCTTAGTCCTTTTCGTATTTCAGATGTTCTTGACCGCTGTCCATGATCCACTCTGGATTACTTTGGTACCTTCCTGCCAAACTTATTGCTAAGCATACGTCGGTCTGGTACACAAGATTGCATACATGATAGAGCCTATGGCTGAAGCATAGGAACATTTTCATTTTCTCTATCTTCTGCTGTGGTCGGGCATTGAGTTTGACTCAACTTCACACCTTGTAGCACAGGCAAGAATCCTTTCTTTGCTCGATCCATTTTGAATTCTTTTCAAAATTTTGTCAAGGTATGTACTTTGTGAAAGTCCTATTAAGCGTCTTGATCTATCTCTATAGATCTTGATGCCCAATATGTAAGCAGCTTCACCGAGGTCTTTCATTGAAAAACTTTTATTCAAGTATCCCTTTATGCTATCCAGAAATTCTATATCATTTCCAATTAATAATATGTCATCAACATATAAAACTAGAAATGCTACTGAGCTCCCACTCACTTTCTTGTAAATACAAAGCTTCTCCAAAAGTCTCAGATAAAACCATATGCTTTGATCACACTATCAAAACGTTTATTCCAACTCCGAGATGCTTGCACCAGTCCATAAATGGAACAATGGAGCTTGCACACTTTGTTAGCACCTTTTGGATCAATAAAACCTTCCGCTGCATCATATACAACTCTTCTTCTAGAAATCCATTCAAGAATGCAGTCTTGACATCCATTTGCCAAATTTCATAATCATGAAATGCAGCAATAGCCAACATGATTCGACAGACTTAAGCATCGCTACGGGTGAGAAAGTCTCATCATAGTCAACCCTTGAACTTGTCGAAAACCTTTCGCAACAAGTCGAGCTTTATAGACGATAACATTACCATCAGCGTCGGTCTTCTTCTTAAAGATCCATTTATTCTCAATGGCTTGCCGATCATCGGGCAAGTCAACCAAAGTCCATACTTTGTTTTCATATATGGATCCCATCTCGATTTCATGGCCTCTAGCCATTTTGCGAATCTGGGCTCATCATCGCTTCCTCATAGTTCGTAGGTTCGTCATGGTCAAGTAACATGACTTCCGAATAGGATTACCGTACCACTCAGTGCGGATCTTACTCTGTAGACCTCGAGGTTCAAGAGAAACTTGATCTGAAGTTTCATGATCAATATCATTAACTTCCTCACTAATTGGTGTAGTCGTCACAGGAACCGGTTCTCGTGATGAACTACCTTCCAATAAGGGAGTAGATACAGTTATCTCATCAAGTTCTACTTTCCTCCCACTCACTTCTTTCGAGAGAAACTCCTTCTCTAGAAAGGATCCATTCTTAGCAACGAATGTCTTGCCTTCGGATCTGTGATAGAAGGTGTACCCAATCTCTTTTGGGTATCCTATGAAGACACATTTCTCCGATTTGGGTTCGAGCTTATCTGGTTGAAGTTTCTTCACATAAGCATCGCAGC
This sequence comes from Aegilops speltoides, assembly GCA_021437245.1. Taxonomy (NCBI): domain Eukaryota; kingdom Viridiplantae; phylum Streptophyta; class Magnoliopsida; order Poales; family Poaceae; genus Aegilops; species Aegilops speltoides. The sequence continues at coordinate 236,084,027 of CM038143.1, forward strand.
CCCAAACTTTAAGAAACGACAACTTTGGTTTCTTGCCAAACCACAGTTCATAAGGCGTCGTCTCAACGGATTTAGATGGTGCCCTATTTAACGTGAATGCGGCCGTCTCTAAAGCATAACCCCAAAACGATAGCGGTAAATCGGTAAGAGACATCATAGATCGCACCATATCAAGTAAAGTACGATTACGACGTTCGGACACACCATTTCGTTGTGGTGTTCCGGGTGGTGTGAGTTGCGAAACTATTCCGCATTGTTTCAAATGTAAACCAAACTCGTAACTCAAATATTCTCCTCCACGATCAGATCATAGAAACTTTATTTTCTTGTTACGATGATTTTCCACTTCACTCTGAAATTCTTTGAACTTTTCAAATGTTTCAGACTTGTGCTTCATTAAGTAGATATACCCATATCTGCTCAAATCATCTGTGAAGGTGAGAAAATAATGATATCCGCCACGAGCCTCAACATTCATCGGACCACATACATCTGTATGTATGATTTCCAACAAATCTGTTGCTCTCTCCATAGTTCCGGAGAACGGTGTTTTAGTCATCTTGCCCATGAGGCACGGTTTGCAAGTACCAAGTGATTCATAATCAAGTGATTCCGAAGTCCATCAAGATGGAGTTTCTTCATGCGTTTTACACCGATATGACCTAAACGGCAAGTGCCACAAATAAGTTGCACTATCATTATCAACTCTGCATCTTTTGGCTTCAACATTATGAATATGTGTATCACTACTATCGAGATTCAATAAAATAGACCACTCTTCAAGGGTGCATGACCATAAAAGATATTACTCATATAAATAGAACAACCATTATTCTCTGATTTAAATGAATAACCGTCTCGCATTAAACAAGATCCAGATATAATGTTCATGCTCAACGCCGCACCAAATAACAATTATTCAGGTCTAAAACTAATCCCGAAGGTAGATGTAGAGGTAGCGTGCCGACCGCGATCACATCGACTTTGGAACCGCTTCCCACGCCGCATCGTCACCTCGCCCTTCGCCAAGGTGCTCGCTTATTCCGTAGTCCTGCTTGAGTTGCAAATATTAGCAATGTAACCAAGATCAAATACCTAGGTGCTACTACGAGCTCTAGTTAGGTACACATCAATAACATGTATATCACATATACCTTTGCTCACTTTGCCATCCTTCTTATCCGCCAAATACTTAGGGCAGTTCCGCTCCGAGGTCGATCTACTTGCGGTAGAAGCACTCGATTTCAGGCTTAGGTCCGGACTTGGGTTTCTTCTCTTGAGCAGAACTTGCTTGCCGTTCTTCTTGAAGTTCCTTCTTCTTCCTTTGCCCTTCTTCTTGAAACTAGTGGTCTTGTTGACCATCAACACTTGATGCTCCTTCTTGATTTCTACCTCCGCTGCTTTCAAAGATCGCGAAGAGCTCGGGAATAGTCTTGTTCATCCCTTGCATATTATAGTTCATCACGAAGCTCTTGTAGCTTGGTGGCGTGATTGGAGAATTCATCAATGACACTATCATCGGGAAGATTAACTCCCGGTTGAATCAAGTGATTATTATACCCGCACATTCGAGTATGTGTTCACCGATGTAACTATTCTCCTCCATCTTGCAGCTATAGAACTTATTGGAGACTTCATATCTCTCAATCCGGGCATTTGCTTGAAATATTAACTTCAACTCTGGAACATCTCATATGCTCCATGACGCTCAAAACGCCGTTGAAGCCCGTTCCCGAGCCGTAAAGCATGGCACATTGAACTATAGAGTAGTCATCAGCTTTGCTCGCCAGACGTTCTTAACGTCGTCGGTTAGCATCAAGACCAGTTCGCACCCAGCGGTGCTTCCAGATGTAACTCTTCTATGCAGCAATGAGGATAATCCTCGAGTTACGGACCCAGTCCATGTAATTGCCACCATCATCTTTCAACTTTGCTTTCTCAAGGAACGCATTAAAATTCAACGGAACAACAAAGACGAGCCATCTATCTACAAACAAACATAGACAAGCAAGATACTATCAGTACTAAGTTCATGATAAATTTAAGTTCAATTAATCATATTACTTAAGAACTCCCACTTAGATGACATCTCTCTAGTCATCTAAGTGATCACGTGATCCAAATCAACTAAACCATAACCGATCATCACGTGAGATGGAGTAGTTTTCAATGGTGAACATCACTATGTTGATCATATCTACTATATGATTCACGCTCGACCTTTCGGTCTCTGTGTTCCGAGGCCATATCTGCATATGCTAGGCTCGTCAAGTTTAACCTGAGTATTCTGCGTGTGCAAAACTGGCTTGCACTCGTTGTTGATGGACGTAGAGCTTATCACACCCGATCATCACGTGGTGTCTCGGCACGACGAACTTTGGCAACGGTGCATACTCAGGGAGAACACTTCTTGATAATTTTAGTGAGAGATCATCTTAAAATGCTACCATCAATCAAAGCAAGATAAGATGCATAAAGGATAAACATCACATGCAATCAATATAAGTGATATGATATGGCCATCATCATCTTGTGCTTGTGATCTCCATCTTTGAAGCACCGTCATGATCACCATCGTCACCGGCGCGACACCTTGATCTCCATCGTAGCATCGTTGTCGTTACGCCATCTATTGCTTCTATGACTATCGCTACCGCTTAGTGATAAAGTAAAGCAATTACAGTATGCTTGCATTTCATACAATAAAGCGACAACCATATGGCTCCTGCCAGTTGCCGATAACTTCGGTTACAAAACATGATCATCTCATACAATAAAATATAGCATCACGTCTTGACCATATCACATCACAACATGCCCTGCAAAAACAAGTTAGACGTCCTCTACTTTGTTGTTGCAAATTTTACGTGGCTGCTACGGGCTTAGCAAGAACCGTTCTCACCTACGCATCAAAACCACAACGATAGTTTGTCAAATAGACTCCGTTTTAACCTTCGCAAGGACCGGGCGTAGCCACACTCGGTTCAACTAAAGTGAGAGAGACAGACACCCGCCAGCCACCTTTAAGCACGAGTGCTCGTAACGGTGAAACCAGTCTCGCGTAAGCGTACGCGTAATGTCGGTCCGGGCCGCTTCATCTCACAATACCGCTGAACCAAAGTATGACATGCTGGTAGGCAGTATGACTTATATCGTCCACAACTCACTTGTGTTCTACTCATGTATATAACATCAACGCATAAAACCTAGGCTCTGATACCATTGTTGGGGAACGTAGTAATTTCAAAAAAATTCCTATGCACACGCAAGATCATGGTGATGGCATAGCAACGAGAGCGGAGAGTGTTCGTCCACATACCCTTGTAGACCATAAGCGGAAGCATTAGCACAATGCGGTTGATGTAGTCAAACGTCTTCACGATCCGACCGATCCAAGCACCGAACGTACGGAGCCTCTGAGTTCAGCACACGTTCAGCTCGATGACGATCTCCGGCCCTCCGATCCAGCAAAGGCTCCGGAGATGAGTTCCGTCAGCACGACGGTGTGGTGACGATGATGATGTTCTACCAGCGCAGGGCTTCGCCTAAACTCCGCGATGATATGACCGAGGTGAAATATGGTGGAAGGGGGCACCGCACACGGCTAAGGAACGATCCATAGATCAACTTGTGTCTATGGGGTGCCCCCCGCCCCCGTATATAAAGGAGGGAGGGAGGAGGGGGCCGGCCTAAGGGGAGGCGCGCCCTAGGAGGAGGAAACCTACTCCAGTAGGTTTCCTCCTTTCCTAATCCAAGAAGGAGGGGAAGGAAGGAGTAGGAGAGGGGAAGGCAAGGGCGCCCCCCCTTCCTTGTCCTATTCGGACTCAAGGGAGGCGCGCCACTTGCCCCGGCCGCCCTCTCTTTCTCCAATAGGGCCCATCAAGGCCCATTACTTCCCGGGGGTTCGGTAACCCTCCGGATACTCGATTTTCTCCGAAAACTCCGGAACCTTTTCGTGTCGGAATATAGCCGTCCAATATATCAATCTTTATGTCTCGACGATTCCGAGACTCCTCGTCATGTCCGTGATCACATCCGGGATTCCGAACAAACTTCGGTACATCAAAACTTATAAACTCATAATAAAACTGTCATCGAAACGTTAAGCGTGTGGACCCTACGGGTTTGAGAACTATGTAGACATGACCTAAAACCATTCTCGGTCAATAACCAATAGCGGGACCTGAATGCCCATATTGGTTCCTACATATTCTAGAAGATCTTTATCGGTCAAACCGCATAACAACATACTTTGTTCCCTTTGTCATCGGTATGTTACTTGCCCGAGATTTGATCGTCTGTATCCAATACCTAGTTCAATCTCGTTACCGGCAAGTCTCTTTACTCGTTCCGTTATACGTCATCTCATAACTAACTCATTAGTTACATGCTTGCAAGGCTTAGGTGATGAGTATTACCGAGAGGGCCCAGAGATACCTCTCCGACAATCGGAGTGACAAATCCTAATCTCGAATTATGCCAACCCAACATGTACCTTTGGAAACACCAGAGAGCACCTTTATAATCACCCGATTCGCTGTGACGCTTGGTAGCACACAAAGTGTTCTTCCGATAAACGGGAGTTGCACAATCTCATAGTTGTAGGAACTTTGTATAAGTCATGAAGAAAGCAATAGCAGTATAATTAAGTTCTAGGCTAATAGAATGGGTCATGTCAATCACATCATTCTCTTAATGATGTGATCCCATTAATCAAATGACAACACATGTCTATGGTCAGGAAACATAACCATCTTTGATTAATGAGCTAGTCAAGTAGAGGCATACTAGTGACTATGTGTTTGTCTATGTATTCACACATGTATCATGTTTCCGGTTAATACAATTCTAGCATGAATAATAAACATTTATCATGATATGAGGAAATAAATAATAACTTTATTATTGCCTCTAGGGCATATTTCCTTCAGATATAACAATGAACCAATCATAGAGCGATAAACCTTTTGATCGACCGGTTCACTATCTTTGACCAAATCAAGATGTACACTAGTAGGCATGGGTGTAGACATACCTTTGCATTCTTGCATATTGAACTTCTTGAATAAGTCCTTGGTGTACTTCGTTTGAGAAACAAAGGTACCTTCCTTAGTTTGCTTGATTTGCAACCCAAGGAAGAATTTGAGTTCACTCATCATAGACATCTCAAACTTTTCCGACATTAGCTTCCCAAACTTTTCACTAAAATGAGGGTTAGTCGAACCACATATAATATCATCAACATAGATTTGGCACACAAATAGTTCTCCATTAACCCTTTTAGTAAAAAGAGTAGAATCAATTTTCCCAATTTCAAAGCCTTTTTCAATAAGGAACTTGGTTAAGCATTTATACCATGCTCTAGGATCTTGTTTAAGACCATAAAGAGCTTTGTGAAGTTTGTAAACATGATTGGGTTTCTTAGGATTGACAAAGCCGGGAGGTTGCTTAACATAAACTTCCTCCTCTATTTCACCATTTAGAAAAAGCACTTTTAATGTCCATTTGGTACAAGGTGATATCATGATGATTAGCATAGGCAAGTAAGATGCGGATGGACTCAAGTCTAGCAACGGGAGCATAAGTCTCACCATAGTCCATACCTTCGACTTGTGTGTAGCTTTGGGCGACGAGACGTGCTTTGTTGCAAACTACTTGTCCATCTTCATCTTGCTTGTTGCAAAACACCCATTTGGTACCGATGACGTTGTGGTTGTTGTCGGGCTTCTCAACCAATGTCCAAACTTGGTTCCTCTCAAAGTTATGTAGCTCTTCATGCATAGCATTTATCCAATCCGGATCTTCCAATGCTTCTTCAACCTTCATAGGTTCAATGCTAGATATGAAATAATAGTTTTCACAAAAGTTAGCTAAACGAGTTTTAGAGCGAGTGATTCTCCCGGTTTGAATGTCATTGTAGATTTGCTCGACGGGTTGATCTTTAGCAATTCTTGCTCGAACTCGTGAAAGCTTTTGCTTGGGTCTTCGTTAAACATCTTCTTCATCTTGTTCTTCTTCTTGGCCTTCTTCATTGTTGACGTGGTCGTTCTCTTGTCGTGGTGGAGAAGGAGGTTGTTGACGTTCATCTTGATGCACTTCCTCGTTTTCTTCATCTTGGTGTGTCCCACTTGTGGATGCTTCCATGTCAACTCTTGGTTCACCTTGTCGTGAAGTAGAAGCTTCCACTTGGACGGACGAGGTATTCTCCTTCACTTCCGTTGGACGAACCTTGCCAATAGCCAAGTCTTGAATTGCTTCCGAAGGATCTTTGTCACCTACATCAATTGGCAATTGCTCTACTTGCGAGCCATTAGATTCATCTACCGTCTCTTCAACCTTTCGGTGAAATTGTTGTGACACGTAAGTGTGAGAGTTTGAGCCATAACCTAGTAGGAAACCTTCATGAGATTTAGGAGCAAATTTAGAGCGACGATGCTTATCAAGAATGTAGCACTTTGAGCCGAATACTCGAAAGTATCCAACTTGGGGTTTGTTACCGTGAGGAGCTCAGATGTCGCCTTGCCAAGTAGCTTGTGAAGATACAAGTGATTTGTTGCATGACAAGCTGTCTCAACCGCTTCTGCCCAAAAGTGCTTCGGCGTCTTGTACTCATCAAGCATCGTTCTCGCCATTTTGATGAGTGTCCGGTTCTTCCTCTCAACAACTCCATTTTGTTGAGGTGTGTACATAGCCGAGAACTCGTGTGAAATCCCTTCTTCGTCAAGAAAGGTGTCCACATTTGCGTTCTTGAACTTCGTTCCATTGTCACTGCGAACCTTCTTGATCTTCACTTCAAATTGATTTTGGGCCTTCCTAGCGAAGTTTTTGAAGATCTTTTGGACCTGCGATTTATCATCGAGAAAGAACACCCACGTAAATCTTGAAAAATCATCAACTATAACTAGACCAAAAGAATTTCCACCAAGACTCTTGTAAGAGTTAGGACCAAAAAGATCCATGTGAGGTAGCTCGAGTGGCCTCCTTGTGGTCATGATGTTCTTCACGGGATGCCTTCCTCCAACATGTTTACCTGCTTGGCAAGCACTGCAAAGTCTATCCTTATCAAATATGACATCGTTAACTCCAAGGATATGATTTCCTTTAATAAGCTTGTCAAGGTTTCGCATACCAACATGACCTAATCGCCTATGCCATAACCAACCTTTTGAGGATTTAGCAATGAAGAAAGTTTTAGGTTGAGCCTTTTAGTGAAATCAACAATGTATAGATCACCTCTCGCACACCGGTAAAGACCATTTTATGATTGTCTCGACGAAACACTTGGCAATCAACTTCAGTAAATAAGACATTGAAACCAAAATCAGCAAGTCTAGATACTGAAAGTAAGTTGTATCCAAGAGATTCAACGAGCATAACATTTTGTATGGAGCTATTATGTGATATGGCCACCTTACCGAGGCCAACCACCTTACCCTTTGAGTTGTCACCGAAAGTGACATACTTTCGAGGACTATCATTATCAGCCAGCTCACAAAACATGTCTTTATCTCCGGTCATGTGATCGGTACATCCACTATCAAGAACCCATTCCTTTCCTCCCCGACATATATCCTCAAGATTTGCCATAAGACCAAAATGTCTCATTGCATCATCAAGATCGAAGTCACTATCATCATCTTCATCATAGTATCCATGTTCAACATCGTCATGTGGTGGATCAAGTCCTAGAGAGGGTAATTCATTAGAATGAGTTTGACAATGATCTTGCTTATGAATTTTTATAGCTTCAGAAATAATATCACTAATAATCCCAACATTTCCTTTGGCACGCATAAGGTTTGTAAGCTCAAATAGACGATCACCAAACATAGGATCACTAGTATTCATCTTACTCAGAGCAATAGACTTATGAAGAATTTTATCAAGATTTTTCAAGGAATAATCTGGAAATCGTTCCTCAAGAAATTTCCATATAGTGTAGGCACATTTGAAAGTAGGCAGGCATCCAATCAAGTTTCTAGGCAATCCTCTAATGATAAGTTCGGCAGTTCTAAGATTCCTAATCATGTCAATTGACTCATCATGGGTAGGATGCATAGGATCAACATAAGGTGCACAAGGACTAGCAATGTACTTGTTCAAATGATATTGATTGAAAATTACAAGCATCTCATTTTTCCACTCATGAAAATACTCTCCATCAAGAATAGGCTCTCTATGTCTAAGACTCCCAAAGTAGACTCATCCATCTTCCTCCAATGGTGATTAAACCAAAGCAATGGAGACCAATGCTCGATACCACTTGTAGGACCTTGAGAAGAGGTGTCTAGAGGGGTGATTAGACACTAAGTACCAAAGTTGCAGTTTTTAAGTTTCCTTAAGTTTAAGTGGAGTTTAGGCACAAGTTTAACATTCACAATACATATCAAGCAAGCATGCAAAGAGTATATGAGCAGCGGAAAGTAAAGCATGCAACTTGCAAGAAAGTAAAGGGAAGGGTTTGGCGTATTCAAACGCAATTGGAGACACGGATGTTTTTGGCGTGGTTCCGATAGGTGGTGCTATCGTACATCCACGTTGATGGAGACTTCAACCCACGAAGGGTAGCGGTTGCAAAAGTCCACAGAGGGCTCCACCCACGAAGGGTCCACAAAGAAGCAACCTTGTCTATCCCACCATGGCCGTCGCCCACGAAGGGCTTGCCTCACTAGCGGTAGATCTTCACGAAGTAGGCGATCTCCTTGCCCTTACAAACTCCTTGGTTCAACTCCACAATCTTGTCCGAGGCTCCCAAGTGACACCTAGCCAATCTAGGAGACACCACTCTCCAAGAAGTAACAAATGGTGTGTTGATGATGAACTCCTTGCTCTTGTGCTTCAAATGATAGTCTCCCCAACACTCAACTCTCTCTCGTAGGTTTTGGATCTGGTGGAAAGAAGATTTGAGTGGAAAGCAACTTGGGGAAGGCTAGAGATCAAGATTCATATGGTAGGTGTCGGTGTCAAAACCGGCGGATCTCGGGTAGGGGGTCCCGAACTGTGCGTCTAGGCGGATGGTAACAGGAGACGAGGGACACGATGTTTTTACCTGTTTCGGCCCTCTCGATGGAGGTAAAACCCACGCCCCGCTTGATTAATATTGATGATATGGGTAGTACAAGAGTAGATCTACCACGAGATCAAGGAGGCTAAACCCTAGAAGCTAGCCTATGGTATGATTGTTGTAATGTATGTTGTCCTACGGACTAAAGCCCTCCGGTTTATATAGACACCGGAGGAGGCTAGGGTTACACAGAGTCGGTTACAATGGTAGGAGATCTACATATCCGTATTGCCAAGCTTGCCTTCCACGCCAAGGAAAGTCCCATCCGGACACGGGACGGAGTCTTCAATCTTGTATCTTCGTAGTCTTGGAGTCCGGCGGATAATGATAGTCCGGCTGTCCGGACACCCCCTAGTCCAGGACTCCCTCAGTAGCCCCCGAACCAGGCTTCAATGACGATAAGTCCAGCGTGTTTATAGTCTTCGGCGTTGCAAGGCGGGTTCTCCCTTCAAATTCCATGTACCTGCCAAACAGTGTCCGGCTTCATCTTGAATACTGTGCTCCTCGGCTTCTGCGCCAAATAATGGCCCTCTTCCACGCTGTCGCATTTAATGCGAAAAGCCGTAGGCGTCTTTGCATTTCACCCCCTAATCGTGCGAGTCGTCCGCCTATAAAAGAGGCAAGAATCCAAATCCAAACCACACCGTCTTCCTCCCGCGAATACTCCATCAAAGCACCTTTGACCTAGAAATCCATTCCATCATGGATCGTCGACGCGGCTCTTCTTCACGCGCTCCCAGCCCACCGCCGGGGAATTGGAGGAGGTGCTCTATTTCGCACAACGAGCTAGTGAAGCTCCAAGCGGGGGGATTTCTCCCTCCGGCCTTCATGGTCCCAGTCCGGGCCGGACTGGTTACTTATCAAGGTGGGAGGCAGGCGGAGGACACTCCAAGCCCCAATAAGGGGGAGCGAGTATGCTTTGTCCCCTATCTGATAATGGGACTCGGATTTCCAATACATCCGTTCCTCCGCGGGCTCCTGAAGTTCTACGGACTCCAGCTCCACCACCTCACGCCCGCCTCTGTCCTGCATATCGTGGGCTACGTAGCTCTTTGTGAGCTATTTCTGGGCATCGAGCCCCATTTTGCATTGTGGAAGAGGTTGTTTTGCCTCGTACCCCGTTCTCACGAGGGGTCCATATATCAAGTGAGCGGCGCCGAAATATGGCGCATCGCCGGGACCGGATACCTATCCGGTACTCCCAAGAAGGCGTCCGAAGACTGGCCCTCGGAGTGGTTTTATATAGGAGACGCTCCGCTGCCAGACCCAGTCCGGATCGGCCTCCCGGAATTTAGTGTTGCTCCCTTGAAGAAACGCCTCAGCTGGCGCCCGCGGAGCCCCCGATTGGAGGAAGACAAGAGCGTCCATTACTTGATGGGCCGGATAAGATTAATGGCCCATTCCGGCTTGACCATGATCGGAGTCATGGCGACATGCATCAAGCAAGGGGTACAGCCATTGCAATACAGAGGCCACCCCATGTGGGATTTCAACGGGGAAGCCGACGCTACCCAGCACGGCCGCAAAGGGCCGGATTCGACCGAGGATCTAGTAGAGATCCTGTCCCGCCTGTACAAGGGGGAGAAGGAGGACTTCCTTCAAACGAACCCTTTGAATGGGTTTTCAGTGACCAACCCTAGAGGATGGGTAAGTGAACACCTTGAAGGGCTCAACCCATGCTTTCGAAGTTTAAGCTTCTTACATTATGTCTTCGGCGCAGGATCTACGCCGGACTGTGGAGGACATGGTGAGTCCTGCTCCGCAACCCGAGGATCCAGAAGGATCCCTGGATCCGGCCTCCGAAGAGGACCCGGACATCGGGGTGGAGCTGATCGACGGGGTGTTTCACCAGCTCAGCATAGACAGTGCTTTGGTTGCCATAACGGCGGACTACCCCGGACTAAGTCCGGCTTCCCAGGTGACCGTGACCGAAGTCCGGACACCATTATCTCTTCCCTGCCCATTTCTAACCTTCGCGAACGATGGTATTTTGCAGGAAGTGCCTTTACGGCAGGAAGCCGAGCCCGCGGCGGTTGGCCAACAGAGGCCAATCCGGACCAGCAGGCGGAAAAGGAGCGCGGTGCGGGCGGAAACGTCGCCGCAAAGGTATAGCTCGTATTTGAATTTTCAGAGCAACGTTTCGAGGAAACGCCAGAGTGCTCATGATCTTTGTAGGAGAAAAAGCGCTCGCCAGACTGCAAGCGCAGGAATTGCCGATCCGACCAACACCGGCCAGGCTCCAGCGCCCGGCCTGGAGGGGGAGGCAAGCGCAAGACGCGGGCCGGATACTTCTCCAACGGAGGATACCGACAGACTGTCCGCCACCAAGTCTGAGGTGGAGAGCGTCATGAACCATAGGCGCCGCCGGACGGTATTTCGTGAAGCGTGCTTTTCCCCTGAGGCATTGGATGCCTTTAACGCAGGGGACGCGCATCTCCGTGCCGCTCAAAATGGTTTTACCAGAGCCACGGAGCAGTATGTGAAAGACACACGGGTAAGGGAATTTCAATGGTTGTATATACCAATAGCCCCCAAGACTTAAAGTAGTTATGCTAACTGATTTAAGGATCATTTGAAAATGGAGGCACTTACCGAGAAGAACGCCCAGCTGTCTCGGGAGCTGCAAGATTGCAAGGCCCAACTTGAGGTCAAGACTTGTCGCCGCAGGAGGAGACGGAAAGACCCTCCCGGTAACACATTTTATTAATAAATATAAGCGTTGTGCGGCGTGCGCACGAGTCTAATAATGACATTGCAGGTACCGCCGGACAAGATCCGGACAGTAAGATTGTTGCGCCACTAAAGGTCGGCGAGAGTGTGCTGAATAGGGTTCAGCAGGAAAGGAACAAGCTCCAGGATGCCAACGCCAAGCTCGGAGAAGAGCTGAAAGGCGCTCGGGCCGAGCTGTCCGGCTCCATTAAGGAGAATCAGCGGCTTCATCGCGGCATTTATAGTAAGTGCTTGAGCGAACTCTTTTGAAAAGTAGAGTTCGGCGAGGAAGTATTTTGACATGATATGTCTTGTAGGTATACTCACGGGTCGTCCTGCAGAGAAGATGCCCATATCAACGGGTGATCAACTTCCCGAACTGTTGCAGCTACTCGAACGAGTTCGGCAGGCAATGAGCGGCGTCGTTCATGCTTTATGGCCAGTCCTCACCCTACACGAGGGCCTCGGGGAGCTTGCGGAGAAGTTGCAGGGAGTGCGGCAGCGCTTCCGTTTGTGGAAGATTTCGGCTTGCCGTCAAGGTGCCAGGGAGGCTTGGGCCATGGTGAAGACGCGGTACAAGAAGGCGGATCCCAACCACATGGCCGAAGTTGGACCGGTGGGGCCCGACGGGAAGGAGATCCCTGTGAGTTTAGTATACAGCCAAGTAGAGTTGGCTGCCAAATTTTCCCAACGGGACTGTAAACTAGACAGCCTGTTAGAAGGGATTGAGGAGGAATACAATCAGTAAATTTGACAATGTATGTTATCCTTTAAAGTGACATGTGAAAATGTCTTCTAGCCGAATTGTAGGTCGTTTATCTTTGCCGACCTTTTCGCTTCAACCTCGGGACCCTAGAGTCCGGAGTGTATCCGAATACCTCTTTGGTTAAGAAACAACCGTGGTATGCATGGAGACCAGGCGTAGGGGTCATTACTGCTTTATCGCATAAGTGCCCAACTAGTTATGTTATATTACATGGTTAGTAAGAAACATCTTCCAGGAGAATAGTTTAGTTAAGGGTTCCTTTCTCATCCGGAGGCATGCCCTAAAGTGCATGTCCGGACTGCAAAGAAAGCAAAAAACATCCGGGGCAAATAGATAAATAGGTAAAAGTCATCTTTAAGTCACCGACCGAATATTCCCTTAAGAACGCTTAGCTTTCGGCTTCACCTAGTCTCGAGGTACACATCCGCCCCGACCCGCAAGAATAATCGCAGAGGTGCTCCTTTACCTCCTAGCCTATCACAACAATCGGGAACGTAGGGTAAGCATCAGAGCCAGCAACCCATTTTGGCCAAAACTTAAGTCATATCGATGCATATAATGGTGAGTAAAAGGTACATGTGGAAGCTTGACACATGTGCTGGGTATGAAACCCGTGTAATTGAGCTTCTGTAAAAGAAGCCCCCAGGAATAATGAGTGCGGATGGCACATCATGCGTATGCAAAAAATGCGAAAATAGGCCCGTAAGGGCTTTTAAATAAATAGTCATAAAAAGAGAAACGAAAGACAGCCGAAGTGTAAAAGTTTGGACTGGGGAAGGGGACAAACTCTTAGTCCGGCGCTAGGCATAGAATCGTCGGAGGCGGGCTGCGTTCCATGGGTTCGGCTCGAGTCGGTTATCTGACGCATTTCATAGATGGTATGCTCCGCCGGTCAGTACTTGATCGATAATGAAGGGGCCCTCCCATTTGGGCTTGAGCTTGTCCTTTTTCTTGTCCGGCAGGCGTAGAACTAGTTCGCCAACGTTGTAAGTCTTGGCCCGTACTTCTCTGCTTTGATATCTTCGAGCCTGCTGCTGATAGAATGCGGAACGAGCCTTTGCGACGTCACGTTCTTCCTCCAATGTGTCCAAGCTGTCCTGCCGATCAAGCTCGGCCTCTCTTTCCTCATACATGCGCACTCGAGGTGAGTCATGAATAATGTCACAGGCAAGATCGCCTCTGCGCCAGATACCATAAAAAATGGTGTGAATCCGGTAGTACGGTTAGGCGTTGTCCGCAGCCCCCAGAGTACGGAGTCGAGCTCCTCGACCCATTGTGTGTCGGATTTAGTAAGTGACCTCACTAATCTGGGTTTAATGCCGCTCATTATTAGACCATTTGCTCTTTCCACTTGACCGTTGGTTTGAGGATGATAGATTGAAGCATAGTCGAGCTTGATGCCCATATTTTTGCACCATGACTTAACCTCGTCGGCTGTGAAGTTCGTGCCGTTGTCGGTGATGATGCTGTGGGGACTCAGTACGTGTACCACCCCGATATAAAGTCTATCACTGGTCCGGACTCTGCCGTTTTGACCGGTTTGGCCTCTATCCATTTGGTGAATTTATCCACCATGACCAATAGGTACCTTTGCTTGTGGGTTCCCCCTTTAAGGGTCCAACCATGTCAAGCCCCTGCACCGCGAACAGCCGTGTAATGGGTATGGTTTTGAGGGCGGTGGGTGGCATATGGCTCGATTAGCAAAGAGTCGACAACCAACGCATTGCTGGACCAAGTCCTGCTTGCGTCTGCCGGGCCGTCGGCCAATAAAATCTGTCGGAATGCCTTTCCTACAAGGGCCGGGCTGCTGCGTGGTGTCCGCCTAGTCCGCATGAATTTCAGCCAGAGGTTTCGCCCTTCCTCTTGGAGATACACCTCTGAAGGACTCGGTGATACTTTTCTTATAAAGTTCTCCTCATGGACCTTGTAGGCCTTCGATCGCCGGACTATGCAATGGGCCTCATTTTGGTCTTCGGAAGTTCCCGCCTAAGTAAGTAGGCTAGGAAAGGTTCTGCCCACGCGGCGACTCGCCATTATGACGTAATGAGGGTGTTATGTCATGTGCCGAATCACCGTTGGTGCGGTTTTCTCCGGTTTGTCACTACGGGCTCCTCTTCCCATAGTACGGATGGCTTGAAGAGCCGCTCGAGAAGATATTAGGAGGGGCGGCATCACGTTTCGCACCGATGCGTGCCGAGACGTCGGCTGCTTGGTTATTATCTCGAGCTATGTGATGGAATTCCAGTCCTTCAAACCGAAATGACATTTTAGGACAGCGTCGCGATATGCTGCCATTTTCGGATCCTTGGCGTCAAAGTCTCCGCTTATTTGGGATATTGCAAGGTTCAATCCCGCACCTCCAGCGTTGAATGCCCATGGAGATCGCCATCCGGAGACCATGTAACAGGCCTCGTGATTCGGCTGCGTTGTTGGAGTCCGTGTACATTATTTGAAGTACGTCTTGGATCAGATCTCCGGTTAGGGGCGTTAGTACGACGCCAGCCCCGATCCGCCAACATTTTGGAGCCGTCGAAATGCATAGTCCAGTTGGAGTATGCGCCGTATTCTTTAGGGAGTTCGGCTTCTGTCCATTCAGCGACGAAGTCAGCCAGAACTTGTGACTTTATGGCTCGCCGAGGTTTGTAAGTGATGTCGAATGGTAAGAGCTCAATGGCCCATTTTGCAATCCTGCCTGTTGCGTCGCGGTTGTTTATAATGTCATTGAGTGGTACTTCAGAGGCCACTGTTATCGAACACTCTTGAAAGTAGTGCCGGAGCTTTCGGGACGCCATGAACACCGCATATGCTATCTTTTGATAGTGCGGGTAACGGGATTTGCAGGGGGTTAACATAGTGGATACATAATACACTGGTTTTTTAAGAGGGAATTTATGCCCTTCTGTCGCTCGTTCGACGACGAGGACCGCGCTTATGACTTGATGCGTTGCTGCGATGTATAACAACATTGGTTCGCCCAGAGTGGGCGAGCCAGACCGGATTTGTTGCCAATATGGCCTTTATTTCTTCGAGTCCGCAAGAAGGCATCCGTCCACTAAAAGTGTTTGGTGCGCTGAGGAGGCGATAGAGGGCAACGCTTTTCTCGGGAGATAAAGCGCTTAAGGCTGCCACGCATCCTGTTAATTTTGTATTTGTTTGAGGTCTTTTGGAATATCCAAATTCCTCTACCGGATACAATGAAGCTCGGATTTTAGCGGCATTTTTCCGGATTCAATTCCTCTACGGATACAATGAAGCCTCAAATCGCCTACTAGAGTTTTGACTTTTTGTTTGACGACTACATCGCTACGATGCCTCGATCGCTTTTGCCGATCCGGGTGGCCGACATGTTTGAATCGCGCCGATTTTTGCGCCGATTTTTAAGTCCGATGTCATATGCTGAATGCCGCTGCGGCTTGGTCTGAGGATTTGTCGAATGTGAGCCTCAAATCGATAATTTGAACTACTTTGGTACCATTACTTTAAAATCGACGAGGCGCCAGGATTTAACCTTCTTTGCCATAGCAGATCCGGATGTTTGATATCTCTAATGAATCCGGCTTCCAATAGTTTGGCTATCTCTTATCCCATTGCCTGTCTTTTGGGTTCGAAAATCATCGAAGAGCCTGTTTGATCGGCTTAAATCCTTTAGGATGTTTAGGCTGTGTTCTGCCAACCTGCGTGGGATTCCGGGCATGTCCGAAGGATGCCAGGCGAAGATATCCCAATTTTCCCGAAGGAATTCGCACAGTGCGGCATCTACTTGGGAGTTCAATTGTGCCCCAATGGAGGCCATCTTTGTTGGGTCCGTTGGATGGACCTGGAATTTTATTATTTCATCTACTGGTTTGAAGGAGGTGGACTTGGATCTTTTATCGAGTATCACATCGTCCCTGTTCACCGTAGAGCGCAGCGCGGTAAGTTCTTCTGCCGCTAAGGCTTCGGATAGTGCCTCGAGGGCTAGTGCGGTTGTCTTGTTTTCGGCGCGGAGTGCTATGTCCGGGTCACTAGCGAGAGTGATTATTCCGCTGGGCCCAGGCATTTTGAGCTTCATGTACCCGTAATGAGGTACTGCTTGAAAAATTGTGAATGCCTCTCATCCTAATATGGCGTGATACCCGCTGCTGAACGGGGGCACCTGGAACGTGACTTCTTCGGATCTGTAATTGTCCGGAGAACCGAACACCACATCGAGTGTGATTTTTCCGGTGCAGCGCGCTACCCGGCTAGGGATTATTCCTCTAAAGGTTGTGCTGCTCCGCTCAATACGGCTCCAATCAATTTCCATTTTTCGCAGAGTTTCCTCGTAAATGAGGTTTAGTCCGCTGCCGCCATCCATGAGGACTTTTGTCACCGAAAGCCGCCCACTATGGGACTAAGTACCGGTCTGGGCCCGAGCTCGTTGTTCGAATTTAGGCTCGTCGCTGGCGTTGAAGGTAATAGCTGTGTCGCTCCATGGATTTGCTGTTGCTACTTGGTAGACTTCTGCGAGTTCGCGGATTGTTCTCTTTCGCATATTGTTTGATGCGAAGGTCTCGAAGACTGTTGATACCGTGCTGGTATTGATGGAGTGGTTTCTCGGAGCTAGAAGCTCTTCGCCACTTTTGGCCACCTGCCGTAATATCCAACATGCTCGAAGGCTGTGTGTTGGGACGGCCCCTCTGTACTATGAAGCTTACAGGTCCATTAAGCCATCCCTCCAAAGACGGTTCCGCTTCCCTTATTGGGTTTTTGTTTTTCGCTTTTGCATCCGGGGCCCGAGTGTAAGGCGCCCTTTTGTCATGGATCGGGTTTGGGGCGGATTATCCCAAAATTGATTTTCGGTTTTCGGAAGTTTCCATCGCACAAGACTTCCGCATTATGGATGCCGATCGGTGAAGCGTAATTTTGCGGCGATCAATGGCATTGAGTATTCCTTGTCCGTGCAAGATAATTGCGTAAGATTGATATTGCGTTTTCCTCTCGGCAGTCCTTTATCCTGTCCATAACCGGGAGGAATCGCCCAGAGTGATGTAATTTGCTTCAGCGGGCTCTTGCCGATTAGAGATAGATCGCATATGTCCGGGCGGGTGGGTGGACTAAAATCCGGATCCTGCCCATCTTGGGCTCAAAGGCCGAGGGTTTCAATTCGAAGTTTGGTTTCTTGGGCACAATCCAATGAGTCCGGGCGATGCATGATTTTAAGTTCAATGCTCGATCGAAGTCCGTCCCTCCGCTGAATCCGCGGGGAGGGTTCGAATCCGGACATGAATTGTTTTCAACACGAGCAAAGAGTTGTCGTGATGCTCCTCTACCACCGCGATGTGGTGGGTGGCCAGGGGAGTTAATCTCCTCGGATCGGTTCTAAGCCCAATCTGGTTGTAGTCCGTGGCGACTCCTGTGGCAGCGATGCAATCCAAGAGCTCATTAATAGACGAGAGCTCTATTGGGTCCAACTGTTCGGCAGCTTTAGGGCTGACGCGAAGATTGCTTCTAACGACCTGCGAAGTCATCGTCGAAGCGGCGGCCGGACAGGCGGTCATAAGAAAACCACCAAGCCGGGTAGTTTGGCCGGCGGCTAAGGCCCCGTCGGTGAAAACGCCGTCTTTGAAGACGGGTGGAGGCATCCGCTCTATCGATGACGACACAGAGGAACTCTCAATGAAAGCACCAATGTCGGTGTCAAACCGCGGATCTCGGTAGGGGGTCCCGAATCGTGCGTCTAGGCGGATGGTAACAGGAGATGAGGGACATGATGTTTTTACCTGTGTTCGGCCCTCTCGATGGAGGTAAAACCCTCGTCCCGCTTGATTAATATTGATGATATGGGTAGTACAAGAGTAGATCTACCACGAGATCAAGGAGGCTAAACCCTAGAAGCTAGCCTATGGTATGATTGTTGTAATGTATGTTGTCCTACGGACTAAAGCCCTCCGGTTTATATAGACACCGGAGGAGGCTAGGGTTACACAGAGTTGGTTACAATGGTAGGAGATCTACATATCCGTATTGCCAAGCTTGCCTTCCACGCCAAGGAAAGTCCCATCCGGACACGGGACGGAGTCTTCAATCTTGTATCTTCGTAGTCTTGGAGTCCGGCGGATAATGATAGTCCGGCTGTACGGACACCCCCTAGTCCAGGACTCCCTCAGTAGGAATGGAATATCTTGGCCTCAACACATGAGTAGGTAGTTCTCTCTCAGAAAATGTATGTTGGAAGTGTAGGTTCAGTCTGATGGCTCTCTCCACGAATGAAGAGGAGGTGGAGGGGTATATATAGCCTCCACACAAAATATAACCGTTACACACAATCTACCAAACTCGGTGGGACTGAATCGTTAAACTCGGTCAGACCGATTCAACAAATAATGTGATCATAGGATTTTCGTGGGACCGAAATGCAACTCAATGAGACCGATATGGTTAGGGTTAGGGCATAATGTAATCTCGGTAGGACTGATTACACAAACTCGGTGAGACCGATTTTGGTAACAAGCTTTCCAGAGAGTTGGTCAGGCAAACTCGGTGGGACCGATTACTCAAACTCGGTGGGACCGACTTTGGTAATAAGTTATCCAGAGAGTTTGCATTGTAATCTCGGTAGTACCGATTGCTCAAACTCGGTGAGACCAATTTTGGTAATGGACATACACAAAGAGATTACAATCCCATCTCAGTGAGACCGAGATCCCTATCGGTAAGACCGATTTGCTTAGAGTTTGTGGCGGTGGCTAAGACATATGAAATCGGTGGCGCCAGATAGAAAGAATCGGTGTGACCGATTTTGGCTTTAGGTTTAGGTCATTTGTGGAAGTGGGAAAGCAGTTGAGGGTTTTGGAGCATATCACTAAGCACATGAAGCAAGAGGCTCATTAAGCAACACCTCATCCCTCCTTGATAGTATTGGCTTTTCCTATAGACTCAATGTGATCTTGGATCACTAAAATGTAAAATGAAGAGTCTTGAGCTTGAAGCTTGAGCCAATCCTTTGTCCTTAGCATCTTGAAGGAGTTCCCACATCCTTTAGTCCATGCCACTCCATTGTTGAACTTATCTGAAACATACTAGATAAAAGTGTTAGTCCAACAAGAGATATGTTGACATTAATTACCAAAACCACCTAGGGAGCACTTGCGCTTTCAGCGTAGAGCACCAAGCCCTCGTGAGGAAGAAAAGGGGGAGCCGAGCCGAGACAGGTGAGGGAGTCCTGGACTAGGGGGTGTCCGGATAGCCGGACTATCGGTATCCGCCGGACTCCCAAACTACGAAGATAGAAGATTGAAGACTCCGGCTCGTGTCCGGAAGGTACTTTACTTGGCGTGGAAGGCAAGCTTGGCAATACGGATATGTAGATCTCCTACCATTGTAACCGACTCTGTGTAACCCTATCCTCTCTGGTGTCTATATAAACCGGAGGGCTTTAGTCCGTAGGACACAACATTACACCTCAACAATCATACCATAGGCTAGCTTCTAGGGTTTAGCCTCATTGATCTCGTGGTAGATCTACTCTTGTACTACCCATATCATCAATATTAATCAAGCAGGGGCGAGGGTATTACCTCCATCGAGAGGGCCTGAACACAGGTAAAACATTGTGTCCCTCGCCTCCTGTTACCATCCGCCTAGACGCACGCTCGGAACCCCTACCGAGATCCGCCGGTTTTGACACCGACATTGGTGCTTTCATTGAGAGTTCCTTTGTGTCGTCACCAATAGGCTCGATGGCATCTTCAACCTCCAACGCTGTCCAGGGTGAGACTTTTCTCCCCGGACAGATCTTCGTATTCGGCGGCTTTGCACTGCGGGCCAACTCTCTTGGCCATCCGAGCAGATCAAAGCTACGCCCGCCGTCAGTCGATTCGAAGCCTAAACTTCACGGCCGATGACCGCGGAGACTTGATCTTCGACGGGCTCGAGCGCAGCAAGCGCCACAAGACCGCGACGATGGGCATGATCTAGCTCTGCCGCCGGACAGTGCTTTGGTGGCCGCACTTAAATCCACCCCGGCCACTTGCCCGGAGCCGATTGCCCATGACGAGGGTCGGTGGATAGACGCCGCCCCGGGGGCTTCAACATCTACGGCGATGGAGCCAAATACCGATTTTGTCCCTTGCGAAACTCGTGATCCCGAGACGTCGGACTCCTCGCCGGACTCCGAGCCTCCCGCACCCTCGCCAATTAAGCCAGATTGGGCGCCGGTTATGGAATTCACCGCCGCGGACATCTTTCAACACTCGCCTTTTGGCGATATCTTGAATTCTCTCAAGCATCTCTCGCTATCGGAGAATCTGGCCGGACTATGGCGGGGATGGTTGGAGTTCGGACGACGAAGAAATTCGAGCCCACCCACCACCCACTTTGTAGCCATCGCCGAGGATCTAACCGACATGTTAGACTACAACTCCGAGGACATCGACGCTATGGACGATGATGCCGAGACGATCAGACCCAGCGCCCACAAGACACTGGAAGGCCACGTCGTCATACGACGTCTACATGGTGGATACCCCAAAAGAAGGGGATGGCGAGAAAGCAGCGGAGGAAGATTCTCTAAAGAAGCAACCCAAACGCCGACGGCGCCGCCTAAATCCCGCCACAACTAGAATGGAGAATCCGCACGGAGATAATAACACCCGAGAGTGTCAAGACAAACCCTCCAAAGAAGACTCAAATAAGGAGGATGTAGAAGCAAGCCCTCACGAAAGGGCGGCGGAAGAAAAGGTTGAGGATCACAACTATGTACCTCCCTCCGAGGACGAATCAAGCCCGATGACGATTTAACTCAAGAGCCCGTCGAACAAGATCTTTGCAAACGCAGCTCATCACTACAAAGAAGAAGCTCAAGGAGGAAAAGCGGAAGCTCGACACAGCGGAAGACGCGCTCCGGATAAGATGGAGCAAAGTGCTCAAAACCGCAGACAAACAAGGCAATAGCCACCAACCGAAGAGCTACCCGAAGCGCAAGCTGCTCCCAGAATTCGACGAAGAGGCCATAAAGACTCTACCATCAAATGGCCCAGCCAGGTCCATCTACGGACCCAAAAGGAAAGCCCCAATAAGCAAAGGAACACGCAAGTGTCCGACGATAGCAACACGCATAAGCACAGGGCGCCAAGACACCCACTATGCTTCACAGACGAAGTGCTCGAACATGAATTCCCAGCGGGGTTTAAACCCATCAACATAGAAGCCTACGATGGAACAACAGCACTCGAGTCCGGATAGAAGACTATATATCGCATATACATATGGCCGGAGGAGACGATCTCCACGCCATAAAATATCTACCCTCAAGCTCAAAGGGCCAGCTCATCATTGGCTCAAAAGCCTCCCAAAAACACTGTTGGAAGTTGGGAAGAGCTCGAGGAAGCGTTTAGAGCAAATTTTCAAGGGACTTATGTCCGCCTCCGGATGCAGAGCGACCTAAGTCACATAACTCAACAGCCCGAGAGTCGTGCGGAAATTTCGAACAGGTTCCTTACCAAAAAGAACCAAATAGTCGACTGTCCGGACGCCGAAGCCTTAGCAGCTTTTAAGCACAATGTCCGAGACGAATGGCTCGCCAGACACCTCGGTCAAGAGAAACCGAGGACTATGACCGCATTAACAAGCCTCATGACCCGCTTTTGTGCAGGAGAGGACAGCTGGTTGGCAAGAAGCAGCACCAGCGACCCAAGTACATCCGAGATAAGAGATGGAAACGGAAAATCACGGCGCAGAAAAGATCAGCGCCGGAATAAAGGGAAAAGCCCAAAGAGCACGGCAGTCAACGCCGGATTTAAAAGCTCACGGCCGAATAATAAAGCTCAACCCATCAAGGACGACAATGACGAACTGTCTAACCTACACAAAATCTCGGTCGGATCTCACAAATCCACATTACCCCTAAGGCTCGCAAATCACACCCACAGGATTGTTGGGTTTTCAAACAGTTCGCCGACTAAACGCCGAACGCAAGGGGCTTGACGCGTCAGCGAAGAAGATAAACCCCGCCAGCGAGGCACCGAAAACAAAAGACTTTCCCACAAGGGGTCAAAGCAAGAACTCACTTCATGTGAGGACACGGAAAACAAAGTCGGCACTTTCTAAAAGAGCCTCGCATGGTCCGCCCATAAACCATAGAGATTGGATATCAAAACCAATCACTTTCGACCACCGGGATTATTCCAAAAGTGTTCGAACCGCGGGAGGGACTCCCCTGATATTGAATCCGATAATAGACGGACTGCAATTCACAAACGTCCTAATGGACGGAGGCAGTGACTTAAACCTGCTATATTCAAACACAATCCGTCGGATGGGGATAGACCCTACCAAAATTCGACACAGCCGCACTTCCTTCAAAGGAGTTACGCCCGGCCCTTACGCCAAGTGCACAGGCTCGATATAACTCGAAGTCATGTTCGGATCACCGAACAATTTCCGACGAGAAAAGTTAATTTTCCATATCGTCCCATTTAAAAGTGTACATCAAGCACTATTAGGACGAAAGGCTTTTGTTCGCTTCAATGCCATACCGCATTACGCGTCTCTCACACTTAAGATGCCCGGTCCACATGGCACCATTTCAGTGCGAGGGTCACTTAAAGACCCCGGATTCGGATAGACGAATCCGGACTCAGCAGGCTAGGGGCTCCCTAGCCGCATACCCTTTCACAAGGGGCTGCGCGCACAACTAACATCGGTTTCATATAAACCTAGCCTTAATTATTTACGCTTATTCTTTTGCATTATTTTCGCACGAACTGTTTTTGAAATGTTCCTCTCTTTTCTACAGATGAGCAACGTGCGTACCCGTCCAGTGATAACGGCTGCGCGGAGACACAGCGCAGCGTGCAGAGGGACCCGTCGCAAGGATTCTTTTCAGATTAAGACCCTACGTAGACCTTTTTATTACTGTCTCTTGTTGCTAAATCGGCCTCGGCTTCTTCCTATAGCCGAGGCGGAGCCTGACGATTTGGCATTGGCCGCGTCAGAAGACAATGCCCGTACCCGGACACAAGGGGCTTAGGGTATAATTCTGCCCGTTATCATAAAGTCCGAACACCTCGTGGAGTGTTCGCGTCTCAAGTTGGGCACTATATGCATCAGCTCGAATCATGTCTTTGGTCAAATGTTGGGTTTGCCCGGCCCTCGTGTTTTGCTGCCTTACGTTCCGATCACCCGCTAACGCGGCACCAGGAGAACTATCTGCGATTGTGCCCAGTTAATTTGGGTGAGCACCTCAATGAAAAGCCAAAACCGATCGTCATGATATAGCGAGAGTCCGTCACCACTTGATCGACTACGGAATGTTTAGAATTCCTCGCTTTGACGAAGGGCCGCTTCCCGGTCAGGCACATACGCACCCCGAATCCGGAGATGTGCGGTGCCATTAGGGGCTATATCGTAGCCCCACCCTCGAGCTCCATTGGCTAAGTGAAAGAGATAAAGCATTATAGTCCGGATTGCCTCGTTAGCTCGCTACCACCTCCTTATAACAGACCGAGACGCCGGATTAAAGTGTGAAAAGCGCTATTTTGCGAACACCCCAGCACCTTGTGCAAGGGGGCTGAAGCCGAAGACTGCATCTTTCAGGTTATACACAAGTATACTTAAACGGCCGCAAGGAGAAGTATTACTACTTGGAAGCACAAGTATAAAAAGCATTCATACTATAATCATTCATAAACAAGTTAATGCGTTCAATTGAACGTTACATTCTTCGAGCACTGCAACTCTATTATACGAGCGCCGTGCATAACTTCCCCGAAATAGTGTTCGGCAGGAAGCCGGTTCCCATCCGAACCTTGGGCAGCAACAGCGGTGGCATCCATCTCCGGACATCGCGCCTTACACGGGCGAGCCATCCGCGCCCTCGATGCAGCCGACCGCTTCATCTCCTTGATATGCGGCACCGCCCCAAGGAACTGCTGCAGTAGGCCAAAATAGCTCGTCGCCTTGGACCTCTCTGGCCACACATGGGCCACGATGTCGATCCATAGCCGCCCGGACAATCTATTCAGTTTGGCCCATTCGCCAACCTATCCGACAATGAAGAGGGCGATCCGGACTGTGGAATTGAGTCCAATATAACTCTTCCACCTCATGATCCCCCTGGCTCCGGAAGTGCTTAACGGCGTCAGCCGCACTCGCAGCCAAGTCCATGTAAGGATCCTCCAAACTCCACTGCTTTTCAAATTGGGCATACCTGGCATCCATAAACCGGCGACGCATAAGAAACGGCCTGCCAGCCGTGATTTCTCCGGCTTGGCGCAGCTCCTCCTTCATAGCCTGCATTGCGGAGCGGGCATCCTTGGTCTCGGCGGTGGCCTTCTTGAGTCTTCCCGCTCCGATAGGCGCCTTTTCAAGAGCCTCGCCACGGTCGGTAGCATCCTTTAATTTCTTGGCCAATCCGCCACCTCCGCCTCGCTTAGGCAAGGCGCACCTTTCGCCTTCAACTCCTCGGCCGCCAGCAAGCAGCCGCATCACTCCTTCGGGCTTGCTCCTTGGTTTGTGCAAGCTCGCCCGAAGTCTCTCCACAGCAGCAAAGACTGCTCATAAACAACATATAACTTATCGAGGAGGGCTTTAACCCACTCAATAAAGCGGCTATGGAGAATTTATTTACCTTGACGACTCGTCAAGTCGCTGATTGACAAGTGCTATGTCACCATCGCCATGTCCAGCTGCCGACTTAGTTCAAGAATCGATCGATCGGTGGCCCCGACTACCCGCCACCAGATCGTAATGGCGATATTTATTACCCGAGATATTTAGATTTTCGATCCTCGGCGCGATGTCGCCTTCGACAACCTACCGAGTCTCGGGGCTACTATCTATACTGAGCGCATTTTTATATGCACAACTATTAAAAAAAACAAAGGGTACGCTATTTTGCATACCTCAAATCCCGCCACCAAGCTCATGGCAGCATCACGCAAACCGCTTTCGGATTTAAAATCCTTCAATCACCATACGATTAACGCACGGTGATCTTCAAATGGACGCCTCTCAAGCAAACTCTTGACTCTCCCGCCGGGCTCGTGGGTGTTGAACTCTTTGACCCCTCCGGCTCGGGACACCCTCCGTGATTTACACTTGGGCTCGCTTGCCTCATCTGGCGGCGCGTCGGACGGAGGCGTATCGCTCTCCATCATCTCCGGAAGAAGATCCCCCGAGGACGAACTCATCTGAGACGGCTGCAGATCCGAACTGCGATATAAATATTTCGGTTACCTACAGAAGCATAAACGAAGGTACTTTTTTATTAAACTTCCTCTTTCATACTCACGGCTCGTTGGAGGGCTGGTCCTTGGGCAATGATTGCGCGTCCGGATTCTCTCCGGACGCGGACTTCGGGGGATTTCTTCCCACGCTTAGGGGCTGGGGCCTCCGGATCTTCAGAGGCGGTCCTCTTCTCCCCCTGAAGGGAGGGATCCTTGGTTCCCTACTCTTCAGTCGCCCCTTTGGACGAAGTATTAGCTCCTTTATCTCCCCGTCGCCCCCTCTCGTGGGCGCAACCTCCAACATTCGACTAGCACGGGCTCCAAAGGCGGTCTCTGGGAGGGGGGACACCTTATCGCTTTGATCGCGCCACCCATTCCTGTAAAAGAACAAAGGGTAAGGAGACGATCTCTTGAAAGGCATACAAAACAGGATGTCCGGGCTTTGAGCTATTTACCTGAGTATCCGGACGATCGCGGCTTAGACCCGCATCCTCGGCCGAATCCGGACACGCCACTTGCGATCCGAAGAACAGCTTGTACATCTCCAAGGGTGTCGCACCCATGAAATGCTGGAGGATACGAGGTCCCTCCGGATTGAACTCCCATAAACGGAGAGGACGACGTTTGCAGGGTAGGAGGTGCCTAGTTAGCATGACCTGCATCACCTTGACCAGATCGATCTCCCATGTTTGGAGGTCCCGAATCCGCCTGCGCAGGCGGGCACGCCCTCGGACGGTCCCCGTTGAGCTCTTGGTCGACCCACGACATCGCTTGTCAGGAGGTCCCAGGCGGAAGGAGGGCGGCGGCTTCGCTTGTCGCCCCTTGGAGCGGTGATGTAGAACCACTCCTGCTGCCACAATCCCTGTTCCTCTTGGAAGGAACCTTCGAGCCACGGGGCATCGACCTTCTTGCTTATGGTCGCCCCGCCACACTCCGCTCGACGCCCCCCGATCATCTTCGGCTCCACCTTGAATGTTTTCAGCCACAGGCCGAAGTGGGGGATGACGCGGAGGAAGGCTTCGCAGACAATAATGAATGCGGAGATATGGAGGATGGACTCGAGCCAAGTCGTGGAAGTCCAGCCCGTGAAGAACGAAGCCCCCTCACGAAAGGATCCGTCGGAAGCCTAATCCCGACGGAGGTGAGATGCGAAAACGACACATTCGCCGGGCTCGGGGGCTGGCACGGCCTACCCAGGGCAGGCAACCTGTGCGAGACTTCCTAGGCTAGGTACTTGGCCTCACGCAACTTCAATATGTCCTCCTCCGTGACGGAGGAGGGCACCCACCGCCCCGAGGTCGGAGCCGACATTGCTATGGATCCGGCGCCGAGTCCGGAGCTCTTGGTGTTGGAACCGGGAGCAGAGGAAAGATTCGATGCGAGGTTGAAAGACAAGGACAGTGCCTTGGTCCTCTTATAAAGGGAAATAATACCAAGGGCCGTCTCAGAATCGCTTGAGATTCCCCTTCAATAGAGGAGGCGTGGCGACGGAACGGTTGGGTTACCCACGCACGTATTGATGAGGATCCCGAATAAAAGGGAACACGATCTACGCTCGACGGACGTGCCAAGGAAGCCGCCGCTAAACGTCTTTGGCGGAACAATAAAAACGATTCAAACGAGGGCTTGGCTGCGGTGTGACATCACGCTGCGTAATACGCCGCCAGATTGGATTAAGTGTGTATTTTATTCTCTACGTTGGAATGTGGAAATTATTTTGCGAGCGGACACTATCCTGGTGTTCATTATCTTCTCCGGACTATTCAAGGGAGGAACCCGCTTTGCAATGCCGAACATTATGCACGCCGGACTTATCGTCATTGAAGACCGGTTCAGGCTACCGAGGAGTCTGGACTAGGGGGTGTCCGGATAGCCGAACTATCGATATCCGCCGAACTCCCAGACTACGAAGATAGAAGATTGAAGACTCCGGCTCCTGTCCGGAAGGTACTTTACTTGGCGTGGAAGGCAAGCTTGGCAATACGGATATGTAGATCTCCTACCATTGTAACCGACTCTGTGTAACCCTAGCCTCTCCGGTGTCTATATAAACCGGAGGGCTTTAGTCCATAGGACACAACATTACACCTCAACAATAATACCATAGGCTAGCTTCTAGGGTTTAGCCTCATTGATCTCGTGGTAGATCTACTCTTGTACTACCCATATCATCAATATTAATCAAGCAGGACGTAGGGTATTACCTCCATCGAGAGGGCCTGAACCTGGGTAAAAACATTGTGTCCCTCGTCTCCTGTTACCATCCGCCTAGACGCACAGTTCGGGACCCCCTACCCGAGATCCGCCGGTTTTGACACCGACAGCGCCCTTCCCGCTCAATATTTGGGAAGAGGACTAGGACCTCTATAAATAGGGCTAGCCACCACAGAAGAGGGAGGAGATCGAGTCGTCGTCAGATAGAGAGGAGATCGAGTTCTCATCAGATAGAGAGGCGACCGAACTCACCCAAGTAGTTCATCGCACCAGCTCAAGAACACCTCTCGCGAGGTTGTTCATCCCTTGTACTGTTCATCATCAGCCCCTGAGGCAATCCACCACACCACACACTGGAGTAGGGTATTACACCACAACGGTGGCCCGAACCAGTATAAATCTTGCGTTCCTCGTGTTGTTCATCATTTTAGGTTAGATTCTCGCGAGGCGATCGGACGTGGATTGGTAGGGGGAAGATCTTCGTGCGCACCCCAGAGTTCGAACCTTAAGGGTCTGCCGGAACCCAACATCCGACACAATCCTTGTCGGTTCTCACACCTACACAAGTAAAAGCTTATGGTGGAGCTTGGTTAGGATGGTGGCACAAAATTGATTGCAATTGTTAGTTTGACTCAAAGATGTTGAAAAAGATTTGCAAATTCGCAAATGCGACAAGTATACGAAGCAAGTAGTGGAACACGGAAACACACATGCAAATAGAATAATGGGATTGTGCAAACCAAAAGTGAGCCAAAATGTGGAATCCACGAAAATGCTCTTGTTGCACAATACTCGAGAGACGCTAGCACGATTGCACAAAAGGCGGATACGTAGCTTGTGCACAACCTACTAGGGAAAAATGCAACGATCTCTATCCCAAGTATGCTATATTTATGGTATTTCGGTGATATGATCCAAGATGATTGGGTATGACAATCTTAATGTAGTATGATGCTATGGTTCCTGCTTATAAGCTCTTTGCTTATCTTTCTCTTTTGCTTAAGAGCTTGGATGGCTCTTTCACTTGTGAGCTCTTTTCTTATGCAATACTTCACGAACCAAGATAGCAATTGTGTATGCGATGACAACTTTGTGACACAAGAGATGATATGGTATGTTTGGTATGGTGTATGATCACTAATGTGCACAAGTCACATTGCCGGCAATACTCAATGGCTAGTCTCGGTGGGTAAGTTACGCAAAAGATGGGATATGATGGTTATCAGTGCAAGTGCAAGGTGTGACAAAGATGTCGTCGAAGTTACCGTCCGTAGCGAAGATGAATAGTCGACGAAGATGAGCGGTGGTGATGTTGATGTCACACCGTACCTAAATAGCCGAAACACAATAGGACACGGGAAAGCACAACTCAAATTCTTGAACTCAAAGTCGAATGGTGGTACGGAGGGTGTGTCGTGGGGTTTTGGCAGGTGAAGGTGGTGGTGGTCTAAGTGGGGGAGTGCGTAGGCGTAGGTGGTGGTGGTGGAGAACTGCAGAAATGCAGTTTCGGCAGAGGAAGTTGGATGATCCGAGCCAGGAGCTGGATGATCCGGGCGCGTCCGGATGATCCGGGTTAGGGTCCACATGATCCGGGCAGGTCAATCGCGCTCGGGAACTGCTCGGGATGAACTCAAAAACGGCGAGAATTTTGAAGATTCCACGGATTTTGGATGGATTTCGAGGGGGAGAAGGTGGGGAAAAGCAAGATCCACGGGTTACACACCGAATCCACGGATCAAAATCAACAAAACATCATCAAAACCAACAAATCACAAAAAAAATTTGGGGGCTATTTTTGGTGGGGATTTTCAGATTTAGGACGAAAACAACAAAATCAAGCTAGAAAACACGGGGTAGGGGCTCCTAAAACGTGATCAACATGGCTCATGATACCAAGATGATGTAGGGCGGAACCCTAGGGGCCGATCTTTCACGTTTGGAGGGGATCCTACGGGGAGACACGAAGAACGCGCGGAAGAACACGGGGAAATCACAAAGGGAAAATGAGAGAAACACTCAACCAACAAGAGATCGATCACACAAGGTCTAGATCATCGAGGCACAAGGTAACACGAGATCCAAAGTCAACAAAGGCCGATACACGAGTAACCGTTCTTCTCCGTGAGGAAGTCTTGATTGTCTTCTCCGAATGGAGGCCTTGAATCCGAATGGATCTTCTCCGAAGAGGCACGGTCCCTCACATGGAGTAGATCCGATACGGATGAGCAGAGCTCTATCTCAAAATGAGCTATCACAATGCTAAGTCTCGAAGTGAGGAGGAGGAGTCCAATATATAGGCTAGGGGGCGAAGGGGTACGTGGGCTCAGCCCAACACGCGCGCGCAGGCACTGGCCGAATGATCCGGGGGTGGAGCCGGATGATCCAGGCTTGTCAGGATGATCCGGGTGGAGGCCCGGATGAGCTGGAGGCGCGGCTGGTGGCGGTGCAGATCCGGATGTCCGGCTGGGGGTCCGGATGTCCGGGCAGGGTTCGGATGATCCGCGAAGTCGTTCGGATGATCTAGCTTCAAGTGGGAGCTTTGGGTGTCTTCGGTGCACATTAGCCGGATCGTCCGGACCGGGGTCCGGATCGTCCGGCCAGTCTGGGACTTGGCGCTTTTCCTCTCCGTCTTCACGCATGTCTTCCGCTTCCGGTTCTCCTTGCTTCCTAGCTTCTCCATGGTTAAATCCTTGGTACCTGAGTATGCAAAGCGTCTCCGTTTGAGGTAGTAACCATGTATCATGTGAATCGAAAGGGAGTTGTGAGAGGAGTGATGTCACCTCGGTTTCGAGAGCTCTTGCACGTTCTCGAGTCATAGGTCCAAGTGGTGTTGTAGGGGATGTAGATGCGTCCATGGGGATGATCATGGGATGCTCCGCATCACAAAGTGACATGCATAATTAAGGATCCATTTGTGACGAAGAATCAAGTTTGTAACGAATGGATGGCAAAAAATGAATGATCTCTAGCAAAGCAATCTTACATGGCTAGGCTAATGGACTGGAGGTTGAGAAACCTCACTGTCTGGCATCAGCAAGAGGAGCTCAAGTGGGCCTTGGAATCGCCCGTGCTGCCATGGAAGTTCTATGCACCGTGAGCAGTCCCAGCAGCGCTTTCAATTCAGCCTTTTACCTCATAAACACGACACTCCTCCCCAAGCCACTGCAGGAAGAACACGATCGTCAGACTAAATAATGGAACTATTCTCATAAACCAGTTACCTTTTAACAATATCATTATGTAATTATGCTACTAAAACAACTATAAATTGTTCATCGTCGCAAGAGACAACAATAATTTTTATTGTTTAGCACTGAACAGGACACCAAATTATGATGTAAGATCTTCTACAAGATGAACACTGAACACATAAGCCTGAAACCAAATAAGCTGATGCAAAAGGAAATACAAAAGCAGAATTGGGTAATGGGAAGTTCTCGGACATACCAAATAACTAATTTTTCGGCAGACAGATGTTGCCATATAGCCCTTTCCAGATTTACATCAAACCCCAAGAAAGCCGAGAAAATGGTGAGCTTCAGAAATAACCATGACGCTTCCGGTGACATGTGTGAGTAGGCAATAAAAGGTGAAACCTCAATTAGTACATGCTATTTGAATACTAAGGGCATGCCCCTATGCAACCCGGCACCATAGTGTGCACTACCGTAACACAGTAATCTCTGCCTCAACCATCTCTCGGAAAGCAAAATTTGGAGCAAGAGTTATCACTGAAAAATAATTGGGAACATTGTAGCATATCTGTCCACATATGCTAATTACATCGTTGGTCGTTTCACACTCTTAGATGGCCGAAAAGGAGCAGTTTTGGTTTATCTACACCAAGATCAGGAGCAAAGGAGCTCCAAGACAAACCTTTTAAACAACATTACACCTAAGGAGGTAGCAATATGTGAAAAGAAATATTTCAATAGTGAGCAAATAAGTCATATTTACTGCAAGAGGATCATGGTCAAATTCAGTATCAAACATGGCTCGAAGCAATGAACAATGCCAAGAAATCAAGTATCACTTAGAAATGTAGTAAACTATAATCTAGTCAATGAACATGTGTCAAATCAATCAAATAAGGGAAATCACGGACAACAAAGTGAGGCCACGTAATAGAATGAACTGAACTAAGATCAATAGTGCAATCTCCACATCTCAGTTTATATAGTAACCACGACTCTAAAAATTAAACATACAAAACTGAGAAGGAAATGCCAAGTGGAAGGATAAAACCCCGCTTGGCTATGCCAGTTTAGGTTGGGGCCTCATGTCCATCTTCTCGAAAGCACTAAGAAAACAAAACTAAATGTTTAACAGTGATGTATTCACAAACCAAACTGTGTTAGTAACAACAGCACCAGAGAAGAGTAAACACGGGAGTGATGTAATACACATATAATGTTTAAGGACATATCAGTATTAATAGAACTGTTAATTGATCAGACACAAATCCACACCCGAGCCGCACATCACTTAAACAGTTAGCATGAACATGTGATAACCAGATAAACACATCCTTAATCGAATAGGATGCTCAAGGATACATCAGTATTAAACATGTGATGGAATGTGACGCCCAATCTTTTTTCGAAAAGGGGGGACTCCCAGGCCTCTGCATCAGAAAGATGCATACGGCCATATTTATATAAAAATAAATAAGTTCAACAGAGTCTAGCGGTCTGCTCGAAAAGGAGCTGGCTCACAAAGAGCAACAAAAGCAAATAAGGCCCAAAAGCCACAACCGGCTGGCATAAGATGAA
Organism: Aegilops speltoides; assembly: GCA_021437245.1. Taxonomy (NCBI): domain Eukaryota; kingdom Viridiplantae; phylum Streptophyta; class Magnoliopsida; order Poales; family Poaceae; genus Aegilops; species Aegilops speltoides. The sequence goes on from CM038143.1 coordinate 236,116,739, forward strand.
TAGGTAAACTAGTCGCCTATCCTATTACATGACCGCCATCCAAACCGGTTGAAGATATCCCGCGCTACCATCTCCCACCGGAGAGATCCAGTAACCAAACGCTCCCTGGCCTCCGTCGGAGTGAGTAAGGACCACATACGGATTATCGCCGTAGCCCGGAATATAACCTGCAAAAAATGAATAGTTGTTGTTCTGTTAAAAGCCAAATCATTTCTGCAAGTTCCAAATTGCCCATAACAATGCACACGCTCCTACGCGAATTTGTCTAGCTGTTTCGGACTCTATCCCAACCAGCCACGTTCCAAATAACGACCTGACCAAATGTGGAGGAGGAATGTTAAAGGCAACTTGCACCGAGCGCCATAAGACCTTCGCCAACGGGCAATCAAAGAAGAGGTGCTTGATATTCTCATCCCGATCACAGAAACTACACCTAGTAGATCCTGTCCAGCCATAACCAATTATCCTTCGTTAAGATAACTTGTTTATGTACAAACCACATAAACACTTTGATTTTCAGAGGAACCTTAACTTTCCAAACATGTTTGGAACTAGGAATCACACTAGAATTGATGACATCAATATACATCGACTTGACTGTGAATTCCCCAGATCTAGTAAGCTTCCAACACAACTGATCGGGCTGATACGTAAGCTGAACCTCCATCAGTCTACGCACCAGATGAAGCCAGTCTTCCCACCGGTCTCCAACAAGCACCCTCCTAAACTGAATATTGAGGGAAACACATCCTTAATGGATAGGATGCTTAAAGCAAGTGACCAAACTTTAACTTGAAGCAACAGCACACAAAAGTAAATTTCACCAATTTGTTATAAAACTAACATGAATATGGGACTGATCTAAAAATTCCATTCCTTTGAACCTAGCTAGACCATATAGCATATCAAACTAACTATATAGCATTGTCCATGATCACCAGCTAGCACAAAGGTCTCATCAGCGACACCTCACATCCTTCACACATATGAAGTAAAGGAGTAGTGATGTATAAGAGTGGATTTTTCATACCCTGATGTAGAATTAGAAGAACATGAATTGGAGCCATATGTCGATAGTTACCATGGATGGAGAACTGAAAAGTTCTAACACTTCCATGCAGCTGTAAATATAAAATTATCAAGAATGATAATAAGCATGGAGAACTAAAAATGTACTATCACTTCCATGTAGTTGAGAACCTAAAATTGGCAAGAATACAACATACGCAGATTTAACAATTTCCCAAAATAATACAGATTTTAGTGTACGTGCATTGAGCAGAATATGGCCAACAAGCCGAGCAAGGCAACAAACATGTACTCTGTAAATAATTAGCTAGATCCAAGGCCTTCCTTGGCAGCAAGGTAAAAGCAAAACAGAAAGACAAAGAAAAATCTCTTCTTTGGAACCTAGCTAAATCTGAGAATTGGCTAGATAAGATAGATGTGCAGGGGTAGGAAGAGGGGGTGGAGCTCACCAGGTTCAGGGGGGTAGGAGGAGGGAGGAGCCATGAGGGCTCGTGCCTCGTCCACCTGCAGCAGTTGCTACTCATCCAGATCGGAACCGACCTTGTCCACCAGAGGAGTAGGGACGCGTGCGTGCACCTGCGTGACCAAAAGCAGCAACAGCATGAGGGGAGGGGAGGGGATTAGGGTTGGAGCAGGGGGGAGGGCGGCATCCCGAGCAGGCATTGCGTGGGCGCGGAGCAGGCAGAGCACAAGCACTCGGAGGCCAAGGTCGGATGACATCGCCAGCGAATCTGCGAGCACCTTGGCCGCAGCCTGACCTGCGCACTCTCCCTCTTCTCTTCCCTTCCCTTCCCTTCTGATGACGAGAGGGCGAGGCTGCGGGCAGCGTGGTGCGAGGGAGACGAGGAGAGAGGTCCACGGCGGCGAGGTCTGCGGGGCGTTGGTGGCGGCGAAGTGAGCGGGGTGGCAAGGTCTGGTAGAGGGAGAGGTCGAGGAGAGGGCTGGGGCGAGCAGGGCTGGGATGCGGGAGGACAAGGGTTGAGGGCGCGAGTGCGGGCGAGAGGCGGCTAGGTCATCTACATGGGAGCGGACACAATTTATACGTGTAAGCATGAAATAACGAAAATGCTCTCGACAGGGCAAAGCTATTTACATGCGGTGGCACGGTCGAGGTGAAACTATTCATTCCTACCGTACCATGATCTGATCCGACGAGCGAGGTCGTTCCAAGGGTCGATCCGACGGCCCAGATCGCATCAAGCAGCCATAGCCAACGGTCAGAAATCCAAATCATTGAGGAGGCTCGGTGAGACATTCCTCTCTTATTTCTGGATAAACAAAAAAAAAACTTGCTGACATGTATTTAGAGATTATAAAGTAAGTTTCTTATGATCTCATTGCACAAATAAGCAGATGTTTGTTAAGTATAACTTCTCAAATTTATTAACCCAATAAAGTGGGCATCGGTAAAAGCTACTCCCTCTGTCCCATAATGTAAGACCTTTTTTGACATTATGGGACGGAGGGAGTAACAATTTACAACATGCTCATGATTGATTGGGTCGTAGTCATCAAATAGATCAAATTACAACATGAGAATGCATTCTCCTGTACAATGAAATCTGAATCCTATGCTGAATGATTGTGTATGTATGTTGCTCCAGAAGCTGTACCCAGCTTGTTCCATGAAACCTTGCAGCGCAGAGTTTATATATAATCCTCACTGAAAGAATCTTCTAACCTTTTTATATTCGACCAAAAGAAAAATGGATCAGTTAGTTTTACAGGAATAGTGTGCAAAAAATTTAGTCAGAATTATGTTGGAAGTAGAAAAGGTTACCTGTTCCAAAGTTAAGAACATTATCACATTCCATGACCCAACTCGACAAAAGTTTGCAATAAACCCCTTGTAGAAAGCAGCAAGTCCCTGCAGAAAAGCACGATCTTTGATCAGTATGGATGTATTGTAGTGATGATTTTCTGCAAAGCACCTAGTAACATGACACTACACTTTCTAAATTATTGCAGAATAACGCATATTCCTCCAGCACAAGCATTTGCACCATCCAAAACCAGATCAACAATAAAAAGAGGTATAGTTGGTAGAACCACAAGTTGCAGGCATTCACACAGGAGTATGTTATGCCTATTTATAGAAAATGGTTACTGAGACGGCATGCCATTTCATCAATTTTCGCTAAATGTGGCATGCCACATCATGAAACTCTAGCGTGCCATATCATCAAAACTGCTAGCAACTGTGGCCTGAATGGGACAGAAACGGAAGTTTGGGGTTAGACTAACCAACGAAATTTTCCTAGTACATAACTGCTGCTTTGGAATTACCTTTAGAAAGGAGACGCTTGCCCGGCTTTCGCGAACTGAAGCAAAGCGTTTACAACAAAAAGTAGTTCAAAACAAATAAAGCGGTTCGATACAGACCCGAAAGCAAAGCTTTGGAATGGCCAAAGAGGCACGTTTCTTTTCCTTACTAGCTTTCCCAATGTCTCTCCCTCTGTCGTAGCTCTAAAATTCTGTAGTGATCTTAACAAAATCTAGGCTAAACTCAAACTACAATACATCGGCATGTTTTTTTACTTCGAAAAGGAGGCTTACCCCCGGCCTCTGCATCAAGCGATGCATACAGCCATCTTTATTAATTATTCAACAGAGTCCGACAAAGTAGATACATGGATCAACCCAAAGCCACCTTCCCTTCCGACCTCAACCGCTACACCTACAAGTCTCATGGAGTGCCCTAGCGCATCCACGCACACCATCTAACCCGGTGGCCACCCTAGGCTGCCTTGAGCCGAGAGCACCAACCGGTGTAGCAGACCCTCAACACACACGGAAAAGTCCGCCGCCACCATCTTCCGCCGTCCCATCTTCAGGACAGATCAATGCATATGCCTTGCCAAGCCCAACTGCCGTCGAAGCCACCACAACGTCAGACAGCGCCACCATCCTGCGCGCGTCCATCAACACGCGACCATCACCGAGACCCGCCGTTGTCGGGTTGTTAGATGCCACACCGCTCCACCGTTGTAGTCGTCCACTGGTCCCTCCAGCCGATGAACCCCTACAAGAATGATGCCCCCAACAAGGGAACAACACTTAAGCGCAGCCATCATTCGATCGGCCGATCAAGGGTTTCCCCCGAAGGTAGCGGAATGAGGTGGGAGCTTCACCTCGATGATGCCTTCAAGAAGGAAAAGGCGCCTGGGGCGTCTCTGTCACCGGCTCCGGCCACCAGCCGAAGACGGTTTTCACCTGGATCTGTCCCATGAGAATCCAACCGATATCTTGTGCACCGGCCAGACAACCTTCAAAGCCCCAGATCAGGCCGCCCAGATCCGACGACCACCCACAACAACACTCCCGCCGTGGGAGCCCTGGCGCACCGGCCACTACCGGAGTGCACCACCAATGGAGCCTGGGAGGAGGGCCGCCACCCCACTTCGCCCAACCGCGTGAGCCGCCAGGAAAGATCCCGCTTTTGCTCGTCACCGTCACTGATCTAATCCAATCCAGAGCACCAAATCGCCGGCGCATTTCCGCTTGGACAAGGGCACCACCACGCCATGCCGCCGCGGGCTGCCTGAGCTTCACTCTCCACCACCGACTAGGGCCGCCGCCCTGGGATCCAGGCCGGACCTCGCCGCCGCTACCGGCCACGCCCAGCCCCACCCCCATCATCTGCCGATCTCCACCCGCGCCACCACAAGTGCCGCCGTCGCGCCGCCGTGGACCAAGGGAGAGGCCACGTCCCGCGGATCCAGCGCCCTTGCCGCCATTCGATCCGAGAGGAGGAGCAGCCCTCGGCCGCTACCTGCCAATGCACGGGCTTTGCCGGCGCCGACCCTAGGCGGCGACGAAGGGGGGAGGGGAGTCATCGGGGCGCTGGCGGCTAGGGTTGGCGCCTCCCGTGTCGAGGGATCAGAGGCAGGGGCGACACGAGAGGGACGAGAGGTTTGGAATGTGATAATATAAGCATTAGAAAAAGGCTGACAGAAAAAATAGCCATGCACATGTTTCCTGATTAAGCTGCAAAATGCAGTCAAGCGTAAGTCAGCATCTTCAAATAATCCAGAAAACAGGTAGTCAGCAATAAAACGACATTTATCTCCTGGATACATCAACAACCATTACGCATATGTTGAGCAAACCAACCAGGCACCCACGGAAGAGAAAAACTCAATAACCTAACAAGGTGATGACTATCTATCTGACACAAAATATCAACTATATTGCCGTTTCTTATTTGAGTAAGGATGATATAGTATGTTAAGGGCAGATGTTGACATATTTGATACATACAGATATGGGCTTCACAAGTGGAAAATGAAATTTTTTTGTTCGCGAAGTGTTTGGATATTGGTGGTAGAACATCAAAAGTTATCTTTTATTAAGTTCTTAGAAATTTGGAGGTATAAAACATCACAATACTGAAAATAATGGAAATTGTTCATCATACATCATTTTTTAATGTCTTGGCGAAACAATCAAATGTACTTCTGTATGTTGAATCGCCCATCATTCTTGATTTCACCTACAAAGGACTCATGCAGTTAAAATATGTAAAAACTAGACCATTTGTTAATATAGAAGACGAGGGAAATAGTGAGGTATAAAGCTTTTGCAGACAATACCACATCCACTGGAGATCCAATGCAAACAGCAAAAATACCGGCACCGAGTCCAGCTAAAAGATGAGTATAAACATTATCTGTAAACCCAGGAAGACCTAGAAACATCTGCACACAAAGAAAAATGTGGTGAAAGTATAATTAAATACAGGATCGAAAGATGAGGGAGAATGAAGAGGCACCTGTTTAAATTGGTCGTAGCTGGCCAACTCGGCGGCATTAATCAAAGCATTTCGTGCCATATTAGGACCAAGGCCAGTCCACAAAGCTCCGATACCTTCCTAGAAAAATAACAAGCTTACAGACCATGGGCGAGAGGAATAATCTTGTAACCTTTTACTGGTCGTTGTCATGATGAATCGTAGCAGCAACCTGTCTGACTATGGTGGCATATGCATTAAGGGCTCCAGAATAGTGCCTCTTGACGGCAGTAGATTTTCCATCTGCTTGCAATCTCACTTTGACAAGATCAGTTGGATTTGCGACAGCAATCGCTATGACACCTATGCACACATAGTTAATTCGTTCAGTGTGTGTTTCGTCATCCACATTAACCTGGCACAGCCCTTTACAATGGACCAGGGTAGTGTGGTAATGTTATGAGAAAAGTAGAGTTTTTCCAGTGAAGAGAGGCTGGAAATGCTTACCAGTTGTAAGAGCGGCAAGAATCTTGTTCATTAAAGTGGCATCACCTACAAACACAAATAAGGCTTTGACCTGCAATGCGCAGAAAGAGCAATCCTGTCAGGCAATTGGTCACTCTGAACTGAAGAAGGGAAATGCACTGCAACTGCAAGGTGAAATGGGTGCAGCACAGACAGGCTCATACAAGCCGACACGGAGGCCGCCATAGAGGCACTGGCGGTGAAAGCCAGGGATGATGCCCTTCCAAAGTGCGGTGACGCCTTCCTCCCTTGCAATCGACATCATTGTGCCCAGCATTCCTACTGTAGCTGCAGGCCCAGCAGCTGTTTTCTTTTGCAGCTGAAGACGCACCTTGGCTGTGTCCAGAGGAATGGTGCACACCTGATGGAATCAATGACAACAACAATCTCAAGTATTATGATCAATACATAACGAGTCTGAGACTCTGAGTAATCATCATATCATATCCAGGTAAGGAGAGGTAAGGCAACAAAGAAACCCTAGGCCTAGCTATAGCTCTAGTTTAGTGCAGCAGCTCAGCGGATGAAAATGGAATGGTTCTCTAGTGTCTTCTACTCAGGTCTTGTTGCTTGTTTTTTATGGCACGAGAAACAGACTAATATACCACTAGTATATGTACTACACTGGTATGGTATGGAGGCTGGAAATGTTATCCAAAAAGCTTCCCTTCTATCACGGGGTGCATTAGCAAGATCGAGCAGGCATTCATCCCAATCCCCAATACAAGCGATGTGCTAGGCAGCGGCACAGCCAGGATAGAGCAAGAGAGACTGCAATGCTGTGGTGTACCTCAGCGAAGCAGGAGGCGATGGCGCTGCTGATGAAGACGGCGGCGAAGGAAGAGGCCGTCGCCATTTTATCCCCGGGGAAGCGGCGGCGGCTGTGGTTCGGTCGATGGCGAGCAGAGGGAAAGAAGGGTAGAAGCAAAGCTCCGAGTAGGCTGCTGATCTAGTCCATATTTAAGATCTAGATTCAGATCTCAGCGTCTTTCTTGTTTCCAGGCTTCGTCGGCTGCTCAGGGCTGTTAGAGTAAACTCTAGCAAATGAATATCTGCATTCTCTAAAATCGTTTTGTATAGATTGTAGAAGTTGTACGTCATTAGAGCATCTCCACTTGCGCCACCAACATCCCCCTAATGCTTTTTTTATCTCCAGCATCAAAAAGTCGGCCCAGTCGCGTCCCAGGGCCTTGTTTATTGCCTGTCTGGGCCGAAATAACAGCCGGCAAACCCGAGCCGAACCCAAGCTCCCGGGGATCGCTTGGGGGCGTCGGCTGAAGCGAAAAGACGCGTGGGTCCGCTCTGTCGGCGAGAGATGGCCCTTTTTCCTGCCGATCCCCCCTTCTTCCCCTCCATTCTCCCCTCTTCTCCCGCCATTCTCCTCCATCTCCCCTCCATCCGGCCACCATGCCGCTAAAGAAGTATACGGCCCCTAGCACCGCTGCCGGTGCCGACGCCACCCAGCCAAAGCAGAGGAAGCCGAGGGCGCCGCCGTCAAACCACCGGGCATGTCGAACGCCGACTGGGAGGCGGAGGTTCAGCACCGGGAGGCTGTCACCACCGACAGGCCGAACAAGCTCAACGCCAAGAGGGCCCGGGACGCGAACGCAGCGTCGACGGCCGCGTCGGAGCAGGCAGAGGCGTCTCGCGCGGCGGAGCAGGCAGAGGCGTCACGCGCCGGGATGATGAACCCACCCGGTGTCCACGGCCCACAAGCCTGGAGCCAGCAGAGCGTCGGGTTGCCGGCCGACTTCTCATCGTCGTCACAACCCTAGGGATGTGCGCCCTCACTTGGATACGCTGACGGCGACGCGCACGGCGGGTTCAACCCCAACATCACCTTTCCGCATGGCCACCCTGCTCAGCGCACGCCCTCACCCCCGTACACCTACTCGTCGCCGGTGTACGCCGCCTCACTGACGCCGTATTTGCGCCGTGGCGCCCTGCACTTCTTGCAAGCCTCGTCGTCGCATTTCGGCAACCCCGACACGACGGAAGCTGACATGGACGACATCATCACGAGCGGCTCGGCCGCCGCCGCCTTCCCGGGGTTCAATGCGCAAGACGATACAATGGACCTCGCCGGCGACATGGACGACGAGCTCGACTACGGCGAGGAGGAGGAGGAGGAGGACGAGGACGAGGAGGAGCCGGCCCCTGCTCCGGCGAGGAAAGGGAAGAAGAAGAAGCGGGCGGCCAGGACCGGCGAGCCGCGTGTCAAGTGGGCATCCAAAGAAGATGAGTGCCTCGCCGAAGCATGGAAGATTGTTTGCCTCGACCCGATCACTGGCACGAACCAGAGCATCAACACGTACTGGGAGCGCATCAAATCAGAGTTTGATCAGCGCAAGTTGGTCGATGCCTACTTCGCCGGCATCCACATGCAGCGCGACTCGAAGGCCATGGCGAACCATTGGGCGATCATCCAAACGGCATGCAACAAATGGCATGGGATCGTCGAGGAGGTCGCGGCTCGCCCGGAAAGCGGCCCCAACATCGAGGGTCAGGTATGCACCGACGCCGATTCTCGCTCCTTTTGGTTGTGCGCGTCGCCGACTCTTGTTCTTCGGCGCAGATGGTTTGGATGTTCGACATGTACCGCCAGGACAGCAGCGCCGACCAAGATTTCAAGTACCTCCACATGTTCTCCCGGATCGAGAAGTGCGAGAAGTGGGCGGAGGTTCGGTGCATCGTCGCCAAGGCCAAGGAGACGTACAAGCTGGATGCGCCGATGCTGGGCACGTCTGATGCAACGAGAAGTATAGTAGTAGTAGTGGAAACAATTCTTTTATATTGAGGTGTTGAGTTGAGGCATGTAATGGAAATGCAGGAGATTGTAATACTTTGAGAATCATCATTGGTACTTATTTGGATCTTATGAGTTGTTACTCTATGAAGAAGGATTTTGACCAATTTCGAGGATATGAGAAATATGGTCTATGGATAAGTTTGTGCATTTCAAGGGTGGTAGTAATTGTGAGAACCCTTGACCCCTGGAAAGGATTGTGATATTCCACGAAGGGGACTATGGATAAAATAAGTACGAGTTTTGTCCCGATATGTGGGATACCCCAAGAATATGAAGAGGTAAAGTATTATTGGATATAAAGGAGCTAGAACATTGGTAATATGGAGCAGTTGTAACTCCATGATGAGTCTGAGTAATCACATCTTAGTTTGGTACCAATAGAAGGAAGGGAGACAGTACAATTGGATGGATTTAAGTATGCTAGGAAGTTGGATGTTGGAATAATGATTAGTTGCCCCGAGGATGAGTTCAAGGTTTACAAGTGATGAGATGGGCCATAACCCCCAGGCCCCAGGACCTGCCAAGAAGCAAGAAAATTCTTGCTGAAGGAAAAACCCTGGAAGAGGATACGACTTTATCAACAAACGATCTTATAGGAGTTACACAAACCCTGAGAGTTGTGAAGGAACGATAGATATTTTGTTTGGCTTGCAGAATCAATGGATTTATCCGAACTTGGTTCGTCGACAAGAGATAGTCTGCAATGCTTGTGAGGATGACCGAGTGTTAGAATGCGAGATTCGCTAAACCACATACAAGATAATGATTCGGGTGTGGGATGGATTGATCACCATACCGACTTACTCTTATTATTCGCCTTGCTATATGGGATGGTAAATCTAAGTGACTTACCTATAGTAGAGAGACGACGATCAAACCCTTGTTTAAACCTCAGAATGGTATGACGTTTTTCCCTTGTACAAGGCAACCGTTGCCAAACGTAGGATATACGGTGAGGATGAACCCCAGACCCATTTCCTGCAGGAGAAACCATAAATTGTTGCCCACCATGAGATATCGATAGTTGTTTAGTATTGGCGTCAGACCCATCAGCTAAGAAGAACCAGTCTCAGAAGAACCTTACCAAGAGAAATGGACACAGGAATTGAGGGAAAGGTTATGCCACTATCGGAGGATCCTAGAGAAGGAATTTTCCCGAGAATCTGAGAAGATCAACAATAAGGATGGGGTATATGAGTTTGGAAGGAACCTTATCAATGCTTCTAAGGGTGGTAGCGCCCCAGACCCCTATGACGATCGATGGATTTTGAGAAGACCCCCAAACCCTAACCTAGTTCTTGCTAGCCTCTCCGAATCTCGAGGACGAGATTCATTTTAAGGGTGGTAGGTTTGTAACATCCCAAAATTCTAAAATTTGGAATGTTATAATAAATAGATAGTTTTGATTGATTGTTTGATTGTTGTGTGATTAATTGACTGAAAGTGAGTAAAATTCGAAACTTTTTGAAAGTTAAATGAGAGGGAATAAAAGGACTTTCCCAAACTTCATTTTGCATTTGTAATCTCCGTGAATTCAAATCCATTTCATCATAAAACCCTAGAGAGAAGATGACATGACTTCTTCCATTTAATTAAATGAAAAAGGGTTTTGAAAAGATTTGAATTTCATTCGGAAATATTTCCAATTCATAAACTTCATGCAACTCAATGATTTTCATGAGAGAAGATAAAATGACTTTTTCAAAACATTTGGAATATGAGTTGGGAGTTTCGAAGAATCAAATTGGAAACCCCTTTTGGAAATTATTTTCAATTGGGAGTTATTTGGGTTTTATTCAAATTATTTTTCTCCAAAAATAAAATATATGGAAATTAGGGTAAAATGATTCCCTACATCAAAAAATTGGAGAGAAATAAATTTGAATTAATTTTAGTATTTTTAAAATGATTTTTATTGGATTTTATTAGAGCAGTAGCACTCTTTGTTTTAATTAATTTTTGTGGATTTTATTTGATTTTATAAAAATGTTCACACTGTAGGGAATCTTTCTCTGAAAATTTTGATATATTATATGCCTATATAATATTTTTAGTTATTGTGTTTTTACTATTTTAGTTCTCTGAAAAAATGTTTTTTTTAAAGAATTTCTCTTCTGACCGTACCGGGCCGGCCCAGCTAACCAGCCAGGTGACCGCCCAGCCGGCCCAACCGCTCGTCTCCTCCGCGCGTCCGACTCCAGGTGGGAGTCCGCCGCCGCCACGGCTCGCCGGTGCCGTCTCCCTGCCGAACTTCTCCTCCTTTGCCCCCTCCTCCACGCCTCGGAGCCGCACCGGCCTTCCTCCTTTCCCCTCGCCTCGCACCTCGCCGCCGCACACACCAACCACCGCCGCCGCCGGCGAGATCCACCGCCGCCGTCTCACTCCGTCATGTCGCTGTGGACCACCGCCGACGCCGCCATCCTCCTCGCCTCGTCAGTCCGCCTCCCCATTACTCATGCCCGTCATTGCTGCCGTGCCTCGCCGCCACCGAGCCCCGCTTCGCCGCCGGAGACGCGATCACGGAGTCGCCGCTCGGCCCGCCTGACCTCGCTCCGCCGACCCGCCTATCTTTTCCGTGGACCGGTATAACCAAAACCTAGATCGGGTTCCTGGTTTTCTCGGTTTTTCCTTTAAAAAAGGCTTTTCCTATTTAACCTAGTTATTTAGAGAACGTTCACTAGTTAAGCCTCTGGAGCGAACATGTTCGTAGATTAGGGTTCAGTAATGAACGTTCACTTTTTAGTCTTTTCTTTTTCTTTTATTTTTCTCGTCAGGGACCTATCCGCGAATTAAAGTTTTTACAGATTAGTCCCTAGTTTTAAAACTTTCGCTCGTTGGTCCAAATCCAACGAAACCAACGCCCACTTCTTCATTATGATCCCCTATATCCAGATAAACAACTTAAACATGTTTTTGGAAAATTTTAAATTTGAATTCAAACAGATTTGTATTTGAACTTTGTTTGATCGTAGTTTGAGTTCCGCAACTCCGTTTGAGTTGATTCTTTTTGCAAATCAAAGCTCTTGACATAAAATTTCTGATAAGGCCAAATTCACCCAATTTTGGTACTGTTAGAAATTGTTTTCTATTTCAAGAGTTGTTTGCTTGTTTTCGAGTTTTTCCGAGATCTTTTCTTCGATTCTTTTGAGTGATTGCTTATGTGTGGTTACCATTGCCTGCTTACGATAGATTGAACAGAGTGTGACGAGTAGAACTATCAGGAGTTATGAGTGTGAATCATCTTCATCAACAGTACAGGCAAGTTCACACTTTGATCATACTTTTCATTACCCAGTTTTTATGCATTAGTTCCAACCTTCAAACATTGCATGAGTAGGATTGATAACATGTGGGTTTGGGAAGTAGATGATGAGGTAGAACCTACTGCCCTCTTATTATCAAACCTTCGGGAGTTACTACGTTATGCTTATACTGCTATGCTATGCTCGTAGACGTGGTTTGGTTTGAGTGATTCATGACAGATGTGAGAGTTATTATTAACGGTTAACTTAAGGTGGCTACTCTAATACACATCTGGGTGGAATGGTAGGGGCACCCTGGAGCACCTAGTGGTTTGCCCGGGCACCTGGAGAACCCAGTGCTTGCCCAAGGGGATCCCGGAGGACACGTGTGATCACCCTATGGAATGCCACTCAGGCTCAAAGGGATCATAAGATTGTTCATGCTAGAAACTTCCGTGTGCAGCCACAAGCCATTATGGGCTCGCATAGTTGAGTATGTTGTGTGAGCTCTTGAAGAGGTAGACTAGCGATGTAGGGGGTGTAGGTGGTACCGCCTACCCAGAGTAAAGAGTTAATGCTTCGAAGACTGCTTTCTGGCCATCCGCTTCTCAAACACCTTGTAGTCGCGAGAAATAATCTGAGGCGATCGAGTCTTGTGGGAAAAGTGCACAAACCTCTGCAGAGTGTATAAACTAATCATGGTGTTGGGGATATTACCACTAGGCGTAAACCGGCCTACTTGGGCCGGGTTAACTTCATTAGTGGTATAAGCAGATGAAGGCCCAAGGCATGTAGTCGGTTTAGAACTCATGGCCGTAAACCGGCCGATGTATAACTTGTATTGTAAGTTAGGAATAGAGAGATACCAACCGGATACGAGTATGAACGGTTGGGACTCTATGGACCGACCGCAAGGCGTCACCCGTGTATATAAGGGGCGACGGGCGGTTCAAGACAGACAACCACAACTCGAGCCTAGGCGGCTTATTTGCTCCCTAGCCATCGAGATCACATCAATTCCAATCACAACTAGACGTAGGCTTTTACCTTCATCGAAGGGGCCGAACTAGTATAAACCCTCGTGTCTTTGTGTCCGCTTTAACCCCTTCAAGTAAACCCGTAGCGATGGCTCCACGACTAAGTCCTTTCACTAGGACATCTGCCGTGACAAATCCACGACAGTTGGCGCCCACCGTGGGGCTATCGCACGATGGTTTGACGATCTTGGAGGGCAAGCTCAAAGGACTCGAAGGCTATGTTGTAGGCCGGATGACTAAGAGTCGTCGTGGCAAGATCTACATCGACGACGCAGGATGGGGTCCCGAGGCCGACTCGATCGAGTACGGGTACCGGGTCCCCTTTGGTGGCATACACGTTTTCATCGGCAAGATCGGTGAACCTGGGCCTGAGCCGGACATCTGCACCGACCTCGTCAAAAGGGCTCAGCGTGCGAGATCAACCCAGGCTAAACCGGCCGTGAAGCGTGCCTTCGTTGGAGTCATCCACGGAGGAGAGCGTGAGGACGAGTCAGAACATGGTAGCGAGACCGTCGTCTATTCCGGCGACGAGTCCTCGACCGGAGATACCGAATCATTGTACCAGTTGCAAGACGACCAGATTAGGGGCTGTTCCGATGGCGACAGTATTCCGGACCCCCCAGGCCAGGTCAACCGAGTTGGAATATTCATGGTCGGCACACAGGCGGCGAATCACTCTTCGACCGCCGCAACAATGCTCTCCGGATCGGCGGCGGCAGCGCAAAGCGAAGGGAGGCCTTGTCGCCCGCCGGTTCAAGTTCTATCTGATCTGCTTGATGCACTAGTCGCGCTTATGGCGAGAGGCCAATCCGGCGGATCAGAGGCCCATGATGCAGATTGCAAAGGTGAGAGAGCAGATCGTGCAAGCCAAAGCGGATCTCGCCGCAAAAAGACAGATGATCGCAGAGCGGGCGCTGGACGCCAGCCTATAAACTCATGCTTGACGGTAACGCATCACAGAGGTTTTGAAGCGGAAGCACGATCACGCTGCCGTTAGGGTTTGACCCCAAATCTCTTTCACACTACAGAGCCGGACCCGAGAATCCGCCGCGATGACAGAGACAAACCGGATTGAGGCACGGGACCAGAGGCGACGGTCCAACCTCGCTCGATGGAACCTCCTCAACGTAACATTGTGGTTCCTCCGCCGTCCGACGCCCGGGTCATTATTCTAATCCTATGGACAACCTTGTTGCAGCCGTTCTATGCGATTAGAGGCTATCCTTGGTCGAAGGGACTCTCCGCAGCGATAGAGACGCTACCGGGTTAAGGAGCTTCTCGCATCGCTGATTCAAGAGAAGCATATTCGCACAACCGTGATCGGATTCACTTACGCCCGTCCCAAGCCGGAGCTATAGCAGTGCATGGATGAACCGCCATATCGAGCAATGCGCGAGGCCGTGAAGCGTTTCGTGGCAATAACCCGGTAGGTGGTGTTCGCGATGCTCGGGATGTGGTGGACCGGCCCGAGCACGACGGAGGCCGAGTTAGCGATGAGAATGATGCGGGTCAATCGACACCGGTTCGTCCTACCACCTCCGCCGACCGGGTCGATCCGCTGGGAGTGCCTTGTTTAATTCCGCTTTACGCAATGTGCGCCGCCCAAAGATTTCAAGGGTCCGCAAAGGTGCCGAATTACACCGCCGATTTATCTCCGGCGTGGGTAGAAAGTTATGAGATGGCCATGGAGATGCTAGATGTGGATGAGACGCGTGTGCAAAATACTTCACCATGATGCTTGAAGGCATGGCTCAGATTTGGTCAAACACACCGCCGCCCAATAATATCAGCTCATGGGCCCGATTCTTGGGCCCGGTTTATCCGCAATTTCAAGGATACATGTAAGCAGCCCAAGTCCATAGTAGACCAAGCGGCTTGTGTCCGTGAGGAAGGAGAATCAACGACCCATTGGGTGCGCCAAGCTTTGGAAGTTTTGCACTCGTCCAGCGGGATCAATGCCGACTCTGCGATCTTAACCACGAAGGAAACGCGGTTTAAACCTTTAAAATTGAAATTGGGACGCATGAAGCGTTTCAGTAATGACATGGGAACTCTCATGGCGCTTTAGTGAAGTATGCTGATTCGACAAGTACCAAGGATCCCGAGACCGATGATGATGAAGCGAGGAATGGAAAGAAGAATAGCAACTCAAGGGCAACAAGACAAACCGGCGGGTCATGGAACGGATGCAAGCGCAAAGGCGGATGGCAAGATGGACTTTGTGGCCAACACTAATGCACAGACGAAAGGCGGCAAGCAGCAGAGGTAAAGCGCAAATCGTAATGGGGCTCCCAATCCTAACGCAAAACCGCTTTGAATTATCTGTTGAATCAGCCTTGCCCAAAGCACGGATTTAAGGAGTCGCGGCTAACCACCTTTGGAAGGATTGTTATATTATGCAGAGTTTAAAACTCTAATGCCTTCCGTATGACCACGGGTCGTGGCGGTTCAGATCCGGTTTCCATGGGCGGGTCACGATGGAGCTTCGGTTCAGTCTCAATCAGACGGTCACAACAACCGAATAATCGAACGGCCAGGCGGAAGCGGCAGCAGATCGGGTTATCGAGCCAGCCAAAACAGTTGAACAATGGGCAATATCATGTTTTCACAACTAGCTTGGATAAACGCGATCAAAACTCCACAAGCGAGCGGTGAATTCTGTTGAACCGGCCTTACCACGTTACTTACGCTGGTCAGAGCAGCCTATCGTGTGGAGTAGAGAGGATCACCCGCCTCGGGTTGATAATCCGGGCCAGCTAGCATTAGTGGTAGACCCTCAGGTGGGGGGTTATAAATTCACCAAGGTACTCATGGATGGAGGGAGCAGATAACATATTATACTATGAGACATTCCGCCGCATGGGTCTAACAGACAAGGATCTCGAGACGCCTAATACGGTGTTCCATGGTGTGGTGCCCGCAAATCTGCATATCCTGTTGGTAAGATAGCCCTGGATGTGGCTTTTGGGGACGAGCACGACTCCCAGTCGGAAAAACTAACATTTGAGGTGGTGAAGATCTGGAGCCCGTATCACGCCTTGTTTGGTCGGCCGGCTTACGCCAAGTTCATGGTGCGGCCTTGTTATATCTATTTACAGCTCAAGATGCCGGGTTACAAGGGGACAATAACGGTTCATGGGAGCCGTAGGGTCGCTTTGGAATGTGAGGAAGGTGATGCGGCTTATGCAGTCGATCTGGTGCGCTACGGAGGAGTTGAAGTACTATAAGGACAATGTTGATCCGACGGATATGACCCTTTGAAGAAGCCAACTCTGAGCACGATTCAGATCTGAAATTCAAATCGGCAACCGAGACCAAGCTTGTTGACTTCGTGCGGCGATTCGTCCAAGTAGTTCATTTATCGGTGCCAATTTGGATCCCAAATAGGAAAGCGCTCATCGAGTTCATCCGTGAGAATCGGGACATTTTGCATGGAAACCGTCCGACATGCCGTGTACCGAGGAACTCGTGAGCACACTCTTAATGTGGATCCTAAGTATAAACCGTGAAACAATTCCTCTGCGGTTTAATGAAGAAAGGCGCAAAGCCATTGGAGAGGAAGTGGCCAGGCTTTTAGCAGCTGGCTTTATCATTGAAGTGTTCCATCCAGAGTGGCTTGCTAATTCGGTGTTGGTTCTTAAGAAAAACGACACTTGGCGTATGTGTGTAGATTACACGGATCTTAACAGGGCTTGTCCACTGGATCCTTTTGCCCTCCCCTGCATTGACCAGATCATTGATGCCACGGCGGGTTGTGAGCGTTTGAGTTTTTTGGATGCATATTCTGGATATCATCAGATCAAGATGGCGGTTAAGGACCAGGAGAAGACAGCGTTTATTACTCCCTTTGGAGCCTTCTGCTATGTATCTATGCCCTTCGGGCTCAAGAGTGCCCAAGCCACCTATCAACGGTGTGTACAGAATTGTCTGCATAAGCAGATCGGCCGCAATGTGCACGCCTATGTGGATGATATTGTAGTAAAGTCAAAGCAGAAGGAGACGCTGGTGGATGATTTGAAGGAAACCTTTGACAACTTGCGAGTGTACAAGATGATGCTCAATCCGGCCAAGTGTGTCTTTGGTGTTCCTACAGTGTTATTGGGATTTCGGTGTCCAACAGAGGAATTGAGGCTAATCCGGAGAAGATTACGGCTATTACCTCCTGGCTAAACCGAAGTGCGTGCGATGTTCAACGTTTGGCGGGCGAATCGCCGCATTGAGCGGTTTATCGGCCGCCTCGGAGAAAGCCATCCTTTGTACCAAATCTTTGAGGAAGACAGACCATTTTGTCTCGAGTCCGCCGCGATGAAGCATTTGAGGACTTGAAGCGGCAATTAGCTAATCCGCCTGTTCTTGCAGCTCCGGTCGACAAGGAGCCACTATTATTATATGTAGCAGCCAATGCTCGGCGATTAAGCGTGGCTATTGTGGTGGAACGCAAGGAGGCAGCAAGGAATATCCAGATTCGTGCCGGTTTATTATATCGGCGAGGTGCTTATTGAATCCAAGCAAAGGTATCCGCATTGGCGAAGCTGGTCTATGGTGTTTTCATGGCGGTCGGACGTTGAAGCGATATTTTCAGGGCACCCCATCACAAAGGTCGATTCAGCTCCTTGGGTGATATCATACTGAACCGGAGGCGATCGCCGGATTGCCAAGTGGGCTATAGAGCTTGGGCCACACGGATCAAGTATGTACCTCGGACGGCGGTGAAGTCTCAAGCACTTGTTGATTTCATCAATGACCGGACGGAGTTACAAGCACCGGAGGAGGCCGGATCACACATATTGGACTATTCATTTTGATGGATCCAGTGCAATTGAAGGCTCGGGGTGGAGTCGTATTAACTTCCCCAAGGTGATAAGTTTTGTTATGTTCTCCGCTTAATGTTCCTTGTACTAATAATGCAGCTTGAGTCTGAAGCCTTGCTCCATGGTCTCCGGTGGCTAAGGATATGAATTTAAGCCGGGTTAAGTGCTTGGTGACTCGGACCTCGTGGCTCAGCAGTGTCCGGCACTTGGGATTCTAAGGACCGCTCATGGCTGCATATCGTCGGGAAGTGGATAATATTGCGGGTTGCTTCAAGGGTTATCAAGTGGATCATGTGGACCATCGGAAGAATGAAGCGGCGGGCGCTTTAAGCGGTTGGGTTCTCGGCAAAAACCGTCCCGCCTAATGTCTTTCTGACGCGTGCACAACCCGTCACCAAGCTCCTGGTGAAGCAGATTTGGCTATTCCTAATCCGGAGGCTCAATTGGTGGCAGCCCTGCATGTTATTCCGGATTGGACAGTTCCTTATCTTGCGTACATGAACCGGGGGGAGTTACCAGAGGATGAGATTCTAGCTAGGCAGATAGTCCTGCGATCCAAGTCTATGACGATTGTCAATGGTGAATTGCATCATTGCAGTGTATCAGGGGCATTTCAACGTTGTGTTTCTCCTGAGGAAGGCTGTGAAATCTTAAGAGAAATCCATGAAGGGGATTGTGGACACCATGCCGGTTCAAAGTCTCTGGTGGCAAAAGCGTTTAAATCACGGGTTCTCTTGGTTGACAACAAGATGTCGATGCGGAGGACTTGGTTAAGCGGTGTGACGGATGTCGAAATTTTCAAAGCGTGCTCATGTGCGGCCAAGAATTGAGGATGATCCCAATAACGTGGCCGTTTGCAACTTGGGGCTAGATATGGTCGGACCTTTTAAAAGATCCAAGGATAAGAAAACCCACCTTTTGGTGGCAATTGACAAATTTACCAAGTGGGTTGAAGCGGAGCTGTCGGCAAGTGTGATGCAAGAACAAATGGTGCAGTTCATCAAAAGGTGATTTTCGGTTTGGCTTTCCACACAATATCATTATCGACAATTGTACCAATTTATCCAAGGGTGCTATGAAGGAGTTACGTGAACGTGAGCACATCCGACTTGGCGTGTCGCCGCTGGCACACCCCCAGTCCAATGGACAGTGAGCGAGCTAATCAAGAGATCTTGCGAGGCATCAAACCCGGCTTATGGTCCCATTGCAAAGGACACCAGATGTTGGGTTGAAGAGCTACCATCGTGCTATGGAGTATCAATACTACGCCAAACCGATCCACGGATACACACCATTTTTCATGGTCTACGGAGCAGAGGCGCTTCTCCCTAGTGATATCCCAAGACGATTAGCCTCGTGTGGCAGCTTATGTTGAAGAGGACAATGAGACAAAGACGGCAAGACACTTTGGACCTATTGACGAGGAGCGTGATATAGCGGCTGCCTGCTCGGCGATTTACCAACAAGATCTTCGTCGCTATCACGATCGCCGGTTAGAACCGAACTTTTCAAGAAGGAGATTTGGTGCTTCGACTCATCCAAGACCGAACAGATATGCACAAGTTATCCCCACCTTGGGAGGGACCTTCGTGGTCGAGAAGAATCGCACAACGGGTCGTACTATCGATTGATATTCGAGAGCATCAAGACTCACGCACATCAGAGGAGGAGACCAACAGGCCGTGGAACATAGCTCATCTTCGGCCTTACTAGACTTGAGCCATCGGCTCTATCTATGTACATATCATGACAGTGTATATATTATCTTTCATATAATAAAACCGGAGCCTCAGCTAAAGCAGGGTCTCTGTCTTTCTTATCATGCGTGGTTACATGGAGTGGCTCTGTTTTTAAAGCGGCCTCCGGTTTACCCCTTGACGTTTGCTTTTTATATATCACTTGGGGCCTTGGTCGTGTCCGAACCAATGCGACACCTTTTGATAGGCGACAACCACCAGATCACTTGGGGACATGGTCAAGTCTGAACCAGTCATGCCTCTTGATCGGCCTAAGTCCACAAAATCACTTGGGGGCTTGGTCGAACCCGAACCATTGCCACGCCTCTTGATTTGGCATATATGCCACGAATCATTTGGGGACCTGGCTGACTTGAATCATTGTCACTCCTATTGGGGGCTTGGTCCTATCCGACCATGGTAACACCATCTGATCAGCTCAGTATAGCATATTTTTGCAAACGGTTTCTATCATTGCCTTTGCTTCCATGTTATTTTGATGGCTTGTTTGTTCTTTGTTTTTGTTGGATTTCTTTTATGTCAACAAACACCTTTTTTCCGGTTCAACCAATGGATTTGATTCCCCTTTAATCCGGAGAAGTATGCCCGGTTTACCTTTTCTGTTAACATCATGGAGTAACAAGGGGCTTGTATTGATTGATCACGGTTTATACGGAGCTGTTTTCTCCCCCCTTGTTGATTTGTAATGGTTTATAAAACCTCCGCTTCAAGCTTGGCTAAGCCAGACTTCATGCCCGCATATGGCGGTATTTTGTATCACCTATTTGTTACATTCTTGATACACATATCAAGATCATAAACCGGTGGCGGTATAACCGCCACCGAAGTTCAAATTTTTACGATTGCGAAATATGAATTGAAGTTTTTCAATGAAGCTTGAAGATTTATGCACGAAGGCATATTCAAGGCGTAAGTATTAACTATCCTATTACAAGGCAACACGGTGCCCAAATAAGATCATTGTTATTTTGGAAAGATGTCAAAGACAGCTATCCAAACCGCTTCCTGTTCAAGCTGCTCCTCATCATCCGCCGCTTGACTTCCTCGTCTCTACCCATTGGCCGAAATCAACAAAGGGTCGATCGATTCCCATTAAAGCTTGGAAAACAGCCTCTTCATGGATCGGGAAGATGATTCAATATCGAGGCGTAAGTATGCTTACGGATTGGAGGAATCGATTCTCCGCTTCAAGAGTTGGGGCGTGCACTCGCTTGTTCCGATTGTTGTATTGCGCTTGATAATGCGTCAAGTCCGCCTCTTGACTAATTGACAAGCCGAGGCCGCCTTGCGGTTTATTACCCTCGGATCATCTTTGTTAAATTCAGAGCCATCTTCCTTCAGTGGGATAGCCTTGAGCTGCTTCCACAGGTCAAAATCGCACCCATGCCTTTGCGGATCAAAGCGTTAATAGCTCCGGTTCGAGCAGCGGATTTTTTCAGCTCCTCAACCCGGGCCGGAAGCATCGACAACCTGTTAAGAGTGTCCTAGATTAAAGAAGGTGCCGGGTTGTTATGAGAGGCTGTGGTGATGATCCGCTGGGCTCCGGTATATAATTGTTCCACTAAGGTGTAGGCAGCCTTCAGTTTCTTCCGCACATCGTTTCCTAAGTGCCCGATGCGTGTGCCTACAACAACATAGGGACGATCTCAAACCGGATTTATGCTACAACAGGTTCAAATTATCACAGAAGTTAAAAGGAGCTTACCAAAGATCGCAGCGGCCATGGAGTGTATTTGCCGCTTTACGGCAGTAAGTTCATCCACCACCGGTTTAAGGGCAGCTTCAGCATTTTCCGCTCTTTTGGTTAAAGCGGCCTTCTCAGTGGCCCAATCAGCCCGCTCTTTCTTGAAGCTTTCCTTCAGCTATTCAGCGTTGCTCAAGGCGCCGGTTAATTCTTCCTTTGCCTTATGCATTTGCTTTGTTGGGTTTTCAAGACCTCCTGCAAATCGGCAATCCGGTCCTCCTTGATTCTCACCTCACCGCATCTGAGACAAATATTAGCTTTACACCAATGTCCAAGAAATTGAAGTATCAACCACATAACAAAGTTATCGCTGATACTTGGGGGCTAATGCACCTTCAATTTTCATATATTACTAGATTACAAAGTCCCAAGCTCAATACAGGTATTCAACTTGGCACTTGGGGGCTAATGGCTATTTGATCAAATTATGTTCTAAGGATAGTTTTCTATCCAAGCCCCGGTTTAATTATGCTAAGTTAAACCGGCCCTTGGGGGCTATATTGATGGATTTCAAAGTATTGAGGATCATATTCAAGTCTCGGTTTGACGAAGGTTACAAACCGACCCTTGGGGGCTAGGAGGATTGACACAATGGCAGTAAGTAAAGAAGTAAGTTACCTCAAATTTATCCCTCATCATCTTCACGGACCAGCTTCACATCCGGCTAGTATAAAGACGGTTTAAATAGCCGGAATGAAGATCTTGGGCACTCAGAGCAGCATATGTCTCCAGTTCAACATCCCATTTTCCTTTGTTCAGAGCGGAAAATCCTCTTTTATGGTATGCTTGGTTAAGGTGACAGGATTCCCGGGTTCAAAGCAACCTACACCGGTAATCACAACGTCATCATCTTTGGACTCACCGGTTTGTGTTGGTGCGGTCGGTTTGTCAGCAGGACTGTGGGATTTCTCAATCCGGACGGAGTGGCAAAGTCGGTCACAGAGATCAAGTGTTAATAGGCCTCTCTTCAGGAATAGCATCATCTTGCAAAGGAGGATCATTGGGAATATCTTCAGGGGCAAACTCTTCAAGATCTGGCGCTTTGTCATGTTCTGGGGCTACATCTTCTTCAGCCGCTTTATCCAGGCGGGCCTTCTTGCTTGGCTTTGGTTTGGCCCTAAAAGGAAAACAAAGAGTCAAGAAAAAGCATAAGCCATTACACAGTATACTGGAAGCATATGTTCAGTTTAGCTTACCCAAGAACTATTTTCAATGGTGGCAGCTGAGTGGCCGATTCACCGTAAGATGAATGAGAAGTAACCTCGATAATCGGAGTCGGATGGATTAAGAGGTTGTGGAAGAAACCCGCTTTAGGATTTAAATCAATAAAAGGTCGGAGACCTCGAGCGGCGCTTCGAACCGGACTGTTTGGTAAACCGCGGAGGTAACTACACGCCATGTCTTGGGTTGTGCGACGAGCTTCATGTTGCTGAGTCTTCATAAGAAATTTGGGATCCAAATAAGCAAGAGGATGAGAAATTTTAACTTTCCGGTTTGCCTGGCGAAATTTTGGCAAAGGCAAGATTTCTGAATCGGAAGAGAGAATAATTACCTCAGCAAATTCCGCATTGCTGGCTTCGGCGTCGTCGTGACAAGCATCATCATCAATAAGGCATGTAAAAAGTAAGCCAAGTGAATCAAGTTCTACCTCAAGGTCCGGGTTACCCACATCATCATCAATAGCTGGATCAGATGAAGCGGTAGTTTTTCTCTTGTGAGCTGGCTTCTTGATAACCTTGGTCTTGGGCCGGGTTGACCGCCCTGCTTTCTTCGTTTTGTCTTGTGGAAGCTTCTTGCTCCAAAACGGATTATTGCCCTGGATCAGCAGTAATCAAATATCAGACGGATAAAGCGGTAACAGGTTCAACAATAGAGCAATTAAAATCTTACCGCTGGCGGTTTGTTGGTGGTGCAGTAAGGAAGCAGGCCGGTTTGAGCACAGAGGCGCTCTGGTTCATTCAACATCTTCTTTACAGAATCTGTGACTTCATCGTTGGAGAGTTGGATTTTGGTGTGTCGGAGTGGGTCATCGACGCTATCAGTATATTTGCACATCAAACTGGGGCGCCGGCTCAGAGGCAGTATGCTCCATGATATCCAGCAGCGTGCAAGGTCTATTCCCGTTAAACCATTGGCCATAAAGGCTCGGAGCTTGGACAATTGCGGAGCATATTTAATTCTCTCCTTGGCATTTAGTCTTTGTGGAAAAGGGTGAGTGTTGCTGAGCCGTTCCGGACGGAAGCCAGGCAAGGGATTTTCATTATCAGGGGAGGTATCCTTGCAATAAAACCAAGTTGCATTCCACTCCTTGGGGTGAGTATGGAGTTTGACATGGGGATAGGTGATCTCCTTCCTCTTCTGAATGGCCATACCGCCCAATTCAGTATTGGGGCCGTCGGTAAACTCAGTGCGACGGTTTAAGTGGAAGCAATATCTAAACAACTCGACTGAAGGCTCCTCTTGAAGGTATACCTCAGAGAGCACTTGAAAGTGACATAGATTGGTAACGGAATTGGGGCCAATATCCTGTGGACGGAGCTGAAAATTGGCTAACACATCCCGGTAAAATTTAGAACCGGGCGGTTTGAAGCCCCGGGCCAAGTGATCTGCGAAGACCACAACCTCTCCTTCCTGGGGTGTGGGAGGACATTCAT
This sequence comes from Aegilops speltoides, assembly GCA_021437245.1. Classification (NCBI taxonomy): domain Eukaryota; kingdom Viridiplantae; phylum Streptophyta; class Magnoliopsida; order Poales; family Poaceae; genus Aegilops; species Aegilops speltoides. The sequence goes on from CM038143.1 coordinate 236,141,076, forward strand.
CTCCAGAACCCTCCGATGGATCGTATCTTTATTGTCTAAAGCGCCCGATCGAGACTAGATCGTCCAACCGAGATTACGTGACGCGAGAGGGAACCCAATTGCACTCATATACTTGTTTGGCCATGGCGAGTTCTACAAGAAATAGGTGATCCGGTTCAAGAATATGCTGGATAAAAGAAGGTGTTGATCTAAACTATGATAAACCGGAGGCAATACCTATAAACCGGTCTTCTACAATGCGGCATCATATGGATTCTGGCGGTTCAACAAGGGGACTAATGGTATATACCGGTTTAGTAACTTTTTTCTATGGTAAGTTAAACCGCCTGACCTAAGCATCGGAAGCAATTGAAGCTATGGACAACTAGGTATGCAGAAACAAGTTTCACAAGATCTTATTACAGCCGCGGATCTACAACGAGCTCACAAAAACGGAAAATATTCCGAAGAGTAAGGCAGAACGGAAGTGAACCATTGAGTGGGTATGTGCGCGAGATCTATGGACTTAGATGAGAAATTACAGGCGGATGCTTAGAGATTACTACTAAACACAGCAGGGATTCACAGATTTATTCAAAGTCAGAAAACAAGTATGAGCAAGCGACGAACACAGCACGAACATGGAACCCTAAGAACAGATCTAGGTCAAGAAGAGGAGAAAGCTTACCGGAAACGGAGAAGATGCGGAAAGATACCGCAATGTTCTAGTGCGTTCGAGGTTGATCAAATGCCCAAGATGAGGCGAGGTCGACGGCGGTGGCGGAGCTCCAAGGTTTGGCGGCGAGGAAGACGAAGAAGAAGGGACGAAGGGAAAGGAAAGGAAATGACCCTTCGGTCTTATTTATAAAACAACGAGTTAGGTCAAGCGTGCGAATCCAGGAGCTATTATTAAAGGAGGGCGTTATAAAGGATAAATTTCATGATGACGTCATGCCGGTTTACAGCAACCAGAAATGATGACGACATGAACCGGTTCAAATCAATCTGGGGCCTAATGTTGGGGATATTACCACTAGGCGTAAACTGGCCTACTTGGGCCGGGTTAACTTCATTAGTGGTATAAGCAGATGAAGGCCCAAGGCATGTAGTCGGTTTAGAACACATGGCCGTAAACCGCCCGATGTATAACTTGTATTGTAAGTTAGAATAGAGAGATACCAACCGGATACGAGTATGAACGGTTGGGACTCTATGGATCGACGGGCGTCACCGTGTATATAAGGGGCGACTTCGGTGGCGGTTCAAGACAGACAACCACAACTCGAGCCTAGGCGGCTTATTTGCTCCCTAGCCATCGAGATCACATCAATTCCAATCACAACTAGACGTAGGCTTTTACCTTCATCGAAGGGGCCGAACTAGTATAAACCCTCGTGTCTTTGTGTCCGCTTTAACCCCTTCAAGTAAACCTGCAGCGATGGCTCCACGACTAAGTCCTTTCACTAGGACATCTGCCGTGACAAATCCACGACACATGGTTAGCCGTGTCCCCGGTTATGGACATCTTGAGTATTTGGTTCTTGGATTATCATGTTAATCTCATCACGTTACTTAAATAATTTGTTGGGTTGATGATTATTAATTTGGGATTGAGTTCGAGGAACCTTCTCAATATTTTCAACAAACTTTGTAGTTAAATAAAATATATTCCTTTGTTGTAGGGAAAAACTGGCTTTATGCAAAAATAAACTTAGAGCTTTCCACCAACCAAATATGCATGTAGTGATAGCTATTGTTCATCATTTATCCTATGGTGTGAATTTGCCAGTACATTCAATGTACTAACTTACATGGCTGCAACGTCTCATGTTGCAGGATTTCTTACGACGAGTAAGTGATACATTAGGGTTACGATTTTTACACTCAACTTTGCCGTTGGTGTCGATGGGAATCCACAACCCTGTTGTTCTGCCGCTATATGGATTAAGGTAATAGTATTTACGTTACTTTATACATGTGATTTACCTCTGTTATAAATCCTCGAGTACTGTGTGTGTCAGCATACCGATCCAAGGATGACACTTAAGCACAGAGACTTGACCGTCAAAGGTCGGGTCGCTACAAGCATCATGCCATGTTTATGTGTTGTGTGTTTACCGTGTTGTTTGCTTCTTTCCAGATGTGCTTCTTCCCGATAGTTCCTGTTTCGTTGCGACCGTGAGGATTCGTTCGACTACGATTGGTTCATCTACGCCCGTTCTTCTTCTTCATGGACTCGTTCTTCTTCCTAGCGGGATTTCAGGCAAGATGACCGTTACCCTGGATCTCACTACTATCATTACTATGCTAGTTGTCTTGATGCTATCGCTATATCACACTACCTATCACTTTTTTATCACCTCCCAAATTGCCATGTCAGCCTCTAACCTTTTTCACCCTTCCTTGCAAACCGTTGTTTGGCTATCTCTTTGCTCAGCCCTTCTTATAGCGTTGCTAGTTGCAGGTGCAGTTGCAGGTTCTTCCGTGTTGAGACATGGATATTTTGGGATATATCACAATATCTCTTATTTAATTAATGCATCTATAAACTTGGTAAAGGGTGGAAGGCTCAGTCTTTTGCCTGGTGTTTTGTTCCACTCTTGCCGCCCTAGTTTCCATCATACCAGTGTTATGTTCCTTGATTTTGCGTCCCTAACACGGTGAGGGGTATGGGGCCCTCTTGACAGTTCGCTTTGAATAAAACTCCTCCAGCAAGGCCCAACCCTGGGTTTTACCATTTGCCTAATAACAACTAAAACTTAAAATGGGGATTTTCTTCGGACCCCTAGTATTTCTTATCAACCCCCCCAGGACAGTGCTCCTTTGAGTGTTGGTCCGAACCGAGTAGCCTGCGGGGCCACCTCGGGGAAATGCGAGGGCTGGTTTTACTCGTAGCTTGTCTCATCCGGTGTGCCCTGAGAACAAGATACGCGCGTCTCCTATCGGGATTTGTCGGCACATTCGGGCGGTCTTGCTGGTTTTGTTTTACCATTGTCGAAATGTCTTGTGCACCGGGATCCCGAGTCTGATCGGATGTCCCGCGATGGAGGATTGTATCCGCGGATCGTGACCTTGTAATGGGCTAAGTTGGGACACCACTTGTCGTGGGAACGAACACCTATGGGGCGGGGCCCCTTTTCGGTCTGGCAGGGGGCGGAGATCGCACGAAGAGCGGATCGAGGCGAAGCACGCGAGCGATTTACCCAGCTTTGGAGCTCTCCGGAGATAATACTCCTCTCGCTGCTTGTCGGATCGTATTATGTTCTTGCTCGGGGCGTGAGAGCTACAAAACCGAAAGCGTGAGTGTTTTACGGTTTGAACCCCTTCTACATTGCGCATGGGCCTCCTTTTATATGCTCAAGGGTCACCAACAGTGGCAACGCATGCAAGGGTAAAATGGAAAAGAGGTGCGGTAGGTGTACCTACTTGCACATGTATCATACCTAACCACGGCGGCAGGGACAAAGGCATTAAATGCCCGTCCGTGTCGCCCAAACGGTGCGAAAAAGTGGTATTAGGGGTGCCACCGCTTGCCACGATGGCCATCTTGTCATCTCCGCTCGCCACCTCGCACCGGTTGGCTGCCTGACCTCTCGCCACGTCGCCGGAGCGGTCCGTGGCGACATCGTCGACGGATCTTGTTGGAGCATGGGCGCAGTGGTGGCTTTGCTGGGCAAGCGCCTTGCCGCTGATCGTTGTCTTGTCGTGCCGGAAGCTTGTCGCCGCGGGTCTTGCCGGACGCGGGCGTCGCGACAAGTTCCTTGAAAACGCCTTGGTTGGCCTTCCCGGCAAGCTCCTCTTGCCGGGGGCAGCACCGCCTTGGTTGGCACTTCAGAAAACTTGCCGGGAAGGACAAGACCCACGCGTCCGGCAGGCCTTGGGGCGGCAAGCTCGCAAGTGCGGCAAGATAACGGCCGCGGCAAGACGCTTGTCAGCGGCAAGGCTGCCACTCTGCACCCGAGCTCAAATAATCCAACGATGTGTCACCCCAGATCGCCCCAGTGGCGAGTCTTTGTGTCAGCTATGCGGTCTTGAGGTGGCGGAGCGACAAGGAGGCCATCGTGGCGATCGGTGGCGCCCTAACGGTCGCTTCCTTGCTTGTTGGGGTGACCAGACGGGCATTAAATGCCCTTGTCCCTACGTCGAGTTAGGTAGGGGACATCTTTGTAGCGATTGTACCAACCTGCGTTTTACCTTTCTACCCTCTCTCTGCTGCCACAGCCGGTGACCCTTAGACTATAAAAAGGAGGCCCATGCAAGCGTAGAAGGGGTTTGGAATTTTTGGGTCCGCAGCGGCTCGGTTCATCCGACGCATCCAGCACCACAGCTTACCCACGCTCTCAAAGCAAGAACAAATACAAACTCAAAGCAGCAGTAGGAGTTTTATCTCTCCGGAGAGCTCCGAAGCCGGGTAAAATCCCGCTGCCGACCTCGATCTGCTCTTTGTCGCCCTCCGCTCCCTTGCGGACTAGAAGGGCCCCCGCCCCATAGGTGCTCGTGTCCCGCAAAACCCCACGACATCTTTGGCGCGCCCGTAGGGGTGGCGTCGAGATTGTGCGAACCTGATCCGGTCTCTGCGCGCGCTACATCAACATCTTCATCGACATTCCACCGAAGAAGAAGACTTCGGAGGTGGCCGCTCCGTCTGCAACTGTCCTACCGCCGCCGGAGCAAACAGGCGGTGGGGTGGACGCCGGCGGAGGAGAAGGCGCCGACGGTGGGACTCGTATCGTCACCCGGTCCAAGGACAAAGCCCCGCAAGGTTCAGCGTCTGCACATCCACCGCACCCCTCTCAGGAGGTGCAAGACCGACAACGCCACGGTGCCCCTAGCACCGTGCTCGCGTTGGAACAAGGCCAAGCTGGTGGGTCGCGGGACGCTCAAGGCCAACATGCACGCCAACACGCTGGCACGAGCGCAGTGCGGTCTCCAGCGACAAGCAGGGGGCTCCCCCCGACAAGTTCTGATTCCGTCAAGGGTGAATCTATGCCACCACAAGAAGAGAAAGTTGGTTACTGGCGGTTACTTTCCGGCAGAGCTCCCCGGAGCCGCCGCCAAGAAGGCCCCCAGGACCAACACAGAAAGCGCTGAGGAGTAGTCTGCTCCGACAAGCCCTAGGGTTTGTTTCGTTGAAGCAGATGCTCCCAACAAGCTGTGTCCCGACACGCTTGCCGAGGAGCATCACGCTCCGGCAGGATCCCAGATCCTTGCTGTAGAAGCGGATGTTCCCGCAGCAGCATTTGGCCTTTAGTCCTTGTTGCCAGACTTGATAGCGATGTGGACTAGGTGTCATTCAAAGAAGCATAGTCTTGCGGAATGCGAGAAGAACGGAAAAGCTAAGTTGCCAAAGTTTGAGCACAGTAAATTTTAAATTTCTAAACTTATATCCCTTGACCGTGCCTTGTATGGAAAACCTGTGCGCGGAGGAATCGACTTCATGACTAGGTTATGCCCTTGATTTGTTTCGAGTCCGCTCAACAATACAAGTGAGCTGCAACTAGCCCGACAAGGTTTCTTGTCGGGCAGCACCGCCAAAGCTGCCGATGTTCCGCACTTTTCAGCAAGTGTGCTTATACCGCAAGTCCCTCAAAGCGTGGGGTAAAAACATACAAGGGATGTAACAGAGTAAAGGATATAACGTAGCAAGCGCTGCCGGAGACAAAGTTATATTACGAAAGTAACTTGTTGCGGCATCGACTAAGTTGTTCTCATAACTAAAATAACGGTGACAAGGAAAGAGAAGAAAGGTACACCGCACTGGTTCCCCAAGCTAGAGTTCTTTGGGGGTCTGCGATACCAAGATTCATCCCGACAAGCCGAGAGTTGCGGGGCCGCGATATCGATAAGTTTTTCGTCCCTCATCATGCATCCTCTTATGGATGGGGAGCGAAGTTATATTCTGGAGCGACCGTGCCTTGTATGAAAAACTCATGCGCGGAGGAATCGCTCAAGTGGCTAAGTTAAGCCCTTGATTTGTTTTCGAGTCCGCTCAACAATACAAGCACGCTGCAACTAGCCCCAACAAGGTTTCTTGCCGAAAGCGAGCGAGTCTTGATGTTCCTTTTCGGCAAGAGTGCTTCATGCCGCAAGTTCCTCAAAGCGTAGGGTAAGAACATACAAGGCATAGAATCAAGTAAAGGATATAACATAGCAAGCTTCCCCTTTTTCATTAAAAAAACATCCCACTCGGGTACAGTCCATAGAGGATGAAAAACATGAAAGAGAGAATTACAAGTTTTAAATGCAGCTAAGGCCCGAAGGCTTACAAATTACAAAGATAAGATGCCCGTAATCTTTTTCCTACCCCTCTTTTTCAGGAGGTAGGTCAAGGAGGCGAGAAGGGCAAAAGGGGCGCCTAGGCGAACTACGGGTGCCAGAAGACACCAAGGGAACATCCCGGAGCCGTCCAGAAGGCTGGATGGTGATGGCGGCGCCGGCGAGCTTCGAGGCAGGCGGCAGGGCGTCGGCCTGCTGTCGAGGGCACCACGCCCTCGTACTCGACTTGACGGCCTTGCCGCCCCCTCTTCCTTCCGCAGCCTCCCTACGCCACGCCCAAGGAGGCGACCGGGGAGTTCAAGGGCAGCGACCGGATGATGGGGTCGCCGTGTGACTTGAGGCGACGCCGACGCCTAGTCGGACCCGCCGCCTCATCGTCGCTGTCGCTCTCCTCCTCGTCACTCTCGCTCGAGAGTCTTCGCTCTCGGAGGAGCTGTCCACGCAAAGATCTCGCCCGGATCTTGGAATCCCGAAGACCTTGACGGAGAGGAGGTCGCCCTCCATTAACTTAAAATGGAGGTAAACCCGCCGTCAGTCTGTGGATCTTGGCGAACGTCTTCCACCCTCGATTAAGATACATCACATTAGAGGTCAGGGGATATAACGCCGACTCACGTGCACCGATCCCACAACCCCTCATGTGCAATCTCGGCGTCTCGGGCGGGTCCAGCTCCATCGCCATAAGCGGAGCTGAAGCCGGAGGCGACGACAGGCGCCCGGCGCAGCTCGACGAAGAACTTCGCAAGGGTCGTCCCAGATGGACCGCCGGAGGAGAGGAACCGCCGGCGGGGGCGAAGCTGACGCGCCGCCCCGTCCGCCTCTTCCCCGGGCACCTCGACCTCGCCCTCGGCCTCGTCCGGGACCACGCCCCCTCCCTCTGCCCCTTGGGGCTGGCTCTGCCACCACGGGCGCGGGATGGGGAGGGATGCGCTGTCTAGCGGCGACCCTCGCCGCCACCGATGAAGGACCAGGTTTCCCTTTCTCCATGGCGAATGAGAGAAAGGGGAGCAGAAGACGAAGAAAGGAGGAGATGAGGAAGTGCCGTTTTCTGCGCTCCCATCTCGCCCTTCTTAAAGGAGCGAGGTGGGGGCTCGGCCGCCCCGCTCGGCGAATCAGGGCAAAGGAAGAGCAGGGGGTGGGGGCCGACCCACTGCCCCCCCTCGTGACGGCCCAGTTTTCCACCTCCACCGCCCACGACCCCAAGCGCATGGGAGCCGCGTGGCGAGGGTGCAGAGCCGAGGCGACAGATGAGGTGACCTCGCCCCGCCCCGTGATCACGGGAATGGGCGCCTCAAATCGCGACGCCACCCACGCCCCACGACGCCGCGATTGACGCGTGCCGTTCTGGAGGCAGCGGTGAATCTGAGCGGATTCGGTTTGGACCCGAGCCGCGCATGCCGTGCAGACTGCTTTTGGGCTGGCCCAACAGCCTTCGGCACCGTGTATGGCCCGAGCCGGGGCTCTGTCGGTGTACTAAAGTAGGGGTACCTTAGTATCCCGAACTTGTGCACTGGCGGTTCTGGCGTCAGCAAGAAGGCTTGCGGCGTCCGCCAAGACCCTCCGTCATTCATATTACGCCATTCAAGAACAAAGTATTAACTAAGAAGACAAGGCCCGGCAAGAGGAGCTTGCGGGAAGGATAAGACCCGGCAAGAGGAGCTTGCGGGAAGGACAAAGACCCGGCAAGAGGAGCTTGCCGGAAGGCCAACCAAGGCACTTGAAAAAAACTTGCCGCGACGCCCACGTCCGGCAAGGCCCGCGGTGGCAAGCTCGTTGGTGCGGCAAAGACAACGGCATGCGGCAAGGCGCTTGCAGCGGCAAGGCTGCCACTCTGCACCCAAGCTCCAACGCATCCAACGCACGTGTCACCCCAGACTATCCGAAGCGCGTGGCGGGCGCCGCAGCTATCTTGGTGCAAGGTGGCAAGCGGAGCCGACAAGGAGGCCATCGTGGCGATCGGTGGCGCCCCTAACGGTCGCTTCCTTGCCTTTGTTAGGCGACAGACGGGCATTAAATGCCCTTGTCCCCCGCCGTCGAGTTAGGTAGGGGACCTTGTTGGTAGCAGTTGTACCAACCTGCATTTTACCTTTCTACCCCTCTCTCTGACGCCACTGTCGGTGACCCCTTAGACTATAAAAGGAGGCCCATGCGCACGTAGAAGGGGTTGAATTTTGGTTCATGCTCGGTTCATCCGCGCATCCAAAGACCACGCTTACCCACGCTCTCAAAGCAAGAACAAATACAAACTCAAAGCAGCTGTAGGAGTTTTATCTCTCCGAAGAGCTCCGAAGCTGGGTAAAATCCCCCGCGCGCTCGACCTCGATCTGCTCTTTGTGCGCCCTCCGCTCCCTTGCCGGACTAGAAGGGGCCCCCTGCCCCATAGGTGCTCGTGTCCCGCAAAACCCCACGACAAATTTTTTATTGTTCCATGCTGTTATATTATCATTCTTGGATGTTTTACAATCATTTTATAGCAACTTTATATCATTTTTTTGGACTAACCTATTGACATAGTGCCCAGTGCCAGTTGCTGTTTTTTGCTTGTTTTTAGTTCGCAGAAAATCAATACCAAACGGAGTCCAAACGCAACAAACCTTTTATGTGTTTTTTTAACCAGAAGACACATGTTTCGCCAAAGAAGTACCAGAGGGGGGCTCCGAGGGGAGCACAACCCACCTGGGCGCGCTTGGGGGCCCAGGCGCGCCCTGGTGGGTTGTGCCCAACTCGGCTGCCTCCCGCACCACCTCTTTGCTCTATAAATTCCCAATATTCCAGAAACCCTATGAGGGTCGACGAAAAACAATTCCAGCCGCCGCAAGTTCCAGAAACCACAGATCCAATCTAGACACCATCATAGAGGGGTTCATCATCCTCATTGGTGCCTCTCCGATGATGCGTGAGTAGTTCATTGTAGACCTACGGGTCCCTAGTTAGTAGCTAGATGTATTCCTCACTTCTTTTGATTCTGAATACAATGGTCTCATGGAGATCTATTTGATCTAACTATTTTTGCAGTGTGTTTGTTGGGATCCGATGAACTTTGACTTTATGATTAGATCTATGTTTTTATCCATGAAAGTTATTTGAGTCTTTTGATCTCTTATATGCATGATTACTTATAGCCTCGTATTTCTTCTTCGAATCTTTGGTTTAGTTAGGCCAACTAGATCGGTTTTTCTTGCCATGGGAAGAGGTGCTTTGTGATGGGTTCGATCTTACGGTGCTCAATCCCAGTGACAGAAGGGGAAATGACACGTATGTACCGTTGCTATTAAGGATAACAAGATGAGGTATATTCCTACATGAATAGATCTTGTCTACATCATGTCATCGTTCTTATTGCATTACTCTATTATTCCATGAACTTAATACACTAGATGCATGCTGGATAGCGGTCGACGTGTAGAGTAATAGTAGTAGATGCAGACAGGAGTCGGTCTACTAATCTTGGACGTGATGCCTATATAATGATCATTGCCTGGATATAGTCATAATTATTTGAAGTTCTATCAATTGCCAAATAGTAATTTTTTTACCCACCGTATGCTATTTTTCTCGAGAGAAGCCACTAGTGAAATCTACGGCCCCCGAGTCTATTTTCTCATCATATATTTTCATATCTATTTTGCTATTTGCCTTTTCATTTGTTTGCCACTTTTATTTTCAGATCTATATTATCAAAAACCCAAAAATACCTCCCTGAATTTTATTTGCTTTTATTTGCATCTATCAATCTACTACAATTTCATCACGTCCACTTGACAATTTCTGGCACCATTACCCGAAAGGGATTGACAACCCCTTTAACATGTCGGGTTGCAAGTATTTGTTCTTTGTGTGTAGGTACCATTTACGTAGTATTGCGTGATTCTCCTACTAGTTCAATAACCTTGGTCTCATCACTGAGGGAAATACCTACAGTTGTTGTGCTGCATCATCCCTTCCTCTTTGGGGAAATAACAACGTAGTTCAAGCCGCATCACTCTTGCATAAAGGTAGGAAGTAAAAGTAAAAGATAGGCCCGTCGCAGAGGGAAGCAGAGGTTGTCATGCGCTTTTTATTTGGATGCACGAAATCTCAATGCAAAAGATTGTCACTTTATATTGCCGCTTGTGATAGAGAACTTTATTATGCAGTTCGTCGCTTTTATTTCTTCCATATCACAAGTTCGTATAAAGCTTATTTTCCTCACACTAAAAGATAGTACATATTTAGAGAGTAATTTGTATTGCTTGCACCGATCACAACTTACTTGAAGGATCTTATTCAATCCATAGGTAGATATAGTGGACTCTCATGGCAAAACTGGGTTAGAGGTTTTTGGGTGCACAAGTAGTATCTCTACTTAGTGCGGATTTTTTGGCTAGCATAGGATGAGAAGCAAGCTCAACATGTTGGAGGATCCATGACAATATAACTTCTATTCAGATATAAGGGAACATAACACATTATGTTGTCTTCCTTGTCTAACATGAACTTATTAGATATAATATTTTAATGAGTGCTAACAATCATGAAAGATGTCCAAGATAGTGTATTTATATGTGAAACGTCTCTTTCTTTATTACTTCCTATTAATTGCAACAATGACCAATACTATGTTTGTCAACCCTCAACAAATTTCATGCATCATACTTCTTATATGGGAAGTCATCACTCTCCAAAAGATTATTATATAATCTTTTTATTTCTTTTATTCATTTTCTTTTCCAAGATCAAAGCAAGAAAACAAAGCCCTCAAATCAATACTAATCTTTATTATATAACTCCCGCACTCGATTACAAAGATAGATCATGAAGCAAAAACTTAAAGATCGGATCATACTAAAGCTTTTATTCTACTAGATCATGACTTAACCAAAAGGATCAAACTAAGATAAACAATAAAGCTAAAGATGTGATGTTGATATGATACCGGGACACCTCCCCAAAGCTTGGCACAAGCCAAGGGGAGTGCCCATACCCATTTACTCAAGTCTCCTTCTTCAGAGGTTGTGGTGATGAAGTTGATGATGTGGGAGACTTGTCCTCCGTCTTCCAAGGCATAGGCTCACCATCGTAGAAAGATGAACGAGTCTCCGGAATCCTCAAATCTATAGGCAAACTCATCCCCTTAAATCTGTATTCATATTCATACTTTTGGTTTTGCAGGTCATACATCTGGGCTTGGAGGTGCTCAGTTTTCTCATGAAGCTTGAAGATGGCTCTCCAATATTATTGTTGTCCAACTTGTGATAATGGGTGAATTCCGTGATCATGGAGTGGTTGGCATTGAGTCCGCGTTCCACCATCCCTTGGCACTTGAAGACGTCCTGCTCCACCGTTTCAACCCTGGCCTCCATGCTTCCGGTCTTCTTTGGCCTTTGAACATCCCGGATGTGAAGCACCCCCTCATGCATCTCAATGGTTTGAGGGTGTTTCATCACCTCCGAAAGGTAGGGGTTGATGACCTTCTCATAGAACTTATGTTGTAGGGTGAAACCCTAGAGGGGATCTTTTCACACTTGGAGGGGGAAAAGGAGGAAGAACACTCAAGAACACAAGGAACAAAACACTCAACCAAACCCAAATATCACATCCACTAGCGTAGCATACTTGAGATCCACAAGATTACATGAACAATTCAAGGAAAATAGCACTAGGTAAGTTCTTCCCACTAGGTGAGGTCTTGATGATGATCTTCTCCAAGAGGAGGCCTTGACAATCCAAAGGATTCTTCCCTAGGTGGGGGCTTGATTTCCAAGAGGAGGGGATACAAGGAGCAAAGCTCAGAAGGTTTTATCTAATACTTTGCTGACCTTCCAAATGAGCTAAGAGATGAGTATATAAAGTCTAGGGATGAAACTTGGAGAAAGAGGGGTACAAAGGACCAAAAAGTCCCTAAAACGCGTGGCCACGGAAGAAGGCTCCGGGCACCCGGACCGGTCAGAGGCCAGCGCCCAGGCGGGACCGGGAACCCGTTGGCGAAGGACCCGGGCACAAGGCCTGGTCAGGGGATGGCGGGCGAGTGGCCGGGCACCCGGGGGTCCCAAGCCGGGCACCTGGTGGCTCTCATGGCTGGCGGGGCATGGGCCGGGCACCCGGGGCGAGCTGGGTGAGGCCCAAGTGGAGGGCCGGGCACCCGGGGCCGGCTGGGGCGCAGCCCAGGCAGAGGCCGAGCACCCGGGGTCGAGGTGGCCGGGCACCCGGGGTGTCTAGGGGTTTGGGCCTCCCCATGTCTTTGAGTCCGGGCACCCGGGGTCCTTCCATCCGGGCACCCGGGGTGTCCAGGAGCTTCTCCCCTTCAATCTTCTTGTTCTCCTCTCCTTTCCCTTGCTCCGCAGATGCTCGAGTCTCCTTCTTCTTCTTCTCACAATCATCTTCTTGGTGCCTGAGGGAGTCCTGGACTAGGGGGTGTCCAGATAGCCGGACTATCATCATCGGCCGGACTCCAAGACTATGAAGATACAAGATTGAAGACTTCGTCCCGTGTCCGGATGGGACTTTCCTTGGCGTGGAAGGCAAGCTTGGCAATACGGATATGTAGATCTCCTACCATTGTAACCGACTCTGTGTAACCCTAGCCCTCTCCGGTGTCTATATAAACCGGAGGGTTTTAGTCCGTAGGACAACAATCACAACAACAATCATACCATAGGCTAGCTTCTAGGGTTTAGCCTCCTTGATCTCGTGATAGATCCACTCTTGTACTACCCATATCATCAATATCAATCAAGTAGGAGTAGGGTTTTACCTCCATTGAGAGGGCCCGAACCTGGGTAAAAACATCGTGTCCCTTGTCTCCTGTTACCATCCGCCTAGACGCACAGATTCGGGACCCCCTACCGAGATCCGCGGTTTGACACCGACATTGGTGCTTTCATCGAGAGTTCCTACGTATGCGTCACCGATAGGCTTGATGGCTCCTTCGATCATCAACAACGACGCAGTCCGGTGAGACTTTTCTCCCGGACAGATCTTCGTATTCGGCGGCTTTTGCTGCGGGCCAATTAAGCAGCCATCTGGAGCGGATCGAAGCTACGCCCACAGCCATCAGTCGATTTGGAAGTCTAAACTTCATGGCTGACATCCGCGCAGACTCGATCTTCGATGGATTCGAGCCACAACCGAGCGCGCCGCACTGTCTCGATGGGCATCATTTAGCTCTGCTGCCGGACAGTGCCCTGGAGGCCGCACATGAGTCCGCTCCGACCCTTAATTCAGAGCCGACCGCGCAGATCGAGGTTGGGTGGCTAGACACCGCCTCGGGGGCTGCAACCTCTACGGCGATGGAGCCGAACACTGACCTTGTCCCTTGCGACGCTCGTGACTCCGAGGTGCCGGACTCCTCACCGGACTCCGAACCTCCTGCGCCCCCTCCAATCGTATCCGATTGGGCGCCGATCATGGAGTTCACCGCTACGGACATCTTTCAACACTCACCTTTTGGCGACATCCTGAATTCGCTAGGTATCTCTCGCTATCAGGAGAGCCCTAGCCAAATTGCGGTCAGGAAGGTTGGGATGCGGATGACGAAGAAATTCAAAACCCACCCACCACCCACTTTGTAGCCACTGTCGACGATCTAACCGACATGCTAGACTATGACTCCGAAGACATCGACGGTATGGACGACGATGCCGAAGACGACCAAGAACCAGTGCCTACGGGGCACTGGAAGACCACCTCGTCATACGACATATATATGGTGGACATCCCAAAGGATGGGAATGGCGAGGAAAAAGCGGAGGAAGACTCCACCAAGAAACAGCCCAAGCGCCGGCGTCAACGGCGCCGCTCTAAATCCCGTCACAGCAAGAATGGAGATTCGGCACGGAGATAACAACACCCCGAGAGTTCGAAGAGAACCCCTCCAAAGCAAGATTGACCTGGACAGAGGGCGGAGAAGCCAGTCCTCATGAGAGAGCGGCAGACGAAGAGGTAGAGGATGATAATTACATGCCTCCCTCCGGAGACGAGGCAAGCCTCAACGACGACGAATTGGTCGTGCCCGAGGATCCTGTCAAACAAGAGCGTTTCAAACGCAGGCTAATGGCCATGGCGAACAGCCTAAAGAAAAAGCAGCAACAACTTAGAGCTGTTCAAGACCTACTAGCCGGCCGGATGGTGAAGTCCTTGCGGCGAGAGTATGAACTCGAGCGCCCCTCCAAAAGCTACCCCAAGCATAAGTTGCTCCCCGATTAGAGGAGGAGGCATATAAACTGCATCACCAGGGCGCACACGGTGACCGACCACCTCGTGGCAGCAATGAGAGGCCTTTAGGCCCCGAGGAGTCTGGACTAGGGGTGTCTGGATAGCCGGACTATCAATATCCGCCGGACTCCCAGTCTGAAGATAGAAGATTGAAGACTCGGCTCGTGTCGGAAGGTACTTTACTTGGCGTGGAAGGCAAGCTTGGCAATCTGGATATGTAGATCTCCTACCATTGTAACCGACTCTGTGTAACCCTAGCCTCTCCGGTGTCTATATAAACCGGAGGGCTTTAGTCCGTAGGACACAACATTACATCTCAACAATCATACCATAGGCTAGCTTCTAGGGTTTAGCCTCATTGATCTCGTGGTAGATCTACTCTTGTACTATCCATATCATCAATATTAATCAAGTAGGACGTAGGGTATTACCTCCATCGAGAGGGCCTGAACCTGGGTAAAAACATTGTGTCCCTCGTTTCCTGTTACCATCCGCCTAGGCGCACAGTTAGGACCCCCTACCGAGATCCGCCGGTTTGACACCGACATTGGTGCTTTCATTGAGAGTTCCTCGTATGCGTCACCGATAGGCTCGATGGGATCTTCGACCATCAACGCTGTCTAGGGTGAGACTTTTCTCCCCGGACAAATCTTCGTATTAGGCGGCTTTGCATCGCGGGCCAATTCTCTTGGCCATCTGGAGCAGATCGAAGCTCGCCCCAGGCGTCGAGTCGGTCCGGAAGCCCTAAACTTCACGGTGATGACCGCGGAGACTTGATCTTGACGGACTCGAGCCACAGACCAAGCGCGCGCCGCTGCGGCGATGGGCATGATCTAGCTCTGCCGCCACGGCTTTGGTGGCCGCTTTTCGAACCCGCTCGGCTATTAGCGGAATCGATCGCCCATGGCGAGGGCGGTGGATAGACGCCGCCTACAGGGGCTTCAAAGATCATCTGGCGATGGGCGAATACCAATCTTGTCCCTGCGAAACTCGTGATCCCGGCGCGGACTCTTCGCGGACTCGAGCCTCCTGCGCCCCTGCCAATTAAGCGGATTAGGCGCGGTTATAAATTCACCGCGCGGACATCTTTCAACACTCGCCTTTTGGCGATATCCTGAATTCTCTGAAACATCTCTCGCTATCGGAGAATCTGGCGGACTATGGCCAAGGCGGTTGGAGTTCGGACGACGAAGAAATTGAGCCCACCCACCACCCACTTTGTAGCCACCGCCGAGATCTAACCGACATGCTAGACTACGACTCGATGACGCCGACACTATGGACGATGATGCCGGAGACGATCGAGACCAGCGCCCACGAGGGCACCGGAAGGCCACCTCGTCATCTGACGTCTACATGGTGGATACCCCAAAAGAAGGGATGGCGAAAAGCGGTGGAGGAAGATTCTTTGAAGAAGCAGCCTAAGCGCCCGCGTCGTGGCGCCGCTCTAAATCCGCCACAACAAGAATGGAGAGTCCGCACGGAGACAATGACACCGGGAAAGTGCGAAGACGATCCCCTCCGCAAGATTCAGCGCAGGAGGGCGCAGAGCAAGCCCATGACAGGCGGCGGGCAGCGGGGTTGAGGCGATAACTATATGCCTCCCTCCGAAGGCAAGCGAGCCTCAGCGATGATGAATTCGTCATACCCGAGGATCCCGTCGAACAAGAGCGCTTGGCGCGGGCTCATAGCCACGGCAAATAGCCTAAAGAAAAGCAGCAGCAGCTTCAGGCTGATCAAGATCTGCTAGCCGATCGATGGACCGAGGTCCTCGCGGTCGAAGAGTACAAACTCGAACTCCCCTCCAAAAGTTACCCAAGACGCAAGCTGCTCCCCCGATTAGAGGAGGAAGCATACATACCTTTATCACCGGCAAGACGACATGGTGACCCGACCACCACGTGGCGCGACAGGAGGCATTCAAGGCCCGGCCAAGACCGTACCCGACATCGATCCGAGTATGAAGCCAAAGGGAGCGCGCGGACTTGCGAGACATCTTGGAGGTCAAAGCAAGGTAATCTAGATCCATCTATGGATCACGTGGGCGCCCTCGACCCACGACGAATACCGTCGCGCCGGACATAACGTCGGCGGGCGAACAGAAAGAACATACGCTCCCTCGAGCTGCGTCGCGATATTGCTCAATCTGAGGCGCCGCACCCGTTATGCTTCCTTGATGAAGTAATGGATCACGGATCCCGAAGGGTTCAAACCCGTGAACATCGAATCTTACAATGGTACAACAGACCCAGCGGTGTGGATCGAAGATTATCTTCTCCACATCCATATGGCCCATGGTGACGATCCGCACGCCATCAAATATCTCCCTCAAGCTTAAGGACCATCTCGGCATTGGCTTAACAGCCTGCCCATGAGTCGATTGGGTGTTGGGAAGACACGAGGCCGCGTTCCTTGATAACTTCCAAGGTACATACGTGCGACCACCGAGCGCCCGATGACCTAAGCCACATTATTCAGCAGCGGACAAATCGGCGGACAGTTACGGACATGGTTCTTGACGAAGAAAAATCAAATCGTCATTGTCCGGGATCGGAGGCCCTCGCAGCCTTCAAACACAACATCCGGACGAATGGCTAGCCCGGCACCGAGGCGGGAGAAGCGAAATCCATGGCAGCCCTCACATCGTTAATGACCGCTTTTTTGCGGAGAGGATAGCTGGCTAGCCCGCAGCAATAATCTCCGCAAAAATTCAGCAGCCGGACTCCAAGGACAATCACGGCGAGTCACGTCGAATCAAAAACAAACGCCATACTAACGGCGGCGACAAAGAGGATCGACAATCAATGCGGATTCCGAGGCTCCAAACCGGTCAGCGGAAGAAGCCATTTAAAAGAACAACTCGGGCCGTCAATGCGGGACAGAATACTCGACCGCTCATGCGGATACATGGCACCCCGAAAAGCCAGCTAATCACACCAATAGAGATTGTTGGGTGTTGAGGCGGTACAGCAAGTTAATTGCGAACACAATGACAAGGGCTAAATAAGCGGCGACGAGGAAGAGACCGACGGCGCCCGAACAACGAGAGGGCGAAGGGTTTCCCCGCAAGTGCGGACGGTGAATATGATTCTGCGACCCATATACCCAAGAGGGAGAGGAAGCGCGCACTCTGGGGCGTCTATGCGATGGAGCCAGTCGCCCAGTTCAACCCATGGTCCTCTGTCCGATCACTTTCGATCGGCGAGACCATCCGACTAGCATACGCCATGGCGGATTCGCGCGTGGTCCTAGACCCAATCGTCGATGGATTTCACCTCACAAGAGTCCTGATGGGCGGCGGTAGCAACTGAACCTGCTTTATCGGGACACGGTCGCAAAATGGGCATAGACCCATCGAGGATCAAACCTACTAAGACAACCTTTAAAGGTGTCATCCCGAGTGGAAGCCAACTGTGCAGGCTCACACACTGGAAGTGGTCTTGGATCCCGGATAATTTCGAGCGAAGAGTTAATCTTGATATAGTCCCGTTCCGTGGCGGCTATCATGCCCTGCTTTCGGACGTGCAGCGTTGCAAAGTTCAGCGCAGTGCCGCATTATGCATACCTAAAGCTCAAGATGCGGGCCCTCGCGGAGTTATCACGGTCAATGGGAATACGGGCGCTCCCTCCGAGCGGAGGAACATCTGCAATGCTCTCGCGCGAAGTCTGAGCAGCCTTCTCGGCAATTCTCTAGTCCGGCAATTAAAAGCGGATGCATCAAAGCGTGCCCGAGCAACACTAACCAAGACCACTGGCGCGATCGGACCGCAGCGTAGTAATCGGCCCCCACCCTCGCCCGCGTATGATCACAAGAATAACACTCGCGTACATCATTATGCTTTGGAGATACCATGGGCGCGGGGAGGGCTTAACCTCAAGGATTGAAGAGTGCGGCTCGACCACACCGGGCTCGTGCTAAGCGCCCCATTGGTTTTATTTTTATCTTTTCTTTTTATATATGCAGGACTCTACCAAATAGAAGCCACTGCCTCGACGGCGAACTTGCCGAACTCACGATACAACAATCGAGGGATTAAAGAAGGCTGCATTTAACACTCGGGTGGTCTCCGTTATGAGCATTAAATTCAATTACATACACCAAGTCTGCAGCTTATCCCTGGAGGGGGACATGTTAATTTAGTCCGAATCCCTTGCTTACCGCACTATTTGTACCAGTCCGCTCTATTAGCAGACCTTCTTTCATAAACAACGCAGCATTCCCTTCTTGCAAGTACATTACTTTTTCATTGCAATTGTGTTATCTTTTATATGTGTTCATTATATGACATATTGCACCCGTATATTTTGGTACGGCCGAATACACCAGGGGCTTCTGTTCCCCATATTACGGTGTGATTAAGTCCGAACACTTTCACAAGTGCGGCACCCCGAACTTATAGCATTATATGAATCAGCTCCGAATCATGTCTTGGGTCAATAGTTGGGTTTGCCCGGCTCCTATGTTTTGGTACCTTCGTTCCGTTCCGTCGGCTAAGGTAGCACTAGGAGAACCACTGCGATTGCGCCCGGTTGAGCCGGGTTAACGCCTCGATGGAAAGCTAAAAGCGGCGGCATGATAAGGCGAGGCTGGTCATTGTTCGAGAGGTCTTTTCGGGTCCCTAAAGACTCATGCCGCTTGAGCGAAGTTCGGATGATGTCCGATGAAGGCGTGGATAGCGCCCGATTCGGTCTTCGAATACCGAGGCTTCACCAAATTTAAAATTATAGAATTCTATGGCTAAGTGAGAGTGTTCAAGCATTATAAGTCCGGTCGCCTTGTTACGTCGTGTTGGCGCCTCCTAGATGGACCCAAAGATGGGAACAAGAGTGCTCAAGTTTATCACCAAACACCCCAGCACTTTCGTGGCTTGGGGGCTGATGCCAACGACTTGCCATCTCTCGATTTAACAAGCGGCCGCCTGAAGGTAATATTTTAAATTCAACAAAGCGTTGCTCATGGCGCATATAAACGAAGTTTTGGCGCCTGCAGGATAAACACACAATGAGTTCACTCAAGGATTACATTAAAGGGGCACTCATCGCGATATCGCGGGCTCCTTCAGACAACTTTATAATATCGCTCCGTGACGGTGCTCCTTGCCCGGCGGCGGCGATCCGTGAGCTTCTCGCATCTAGCTTGCCCCATTGCACCTTTATGCGGGCAAGGGCTCGACGAGCGCCTTCAATGCAAAGCGGATCGCTTGATCACATCCAGCCTCGGGCGCATCAACTAGCCGCCGCACTAGGCCAAAGTAGCTGCCGGGCATGGCCTGCCGACCACTGACCGGATGTGAGGCCCTTCATGGCCTCCTCGGCTACCTTGTGGAGTTCGACCACTGCTTAATTTGTCGCTTGAAAACACGGATGGCGGCCTCGGCATCTTGAGACCAAGACCTTCTCCGTTGAGCTCCCCTCCTCGCCACGATAGAACGCAGCGGCATCGACGGCGCGCACTGGCTGCAGATCTGCAAATGCCCCGAGAGCTCCGAATTGGGTAAGTATCCGATAATTTACATTAACATGCTTGCTCTACATGAAAAACGCCTTACCCTGCTATCTTCTTCATGTCCTCTATTTCCATATGGGCCCTCTGGCCTCGGCCTTAGCGGATTGGCACTTTCGAGAGCGAGGCAAGCTCGGACTCTCGAGTCTTGAGTCACGCTCCAAACTCTCATGCTTTTCATGAGAGCAGGAGCTCTTGCGAACTTCCGCCACCAGCGCCGCTTGCTTTTCTCGCTCAGTCCGTTCCGTGGCCGCATTGCGTTCGGCCACGGACACGACATCCTTCAGGGCTGCCACCTCAATAGTGGCCCCTGCATCGCACATATTATCCTTGTTAATCTTGTTCGCAACCAAAACCCTTTTCTGTAAGGTGCATATTTAAAGTGGTGTTATTCACCTTCTTTTTCCTTGAGCTGCCTCTTGGCATGGCCGAGCTCTTGCTCCGACCGCTCAAGGTCCTTCTTCAGCGCCTCGACCTCCGCTGTTAATGCGGCGGAGGTCAACAGCGCAGCCTGCAAACCCATATTGACATATTTTAGAAACCCTGCGTATATCTTGTTAAAGATCCTCGGTCCGCTTTTCTTTCCGAACACGGACTAAGCATCGAGACTCTTGTCTATCTTGGTATTATATTACTTTATTTTAACCTTCTTACCTCAAAGCCTGTTAGAAGGCTGTTGCGAGGCTTCGGTCAGCCCGCCCTTGGCAGCTGGACCTTCTCAATCACCGCACTCATGAGAGTGCGGTGTTCTTCGATGGAGGCCTTTGGCGCCTCCGGCGAGTGTCCGTGCCTCGGTTGGGCGGAGGCCGCCCGGCGTCCGCGATCTTGCCCTCTCTTCGAGGGGCTGCTTGCGGACCACGGAACCGCTCGGAGTTCGGCGTTGAGTCCGGCACAAAGTCCGGGGGGCCACCTGACGGCGCCTCCGGAGCCTCCTCCTGGCGCGCGCCCCTGTGGGATTCCGCCTCGTCGTCCTCAGCGCGTGGGGTAGAGGCAGCCGGGATGGAATTTACATTCGACGGCGCCAACGACCCGCTCATCGAGTTGGGAAAGTCGTCACCGGCCGGACTAAGGAAACAATGCGACATTAGAAGGACACTGCGTGACATACTATAATACGGCATATGAATAATCCGGATACTTACGATCTTGCCGGACGCCGGGCCCTTGGAGGCCACTCTTCCTCGCCAACAACGATGTTGGCGAAACTATCGAGGATAGTTCTCCCCTCTTGGACCCTTGGCCGCCCGATTGGGAGGCCTTCCTCTTCTTCTCTCCTCCTCCGGGAGAGTACTCCTCCTCCTCCTCATCTTGAGGAGGAGTCCTCGTCGTCGTCGTCGGACACTTGATTCGCAGAACTCTTTCGAGTCCCGCATGCCACCTCTTGGCCTTCTTCTCGGCACCACGTGCGGTGCGGAACCAGCAACCTGCTAAATGGGCGTTCACTTGGTTCTTCGGCATGGGAGCCGGATGATAAGCAGCTCGGCCTTCTCCATCCATTCCTGTCAAAGGAAGAGGCAGATTAAAAACCTCACTAGAGTCAATCTAATTACTACAAGTGTCCCGTAATGGGGTTGAATCACTTACCCCGTCAGTCGGAGACTGCAGGCTGAATCCGCGGTCTTGATCGCGGATCGGTGCATCACGCTCTTGAACAGCACCCTCCGAGCGCCTTCATGTTGTATCGAAGAGCCCGCTTAACGTCTGGTGCTGTTCGGATTAAACTCCCACAGATTAAATGCCCTTTCTTGGCATGGGAGAATTCGCGGGAGGAGCATGACTGGACCACGTCGAGGCCGAAGCCCATTGCTCACCGGCTTCTTGATGCAGGTTCAAGTCCGTCACCTCCACGGGTCACCCATTGCAAGCCCTTCTCTTTCCGGGAGGTGAGCTGCGTGGGATTCCAGATCTAAATTCGGGGCCGCCGCCCATGTAGGCTTGCGCGGCTCGGTGATATAGAACCACGCCGATTGCCACCCCTTGACGGAGTCGACGAAGGTCCCTTCTAGCCAAGGGCGTTGGGCGGCTGCCCAACATAGCGCCTCCGCATTCCGCTTGCGTCCCCTTCACAACCTTCGCTTGACATTGAAGGTCTTGAGCCACAGCGAAGTGGGGCGGATGTAGAAAGGCCTCACACCTGGCGATAAACGCCGAGATATTGAGGGCGAAGTTGGCGCCGGATCGTGGAAATCCAGGCCGTAATAGAACATGATCCCGGACGAATGGATGGAGCGGAAAGCCCAGATCCGCGGAGGAAGTGGGGAAGGAAAACAACCCTCTCGTGAGGTCACAGGGGTAGGAGCGAGGCTGCCCGCGTCGGGCGGCCGATGCGCGATGTTTCGGAAAGGTATCCGCGTCGCGCAGCTGGTGATGTCCTCCTCCTTGGCGGTGGAGGCCATCCACTTGCCTCCCCTCCGGACATGTTCGGAGAAGGGTCGGCGGAATCTTGTGACTTGAGCGTTGGAGCTTGGGTTCGCGAGGATGGATGAGCAAAGGAGGAAGAAGGCATAGGTGAGAAGGTAAATCCTTATCCCTTATATATAGGCGGACAAAACTATCGTCCCTCACCGGCCGATAAAACTCGCTTATCCCCAAAGCGCCACCATCAATGGCGCGGTTGGGTTCTACCTGCGTATTGATGAGAATCCGGAAAAAGGGAACACGATCTACCTTGACGGGACATGCCAAGAAAACTGCCGCTAAGCGTGCGAAGTGGTACAAGATAATTTAAACAAGGGCTTGGTGCGGTGTGATGCCATGCCGCATATCGTCGGCGATTGGATCGGTGTATATGTTTTATTCTCTCTACGTTTGGAATGTGGAAATTATTTTGCGAGCGGACACTATCCCGGTGTTCATTATCCTCTTCGGATTATTCAAGGAAGGAACCTGCCTTGCAATGCGAAACATTATGCCGCCGGACTTATCGCCATTGAAGACTGGTTCGAGGGCTCTTGAGGAGTCTGGACTAGGGGTGTCCGGATAGCGGACTATCAATATCCGCGGACTCCCGGACTACGAAGATAGAAGATTGAAGACTCGGCTCGTGTCGGGCGTACTTTACTTGGCGTGGAAGGCAAGCTTGGCAATCTGGATATGTAGATCTCCTACCATTGTAACCGACTACTGTGTAACCCTAGCCTCTCCGGTGTCTATATAAACCGGAGGGCTTTAGTCCGTAGGACACAACATTACATCTCAACAATCATACCATAGGCTAGCTTCTAGGGTTTAGCCTCATTGATCTCGTGGTAGATCTACTCTTGTACTATCCATATCATCAATATCAATCAAGCAGGACGTAGGGTATTACCTCCATCGAGAGGGCCTGAACCTGGGCAAAAACATTGTGTCCCTCGTTTCCTGTTACCATCCACCTAGACGCACAGTTCGGGACCCCCCTACCCGAGATCCGCCGGTTTTGACACCGACACCCCCCATTAGAACCGTACCCCGGCATCACTCGAAAAGCACAAGGCCACAGGGGAACACTCCGGACTTACGAGATATATTGGAGGATAAGGCAAGACAATCAAGATCGATCTACGGATCGCGTGGGCGCACCATGGCACGCGACGACAACCGTCGCGCCGGACACAGCAAGTCCGGCCGGGCTGAACACAGTAGACAAAGCTCGTTTGAGCTACGTCGTGATATAGCCCAATATAGAGGCGCCGCACACCCACTATGCTTCATAGATGAAGTAATGGATCATCAAATCCCCGAAGGATTTAAACCCGTGAATACTGAATCCTACGATGGCACAACAGACCCCGCGGTTTGGATCGAAGACTATCTCCTTCATATCCACATGGCCCGCGGTGACGATCTTCACGCCATCAAATATCTCCCACTCAAGCTTAAAGAACCAGCTCGGCATTGGCTTAACACTTGCCGCCAGAATCAATTGGGTGTTGGGAAGACACGGAAGCCGCATTCCTTGACAACTTCGGGGGCACATATGTGCGACCATCGAGCGCCGATGACCTAAGCCACATAATTCAGCAGCAGGCGAATCGGCGAACAGTTCGGACACGGTTCTTAACATAGAAAAATCAAATCGTCGACTATCCGGATGCGAGAGGCCCTCGCAGCCTTCAAACATAACATCATGACGAGTGGCTTGCGGCACCTAGGGCAGTAAAGCCGAAATCCATGGCAGCCCTCACATCACTTATGACCCGCCTGGCGGAGAGGACAATGGCTAGCCCGCAGAACAACCTCGGCAAAAATTCGGCGGTCCGGATACCAAGGACCCGAAATGGCAGGTCGCGTCGCAACAAAAAACAAACGCCACGTTAACAGCGATACCACGAGGATCGGCGATCGACACGGATTCGAGGCTCTAAACCGGTCGTGAAAAGCCATTCAAAAGAACTACTCGGGTCCATCCAATTTGGACCGAATACTCGACTGCTCCTGCCAGATACATGGCACCCCCGAAAAGCCAGCTAATCACACCAACAGGGATTGTTGGGTATTCAAGCAGGCAGGCAAGTTAATTGCCGAAAACAATGACAAGGGGCTGCATAGCGATGATGAGGAAGAGATCCGGTCGCCGAACAATAGAGGACAGAAGGGTTTCCCCCCACAAGTGCGGACGGTGAACATGATATACGCAACTCACATACCCAAGAGGGAGCGGAAGCGTGCGCTCAGGGACGTATACGCGATGGAGCCAGTCGCCCCAAAGTTCAATTCATGGTCCTCCTGCCCGATCACTTTTGATTGAAGGGACCACCCCACTAGTATCCGCCACGATGGATTTGCCGCATTGGTTTTAGACCCAATCGTCGATGGATTACACCTCATTAGAGTCCTGATGGACGGCGGCAGCAGCCTGAACCTGCTTTATCGGGATACGGCGCAAGATGGGCATAGACCCTCAAGGATTAAACCCACAAAGACGACCTTCAAAGGCGTCATACTGTGTAGAGGCCAATTATACGAGCTCGCTTACATTGAAGTGGTCTTGGATCCCGGATAACTTTCGAAGCGAGGAGTTAATCTTCGATATAGTCCCGTTCCGCAGCGGCTATCATGCTCTGCTCGGGCGAATCGCGTTCGCAAAGTTCAACGCGGTGCCGCACTACGCATACCTCAAGCTCAAGATGCCAGGCCCTCGAGGAGTCATTACGGTCAACGGAAACACTGAATGCTCACTCCGAACGGAGGAACACACAGCGTCTCTCACGACAAAAGTAGAGAGCAGCCTCTTAAGGCAATTCTCGAATCCGGCCATTAAGCGACCGGACATGGCCAAACGCGCCCGGAGTAATTTACAACAAGACCACTTGGCACGTTTCGAGCACGTGTAGCAATGCAGCCCCAACCCCAGCCCTCACAAAATTGCAAGACTGGTCCTTCGCGTACATAATTACGCTCTGGAGATACCATGGGCACAGGGGGAGGGGCACGACCACAACAGGCCCAGAGTGCGGCTCAACCACACCAGGGGCTCCCAAGTGTGTCATCCTTCTTCTTTTTTTATTTTTATTTTCTTATCCACAGGACTCCACTTACTAGAGGGCCTGTCCGGCAGTAGACCTGCCGAACTCACGATGCAACAGCCAGGGAAGGAGAAAGGCTACAACGAACACTCAGGTGGTCTCCATTACGAGCATTAAATCTGTTTAATACACCATTCCGCAGCCTACCCCTGGAGGGGGACATGTTTAATAGTCCAATCCCTTGCTTACCACACTATTTGTATCGCTCTGCATTCATGGCAGTATTTCTGGAATAAACAATGCATCGCTTTTTGCTTATAATTGCATTTCTTTCTTATACATATGTTCATTTATGACATGTTGCATCCAGACACTTTAGTGCGGCTAAACACACCGAGGGCTTAAGTTCCCCACATTACGGTGTGATAAGTCCAACACTTTCACAAGTCACGGCACTCAACTTATAGCATTATATGCATCGGCTCGAATCATGTCTTGGGTCAATAGTTGGGTTTACGGCTCCATGTTTTGGTACCTTACGTTACATTGTATCACTAAGGTAGCACTTGGAGAACCACGCGATTGCGCCCGGTTGAGCTGGGCGAGTGCCTCGATGGAGAAAGCTAAAACGGCCGTCATGATACAAATGCGAGCTGGTCGCTATTCGCGAGGTTTTTTCAAGTCCCTAAAGACTTATGCCGCTTAGAGCGAGGAACCGGCTTTGTCCGGCCCAGGCGTGGATAGCGCCCCGAACTCGGTCTTCTGAACACTAGGGGCTTCACCGAAATTTAAAATTATAGAATTCTATGGCTAAGTGAGTGTGTTCAAGCATTATAAGTCCGGTTGCCTCGTTCATTGGGTTGTGCGCCTCCCTAGATGGACCCAAACATGGGAACAAGAGCGCTCAAGTTTATCCCGAACACCCCAGCACTAGTGGCGTGGGGGCTGAAGCCAACGACTTGCCATCTCTCAAATTTGATAAACGGCCGCACAGAAGGTGATATTTTAAATTAACAAGCGTTGCTTAGCGCATATGAACAAAAGTTTTCAGCGCACAGGATAACAAAATGCGAGTTTACTCAAATATTACATCTTTGGAGCACTCACCGCAATCATGCGGCACCCTTCAGACACTCTTATAATACATTCGGCGTGCGATACTCCTTGCCCGCTGGTGGCGCGTCTGTCACAAGCTTCTCGGATCCATCCCGCCCCAGTGCACCTTTGCACGGGCAAGGGCCCGACGGGCACCTTCAATGCAGGTGGATTGCTTGACGACTTCAACCCAGGGACACTCATCCACCAGCTGCCCCACCAGGCCAAAGTAGCTCCCAGGCATGGCCTCCCCAGGCCATTGCCGAACTATGAGGCCCTTCATGGCCTGTTCGGCTACCTTGTGGAGCTCGATCAGCTTCTTCAGCTGGTCGCTAAGGGGCACCGGATGTCCGGCCTCAGCATACTAAGACCAGAAGACCTTCTCCGTCGAGCTCCCCTCCTCAGCCCGGTAGAAAGCGGCAGCGTCGGATACGCTGCGGGGCAAATATGCGAACGCTCCTGGAGAGCTCTGAATTCGGGTAAGTAATAGGTAATTCACATTCACATGCTTGCTTTGCATGAAAAATGCCTTACCCGCCGCTATTTTCTTCAAATCCTCGATTTCCCGGAGGGCTTGTGGGCTTCGGCCTTAGCGGCTTTGGCACTCTCAAGAGCCGACGCAAGCTCGGACTCTCGAGTCTTCGAGTCACGCTCCAAACTCTCGTGCTTTTCCATGAGAGCCTGGAGCTCTTGCTGTACCGCCGCCACCCGCGCCTCCTACTTCTCTCGCTCGGCTCGTTCCGCGGCCGCATTGCCTTCGGCCGCGGACACTACCTCCTTCAGGGTCGCCACCTCGTTTGTGGCCCCTGTAGTACCCACGTTATCCTTGTTATTTCTCTTGCAACCAAATCCTTTTCTGTATGGTACAACTTTAATATGGTGTTACTCACCTTCCTTGTCCTCGAGCTGCTTCTTGGCACGGCCAAGCTCGCTCTCGGACCGCTCCAGGCTCTTCTTCAAGGTATTGACTGCCGCAGTCAGTGCGGCAGAGGTCAGCAGCGCAGCCTACAAACCCATATTGACATATTTTTTAGACTCCTGCATATACCTTTTTTAGATCCTCATCCGCTTTTGTTTCGTAACACGAACCGAGCATCGGGGTTACCGTCTATGCGGTATTATATTACACATCTTAAAATTCTTACCTCAAAGCTCGTTAGAAGGTCATGCTCTGCGAGGCTTCGTCCACCCCACTTTTGGCGAAGCTGAACCTTTTCAATCACCGCACTCATGACAAGTCGGTGTTCTTCTTTGATGGAAGCCCCGTTGAGCGCCTCCAACAAGATATCCGGCGCCTCTAGTTGGACGGAGGCCGCCGGCGTCACAGTCTTGCCCTTCTTACGAAGGGGCCGCTCGCCGGACTCCGGAATCACTGCGCAGTTCAGTGCGGAGTCGGTCATAAGTCTGAGAGGTCGCCTGCGGCACCTCCGGGCCTCCTCCTCTGGCGGGTCCTTCCGGGATCCCACCTCGGCGTCGTCAATGTCACGGGGTGGGCGGCGGGGATAGAATCCACATCCGGCGTATTCCAAGGACCCGCCGATAAAGCGGGAAGATCGCCCTGGCGGACTACAGGTTGTATGCAGCGTTAGAGACACCGTGTGGCAAAAAGAAAATTATAAATCATCTAGGAGTCCGGATACTTACAATCTACGCCAGGGCTTGGCCCTTGAGGCCACTCCTCGTTGCCGCCAACGCGTTGGCGGAGCAGTCCGGGGAAGGATCCTTCCTTCTTGGACCCTTCGCCTCCCTCGTTGGGAGGCCTTCCTCTTCTTCTCTCCCGGGAGAGGCCTCTTCTTCTCCTCCTCGTCTTCGGGGGAGGAATCCGCCTCGGAGTCATCGGACGATGAGTCCGATATCACCTGACGCCGGGAACTCCTTCGGGTTCCCGTGGCCTTCTTCTTGGCCTTCTTCTCCCACACCACGTAGTGCGGGACCAGCAGCCCGTCAAACGGGTGTCCGCTGGAGTCTTCAGAAGGGAGCCGACGGTTTACTGTCCGGACGTCTTCTGCTAGTCCTGTTAAAGGCATTGGGAGTTTAGATCCCACATGGAGTCAAACTATGGAAAAAAATGAGTGTCCCATAAAGGATGACATAGCTTACCTCGCCGGCCGGGCGCTGCGTGCTAAATCCGCGATCTTCGGTCGCGGATCCGGGAGCTTCAGCACCCTTGAACAGCACCTCCGTGCACCTTCAGACGTCGTGGTCAAGAGCCCGCTCAAGGTCCGTGTCAGGCCGGATCAAACTCCCACAAATTGAAGGCCCGTTCTTTGGCGGGGAGAATCCGCGACGACGAGCATGACTGGATCACATTGACAAGCTTAAGCTTCTTGTTCACTAGGGTCTCAAGACAGGATGGAGTCCGGTCAGCTCCTCGAACTACCCCATAGCAAGCCCTTCTCTTTCCAGGAGGTGAGCTGCATGGGGATGCCAGATCTGAACTTGGGGGCAGCTGCCCATTTAGGGTCACGCTGGCTCGGTGATGTAGAACCACCCCGATCGCCACCCTTTGATGGATTCCACGAAGGCACCTCGAGCCAAGTGACGTTGGGCATTTTGCCCACCATGGCGCCTCCGCACTCCGCTTGCTGCCCTTCACAACCTTTGGCTTGACATTGAAGGTCTTTAGCCACAAGCGAAGTGGGGCTGGATGCAGAGGAAGGTTTCGCATTACCCACGATAAACGCCGAGATGTTGAGGATGAAGTTTGGTGCCAGATCGTGGAAGTCCAGGCCGTAGTAGTACATGAGCCCCCGGACAAAGGGGTGAAGTGGGAAGCCTAGTCCGCGGAGGAAGTGGGGAAGAAATACGACCCTCTCATGGGGCCTTGGGGTGGGGATGAGCTGCCCCTCGTCGGGCAGCTGGTGCGCGATGTCGCTGGACAGGTATCCGGCACTGCGCAGCTTCTCGATGTGCCCCTCCGTAATGGAAGAGGCCATCCACTTGCCTCCCGCTCCGGACATGGCTAGAGGAGGTTGAGGTGAGATGAGTGGACTTGGGCGCTGGAGCTCGAGTGCGCGGAGATGGATAAGCAAAGGACGAAGAAGGCGTGGTTGGGTTACCCACGTCCGTATTGATGGGAATCCCAGAATAAGGTGAACACGATCTCTGCTTCGACAAGACGTGCCAAGGAAACCGCTTCGCTAAACGCGCTGAGGTGGTATAATAAAAACAATTCAAATAAAGGCTTGGTAGTGGTGTGACGTCACGCCACAAAATACGTCAGCAAATTGAACTTTTGTAAATATTATTCTCTCTACGGTGGTACGTGGAATTTATTTTGCAGAGCCGGACACTATCCTGGTGTTCACAATCTTCTATGAATTATTCGGAGGAGGAAACCGCCTTGCAATGCCGAAGACAATATGCGCGCCGGACTCGTCGTCATTGAAGCCTGGTTCAGGGGCTACTAAGGGAGTCCTGGACTAGGGGGTGCTGGACTATCATCATCGGCCGGACTCCAAGACTATGAAGATACAAGATTGAAGACTTCGTCCCGTGTCCGGATGGGACTTTCCTTGGCGTGGAAGGTAAGCTTGGCAATACGGATATGTAGATATCCTACCATTGTAACCGACTCTGTGTAACCCTAGCCCTCTCCGGTGTCTATATAAACCGGAGGGTTTTAGTCCGTAGGACAACAATCACAACAACAATCATACCATAGGCTAGCTTCTAGGGTTTAGCCTCCTTGATCTCGTGGTAGATCCACTCTTGTACTACCCATATCATCAATATCAATCAAGCAGGAGTAGGGTTTTACCTCCATGGAGAGGGCCCGGACTTGGGTAAAAACATCGTGTCCCTTGTCTCATGTTACCATCCGCCTAGACGCACTGTTCGGGATCCCCTACCCGAGATCCGCCAGTTTTGACACCGACAGTGCCTAAGAATGCATAGCACGTCATGTTGAGGTAGAACCCAATTCTCATGTGAAACCGAAGGAAACTCGAAGAGGATAGAATTGACCTCATTCTCAATGTTGCGTACGCGTGCTCTTGTCATTGATCCCCTCGGTTCTTGCGGTGGTGATGGAGTGTCGGTGAGGGTAATCGAGGGATGCTGCGCATCAACTTGTCCTTGGGGGCACTTGGAGACATCATGGCGATCTAGATCTGTCAGAAAAATAGCTCGAAAGAAGAACAGAGGACATGGTCGTGATACGGTGGTCAAAAGCTTCGAGAAATTATATAATGATTTTTTACTGTGAAAAACAAGTAATCTGGGAGAAAATAGAGTCCGGATGGCACACGAGGTGGCCACAAGCTCGGGAGGCGCGCCCAAGGGGTAGGGCACGCCTCCTAGGCTTGTCGCCTGCTTGTGTGCTTTTCGGGTTACTTTTTATTTTCCTAATTTT
This sequence comes from Aegilops speltoides, assembly GCA_021437245.1. Lineage (NCBI taxonomy): Eukaryota > Viridiplantae > Streptophyta > Magnoliopsida > Poales > Poaceae > Aegilops > Aegilops speltoides. Next base: position 236,171,923 of record CM038143.1, read on the forward strand.
TTAAATATTCCAAAACAGAGTAAAATTGCCTTTGTGGACCATTTGGACTTAGTTTACTTGCCTTATCACATACCTATTCCTTTTCAGGGTTCCGGAGCGTTCTGAAAAGTTTCCTTTATGTATTCCTCCGGTGTTATCGAATGAATAATGTTAGTCTAAAAATTTATTGGCATACCTGAGATATAATGTTTGATTCTTCGCCACCTTCAGGTTATTGCCTTCGGTGTTGTTCATATTGATGGCACCGAAACGATAGAATTATTTGATAACGTACGATCCTTCCCATTTAGAGAGAAGTTTTCCTGCAAAAAATCTTAAATGAGAATTGTATAGCAAGAGATGGTACCTATATTAAATTCCCACTTTTCTCTTCTTTTGTCATGCCATCTTTTGACTTTCTATTCAAACAATTTAGCATTTTCATAAGCTTGGGTTCTCCATTCATCAAGTGAGTTAATATCAAATAACCTCTTTTCACCGACAAGTTTGAAATCATAGTTGAGCTCTTTAATTGCCCAATAAGCTTTATATTCTAGTTCAAGAGGTAGGTGACATGCTTTTCCATAAACCATTTTGTATGTAGACATACCCATAGGATTTTTATAAGCAGTTCTATAAGCCCATAATGCATCATCAAGTTTTCTAGACCAATTCTTCCAAGATCTGTTAACAATATTTTGCAATATCAGTTTTATTTCCCTATTACTTAATTATACTTGACCACTAGGGGTGATAAGGAGATGCAATTCTATGGTTAACATCATATTTAGCAAGCAATTTATGGAAATCACCATGAATAAAATGTGAACCACCATCAGTCATTAAATATCTAGGGACTCCAAACCTCAGGAAAATAACTTTTTTAAGCATTTTAATGGAAGTGTTATGATCAACACTACTAGTTGGAATAGCTTGTACCCACTTAGTAACATAATCAGTATCAACCAAAATATGTGTACACCCTTTAGAGGAAGGAAAAGGTCCCATATAATCAAATCCCCAAACATCAAATGGTTCAATAACAAATGAATAATTCATAGGCATTTCCTGAAGTCTACTAATGTTACCAATTCTTTGACATTCATCACAAGACAAGACAAACTTACGAGCATCTTTGAAAAGATTAGGCCAATAAAAATCAGATTGCAATACCTTGTATGCAGTTCTGTCTCCAGCATGGTGTCCTCCGTAAGGCTCGGAGTGACACTTCCGTAGGATTTGTTCCCGTTCATGCTCGGGTATACAATGTTTAATAATACCATCTTCTCCTTCTTTATAAAAGTGTGGGTCATCCCAAAAGTAATGTCTTAAATCATAGAAAAACTTTTTCTTTTGTTCGTATATGAAACTAGGTGGTATAAATTTAGCAATAATATAATTAGCATAGTTAGCATACCAAGGAGTACTACGAGAAGAATTTATAAATTGTTCATCAGGAAAGCTATCATCAATAGGTACTGGGTCATCAAGAATATTTTCTAACCTAGACAAGTTGTCTCGTATTGGATTTTCAGCTCCTTTCCTATCACTAATATGTAAATCAAATTCTTGTAGCAAGAGAACCCACCTAATGAGTCTAGGTTTAGCATCTTCCTTTTCCATAAGGTATTTAATAGTAGCATGATCAGTGTGAAAAATTACTTTCGTATCAACAATGTAAGATCTAAATTTATCACAAGCAATCGAACTGCTAAAAATTCTTTTTCAATGGTACCATAGTTTCGTTAGGCACTATCTAGAGTTTTGCTAGCATAATGGATACCATTTAATTTCCTATCAACTCTTTGTCCTAGAACAACACAAACAACATAATCACTTGCATGACACATAATTTCGAAGGGTAGGTTCCAATCAAGTGGTTGAACAATATGTGCAGAGATTAAGGCTTTTTTAAGTATTTCAAAGGCTTCTACACAATTATCAACAAAAACAAATGGAACATCTTTTTGCAAAAGATTAGTAAGAGGCCTAGAAATTTTAGAGGAGTCTTTAATAAATCTCCTATAGAAACCAGCATAACCAAGGAAACTTCTTTCACCTTTGATATCCTTAGGACATGGAATTTTCTCGATTGCACCAACTTCAGCTTTATGGACTTCAATATCTCGTTTGGAAATTTTATGCCCCAAGACAATAACTTTGTTCACCATAAAGTGGCACTTCTCCTAATTCAAGACAAGATTAGTTTCTTCACATATCTGCAAAACTCGAGCAAGGTTGGTTAAGCAATCATCAAAAGAAGTTCCATAAACAGAAAAATTATCCATGAAGACCTCAACAATCTTTTCACAAAAGTTAGAGAATATAGCGGTCATACATCTTTAAAGGTAGCAGGTGAATTGCATAAACCAAAAGGCATATGTCTATAAGCAAAAGTACGAAAAGGGCATGGAAAAGTAGTTTTTTTAATCCTCTTGTGACACAGGTACTTGGGAAAAACCAGAGTATCCATCTAGAAAACATAAATGTGTATGTTTTGATAGTTTTTCTAGCATTTGATCAATAAATGGTAGAGGATAATGATCTTTCCTAGTAGCTTTGTTTAATTTTCTGAAATCAATTACCATTATATAACCTGTGATAATTCATTCTGGGATAAGTTCATTTTTATCATTAGGAACGACAGTAATACCTCCCTTTTTAGGGACACAATGAACAAGACTTACCCATCTACTATCAACTATAGGATATATTACACCTACTTCCAGTAGCTTTAATATTTCATTTCTTACCACTTCTTTCATCTTACGATTTAGCCGTCGCTGGTGATCAACAACTGGTTTAGCATCAGGTTCCATATTAATTTTGTGCCAACATAGAGTGGGACTAATGCCCTTAAGATCATCAAGAGTATATCCAATAGCGGCACGGTGCTTCCTTAGAATTTTCAATAATATCTTTTTGTCAGGGGAAGCTGATCCACGGACACCTATGGGACAGCGGACGAAGCCGACGAGGTCGGGCATAAGAGCAGTTCGACTCGAAGGCGCTCCGCCAAAGATGATGATGACGGGATAATGATTTTCCGCCCCCTACCACGCGACACCTATGGGACCGATGTCGAATGGACCGAGCCTTTCGGTTCGGGCGGGGGCGGAGGTCGACAGGTGTCCGTGGATCGCTTCGACATCTTGGCACGCCAGGGGGAGGCAAAAACACTCACGCCGATCTCAAGCAGCTAGTGTATCAGAGCACTCAGCGCCCCAGCAAGAACTCAATACACTCGCATATGCAGCAGAGGAGTATTATCTCCCTGAGAGCTCCGGCCGGGTAACCGCCGTGCTTCGCTTGATTCGCTTTTCACATGACTTCCGCTTCGCCGAACCGCAAGGGGCTCGGTCCGCTGGTCCCATAGGTGTCCGTGGATCGCTTCGACATCTTGGCGCGCTGTAGGGCGCCGAGGCTGTGTGAACTCGATCCGCGCTCACACGAAGCTAGATCTTCATCTTCTTCATCGACATGCCACCGAAGAAGAAGGCTTTGAGGCAGCTGTTCCGTCGCGCCGATCCCACCACCACCGAGCAAACGGGTTGGGGGTAGACGCCGTGGAAGAACGGGCGTCGACGAGGGATCTCACGGTGCTGCCAGGTCCAAGGACAAGGCTGCGCAGACCTCGGCGTCCGTACATGCACCGCACCCATCTCAGGAGGCGCGGGACCGATAGCGTCATGGTACTCGCGGTACCATACGTTCATTGGACCAAGATCGAGTCGGTGGATCTCGGGGTGCTCAAGACCAGCATGCACGCCAACATGCTGGCACGAGCGAGACACGGTTGCCTGGACGGGATACTGCTCCTTCTAACATAGTTAGAAGTCCGAGCATATCCCGCTCCTCGCACCGTTCGCCACTGCCACCCACCACTTCAATAGAAGCTTTGGCGCGAGCTCAACTGCTCCTGGATTACCCTCCAACGGCAGACAAGATCGACGAATGGAGGGCCACCATTCAGAGTCTCATCGGCTTCGCCAACGGCGACACCCCACGGCAGCCGAGTACATCGCAGCCGCGGCAAGATTGCCACGCACGAGCCGATGGCGACAAAACCGGTGGGGGCGCAACCACCGTGCACTCTCCACCCCGAAGGCCAAGATTGCCGACTCACCGGATCTACCTCGACAGCGACTCCACCGCATCATCAGATCCACGAGCTCGTCGCGATCAGCGCCAAGTTCTTCACAAACGACAGCAAGAAGACGCTCGTACTCGCATCGAGCGCCAAAGAGAAGCGCGACGTCAATCGGACCAGCGGGCTAGGCCCTCTGTCGACATGCATGCGCCAGGGGAACCAGACGACTTGCCGTACGCGGTAGGTTGCCCTGCGTTCACTCGTGAGCTGCGGCAAGTCCAAAGGCCCAAAGACGAAGAATTTCAAGCCGACGCATTCGAGAGAAGTACGACGGCAAGTCGCATCCGTCGGAGTTCCTCAAAGATCTACACCATCGCTGTGCAAGATGCCGGGGGGCGGGACGACAAGATCCTTGCCAACTACTTCCCGCTGGTGCTCAAGCCCAATGTCAGGTCCTGGCTCATGCACTTGCCGGATAACTCCATATCCTCCTGGGCAGACCTATGCCATCAGTTTGTCGGCGCCTTTACAGGCGGCCACAAACCTCATGGCCAAGAGAGCGACCTTCATCTACTCGCCCAGAAGGAAGGAGAGCCCATGCGCAAGTACATTCAGAGGTTCAGCCATGTACAGCACAACATCCCAGATGTCCACCCTGCCGCGGTCATCAGCGCGTTCCATCAGAACATGCGAAACCGCATGATGCGGGAGAAGATGGCGATGTGCAAAATCAAAGACATCAGTGAGCTATATGCCCTGGCCGACAAGTGTGCACGTGCTGAGGAAGGGAGGAAACTCCCCGGAGAGAATACAGGAGCAGGAGGATCTGACAGTGAGGATGCTGCCCCGGCAAAGAAAAACCGCCGGCGGAACAACAGGAAGAAGAAAGGCAAAGATGTGCTAGTCATTGAGCAGTCCGGCAACGGAGGTGGCGCCAAGAAAGCCAAAGCGGGTAGCTCCGGCAAGGAGATTGCCGCATGCACCAACTGTCAGGCTGTGGCGGTCGCCGACAAGCAGGACGGCACCAACAAGCAGTACTGCAAGATACACCGCACCAAAGGCCATGACCTCCAGAGCTGCAAGAAGGTCGAGCAGCTTGTCAAACAGCAAAAGGCTGAATACAAGCGACGCGACAAGGAGAAGGCCCAAGAAGGTGCTGGAGGATCCGGCAAGAAACACCCCGGCCGAGGAGGACGCCGTGGCAAGGCCAAACAGCGGCAAGGAGACAGACCTTCCTGCGGCCGCGACAAGGATGAAGACGACGATGACGATGAAGATATGGATGATGACGAGACCGGTGAGCAGGAGTTCCAGAAAGCCACAGAGGTCCTGTATGTTGACGGCGGTGCTTCTCTGCATACTTCACACCACCAGCTCAATCAGTGGGTGCGGGAAGTCAATGCGGCAGAACCACCCGTCGAGTCACGCAAGCCTCTCGAAATGGTCCAAAGACGCCTATCATCTTTGATATTGAGGATCACCCCGATCGCATAATCTGCGATCGGTGCTTGCCGATGTTGGTTTCACCAACTATCCGCAACCTCAAGGTCACTAAGATGCTAGTTGACGGCGGGCCGGCTTGAACCTGATCTCCTCCGCAGTACTCGAAACTCCAGATCCTCGATAGCAAGCTCAAGAGACCAAAGACATTCCAAGTAATCAATCCGGAAGGAGCAAGTCAAGGAAAGATCACGTTGTTGGTGACATTTGGCGCGAGTTGAACTTCAGGACGAGAGGGTCACTTTTGACGTTGTCGACTTTCCATTGCCTTACAATGGGATACTCGGCCGTCCAAAGACTCGCCAAATTTATGGCAGCCTCTCACTACGCATACAACATGTCGAAGATACCAGCCCCGATAAGGTCATCTCTCGCCCTCGCGACAAGAAGGATGCTCTTATCTGCGCCGACAAGATCTACCGGAAGCAGCAGCATAACGGATCGCAAGTCACTTGCCGCTGAAGCTCCCGGGGAAGAAGAAGACCAAGTCCGCAAGAGTTCTGATGCCCACTCCGCAAGTGCACCTCTTCGAGTGCTGCGCTACCGTCGAGGACGCACCATCGAGCTCCACCGCAAGCGTAAGAACACAATGGCAGCTCCGCCAGAGACCAAGAAGGTGTCCGCCAGGAGGACGGCACCGGTGGTACCTTCACCATCGTGCCACTCTCGACCCTAAATAGGAAAGCGCGCTGCTTGCTCTCGGGCTAACGCCGACGTGTTTGCATGGCAACCGTCTGACATCCCCGGTGTTCCCAGGAAAGTAATCGAGCACCATCTTGTCGTCTGTCCTCATGCACGGCCCGTCAAGCAGAAGGTCAGGAAACAAGCAGTGGAGCGTCAAGAATTCATCGCAAAAGAAATCAAGAAATTGGAAGCAGCAGGCCTTGTTAGAGGAGTGCTTCATCCTATGTGGTTGGCCAATCCTGTGGTTGTGCGCAAGGCAAACGGGAAATGGAGGCTTTGTATCGACTTTACCGATGTCAATAAAGCTTGTACCAAAGACCCATTTCCCTTACTGCGCATTGATCAGATTGTTGACTCCACGGCTGGATGTGACTTTCTTTCATTTCTTGACGATATTCAGATACCATCGATCTTCATGGCGTAAGAGGATGAGGAGAAGACCGCATTCATCACTCCATGTGGCACATACTATTTCATACGGATGCCTTTCAGTTTAAAGAATGCTGGTTCAACATTTGCAAGGGTAGTCCATGACGCTTTTGAGCCACAAATGCACAGAAATGTGGAAGCCTACATGGATGACATAGTGGTCAAGAGCAAGGACAAGGCAACTCGATTCAGATTTAGATGAAACCTTTGCAAATCTGCGCAAGATCAACCTCAAGCTTAACCCCGAGAAGTGTGTGTTTGGAGTCCCTCCGCAAGCTTCTCGGTTCTTCATGTCTCACTGGGAACCGGCCAATCCCGACAAGATCAAGGCCATTGAGCAGATTGAAGCACCAAAGCGCCAAGGATGTACGAAGACTTGCCGGTTGCGTGGCTGCTCTCAACAGGTTTATCTCTAGGTTCTGCTGAGCGCGCCCTACCGTTTTTCAAAATATTGAAAAAGGCAGGTCCAATGAAATGGACTCCGGAAGCGGAGGCTGCGCTGCAGACTTGAAGAGATACCTGTCCTCCACTCCAACACTTGTCGCACCTAAGCCACAAGAAAAGTTGTTGTTGTATATAGCGGCAACCAATCAAGTGGTTAGTGCTGCGTTAATAGCGGAGAGGAGGCGGATTATGAGCCAAAGAACCACGGTAGATGCATCCAAATGACAAGCGTGAGACTTCACCGACAAGCTCGTCCCGACAAAGATGGATCTGCGTGAGCGCGTGAGGAGATCTGAAGAGAATGGTGTAGCACCCAGTTTACTTTGTCAGTTCCCTTCTGCAGGGGGCTAGGTCAAGGTACTATGGTGTGCGAAATTGCTTTTCCGCCTTCTCATGGCCTCGAAAGCTGCGCCATTACTTCCAAAAACATGAGATCACAGCTTGTCACTGCTTTTCCGTCAAGAGGATATTGAGAATCCGTAAGCAACAAGCAGGATTGTCGAGTGGGCATTGAACTGCAAGCTTTGGCCTCAAGTTTGAGAGCACTTCAACTATCGAAAGCGAGCATTGGCGTAATTCATAGCGTAATGGACGCCAACACCAGAGGAAGAAATTCGTAAACGAGCATCCCGTCCAAGGAAGCAAGCAAAGAGTGGCTGATGTACTTTGATGGTGCCTTCGCTGCAAGGCGCCGGTCTTGGCGTGCTTGTTGCGCCCCACCGGAGAGCACCTCAAGTACGTAGTCCAGATGCACTTTCCCAAGGAGCAAGCAACAAACAATACCGCAGAGTATGAAGGTTTGCTTGCTGGTCTCAGGATCGCAGCAGACCTTGGGATCAAGAAGCTCATTGCCAGGGGTGACTCGCAGCTTGTCATCCGCCAAGTGAACAAGAATTATCAGAGTCCGTTGATGGAAGCTTACGTTGATGAAGTGAGAAAGTTAGAAGAGCACTTTGACGGCCTACAGATGGAACATGTTCCAAGAGCTCAGAACGACATTGCCGATGGCCTGTCGAAGTGCGCCGCACTTAAGTTACCTGTGGAACCAGGGATCTTTGTGCTCAAACTGACTCAACCGTCTGTAACGCCATCAACTAGACAGAGCAAGAAGAGGAAGTTGATTTCTGGTGACTATTTTCCGGCAGAGCTCCCCGAAGCCGCCGCCAAGAAGGTCCCCAAGATCAACACCAAGGGTGCTGAGGAGCAGTCTGCTCCGGCAAGCCCTAGGGTTTGTTCCGTTGAAGCAGACGCTCCTAACAAGTTTTGCCCCGACAAGCTTGCCGGGGAACGTCAAGCTCCAGCTGAGCCGCAGGTTCTCGCCGTAGAAGCGGATGTTCCCGCAGCACCAGATGTGCCTTTAGTCCTTGTTGTCGAGCCGCAAGCTCCAGCATGGGCACATCAGATTGTCCATTTCCTTCAGACAGGAGAACTTCCCGAAGAGCAAGAAGAAGCGGAAAGAGTAGCCCAAAGAATCAAGTATGTACCAGTTTGTCGACAACACACTGTACAGAAGAAGACTCAACGGTGTGAAATTGAAGTGTATTCACCGGGAAGACGGACAAAAGCTGTTGGCAGAGATACATGGAGGCATATGTGGTCACCACATTGGCGCAAGAGCACTTGCCGGCAAAGCGTTCCGGCAAGGTTTCTTTTGGCCGACAACCCTCCAGGATGCAACTGCACAAGTAACCAAGTGTGAAGCGTGCCAGTTCCATTCCAAGCAGATACACCAGCCAGCTCAAGCTCTCCAGACGATCCCTTTATCCTGGCCATTTTCGGTCTGGGGGCTCGACATCCTCGGCCCCTTTCCCCGAGCTGTCGGGGGCTTTGAGTACTTGTACGTTGCAATCGACAAGTTCACAAAGTGGCCGGAAGTGGAAGCAGTGAGGAAGGTGACAGACAACAAGAGATCAAGTTCTTTAGATCGATTGTTTGCCGCTTCGGGATCCCTAACAGGATCATCACCGACAACGGCACGCAATTGACGAGCCCCACCTTCATGCAGTACGTCCAAGATCTTGGCGCCAAGGTCTGCTTCGCTTCTGTTGCTCATCCGAGAAGCAACGGTCAAGCGGAGAGGGCAAATGCTAAAGTGCTGCGCGGGCTCAAGACCAGGACTTTCGATAGGCTGCGCAAGTGCGGAAAGAACTGGATTGAGGAGCTGCCGGTGGTTCTTTGGTCGATCGGGACGACGCCAAATCGAGCCACTGGCCAGACACCTTTTGCTCTGGTCTATGGAGCAGAGGCAGTCCTCCCCACATAACTCGTATACGGGTCACCTAGAGTGCTCGCTTATGATGAGCTTGAGCAAGAGCAGTTGCGACAAGATGACGCGTTGCTCCTTGAGGAAGACCGTCTTGAGTCAGCCAGACGAGCTGCTCGATACCAGAAGCTTTGCGCCGCTACCATAGCCGCAGTTAATGCCAAGTCTCGAGGAAGGCGACCTTGTTCTTCGCGTTCGATCACCGCCAAGAATTCCGGCAAGTTGACGCCAAGTGGGAAGGCCCTTACCGGGTGAAACGAGTCACTAGGCTGGCGCCGTCCGCTTTGAGACCAAGATGGCACTCCGTGAGCAAGTCCTGAACATTGAGCATCTTCGTAAGTTTTACTCAGAGGCGCGGTTGCGGAACCTGTTCCGGCAACCACCTTTTGTACAAGTCTTGCCGATGTTGCATGTAATCATTTGTACAAAGTCGGGCGCAGACCCCGTGCATAAGTAAAGCTCATGTGCTCCGCACATCTTGTCAATTTCATGCCTTCTATTTTTTGCACGTGTTATCTGACACCTTGTGCAGCGCCTATGTGGGGACCCCGACTTACAAGTCGTGATCACCGAATGCACGTGTACAGTGATCCCAGAGATCAATGCTCACTGAACACACAGAAGCTGAATAACAAGAGTCTTACATCCATACATACCGTCTTACACAAATAGAGACCAACAAGGTCAAGTCTTACATCGATAAAGCCTTAAGGGTTGAACATCAAATGAAACATAGCAATGAAAACGCCATCGATAAGTAGAACCCATGCCATCTGCCTTAACCCTACATGCATTCTCGACCGAAGCGCCCTAGTTCGCATGATCGTCTCCAAAGAACTCTTCTTCAACTCCGATTCTTCCATGCCCGGTCAATTAAATAACCAAGGGCAAGCCAATGAGTACTTTGAATGTACTACGCAAGCAACCCATGATTTGGTTCAAGGTACAGTAATGCATGACATAGGTAAAGTTTTGCATAAAGCTAGTTTTGAGTGCAGGACATGTTCAACATCCTATAAAGCATGCATCAATGAATTCAAGTAACCATAAGAACTGGTCACAGATATCAACATAAATAGAATGGGCACCAACCCATTTATCATAAACAGAGTGGGCACCAACCCATCTCAATCGTGTCAAGTCCTTTGACTTGATCCAGGACAGCACCATCATCTCACACACACCGGTTTGAAAACAAGTGGACGTAGCCCAAGAGCGGTTACCCAACTGTCCATGACCGTGGACACGGCTATTCGAATAGTTTGACACTCTGCAGAGGTTGCACACTTTACCCACTAGATCCGGGGAACTTCCGTGTCAAACCACGACCATGCGGTACCTCAAGCACCGGGGTAAGCACCGATCACTACCTTTCCCTAGACGACACTAACAAGGAGTCCACTGATTAGCGATAACCCCGTGTCTTACATTTCAAACAACATTTTCATGGAGCCTTGCTCCCTTTTCCATCACATACCATCGCACGGGTACCAACGGTGTGTCCGGTGCCCCATAAAGATGGTCATGGCCGCCCTACCCGCACGACCCGTCCCAAGAGAGAGCACCAACTCTCCCCGTCACTAGTAATGCGGGCTCCAAGCTAGTATCGGTCTAGGTACTCAATAATGCCCTTTCCCATATAAGGGTAGAGTGGTCGCGCATGTAAGGTTGGGATAACGGTGCAACTCCGACCAATCCGTTTTGAAAACAACACCCACTTCCTTGGCACCCCACTTCGTCATCAAGTGGTCACCCATTTCATCATCTCCCTCGGGCATAAGTGGCACCCGACGGGTTTTCAAAAGACTTTTGAAATCATATAGCCTCCTTCACCATGCACAAACCCACCCCATTTATGTAGCATCTACATTTGCATCCTAGCTACTCCCACCGGCATAACCCTCATAAGGTGGTAGGGCCATGCACAATGCAAGTATCAACGAGGAAGTAATCGTGGCAACCAACCCACGTGGTTCACCATCTCATCATGATCCCGATGCATCAATAATAAAGAGCTAAACATGGCATGCAAATAAGGGGTATCATAGTCATGGTCAAAGGGCTGCTTGCCTTGGTTGGCTTGATCCTCAAAGTCTTCAGGCCCTGCTCCTCCTTCTTCCTCAGCTACCTCACAACACGGGATCTAACGCTGCAAGAAAACAACGGAAAAATAAGGCAATAATAAAAGCAGAAAAGTCAAAGTGCTCAAAAATGTCAACTTAATTTTGTAAAATACTAGGAGGAAAGCTAGAAGGGGCAACTTTTGGTTTTGGTTCGGAGCAGCAAAATAGGAGTTATGGATTTTCAAAGGCTCATTTAAATGCCAAAACCACATTTAAATATTTACAGAAAAGAAAAGGTGATTGGATCTAAGTGAAAGTTGCACCATTAAATAGATTGCAATATTCTAAGAATTTAGAAATTGGAATCAATGCATTTGGATTAATATTCTGCCTGTGGAATTTTTGGAATCATTACGAAAAAAAAAAGGGAACGGCGCCGTACATCGGGCGAGAGAGGCCACAAAGCAGCAGCAGCCCAGGGGAAAACCCAGCCCACGCGCCGCCACGTCGAAGGCGTAAAGGCGAATCGCGCCGCCGACGGCGGGTCTGTCTTGTGCCACAAGACGTTTAAACTCCGACGGTGGATCCCACCCGCCGTGGCGTGAGGTCGACCGGCGGCCCCACGGCGGCCGTCGTCTACCTCCGCCAGAGGCGACAATGAAGCTTCGCCGGGCGATCTACAGGCACGGGAAGGAGCGCAGAGGCTACCGCTGGATTCGGGAGCGAGTCGCGGATCCGGTGGTGGTGGAGACGGTCGCCGGTGGCTGCTGCCGCGGCGACGAGGTCCCGCGGGCGGAGGTGCTTGGCGCCGGTGGCTCGGCCGCTCCCACTGCAAAATGAGGGGAAAGAGAGGGAAAGCATCAATGAGGCGAGGGGAGGCCGATTCGAGGGAGAAACGGGGCGGAGGAGGCCTATACCCGCAGATCGACGGCGACCCGAGGCGGCGGAGCTCGAGCTCGATCTCGAGCTCGGGCGGCTCTGGAGCGAAGGGGGTGGATCCAGGGGTGGATTGGGTGTGGGAGAGCGGCAGGAGGAAGAGGAGGGCTCGGGAGTGCCTTAAATAGGCTGGCTGCGGTTCACCGTGGGCGTGGCCTCTGGCGCCCATGGATCGGCTCTGAGGCCGTTGGGGAGAGGTTGAGCTGTCTCGGCGCTCGTGGGAATGGAGTAGGGCGCCAGGAGAAGGAGAGAGAGCGAGGAGGGCTCTGGCGCCCGCGTGTGAGGCCGGCCATTGGCCGAGCCGGGCGGCGTCGAACGCTACTGCAGGAGGAGAGAGAGGGGAGACAAGGGGCGGCACGGTGGCGTGTAGCACGCCGAGGCACATCACCGGCGCGATGGGAAGGCACGAGGAGGTCGGGAGGCGCGGCGCCAACGGTCGGCGCTCTGGCAAGCGCCCAGAAGCGACTTTGGCCGGCATCCAGCGGTTTTTCAGCAGGCAAGCACGTCCTTTTGTGTCTGGAAGCTACAGATGGCGAGGGACAAGGCCAGGAAAGGCCAGGATGCTCTGGGTGCGAAGGGAGAGAGAGAAGCTGTGAGAGAGAAGAGAAACTGTTGTCGAGAGGACAACTTGATTCCCCTTCCTCCACATTGCTTCTTCGGTAGAAAAGTGTCTAAATGATGAGGGAAGTGGGGAGGGTTGTGGCAAAAGATTAACTCAAGGAGATTAGTGAAAGTGGCAAAATAGGCTTTTAGTATTTTGCCGAAGGTGTTTGATGGAGTTTTGGGTAGGCTAATGACTCCCACTGACCAAGATACTCCAAGGGTGAAATGTCACATATAATTAGGGCCTTCCACCCATTTTGAGCTTAATAGGACAAAGTTGCCAATGCAACTCTTGCAAACCCTAGAAATGGGCGAAAGGGGTTTGTGTAGATCCAAGGAGTAAATCATTTCTCCATGATGTACCACTTGGTGTGGTAGCCTTATTTGGTCACATGATCAGGCTCACCAAAGTTGGGGTCTTGGAGAAAAAGTTGGTAGTGCAAAAGTGGTTCAAAGTTGATTTTGGTCAGAGAGGGTTTTGAGGCACTTTGACCAAGATTTCCTCTTCTCCAACCTGTGCCATTTGGTCCAGATGCATCATTAGACCAATGAAGCATGTCCACCAAGTTTGAGCACATTTGGACATACTTGGCAATGTAAAGTTGATCAAACTTTAGATTGGACAGAAATGGTTTTGAGGGGTTTTGATGGTGTTATCTTGTTCTCCAAGTCATGAGACTTGGCAAGATCAGCAGATATGTCATATGTGACATGATAGAATTTTCCTGGAATTTTTGGAGAATATTTCCTTTGTAAATATTTCAAAAGCTTGAAATATCCAGAAAGGGTTTTAGAGGGATTTGACCAATATTTTGAACATGACCATGTGTTGAAACTCTTATATATGGACAATATATGTCCTATGAGCTTCTCTAAATTTTGTCAAATATTTTTGAAACAGTAAAGTAATTTTTTCCTATTAAAGACCATTTCTGGCCTTAAGAAAAAGCCTTTAAATAAAATAGAACAGTAACTTTTAAAATTATATTTTTGTGGTTCCTGGGCATCCTATATCTAATAGGAGTCAAATATATTTTTGGAAAGATTTTTACTGCCCTTAATCAAGTACTTGCAAAGGCAAACCTCAATTCGGGGTTTTGGAAAACTAATTTTGAAAATACTTTCTCGCCAAATTATTTTTGTAAGAAAATTCTATATAGCACTATTCACATGGCATGATCATTGGTCGAGCTTGGGGTAAGGAGATGGAATATAGAGGGTAGAGTAGTTGACTTCAAGAAGCACTTGAAAAGAAGCATAGAAAACCAACTTCAAATAAAAGCCAAATAATGCAAAAAGTTTTTGTTGGTCCAAATTTTCATGCTTTATTGATGAAAATGAGATGTTACAAAATGCGAGGTGTGACAGACCTACCCCTTACAAGAATCTCGTCCCCGAGATTCCTAAACTAGGCTTGAAAGAGATCTGAAATTCGGATCTAAGGTAGTCTTCACGCCCCAAGTTGCTTCGCTTGGTGTGATTGCTCCATTGGACTTTGAAGTACTTGATGGTGCGACTTGAGTCGCTGCTCAGCCTCATCCGAATGCAGATGGGCCTCTCACGATAAGTCAAATCAGGTTGAAGATCAATGGCTTGGTGATTGGCGCCTTTATAGAGGTCGGGCTTGTCTCGAACTTGGAGACACTTCGGAGTTGTGACACGTGGAACACGCAGTGCACATCGAAAGTTCGTGGGAGTTCCAACTGGTAAGCCACTTCTCCTCGCCGATCGCTGATCTTGAAGGGCCAATGTACCTCGGGCGAGCTTTCCTTTGACATGAAAGCGCTGGGCTCCTTTGAGAGGGTGACCGGAGATAGACATGGTCTCCAACTCGAAGTTTAGGTCTCGCGACGTGAGTCCGCATAGCTCTTCTCGCCTTGACTTGGCGGACTTGAGACGCTCTCGACAAGCTGGACTTGCTCTTACGCTTCACGAAGGATATCGGGCCCAAAGACAAGTCCTTCTCCGGTCTCGACCAGTTGAGAGGTGTACGGCACTTCCGCCAGATAACACTTCAAATGGTGCCATCTCAAGGCTGGCCCGATAATGTTGTTGTAAGAGAACTTCGGCGAAGGGAGGCAATCTTCCCACTTAGCTCCATAAGCTAAGACACAGTGCTCGGAGCATGTCTTGAGTATTTGATTCACTCGCTCGGTCGACCTCCGGCCTGTGGGTGGAAAGCAATCTTTGAAGGACAACTTGGTCCCCATGGCCTCCTGGAATTTCTTCCAAAACCTTGAGGTGAACTGGGTTCCTCGATCCGACACAATCTCCTTGGGAACACCATGAAGGCTCACGACTCGGTTGATGTAGAGATCTGCTAACTGGTTCCCTTGTAGGTCGTCTTGACAGGAATGAAGTGGGCCACTTTGGTCAAATGATCGACTATGACCCAGATGGAGTCATGTCCCTTGTTTGACCTAGGTAGTCCAGTGATGAAATCCATTCCGACTTTGTCCCATTTCCACTCGGGAACCTTGAGTGGTTGGAGTAATCCAATAGGTCGCCGATGTTCAGCTTTGACCCTCGGCATACGCCACATTTTGCAACATAGGTGGCAATCTCCTTTTCATCCCGTACCACCAAAATCTTTCCTTCGTGTCTTGATACATCTTGGTGCCTCCGTGGTGGATGGAATATGGGCTGTCATGAGCTTCTTGCAAGATCGTGTTCTTGAGCTCAACCTTGTTGGGCACGCAGATGCGATTCCCAAACCACACAATTCCTTCCTCATCCTCTGTGAATCCACGAGGCTTTGCTCGCCTTGATCTTCCTCTTGATGCCTTCAATACTCTCATGCCCCTTCCGAGCTTTCTTGATATCATCCATCAAGGTAGGCTTAACTTCGAGGTTGGCTAAGAATCTGGTGCAACCAGTTCCAACTCGAAGCTTTCAAGTTCTTCATACAAGGCGGGTAGCTTGTGTTTTAGCATAGCATTCAAGGAGCAAGCCTTCCTGCTCAATGCATCTGCTACCACATTAGCCTTTCCAGGGTGGTATTGAACACTGAGGTCATAATCCTTTATCAACTCCAGCCATCTTCTCTACCTCATGTTCAATTCCCTTTGAGTAAAAATATACTTCAGACTTTTGTGATCCGTGTATATCTCACATCGCTTCCCCAAGAGATAATGTCGCCAAGTCTTCAGGGCATGAACTACTGCCGCTAGCTCAAGGTCATGAGTAGCGTAGTTCTCTTCGCACTTCGGCGTCCATTCAAACTTCTTGTCCTTCTTCAAGAGCTGAGTCATGGGTCGGGCAATGCTTGAGAATCCTTCAACGAACTTGCGGTAATATCCCGCGAGTCCGAGGAAGCTTCTGACTTCCTTCACATTGCTCGGGATTGCCATTCACCACGGCTTCAATCTTGGCGGGTCGATCGACAATCCTCTTCGCTTAGAACATGACCCAGAATCCAACCTCACGCAGCCGAATTCACACTTGCTGAACTTGGCATACAGTTGGTGCTCCCGGCTTGTCTAGGACCATCCTCAAGTGTTGCTCGTGCTCTTCTTCCGACTTCGAGAAGACAAGGATGTCATCAATGAAGACAACGACAAACTTGTCCAAATATTCCATGAAGACCTTATTCATGAGATACATGAAGTAAGTGGGCATTGGTCAATCCAAAGGACATGACCGTGCATTCATACAGCCATATCTGATACTGAATGCCGCCTTCGAATATCTTGGGGTCTCGATCTTCATTGGTAGTACCCAGATCCGAGGTCGATCTTGGAGAACACCTTGGCCCCATTGAGTTGATCAAACAGATCTTCAATCTTGGGAAGTGGGTACTTGTTCTTGATTGTAACCTCGTTGAGGAGCGGTAGTCAATGCATAAGCGGATGGTACCGTCCTTCTTTGCCACAAATGTAAGCAAAGCGATCCCCAAGGGAGGCACTAGGCGGATAAATCCTTCCTCAACTGCTCTTCCACCGCTTCTTCAATTCTCGCTAACTCCTCCGATCCCATTCTATAAGGCTTCTTATAGATGGGTCCTGCTCCGGGTATGAGCTCGATGATGAACTCAATGTCCCGATCAGGAGGCATTCCTGGTAGCTCATCAGGAAAAACATCGGGATACTCGCATACTACCGGCACTTGTTCCAATCCAACTTCAGTCAGACAGTTGACTTGGTTGGCTTGAGCTGAGGAGGGGTTGGAGGCAAATTTGACTTCGACTCCTCGGTCATTGGTCATAGTGACCGTCCGGTTGGCGCAATCAATCAAGCCTTGGTGCTTGCTGAGCCAATTCATTCCCAAGATCACATCCAAGCCTTGTGATTTTAGGATGATAAGGTCTGCTAGGAAGTCTACCCCGTTGATGGTAATCCCAACTCCTTTACATCCTATCTTGGCTCTCATCTCAGCCCCGGGGGTTTGTACAACCATAGGGTTATTCAGGTGTAGGGTCATGCCACTTTTAATGCAAAACTTTGGGTGACAAAAGAATCGTGGCTCGAGAATCAAACAAAACGATTCTTGGTGCTGAATTGACAAGGAACGCACCCAAGACGACGTCCGGTCTTCTGGGCTTCTTCCATGGTGACATGATTCACACGACCCTGCCATTGTTGGGCAAGTTGCGGGAGCTTGGTTCCTCGGTGGCATTCCACGGCCTTGTCCCGGTTCTGCGCATTGGAGCGCGGCGTCGGGCTTCTTGTTGGGGCAATTCTTGGAGTAATGCCCCGCTGTCCACATCCAAACAAGTGACTTGATTGGGGACGACGCCTTGCCAAAGATTGTTATTGGGGTTGTTGTAAGCTGGCTCGGGGTTGGCATCTTCTTGAGGTGGATAGTTGGTGCGAGGTGCGGGAGCTCTTGGCTGCTGATAGGTTGGCTTGACCGGGCTGGCTGCCACGGACGAGGCTTCGTTGCCGGAGCTACCCTTGCCGATCATCTTGCGCTTCGAGTGTCATCCAAGGCACGCCGCTTGTCCTCAAGCATGAGCGCCTTTGTTCACCAGATCAGAAAGGTCGGGCGGTCACACACAACAAGCGTAGTCTTCGCAGAGTCCGGTTAAGGCCTTCCATGAAGCGCCCCGCTTGGCGACATCGTCTTGACATCTTGAGGCATACCTCGAGAGAACACCGAACTTCGATGTACTCCTTGACAAAGGCTACTACCTTGCTTGGGGCTCGGAACTCACGCTTCTTGATGGCCATGAGTCCGAAGGGATGTGGGCCTTGCGAATTCCGTCTTGAAGGTGTCCCAAGTGATGTCTTGCTCAACATGCATAGCCTTGAATCCATCCCACCAAGCTCTGGCAGTCCCCCGAGACAAGGGGCGATACGCCACTTTGTCACGGTCCTCGGTGCATCCGACTAGTGCCAGCAGATCCTCAATGGTGCGGACCCGATCGTGCATCCGGGGTTCAGCGATCTCGATGAAAGTGGGTGGTGCATGCTTCTTGAACTCCACCGGTGTGGAACGTCCATGGCCGTGCCCTCATTTGGCGGGCGGTTGACAACTGAGCAATCATCTGGAGGCTGCGGTGTTGGCTTGGCGCCCTCTCGAAAGGCTTGGAGAAGCTGAGCCATATCCATGCTTGGAGGAGGTGGTGGTGGTGGAGTCGTCCTTGGGCTTGGTCTGGCTGGCTCGGCCTCAGCAGAACCTCCGGCTTCTTCGGCCGGGTAGAGGTACCAAGACGTGTTACAACAGCATCCCGTTGGAGTGGTCAAGGTCTCATGATTGGGATCAACAATGAGGGAAAGCAGTAGAGATGGAATGCCTAGTAAGGGGGTGGTATGACACAATTTAAGTAAAACAAAGGCCAGAAGGGCCAAACTCATGCATTAAACCAAATGGGGAAATGTAGCCGTTTACAAGGTCCCGAAGGGAAAGTACGACTGCATCAAAGCAAGTTGAAAGCAAACACAACATAACATGGTTTCATAAGAACCATTACAAGGACTCGACTTCGCAAAAGGGGTACACGACCTATCCTACCATAGGCTACGAGCTAGCCTATCCTAGTCCTGAACGGAGTCTAAGTGGTGGAATGCTCGGTCGGGTATTCGGCTCCTCCGGGTCTTCCTCCTCATCTTCATCTGTCTTGGTCTCCTCATCGCTTGAGGAAGCGGAGGAGTGAAGGAGCTGAACACGGCGCTGCTTTGTTGGTGGCGTCTTGAAGAGGTTCTGGTACTCCTTTGCCGTCATCTGGCGTGGCTGAGGTGCTCCTCGGCGCGTGCGACTGTGGGGTCGTCGCCTCGATAAGCTACTGCTGGCTGTCCAGGTGCTCCATCCTTCTTGATCCTGTCCGCCTTCTCGAACTATGCGGAGGAGCTCCTTGGTCTCGCTGGAGTTCCTCCCAAGCTCCGTCGACTCGAGGCTGTGTGCTGTGCGGGCTGCCGGCACACAAGCTGAAGTAGGTCCGAAGCGGAGAAAGTCCTCGTCCAAGGGTGGTGCCGGGCGCTGCTCTCGTCATCACCTTCCTTACGATAAGGCAGGTAACGAGTGGCTGGCTCTCTCGCCATCTCTCGGCAGGAGATCCCGGAGGCGAAGTCGGTGCCTTGAGGCAGCAGCCTCCACGGCGAGAAGCGGTGTCGCCATCTGGGGTCCCTCAAAGAACCAGCTCGTCAGGCGTCATTCGCCCTCACTACCACCTCCACGTGATACTCCTTCTTGGTCTTTGTCGACCCAAAGCTCGTGGTAGGAGAAGGTGGGGACTCGAGTGAACTGGCACTTCCCGAGGCTATCCTCAAGAAGCACGGAAACCCAAAGGTCGAAGTCCTCGCACGGCGCCATCTACAAAAAGTGGAAGGGAAGGGTCAATAAAGGAATGTGACTGTGTTTGGGATGCTAACATAAAACATAGGTATATGGGTAATCTAGGGATAGTCTCGCTCTAACTAACGCCCATGCTAACTAAGGCTTCCTACAACGGATGGCTCTGGTACCAGCTCTGTGGGGACCCCGACTTACAAGTCGTGATCACCAATGCACGTGTCAAAGGATCCCGAGATCAATGCTCACTGAACACACAGAAGCTGAATAACAAGAGTCTTACATCCATACATACCGTCTTACACAAATAGAGACCAACAAGGTCAAGTCTTACATCGATAAAGCCTTAAGGGCTGAACATCAAATGAAACATAGCAGCAGAAAACGTCATCGATAAGTAGAACCCATGCCATCTGCCTTAACCCTACAGGCATTCTGACTGGGAAACGTCCTAGTTCACATGATCGTCTCCAAAGAACTCTTCTTCGAACTCCGATTCTTCCATGCCTGGTCAATTAAATAACCAGTGGCAAGCCAATGAGTACTTTGAATGTACTCGCAAGCAACCCATGATTTGGTTCAAGGTACAGTAATGCATGACATAGGTAAAGTTTTGCATAAAGCTAGTTTTGAGTGCAGGACATGTTCAACATCCTATAAAGCATGCATCAACGAATTCAAGTAACCATAAGAACTGGTCACAGATATCAACATAAATAGAATGGGCACCAACCCATTTATCATAAACAGAGTGGGCACCAACCCATCTCAATCGTGTCAAGTCCTTTGACTTGATCCAGGACAGCACCATCATCTCACACACACCGGTTTGAAAACAAGTGGACGTAGCCCAAGAGCGGTTACCCAACTGTCCATGACCGTGGACACGGCTATTCGAATAGTTTGACACTCTGCAGAGGTTGCACACTTTACCCACTAGATCCGGGGAACTTCCGTGTCAAACCATGACCCGCGGTACCTCAAGCACCCGGGGTAAGCACCCGATCACTACCTTTCCCTAGACGACACTAACAAGGAGTCCACTCGATTGGCAGTAACCCCCGTGCCCGACATTTCAAACAACATTTTCATGGAGCCTTGCTCCCTTTTCCATCACATACCACTGGCACGGGGTACCAACGGTGTGTCCGGTGCCCCATAAAGATGGTCATGGCCGCCCTACCTGGCACGACCCCGTCCCAAGAGAGAGCACCAACTCTCCCCCGTCACTAGTAATGCGGGCTCCAAGCTAGTATCGGTCTAGGTACTCAATAATGCCCTTTCCCATATAAGGGTAGAGTGGTCGCGCATGTAAGGTTGGGATAACGGTCGCAACTCCGACCAATCCGTTTTGAAAACAGCACCCACTTCCTTGGCACCCCACTTCGTCATCAAGTGGTCACCCATTTCATCATCTCCCTCGGGCATAAGTGGCACCCGACGGGGTTTTCGAAAAGACTTTTGAAATCATATAGCCTCCTTCACCATGCACAAACCCACCCCATTTGCGTAGCATCTACGTTTGCATCCTAGCTACTCCCACCGGCATAACCCTCATAAGGTGGTAGGGCCATGCACAATGCAAGTATCAACGAGGAAGTAATCGTGGCAACCAACCCACGTGGTTCACCATCTCATCATGATCCCGATGCATCAATAATAAAGAGCTAAACATGGCATGCAAATAAGGGGTATCATAGTCATGGTCAAAGGGCTGCTTGCCTTGGTTGGCTTGATCCTCAAAGTCTTCAGGCCCTGCTCCTCCTTCTTCCTCAGCTACCTCGTCAAATACGGGATCTAACGTTGCAAGGAAACAACGGAAAAATAAGGCAATAATAAAAACAGAAAAGTCAAAATGCTCAGAAAAATGTCAACTTAATTTTGTAAAATACTAGGAGGAAAGCTAGGAAGGGGGCAACTTTTGGTTTTGGTTCTGGAGCAGCAAAATAGGAGTTATGGATTTTCAAAGGCTCATTTAAATGCCAAAAACCACATTTAAATATTTACAGAAAAGAAAAGGTGATTGGATCTAAGTGAAAGTTGCTCCATTAAATAGATTGCAATATTCTAAGAATTTAGAAATTGGAATCAATGCATTTGGATTAATATTCTGCCCTGTGGAATTTTTGGAATCATTACAGAAAAAGAAAAGGGAAGCGGTGCGTGCATCGGGCGGAGAGGCCACAACAGCAGAGCAGGCCCAGGGAAAAACCCAGCCCACGCGCCGCCACGTCGAAGGCGTAAAGGCGAATCATACTCCGCCGACGGCGGGTCTGTCTTGTGCCAGACGTTTTAAACTCGACGGTGGATCCCACCCGTCGTGGCGTGAGGTCGACCGGCCGCCCCACGGCGGCCGCCGCTCTACCTCCGCCGAGGCGACGCGAAGCTCGCCGGCGGCGATACAGGCACGGAAGGAGCGCAGAGGCTACCGTTGGATTCAGGGCGAGTCGCGGATCTGGTGGTGGTGGAGACGGTCGCCGGGTGCCTGCTTGCCGGGCGACGAGGTCCCAGCGGAGGTGCTTGGCGCCGGTGGCTCCGGCCGCTCCTCACTGCAAAATGAGGGGGAAAGAGAGGGAAAGCATCGGTGGCGAGGGAGGCCGATTCGAGGGAGAAACGGGCGGAGGAGGCCTATACCCAGCAGACGACGGCGACCCGAGGCGGCGGAGCTCGAGCTCGATCTCGAGCTCGGGCGGCCTGGAGCGAAGGGGTGGATCCAGGGGATTGGGTGTGGGAGAGCGACAGGAGGAAGAGGAGGGCTCGGGAGTGCCTTAAATAGGCTGGCCAGGTTCACCGTGGGCGTGGCCTCTGGGCGCCTGCGGATCGGCTCTGAGGCCGTTGGGGAGAGGTTGGAGCTGTCTACGGCGCTCGTGGGAATGGAGTAGGGCGCCAGGGAGAAGGAGAGAGAGCGAGGGAGGGCTCTGGCGCCCGCGCGTGTGAGGCCGGCCATTGGCCGAGCCGGGCGGCGTCGGGCACGCGCTGCAGGAGGGGAGAGAGAGGGGGAGGCAAAGGGGCGGCGCGGCGTGTAGCAGACGCCGAGGCACATCACCGTGGCGCGATGGGAAGGCACGAGGCGGTCGGGAGGCGCGCGCCAACGGTCGGCGCTCTGGCGAGCGCCCAGAGCGACTTTGGCCGCATCCGCGGTTTTTCAGCAGCACGCGCACGCCCTTTTGTGTCTGGAAGCTACTGATGGCAGGGACAAGGCCAGGAAAGGCCTGGATGCTCTGGGGTGCGAAGGGAGAGAGAGAAGCCGTGAGAGAGAAGAGAAACTGTTGTCCAGAGAGGACAAACTTGATTCCCCTTCCTCCACATTGCTTCTTCGGTAGGGAAGTGTCTAAATGATGAGGGAAGTGGGGAGGGTTGTGGCAAAAGATTAACTCAAGGAGATTAGTGAAAGTGGCAAAATAGGCTTTTTAGTATTTTGCCGAAGGTGTTTGATGGAGTTTTGGGTAGGCTAATGACTCCCACTGGCCAAGATACTCCAAGGGGTGAAATGTCACATATAATTAGGGCCTTCCACCCATTTTGAGCTTAATAGGACAAAGTTGCCAATGCAACTCTTGCAAACCCTAGAAATGGGCGTAAAGGGTTTGTGTAGATCCAAGGAGTAAATCATTTCTCCATGATGTACCACTTGGTGTGGTAGCCTTATTTGGTCACATGATCAGGCTCACCAAAGTTGGGGTCTTGGAGAAAAAGTTGGTAGTGCAAAAGTGGTTCAAACTTGATTTTGGTCAGAGAGGGTTTTGAGGCACTTTGACCAAGATTTCCTCTTCTCCAACCTGTGCCATTTGGTCCAGATGCATCATTAGACCAATGAAGCATGTCCACCAAGTTTGAGAACATTTGGACATACTTGGCAATGTAAAGTTGATCAAACTTTAGATTGGACAGAAATGGTTTTGAGGGGTTTTGATGGTGTTATCTTGTTCTCCAAGTCATGAGACTTGGCAAGATCAGCAGATATGTCATATGTGACATGATAGAATTTTCCTGGAATTTTTGGAGAATATTTCCTTTGTAAATATTTCAAAAGCTTGAAATATCCGTAAAGGGTTTTAGAGGATTTGACCAATATTTTGAACATGACCATGTGTTGAAACTCTTATATATGGACAATATATGTCCTATGAGCTTCTCTAAATTTTGTCAAATATTTTTGAAACAAGAAAGTAATTTTTTCCTATTAAAGACCATTTCGCCTTAAGAAAAGCCTTTAAATAAAATAGAACAAAGAACTTTTAAAATTATATTTTTGTGGTTCCCGGGCATCCTATATCTAATAGGAGTCAAATATATTTTTGGAAAGATTTTACTGCCCTTAATCAAGTACTTGCAAAGTGCAAACCTCAATTCAGGGTTTTGGAAAACTAATTTTGAAAATACTTTCGGCCAAATTATTTTTGTAAGAAAATTCTATGTAGCACTATTCACATGGCATGATCATTGGTCAGGAGCTTGGGGTAAGGAGATGGAATATAGAGGGTAGAGTAGTTGACTTCAAGAAGCACTTGAAAAGAAGCATAGAGAAAACCAACTTCAAATAAAAGCCAAATAATGCAAAAAGTTTTTGTTGGTCCAAATTTTCATGCTTTATTGATGAAAATGAGATGTTACAAGATGCAGGGTGTGACAGCCTACCCCCGGTAAGCAATAATGAGCCGTAAGGCTCCATATCTTTATTTTCTCTTCTTTCTTTTTCTCAAAGAAAGGAAGGTTCCCTCGCCTACAAGTTTGCCGGGGGGAAAGGAGAAGATAATGGTGTGGACCAGGCGTCGTTCAAGAAAGTTTCGCCTTACCGAGAAGCAAACGACAGAAAAGCTAAGTTGCCAAAGCTTGAGCAATCAGTTTTAAATTTTTTAAGTTATCTTCCTCGAATGACCGTGCTTTGTATGGAAAACCTGTGGGCGGAGGAACCAACTCGTAGCTAGTTGCACCCTTACTTTGTTTCGAGTCCGCTCAACAACTTAAGTGAGCTGCGACTAGTTGCGACAAGGTTTCTTGTCGGTGGCGGCACCGCCAAAGACAGTCTGCCGACGTCTGCGACTCGGCGCTCATGGCTAAGGTGCTCACCGACAAGTTCCCTAAAAGCGTAGGGCAAAAACATACAAAGGAAGGAATCAAGTAAAGGAAATAACATAGCAATCACTACCCAAAATAGAATTATATTACAAGATAGCTTGTCGCAGCTCTAACAGATTGTTCTCATAACATGACCAGCAGCGACAAGAAAAGGAGAAAACGGGTAGCCTAATCTACGCGATCGCCCTCAACCCTCTTGATCCCGCTCACCTTGTCCACAATGGGTGCGACAAGGGTCTTGAGCGCTTCCAGATCAGCATCCGGCGGCAAGGTCCTGAGGACGTTGGTGAGGTTGAGGCCTGGGTTGCGGAAGGCCACCTTCACCAACACCTTTTGAAGAGCTCCCGCGCAGATCTTGCGTGACTCGTCGGCCAGCTGCTTTGGGATCCTCTCCCGGAGTCGCTGGAGGGCCGTCGCCACGCCTCTGAAGAACAAGCTGAGCTTGGCGCTAGGTTGGAGGTTCTCATCGGAGGAATACCCGAGATCCTCCATCCCCAGCTGCAGCAGCTCCCTGTCGATGGATGCGGCTACATTCACGAGACACTTCGTCCAGTGCTCCACATTCTCCCTAAAAGTGTTCTGGGCGGTAGCAGCCCTCGCCAGCAGCGCCTCGTCGGCCTTGATCTTCTCCTTCAAGGCCACCTCCTGCTCCCTGGCGCCGTCCAGCGTCTTGGTCAAAGTAGTCAGCTTCAACTCAAGATCTGCGTTGGAGTCCTTGGCGGCGCTAAGCTCCATGCCCTTCTCGGCGAGACGACCTTGTAGCTCGCCAAAGGTGTAGGCGTCCTTCTCGCGTTCACGCTTGAGCGCGGCAAGCTCTTCACCGCTCGCCTTGAGATCGGCCTCCAGCTGCGCCACCTTCATCTCTAGCTCCTTCTTGGCGGCCTCGGCAGCTGCGGCAGCATCCCTTGCTTCCTTGAGAGCCCCGCCGAATGTTTGCTCGCACGCAGCAAGCTCCTTCTCGTGGCTGTCAAGGTTGACCTTCCACTGCGCCAACTCGCCCTCTCGCGCAGACAGATTCTCGGCGGCAAGCCGCTGTTGCTCTTCAACTTCAGCCTTCTCGAGGAAGAAGGCTTTCCGCTCCTTGGCGAGTTGTTCCCGCTCCTCTGCCAGGGACCGGAGAGCTTCCTGGTTAAGACCCCGGAGCTCCTCCGCGTGCTTCTCGATGTCCACTCCCGCCTTCGCGGCAAGCGCTTCTCGGGATTCCAGCTTGGCCTGCCGAGCGCGGTAGAGCGACACCAGCTTCTGCAGCAGCCGCTCCTCCTCAGACTCGCCGCTGCTGCTGCTCGGCGCATCAACCAGCATCAGCCCAGCAGAGGCGAGCACCTCTCCATCCAAGATTTCTCCTTCGACCGGCGCCCTGGAGCTTGACGCCCAGGGGAGCTTGATGAAGACGCCATCGCCGGCCTTCAAATAGGCGCCGGGCTGGGGCTCTTCGGAGCCTGACGCTGCGGCAGCAACGGAGGGATCGGCGGTCGGCGTAGCGCCCGGCGCTCCTGCGGCCTCGGGGTCGTCAGTGCGATCGCCAGACCCCTTGCCAGCTTTTGCAGCGGCAGCTTTGGCGGCCTCTTTGCCGGCGGGATCATCAAGACTGGTGCTTTTTTCGATGGCAGCAAGGTCGCCGGTATTGCCGCTCGCGTTCTCCTCGCCGGCGACCTCGGTCTCCATCGGCTCCGTGGCAGAGGGATCTGACGGCCGGAAAAGGGAGAAAAGTCAAGCAAATATCCAAAAAGAAAATCGGAAGAAGAAGAACCCAATGGAAGTTTTCAAGCAAGAGGATTACTCAGACTGGTTCTACTGATCGTGGTCTTCGCCACCGGGGTCGCTGGTGTTGTCCTTGCGGAGAACTCTCCCTTGCCGGAGACTTCTCCTTGCCGGAGAACGCCCTTGCCGGGAACACTCCTTAGCGGTGTAGTCGGCAGATGGCATGTCGGGGCGGCTTCCGGCGCTCTGGTGAGGCTGCTCGCTCCTACACAAACCAATAGTCGATGTCAAGAAGAAAGAGCACCCATGCGCGCCTAACAATGGAAGTAAACCATATACTTCTTTGGGGGCTGCGCTGGGGGCTGCTTTGGGGAATAGTTGCCGGGTCCGGCAAGGTGGTCTCGGACACACCCCTCGATGTCGCAGTGGGTTCGTCCTCGATGACAATCACCGGGACCTTGGCTCTCTTCGCCGCTCTTTGGGCCAGAGTCCTGAAAAGGAATGGGTTCGGAGTAAAGCAAATCAGATACAAGACAAAACAGCAAGAGTTGAAGAACTACAAGTACAACAAAGAATCTTACTCTTCTTCTTCCTCGTTGGAGCTGAGCGCGGAGAGGTCGAAGTCCGGCTCACCTCCGGCGCGACGAGGCGGAGGAGTAGTTTCCCTTAGCCGCTTGGTGGGGGCAGTGGTGGTGGTCTAAGACAGCCCAGCTCCGGCCGCCGCCGCGGCATGAGGAGCGGCAGGAGCAGAAGCGGTGGTCCGGGAGGACCCCGCTCCAGTTGCCGCAACGGCGTGAGGTGCTCCCGCGGCAACAGTGCTTGCCACGGTAGAGCCTGTCATGCTGCGCGCGCGCGCTTATTGACTCGTCTGCCGCCCGCTATGTCCCCTGCCTTGCGAGACGCCTTCTTGGTGGAGCTGGGGCTCTGCTTGCGAAGCTGTCGAAGATGAGGAGGAAGAGGAGTTGGTCTTCAACGAGCCGCTCGCACCCTCGGCGGGCTCGCTCGACTCGACTTCAGGCCGGCAAGCTCTCCTCGCCGGCAAGCCCCTCTCGCTCGCAAGGCTTGCCGCCTCTGCTGCCTCTGCCTCCTCCACGGTGAATCCAACTCGCCACAGGCGGCGCCGCCGCCTCTTCCAGCCTAGTGGCGATCGCGCGCATCTTCGCGACGGTGGTGTCGCGAGTAAAGCTTTTACATTCATCGAGCAAACCGCACTTCTACCAAGCCATTAAAGAACTCCCCGCACGACGCCGTCTGCGGGCTCTTGCCAAGTTGGGACAATTCCATGCGAATCGCCAACGCATCATTGCACGGATGCGGTCGAGTGAGGAGTTGTTGCACAACAGAACGACACCCCTCGCAACCCGAACACTTCGGATGTCAAGGTCGTGCTTGAACAGTTCTCGAGCATCGCGTCCCAGCCTCGTGACAGTGAAGTTGAAGTTGAGGCCCGGGCGCAGCCTCATGATGTCCGCCGATTCGGAACTCCCGTGCGTCTCTCCTCCTCTCCTGTAGGGGGACGATGCGGCGACGAAGAAAATCTGCGCCAACGGCGCCTACAGTGAGCCCGGCAAGCCTGAGGCGTTGGATCCGGGTGACGGCAATCTTCAGCCTATCGCCTTCCGGCCATGTTGCTCCAATCGCTGCCGCGTGCTCGTGGTTTGGCGCGGGCGGTAAATGGCTGCGGTTCTCCTCGACAATCCAAAGACCATCCGCTCTCCATTCCTCCCACTTGCCGTGGAGCTCTCACTCCAGATAAGCTTCCTTCTTGCCAGCTCTCGAGATCCAGGCGATTCCGCCGGATAAAGGCTCCCCTCTCTCAACTCGGGGCATAAAGAAGTGGCGAAAAAGAGCTACATTTGGATAGACTCCAACAAAGTTTTCGCAGAGATGTGCGAAAACTGCCATGGTCAGAACGGCATTGGGGGTGAAGTCAAGGAGGCGGAACCCGTAGGTGTTCATAATGTCGCAGAAAAACTCAGAGAAAGGCGGGCAGAGCCCGCAGTAGAAGAACAACGCGAAGAAGGGATACCCATTCGGAGCCAGTTCCGAAGCGGCGGCTGAGAGTACCTTCGTGCGCGGATGCGCTCGCGTCTCCGTCGACCAGAAGAGGTAGTAATACTCCCTCAGCTCCTCCGCGGTGAGCTTAGGGGGAAGGTTGCCTGCTCCTTTCGCAGCGCCGCGAGCCGCTGCGCCTCGGTCAACTTCACGACCTTGCCCTTGTCGGCTTTCGGAGCCATGGCGGAGGTGGTGGGGGAGATCGACGGCGTTGGTGGTGCTTTGATGGCGATGAAGTGAGCGCCGCTCTTTAGCTTTGGGAAGAAAGGGGAGCGGCGGAGGTTTTTGAGATTGGAATAGCAATCGGCGAGATGGGCGAACTGCCCTGCTTCCCTTATAAAGAGGAGGGGCGGACGCTTGCCTTTCGAATAAAGAAACCACCCACGATCTCTCCCACGACGCCGCATTCGACGCGTGCTGCTTCGGGAGGGCGCGGTGGATACGAGTAAGATATGGCGTAACCAGGCCGCGCGTGCGCGTGCCTGTTTTGGGCCCGCCCAACAGCGCTTCGGCACCAGTGTGGCCCAGCCGGGGCTCTGCCGATGTACTAGAGTAGGGGTACCCTAGTATCCCGAACTTGTGCACGGGCAACGCAAGACACCCGTGGCATGGCTTGCCGGGTGACCGCCAAGGTCCTCCGTGGTTCCTTTGGAGCCATTCAAGAACAAAGTATTCAAGCCAAGGAGACAAGGCCCGGCAAGAGGAGCTTGCCGAAGGCCAACCGAGTCATCTCAGGAACTTGCCGCGACGCACCATGCGCCCCGGCGAGGCCCGTGAGCGACAAGCTTCCGGACGCGACAAGACAACGATCATGAAAGGCACTTGCCGCGCAAGCTACCACTGTACCCACGCCCCAAGACATCCACCAACGTGTCACCCCGACCTTTCAGCGCTGCGGATGAGGTCATCCGGCCAGCCGGTGTCGGTGGCATGCGACGCGACAAGATTGCCATCGTGGCAAGCGGTGGCGTCCCGACGGTCCTTTTTGCACTATTTGGGCGACGCAGATGGGCATTTAATGCCTTTGTCCCCCGTCGGGGTTAGGTATGGTACATTTATGTGAGTAGTGTACCAACCGCAACACCTTTCCATTTTTACCCTTGTCACGTTGCCACTGTCGGTGACCCCTTGAGCATATAAAAGGAGGCCCATGCGCAACGTAGAGGGGGGGGGGGAAGGCAGAAAAACACTCACGCTCGGTCTCGTTAGCAGCTAGTGTGTACTGTAGCACTCAGCGCTCCCGAGCAAGAACTCAATACACTCAGACATGCAACAGTAGGAGTATTATCTCTCCGGAGAGCTCCGAAGCTGGGTAAACTGCTCGTGTGCTTCGCCTCGATCTGCTCTTCGCGCGACCTCCGCCCCCCGCCGAACCGAAAGGGGCTCGGTCCGCCGGTTCCATAGGTGTCCGTGGATCAGTTTCCCCGACACTTTTCTTCATGTTCTAAAAGGTTAGCATTAATAATAACAGGATATATCTTCATTTCATCAAGATAAGCATATTTCAATGTGTCGGGTAATTGTTTAAGCTCAAACACGGGATCACTCTTGGGTGGAAGAGGATCTCCAAGAGTCTTAACAGGTAAATTGTGCTTCAAAACAGGCATTTGTTTAAAGAATATCTCATCTATTTCGTTTCTTTCATTCATATGCATATCATTTTCATGGTCTAACAAATATTGTTCTAACGGATCAGTAGGAGGCACAACAATAGAAGCAAGACCAGTAATTTCATATTTACTTGGTAATTATTTATCACAAGGTTGTCTACGGAACTTGGAGGAATTAAACTCATGAGAAACATCACCAAAATTTACACTAACCGTTTCCTTAATGCAATCAATTTTAGAATTAACCGTATTCAAGAAGGTCTACCAAATATAATGGGACAAAAATCATCTTGTGGGGAGCCAAGAACTAGAAAATCAGTAGGGTATTTAATTTTCCCACATAAGACTTCAACATCTCTCACAATCCCAAGTGGTGTAATAGTATCTCTATTAGCAAGTTTAATAGTAACATCAATATCTTCTATCCCAGTAGGTGCAATTTCATTCATAATTTCTTGGTATAAGGTAAATGGGATAACACTCACACTAGCACCCATATCACATAAGCGATGATAACAATGATCTCCTATTTTCACAGAGACAACATGCTTGCCAACAACAGGTTTATTTTTGTCTTTAGTATCGGGTTTGATAATTCTAGTAGCTTCATCAAAGAAGTAAATAACATGCCCATCAATGTCATCGACCAAGAGATCTTTAAACATAGCAACATGAGGTTCAACATTAATTTGTTAAGAGGGTGTAGGTGTTCTTGTATAACTTTTGCGAACCATAGTTGAAGCTTTAGCATGTTCTTTTATCCTAACAGGAAAATGTGGTTTCTCAATGTAAGTAGTAGGAATAACTGGATCAACATTATAAGTAGTAGTTTCTTCTTTAGCTTCAATGGGTTCTACTATTTTTACTTCAATGGGAGGATGATATTTAAACCACTTCTCCTTAGGGAGATCAACATGAGTAGCAAATGATTCACAGAAAGAAGCTACTATCTCAGATTCAAGTCCATATTTAGTGCTAAAATTATGAAAAGCATCGGTATCCATAAAAGTTTTAACACAACCAAACTCAAGCTTGATACCTGACTCCTTAGCTTTGTTGAGCTCCAATCTTTAGATCTGCGTTTAGTTCTTTCCAAAAGATCCCATCTGCATTCAATAGTCCACTTCATAAAAGAACCAGTACAAGAAGTGTCGAGCATGGATTGATCATTACGAGAAAGGCGAGCATAAATTTTTTGAATAATAATTTCTCTTGGGAGCTCATGATTGGGGCATGAATATAACATTGACTTAAGCCTCCCCAATCTTGAGTGATACTTTCTCCT
The DNA here is from genome assembly GCA_021437245.1 of Aegilops speltoides. Classification (NCBI taxonomy): domain Eukaryota; kingdom Viridiplantae; phylum Streptophyta; class Magnoliopsida; order Poales; family Poaceae; genus Aegilops; species Aegilops speltoides. Next base: position 236,203,373 of record CM038143.1, read on the forward strand.
TCTCGATGCCAAAAATTCTATATATAATTCCAATCACGATGAACCAGATGCATAGGATAAAACTTGTGATGAAATTCCAATTTCAACTGGTTCCAGTCCCAAGCTCCAATATAATCACATAGCCTATACTATGTCAATGCCCTTCCCTTCAAATATAAAGGGAAGACCCTCTTCTTGACTTCACCTCCGAGTAAACCTGCAAGCTTAAATAATCCACAAACTTCATCCACATAGATTAGATTCATATCATGATGTAATGTTTCCATCTCCTGCATAAGGATTAGCTAGCAGTTTCTCTATCATACCTGAAGGAATTTCATAATAAATATTTTTAGTAGGTGCAGTAGGTTGAGGGACAACTATTTGTGCTTCTGGTCGAGGTGAAGATACCCCGAACAAGCCCCCTCAAAGGATTATTTTCCAAAGTGACAAGTCACAATAAATTTCAGCACGTAATATAAAAATTTCCATACCAAATTCCACTCACCAAAGGCGCTTCACTCCCCGGCAATGAGGCCAGAAAAGAGTCTTGATTACCCACAAGTATAGGGGATCAATCGTAGTCCTTTCAATAAGTAAGAATGTCGAACCCAATCAGGAGTAGAAGAAAATGGCAAGCGGTTTTCAACAAGGTATTTTCTAAGCGCGCTGAAATTATCGGTAGTAGATAGTTTGGTAGTAAGATAATACGTAACGGGTAACAAGTAACAAGTGTAACAAAGGTGCAGCAAGGTGGCACAATCCTTTTGATAGCAAAGGATAAGCCTGGACGTACTGTTATATAAAGCAAAGCGCTCCCGAGGACACATGCACTACAAAAAAAGACACATCTGTGACATTTTTGCCCGAACAATTTTTTTGTCATGGTTATGACACTTCTATGATGATAATTGTGACAAAACACGTATCATCATAGATGTGGTGGGCTTCTACTTCTATGACAAAAAATCATGACAAAAAATGGGCTTTTCATCCTGGGCGGGCCGGGGACGCACCTGCATGAAGTTCTTTGGGCCGTCGGTGATGGAAAAAATCGTGGTAGAAGCGAGGGCGAAGAAAATTACGGGGAGTTCCCCGTTATGGCGGGTGGTCGGGGCCGAGCGATGCATGGAGGTTTGTGATACATCCATTTTGCATCATGCTTTTATATCGATATTTATTGCATTATGGGCTGCTATTTCACGTTATGTCACAATACTTATGGCTATTCTCTCTTATTTTACAAGGTTTACATGAAGTGAGAGAATGCCGGCAGCTGGGATTCTGGGCTAGAAAAGGAGCAAATATTGGACACCTATTTTGCACAGCTCCAAAAGTCCGAAACTCCACGAAAATCATTTTCGGAATTAATGGTAAATATTGAGTGTAAGAAGTACCAGAGGGGGCCCACACCCTTGCCACGAGGGTGGGGGCGCGCCCTACCCCCCTGGGCGCGCCCCCTGCCCCGTGTGCCACTTGGTAGCCCTCCGGTGCCCATCTTCTGCTATATGAAGTCTTTTACCCTGAAAAAAATCATAAGCAAGCTTACGCGACGAAACTCTGCCGCCACGAGGCGGAACCTTGGCGGAACCAATCTAGGGCTCCGGCAGAGCTGTTCTGCCGAGGAAACTTCCCTACAAGAGGGGAAAATCATCATCATCGTCATCACCAACGATCCTCTCATCGGGAGGGGGTCATTCTCCATCAACATCTTCACCAACATCATCTCCTCTCAAACCCTAGTTCATTTCTTGTATCAAATCTTTGTAGCAAAACCTCAGATTGGTACCTGTGGCTTGCTAGTAGTGTTGATTACTCTTTGTAGTTGATGCTAGTTGGTTTATTTAGTGGAAGATCATATGTTCAGATCCTTAATGCATATTAATACCCCTCTGATTATGAACATGAATATGCTTTGTGAGTAGTTACGTTTGTTCCTGAGGACATGGGTGAAGTCTTGCAATTAGTAGTCATGTGAATTTAGTATTCGTTCGATATTTTGATGAGACGCATGTTGTCTCTCCTCTAGTGGTGTTATGTGAACGTCAACTACATGACACTTCACCATTATTTGGGCCTAGTGGAAGGCATTGAGAAGTAATAAGTAGATGATGGGTTGCTAGAGTGACAGAATCTTAAACCCTAGTTTATAAGTTGCTTCGTAACGGGCTGATTTGGATCCACATGTTTCATGCTATGGTTAGGTTTACCTTAATACTTCTTTTGTAGTTGCAGATGCTTGCAATAGGGGTTAATCATAAGTGGGATGCTTGTCCAAGAAAGGGCAGTACCCAAGCACCGGTCCACCCACAAATCAAATTATCAAAGTAATGAACATGAATCATATGAGCGTGATGAAAACTAGCTTGCCGATAATTCCCATGTGTCCTCGGGAGCGCTTTTTTCTCATTATAAGAACTTGTCCAGGCTTGTCCTTTGCTACAAAAAGGATTGATCCACCTTGCTGCACCTTATTTACTTTCATTGCTTGCTACCCGTTACAAATTATCTTATCAGAAAACTATTTGTTACCTACAATTTCAGTGCTTGCAGAGAATACCTTACTGAAAACCGCTTGTCATATCCTTCTGCTCCTCGTTGGGTTCAACACTCTTACTTATCAAAAGGACTACGATAGATCCCCTACACTTGTGGGTCATCAAGACTCTTTTCTAGCGCCGTTGCCGGGGAGTGAAGCGCTTTTGGTGAGTGGAACTTGGTAAGGAAACATTTATATAGTGTGCTGAAATATACTGTCACTTGTTACTATGGAAACTAATCCTTTGAGGGGCTTGTTCGGGTATCTTCACCGACCAAGGAGCGAGAGTTGCTCCTCAACCTACTGAACCTATTGAAAATGTTTACTTTGAAATTCCTTCGGGTATGGTAGAGAAACTGCTAGCTAATCCCTTTGCAGGAGATGGAACATTGCATCCCGATTTACACCTGTCGGTGTCAAAACCGGCGGATCTCGGGTAGGGGGTCCCGATCTGTGCGTCTAAGGCTAATGGTAACAGGAGGCAAGGGACACGATGTTTTACCCAGGTTCGGGCCCTCTTGATGGAGGTAAAACCCTACTTCCTGCTTGATTGATATTGATGATATGAGTATTACAAGAGTTGATCTACCACGAGATTGTAGAGGCTAAACCCTAGAAGCTAGCCTATGATGATTATGATTCTGTCCCTAAGGACTAAACCCTCCGGTTTATATAGGCACCAGAGAGGGCTAGGGTTTACACAGAGTCGGTTACAAAGAAGGAAATATATTATCCGGATCGCCAAGCTTGTCTTCCATGCAAAGGAGAGTCCCATCCGGAAACGGGACGAAGTCTTGAGTCTTGTATCTTCACGGTCCAATAGTTCGGCCAAAGTATATAGTCCGGCTGTACGGATACCCCCTAATCCAGGACTCCCTCAGTAGCCCCTAAACCAGGCTTCAATGACGATGAGTCCGGCACGCAGTTTGTCTTCGGCATTGCAAGGCGGGTTCCATCTTCGAATACTCCAAAGTAATTATCGAACACTCAAATCATGTTTGGATCTGCAAGATGATCTTCACATACCATCGTAGAGAGAATGATATTCCATAAATGTAATCTGCTGACAACTTTAGGCAACGTGACATGACACTACAGTCGGGTCATTATTCGAACCGTTTTCCCAGAACCAGCCACAACGCATACTGCGAGGCGGTTTCCAAAGCACGTCTTGTCGAAGCAGAGATCATGTCCCCTTATCACGGGATTCCCATCAATACGGGTATGGGTAACTCAACCGCGCCATCAATCGTGGCGCTTGGGAAATAAGCGATCCTCAACGGGCAAGAGGGGAGGCGCGCCGTTCTTGTCGCCTCTATAAAGGGATAAGGATTCATCATTTTCACCCACGCCTTCTTCCTCCTTCGCTTATCCATTCTTGCCCTTTGAGCTCCAGCACCCTAGTTCACACCTCCTCCGTACATCCAAACATGTCCGGAGTAGGAGGCAAGTGGGTGGCCTCCACCGTCAAGGAGGGGCACATTACAAAGCTCCGGGCGGCCGGATACTTGGCCGCAGATATCGTGCACCGGCTGCCGGACGCACGGCAGATCATTCTGACTCCGGGACCCCACGAGAGGGTCGTGTTCCTCGCCCACTTCATCCGTGGACTGGGATTTCCACTTTATCCCTTCATCCGCAAGGTCATGTTTTACTATGGGCTAGACTTCCACGATCTAGCCCCAAACTTCGTCCTCAACATCTCTGCGTTTATCGTCGTGTGCGAGGCCTTCCTCCGCATCAAGCCTCACTTCGTCTTGTGGTTACGAATCTTCTGCATGAAGTGGAAGATCGTGAGCGGCCAGCAAGCGGAGTGCAGAGGTGCCATGGTGGGCAGGATGCCCAATGTTACCTGGCTCGACGGCTCCATCGCGGAGACCGTGAAAGGGCGGCGGCCCCCGAATTCCAATCCGGAATTCCCATGCGGCTCACCTCTTGGGAAAAGAAGGGCCTGTCCTGGGGTGAGACTGCGGAGCTGACCGGACTTCAGAATTGCATCAAGAATATGATGGACAAGAAAATCAAGCTTGTCAACGTAGTCCAGGTCATGCTTGTCCGCCGGATTCTTTCGTGCGAAAGACGGGCATTTAATTTGTGGGAGTTCGTCCCGGCCGAAAACCAGACACTTCGAGAGCTCTACGGCACGACACACAAGGACGCATGGAAGGTGATATTCAAGGCCTCCGAAATACCTACTCCCACATCCGAGGACCGCGGACTTCACGCCACGCGGCTCCCCCGTCCGGTGAGTTTTCTGACTATCACAAGATGTAGTTTTTTCCAGCATACTCATGGAAGGATCTTAAGTCATCGTGTATATTTAATCAGGAGTATGTGGTGACGGCGGAGCGGATTGACTGTCCGGCTCCACTGCCAGAGGGTCCAGCAAATGCTCTCCTGACGGAGATGCTAGTCCCGGCGCCCTACAAGGCGCCGGAAAAGAAGGCCGAAAAGAAGGCCCCGGGGACCAGGAAGGGTCTTCGGCATAAGGTCGTACCGGATGCCTCGTCCGAAGATGACGAGGCACACTCCTCCCCCGAAGGGGAGGAGGAAAAGGAAGGGGCCGCTCCTCCTGAGGAGGCCCAAGGGCCTAAGAGGGCGACCCAGGGGACCAGGAAGGGTCCCCGGCGCAAGGCCGTCATAGACTCGTCGTCTGAAGATGACAAGACAGATTCCTCCCGCAGAGGCGGGGGACACGAGGAACTCGCCTCCCAGACCGGGAGGAGAAGAAAAGGAAGGCCGCCCCAAAGGGGGAGGCTAGGACGCCGAAGAAGGGAAAGGCGTCCCTTCCAGATTAGTCCACCATGGCCGCCTACAGGGAGGAGGAGTGGCTGCCCAGGGGGAAGCCCCTAGTAAGATCGTAAGTATCCACACTCTGTTGTACTTTAGTGCGACTTCGCTTCATAGTCTGTTATAATGCCAAACACGTATATGCAGTCCGGCCAGGGTCCATCCCGAGGTATCCTCTTCGGATGGGTCCTTGAGCGATTAGACGATGAACTCGCTCCCAACGACCACTACCCCTTGGCCTGCGGATGACATAGAGGTGTTGTCCCAAAGGCTCCTAGAGCAGGGGGAGGCGACTCTAGAGATGCCCCAAGGAGAAATTCCAGATGCCGGGCGACGGGCGAAGATCCTCATGATTGTGCCGACGGAGTCAAAGACGCCGGGCTCCCAGCCGGACACTATACCGGAACCCCCAAAGGTTCTGGATTCGGGCAGGCAGCCCCTCGCCAAGATGGGCGAGCCATCCGTGCTGATAACTTCCATTATGCCAGAGGCATCGGATAGTCTGCTGGAAGCGCTTCGCGGTCCTTCCATGGATGAAGAGCACCGTACTCTTATGAGTGTGGTGGTTCAAAGGGTTCTGTCTGCCAAAAGCGGATTGACCGAAGCCTGCACCAGCCTTCTAACAGGCTTTGAGGTAAGTAATTAAAAGTTTGGGAAATTATCACCCGATAGACAAGAGCCTCGATACTGCTTTGGTGTTCGGAAGAAAAGCCAAACGGAGGGTCAATTAAAACCGCAGGAGTCTAATAGTAGGTGTTCACGTGAATAAGCAGCGGTGCTTGCTTGTCACGCCGCCACACAAATGGAGGTTGCGGACTCAAACGGGACCTAGAGCAGCCCAAGGAGAGCTCAGCCTCACGAAGAGGCAGCTCGAAGAGAACAAAGGTAAGCGATACTTCGTTCACATATCATAAAGAATAGACAAAATTGGTGATGCTAACAAAAAAGCGTCATGATTGTGTAATAGGGGCCACGACCGAAGTGGCGTCCCTGAAGAAAGCACTATTCGAGGCCAAAAACAAGGCGGCCTCGGAGCGCATTGAGTGTGAAAAGCAAAATGCTAGGGTGGGTGAGGTACAACAAGAGCTCCAGGAGCTTGGCAAGAAGTTCGAGTCCTTGGAGCGTGACTTCAAGACAAAGGATTCTAAACTTGCAAAGGCCCTGTTGAGCCTGAAAGACGCCAAGGCCGAAGCAAAAAAGGCCCAGCAGGAAATCCAGGCGGCCAAGAAGATAGCCGTGGGTAGGACATTCTTTATGCAAAGCAAGCATGTGAATGAGACTTTTCATTTACTTACCCAAATTCGGAGCTCTCCAGGGGCATTCGCAGATCTACCACACAGCATATCAGATGATGCGTAGTTCTACCGTGCCGAGAAGGGGAGCTCAACGGAGAAGCTGTTCTAGTCCCAGTATGCTGGAGCCGAACACTCGATGCCTCTGAGTGACCAATTGAAGCAATTGGTTGAACTCCACAGGGCGGCCAAAGTGGATATGAAAGATTTCATAGTCCGGATGTGGCCTGGTGAGCCCCTGCCCGCCAGCTACTTCGGCCTGATAAAGTGGATGGTAAATGCCTGTCCGCGGCTCGAAGTGATCAAGCGATCCGTTTGCATTGAGGGTGCCCGCCGAGCCTTTGCCCGTGCGAAGGTGCATTGGGGCAAGCTGGATGTGGAGATGCTGGTCAAGGATGGACCGCGGGAGGGCAAGGCGCATCGCTGTACCAAAAAATATTATGATGGTGTTATGAAAGGCGCTCGTCTCGTGGCCGATGAATGTACCAAGGACACGATCTTTGAGTGAATGTACTTATGTCGTTGTTGTAATATAAAGACGAAGTTATTTGCGCTATATAGCGCTTTTTTGATTTAAAATATTACCTTCTGTGCGGCTGTTCATAAAATTCTGAAAGTAGGCTACCGTAAACGCCCCAAATAACTAGTACTGGGTGTTCGTGGAAAAAACCGCACACTCTTTATCCAAATTTTGGTCCCTCAAGGAGGTGTTTGGCGCAGCGAACAAGGCAATTGGACTATGCGGCTTTATAACTTTCACTTAGCCATAGAAGTCTACAATTTTAAATTTCGGCGAAGCCCCTAGAATTCGGAAAGCCAAATTGGGGCGCTATATACGCCTAAATCGGACGAGGGCGATTCCTCGCCTAAAGCGGAAAAATCTTTAAGGATTTTAAAACCCCTCGAACAGCGACCAGCTCTCGCCGCATCATGCCAGTGAGTTTTCGGCTTTCTCTACTGAGGTGCTCGTCCGGAAGAACCGGGGCACAATCGCAGTAGTTCTCCCTGCGCTACCTTAGCCGATATAACGGAATGTAAGGTACCAAAATAAGGGAGCCGGGCAAACCCAACTATTGACCCAAGACATGATTCGGAGCTGATGCATATAATGCTATATGTTCGGGCAGCCGCACTATTGAAAGTGTTTGGGCTTGTCTTGCCGTATTATGGGGCGCCATAAGAAGCCCCTGGCAAACTGAATGTACCAAGGTGTACGGATGCAATATTAAATAAACATTTATAGGAAAAACGTGCAAATAGGAATAAGAAGCTGACACTATATATTATCTCCCATTGATGAATAACATGTCTAAGCGTATGTTTACAATGAATGCGTTAAGCAGAAGTAAATAGGACTATTTAACATGTCCTATCCAAGGGCGGGCCACATGTAGGTATATAAAATAGGTATAACGATCATGAACAGATTCCACCTGGGTATTCCCTTTGTGCGAAAAGCCTTTTGCCTCCTTGGTTTTCTCTCCTGTGCAAGTCTGATAATCCGGCTCTTCTGAAGAGGCTGCCCGAAAGCAGTGTCCTGAAAGATTAAGGGGGGTTATTAAAGTATGTTGCGGCTGTACCGCAATGTGACTGAGTCATTATTGCACCTCCGCCTATGCCCATGGTATTTTGAGTGCGTAATTCTGTACGCGTGGCACGAATGTTGCCTTGATGGGGCTGGAGCGGAGGCCGGACTGTTAGTCGCGCTCTTGGCGTGCCTGGTGATCCTGTTGCGGGGTACTCCGGACTTGCTTGACGGTGTTCGGGGTTGTTGTCGCCGGATCGGTGGTTTGCCGGAGAAGGCTGCATTGTACTTCTGCCGCGAGGGTTGCAGTATGCTCTTCTGTACGGAGAGAACGGTCCATGTTTTCATTGACTGTTATGACCCCGCGAGGTCCTGGCATCTTGGGCTTGAGGTATGCGTAGTGTGGTACCACATTGAATCGAGCGAATGCGGTTCATCCAAGCAGTGCGTGATAACCACTACAAAAAGGGACGATATCGAAGATTAACTCCTCGCTTCAGAAGTTATCCGGAGATCCGAAGACCACTTCCAGCGTTATGGATCCCATGCAACGGGCCTCTACTCCTGGAATTACACCTTTGAAGGTGGTTTTGGTGGGCTTGATCCTCGAAGGGTCGATGCCCATTTTGCACACTGTGTCCTGATAGAGCAGGTTCAGGCTGCTGCCGCCATCCATAAGGACTCCCGTGAGGTGGAATCAGTCGATGATTGGGTCTAGGACCAATGCGGGTGAACCGCCGTGACGGATGCTGGTAGGGTGATCCCTACGATCGAAGGTGATCGGACAGGCTGACCATGGGTTGAATTTTGGGGCAACTGGCTCCATCGCATAGACGTCTCGTAGTGCTCACTTCCGTTCCCGTTTGGGAATGTGGGTGGCGTAGATCATGTAGACTGTTTTCACCTGGGGAGGAAATTTCTTCTGTCCCCCCGTGTTCGGACGCCGGGGCTCCTCGTCATCGTTGCTGTGCAGCCCCTTGTCCTGGTTTTTGGCATTTATTTTACCGGTTTGTTTGAACACCCAGCAGTCTCTATTAGTGTGGTTTGCTAGCTTATCCGGGTTGTCATGAATTTGGCACAAGCGGTCAAGTATGCGGTCCAGATTGGACGGTCCCTGATTGTTTCTTTTGAACGGTTTTTTCCGCTGACCGGATTTTGAGCCACTGAATCCGGCGTTGACTGCCGTGTCTTCATTGTTGTCGCCATTGTTCTGTCGCTTATGTCTATTGCGCCGTGGCTTGACGTTATTGTCGCGGACATCTGAGGTGCCGGAATTTATTGGCATGGTGCTACTGTGAGCCAACCAGCTGTCTTCGGCCGCGCAAAAGCGGGTCATGAGTGTCGTGAGGGATGCCATGGACTTCTGTTTTTCCTGGCCGAGGTGTCGGGTGAGCCACTCGTCACGGATATTATGCTTAAAGGCCGCTAGGGCTTCAGCGTCCGGACAGTTGACTATTTGGTTCTTTTTGGTTAGGAACCGAGTCCAAAATTTCCTGCCTGACTCTCTGGGCTGTTGGGTAATGTGGCTCAAGTCATCGGCATCCGGTGGTCGCACGTACATGCCCTGGAAGTTGTCGAGGAACGCGTCCTCCAGGTTTTCCCAACTGCCAATGGAATTTGCCGGCAGGCTGTTTAGCTAGTGTCGGGCCGGTCCTTTGATCTTAAGGGGAAGATACTTGATGGCGTGTAGATCGTCTCCGCGGGCCATGTGAATGTGGAGAAGGAAATCTTCAATCCATACTGCGGGGGTCTGTTGTGCCATCGTATGATTCGATGTTTACGGGTTTAAACCCTTCTGGGAATTCATGATCCATCAAATCGTCAGTGAAGCAGAGGGGGTGTGCGGCGCCTCTATGCCGGGCTATGTGGCCACGCAGTTCGAATGAGTCTGGTTGGCTGTATTCGGCCCGGCCGGACTTGTTGATAGTGTGTCCGGCGTGACGATCATCGTCACGTGTTGGGGCGCGCCCCCGTGATCCGTAGATCGATCTTGGCTGTCCTACCTTGTTTTCCAGTATATGTTGCAGGTCCTGCCAATTGCCCCGGTCCATAGTGTATTGGCGTAGGGGTGCGGGCTGGTATTCGGGCTGATACGCCGTTTTATCCCGGCCACGAGGTGGCCGGTCAGCCATGTGGCGCTCAAGTCCATATTCCTCAGCTGCCAGGACTTCAGTCCATCTGTCTGTGAGCAGGTCTTGATCATCTTGGAGCTGCAGCTACTTCTTTTTCAGGCTCCTCACAGTGGCCATAAGCCGGCGCTTGAAGCGCTCCTGCTCAACGGGTTCCTCAGGCACGCCGAACTCGTCGTCGCTGAGGCTAATCTCGTCTTCGGAGGGGGGCATGTAGTTGTCCTCCTCCGGATATCCATCCGTCGCCTGTTCGTTTGGGCTGACCTGCCCATCTTCCTGTTCGGCTTGCTCGAAGGCAGGCTGATCGGGGTTGTATTCATCTTCGGCACCATCCGGATTGTTTTCGTCTCCGGGGCCGGTATTGCTGTGGCGGGGCTTGGAGCGGCACTGACGACGCCCATTCTTTGCTTTCTTCCTTGAGGGGTTATCATCCATTGCCTCATCGCCATTGGTTTCTTTAGTGTCCACCATATATATATATATATATATATATATATATATATATATATATATATATATATATATATATATATATATATATATATATCATATGAGGAGGTGGCTGTCCACCGCCCCGTTGGCGGTGGTTCCTGTTCTTCTCCTACATCGTCGTCCATACCGTCGATGTTTTCAGAGTCGAAGTCAAGCATGTCGGTTAAATCATCGACCGTGGCAATGAAGTGGGTGGTGGGTGGGCAACAAATTCCTTCGTCGCCTGCTTCCCACTCGAGCCGTACATAGTTTGGCCAAGAGTATCCTGACAAAGAGAGAGACTTTAACGAGTTCAGCATGTCACCAAAGGGCGAGTGCTGAAAGATATCCACAGCGGTGAACTCCATTACCGGAGCCCAACCCGATTCGGCGGGCTCGGGGGTGCGTGGACTGGAACCTACAGCTGGGTACGAGTCCGGGGGTCTGGTGTCACAGGCTTCCTTGGGGGTGAAGTCTGTGTTCGGCTCTACCGCCAATGGATGTGCGGCCTCCGGGGCGGGGTCCATCCACCCATCCTCGGGCGACGCAATCTGCCCCGGATTTAGGTCCGGGGCTGCTGCAGGGGCGATATCCCGAGCATTGTTCGACAGCAGGTCTAAGCCGTGCTTGTCGTGACTGTCTGGCGCTCTTGGCGCAGGCCCGAATCCGTTGAAGATCAAGTCTCCGCGGATATCGGCCGTGTAGTTCAATTTTCCGAACTCGACTGATGGCGAGCGTGGCTGTCGATTGCTCCGGATGGCTGCTTAATTGGCCCGCATCTGGCGGCCACCGAACACGAAGATCTGTCCGGGGAGAAAAGTCTCACCCTGGACCGTGTTGTTGTTGATGATTGAAGGAGCCATCAAGCGTTGAAGCAATGACACAAAGGAACTCTCAATGAAAGCACCAATGTCGGTGTCAAAACCAGCGGATCTTGGGTAGGGAGTCCCGATCTGTGCGTCTAAGGCATGGTAACAGGAGGCAAGGGACACAATGTTTTACCCAGGTTTGGGCCCTCTTGATGGAGGTAAAACCCTACTTCCTGCTTGATTTATATTGATGATATGAGTATTACAAGAGTTGATCTACCACAAGATCATAGAGGCTAAGCCCTAGAAGCTAGCCTATGATGATTATGATTCTGTCTCTAAGGACTAAACCCTCCGGTTTATATAGGGACCGGAGAGGGCTAGGGTTTACACAGAGTCAGTTGCAAAGAAGGAAATCTATTATCCAGATCACCAAGCTTGTCTTCCACGAAAGGAGAGTCCCACCCGGACATGGGACGATGTCTTGAGTCTTGTATCTTCATGGTCCAACAGTCCGGCCAAAGTATATAGTCCGGCTGTCCGGATACCCCCTAATCCAGGACTCCCTCAACACCTTATCTATGTGGATGAAGTTTGTGGATTATTTAAGCTTGCAGGTATGCCCGATGATGTTGTTAAGAAGAAGGTCTTCCCTTTATCTTTGAAGGGGGACACATTGACATGGTATAGGCTATGTGATGATATGGGATCCTGGGATTATAAATGATTGAAATTGGAATTTCACCAGAAGTTTTATCCTATGCATCTTGTTCATCGTGATCGTAATTATATATATAATTTTTGGCCTCGCGAAGGAGAAAGCATCGCTCAAGCTTGGGGGAGGCTTAAGTCAATGTTATATTCATGCCCTGACCATGAGCTCTCAAGAGAAATGATTATTCAAAAATTTTATGCTCGGATTTCTCTCAACAATCGCACCATGCTTGATACTTCTTGTGCTGGCTCTTATATGATGAAGACTATTGAATTCAAGTGGGATTTATTGGAAAGAATTAAATGCAACTCTAAAGATTGGGATTCCGACGATGGCAAGGAGTCAGGTATGACACCTAAGTTTGATTGTGTTAAATCTTTTATGGATACCGATGCTTTTCTTGGATTTAGCACTAAATATGGACTTGACTCTGATATAGTAGCTTCCTTCTGTGAATCATTTGCTACTCATGTTGATCTCCCTAATGATAAGTGGTTTGAATATAATCCTCCCACTGAAGTAAAAGTAGTTGCACCTGTTACAGTTGAAGAAAAGATTATCACTTATAATGATCCTATTGTTCCTACTACTTATGTTGAGAAACCACCTTTCCCTGTTAGGATAATGGATGATGCTAAAGGTTAAATTGTGGTTCGTAAGAGTAATACTAGAACATATACACCTCCTAAGAAAATTAAAGTTGAACCTAGTATTGCTATGGTTAAAGATCTCTTGGCCGATAATATTGATGGGCATGTTATTTATTTCTGTGATGAAGCTGCTAGAATTGCTAGATCCGGTGCTAAGAAACATAAACCTGTTGTAGGCATGCCTATTATTTTTGTTAAAATAGGAGATCATTGTTATCATGGCTTATGTGATAGGGGTGCTAGCTCTAGTGCAATACCTCATTCCTTACATGAAGAAATTATGCATGATATCGCACCCGCTGAAATAGAAGATATTGATGTTACTATTAAGCTTGCAAATAGAGATACTATTTCACCAATTGGGATTGTTAGAGATGTCGAAGTCTTGTGTGGGAAAGTGAAATATCCTGCTGATTTTCTTGTTCTTGGTTCCCCACAAGATAGCTTTTGTCCCATTATATTTGGTAGATCCTTCTTGAATAATGTTAATGCTAAGATTGATTGTGAAAAGGATGTTGTTACAATTGGCTTGGGGGATATGACACATGAGTTTAATTTTGCTAAATTTAGTATACAACCCCATGACAAATAATTGCCTAGTAAGGATGAAGTAATTGGTCTTGCTTCAATTACTGTGCCTCCTACTGATCCTTTAGAACAATATTTGCTAGACCATGAAAATGATATGTTTCTGAAGGAAAGAAGGGAGATAGATGAAGTATTCTTTAAACAGGGACCTATTTTGAAACACAACTTGCCTGTTGAAATCCTAGGGGATCCTCCTCCACCCAAAGGTGATCCCGTGTTTGAGCTTAAACCATTACCTGATACTCTTAAATATGCTTATCTTGATGAAAAGAAGATATATCATGTTATTATTAGTGCTAACCTTTCAGAGCAGGAAGAGGAAAGATTATTGAAAACTTTGAAGAAGCACCGTTGTCATGCCCAATATGAGACCCTATCCAAAAGGAACTCGAAGGTCCCACCAAGGATAGACTCGCATATTGAAACGCTTTTGCAAGGTGGATATCATTACATCAATATTACATAATAGATGCGGATACATACAAGAGGCATACAATGGCACACGAATACAACATCCTCTTACATGAGAACAACATCCGACTACGGATGAAACACAAACAGAAGCTCAAACAACATCCACCCAGCTAGCCCAGGCTGCCGACCTGGAACCTATCCCCTGATTGAAGAAGAAGCAGAAGAAGAACTCCAAAACAGGCAAACATCACTCTCGCGTCATGATCATCGCAAAAACCTGTACCTGGAACTGTTGTTGTAGTAATTTGTGAGCCACGAGGACTTAGCAATCCCATTACCATGGGTATCAAGACTAGCAAAGCTTAATGGGAAAGGAAGGGGTAAAGTGGTGAGGTTGCAGTAGCGACTAAGCATGATATGGTGGCTAACATACGCAAATGAGAGCGAGAAGAGAAACAAAGGAACGGTCGTGAAGCTAGCAATGATCAAGAGGTGATCCCGAACTCCTACTTACGCCAAACATAACCTCGAAACTGTTCACTTCCGGACTCACGAGAAGAGACCATCACGGCTACACACGCGGTTGATGCATTTTAATTCGGATCTGGTGTCAAGTTATCTACAACCGGACATTAACAAATTCCCATCTCGCCACATAACCGCGGGCACGGCTCTCGAATGTTTATACCTGCAGGGTGTCCCAACTTAGCCCATGATAAGCTCTCGCGATCAACGAAGGATATTCCTTCTCCCAGAAGACCCTATCGCCTCGGAATCCCGGTTTACAAGACATTTCGACAATGGTAAAACAAGACCAAAGAAGCCGCCCGATGCGCCGACATCCCGATAGGAGCTGCACATATCTCGTTCTCAGGGAAACACCGGATAAGCGAAGCGTACATGTACCGACGTAACCCAAGTTGCCAAGGGATGGTCCCACACGGTGCTCTAGGTTGGACCAACACTTAGACAAGCATTGGCCCGGGGGGGCTATAATAAAGATGACCCTTGGGTTAATTACTCCAAGGGAAAGGTAGGTGGTGGTGAGGTAAACGGTAAAACCAAGGTTGGGCCTTGCTGGAGGAGTTTTATTCAAAGCGAACTATCAAGGGGGTCCCATAAATCACCCGACCGCGTAAGGAACGCAAAATCCGGGAACATAACACCGGTATGACGGAAACTAGGATGGCAAGAGTGGAAGAAAACACCAGGCATAAGGCCGAGCCTTCCACCCTTTACCAAATATATAGATGCATTAATAATATAAGAGATATTGTGATATCCCAACATAAACCCTATCCATCATGGAGCAATCTTCAACTTCACCTACAACTAACAACGCTATAAGAGGGGCTGAGCAAAGCGGTAACATAGCCAAGCAATGGTTTGTTAGGAACGGTGTCAAAGGTTAGAGGTTCATGGCAATTTGGGAGGCTTGAAGAGCAAATGATAGGTAGCGCAACAAAGCGATAGAACGAAGCAACTAGCATAGCAATGATAGTAGTGAGATCCAGGGTAGCAGTCATCTTGCATGAAATCCCGCAAGGAAGAAGAACGAGTCCATGAAGAAGATGAAGCCACAAAGACGAACCAAGCGTAGATGAACGAATCCTCACGATCGCAACAAAACGAGAACTATCGAGAAGAAGCACACAACATGGTAAACACACCACACATAGACAAGACATGATGCACAACAAGCATGATTCATGACAAAGCTAGATGAGGCTACTCATGGCAAGAGATGATGCAAACAAGAACAACACATCAAAGCAAAGTTAAAAGAGGACGGAAACAACATATAACAATTCCGGTAAGTCCTCACATGCAAATTTCGAAATTGGTGCAGATCTGAATAAACCTTATGTTCAAGTTGTTAAACAGCAAGTTAAGATGCACCAAGAGAATCTACATGAAATTCTAGTCAAGTTACGTATAAAGTTCATTTAGTTCCGAGCTACGGCCTAGAAGATATGAGCAAAACAAGTTAAACATGGCATTGATGCAAAATGCATACAAACATCAAGCAAACACCTCGAAACAAGGATGCAACATGATAATATGAAACAACATGCGATTCTAAGCAAGTTTCATATAGAGCACACTCAAAACGGAGCAACGGTTCAACACATACACTCTATACAAGTCATAACAACAATCTGTCCATAACAGCAAATAGGCATCTTACAAGCATCAAAACAACAAGCTACAGCATCTCAACGTAAGAACAAAAAGCATGGGCATGAAGTACAGGTAAAGCATGACAAAACATGAACACTGAGCTATCTCCAGAAATCACTAGAACATGCTCAAAAGGACATGGGAAGATTGCATATATTAACAGTTTCAGACTTTGCAGAAATAACATCAGGTTGCAATGTTTAGAGCTATCAAACAACATGTTACAGGAACTATCATGGCAAACAAAGGCATGGCATGAATCTACTAATTACATAGAACAAAAGTCCCTTACTGACCATGAGCCAAAAGGGCACAGAAAATATAATGGCACCCATGTAAACATGGCAAGAGATATGACAGATTCATACATGGCAGGAACAACAATAAGTAGGCATGTTGGTGAGCTTGAACCACTCACCACAGAGCAATACATGGCATGGCAAGGCAACCAACAATAAGAAGACATGTTTATGAAGCTAATCATGGCACGAGCAAGTTCATAGGATGCATGGATCACTAGCAACAACCATGGCAACATTGAACTTAACAGGCTGACAACAACATTATTTAGCAAGTTGAGAGCAAGATTACAACAAGCTACAGTAGTCTATAAATGCAACCAGGGGCATGAATGCATAGAGCATGACATGTATAACAAAACATCCTTAGTGAACATCTCGAGATTTTGCATGGAATGGCTAGTAGCGACAGGTTTACATAGCAACAAAATATAACAGAATTTGTCAGGCAAACAGCAACAACAAGTACACCACTTAACAAGCTCGATGCACTCAGTACACAAGTCACAAAAATACATGGATTGCACCTCTGGAAAGATGGCATGGCATAGATCAAAACACATATAGACATCACCCTCCTAGGATACACACATCAAACATGGCAAAAATGACAAAAGAGCATGTTATAACAGTTTCAGCAGATTAACATCACATAGCATTCTTCCAACAGCATTTCGGGCATCAAGATGAGCTCAAATGAAAATGATGCACTGGAATGAAACAAAGTACTCATCGAGGCGAACAATTTGACATATTACACGCACGAAACGGAGCAGTATGCACAGAGTTATGATGCGATGAACATGGCACGATTATGCAAAATATTCCGAGACGACAGATTTTCATTAAAAAAAAAACAGGACGAGCGTCAAATAGTAAGTTGCGTGCAGGGCGGGATTTAGGTGGCTCACCATTGGGCTTGGCCCAGGTCGGGGAACGAGGCGGGCCGGAGGGGATGCGGGCTGGGCCGGTCGGTGAGGTGGCCGGCCCACAGGTGGGCGCGGCCCACGGGGCACGAGCGGGCTCATCCTCCTCCCGATCCCGCCTGGATCGGGGAGGCAGGTCAACGGCGGCGGCTGTGGCCGGCACTCCGGTGAACGGAGGACGGCGGCGATGCATGGAGGGACGGATCCGGGACGAGGGGCTCCGTTCCCGGCGGTTTCCGGCCGGTCCGGGCGAAGACGAAGCCGGCGGCGCGATCTCCATGGTGGTGGCGGCGACTGCACACAGAGAGAGGGAGATGAAGGAGATGAGGAAGAGAGGAAGGAGATGGAAGGAGGAGATGGGGCGCGGGGTCTGGCCTGCTGGTGGACTCCGGCGGCGGCGGGGGAGGCGCAGGACGGCGGAGTACGTCGCCGGCGGCGAGGCCGAGGAGGCGGGCGGCGGGTCGACGAGGCGGGTCGGAGCTCGATCGGGAGCTCCTCCGATCTGGAGCTCGTGGCGCTGGGCGACGCGTCCGGCCCCCTGGGCTCGGCGGGCTGCGCCCGGGCCTGGCGGGCCGCGTGGTGGAGTGGGACGCTGGGGGCGACGTGGCGAAACGCCACTGGTTCGGGACGCGGCGCAGGTGGTGGCTGGCCAATGAGGGCGCGCCAAGTGGCGGTGGCGAGGTGGCCTCCGCCGGATTTCGAGGAGAAGGCAGCGGCGCGGGATCCGAGGAAGAGGTGGGAGGGGCTAACGGCGCGGAATTTGAGGAGGGGCTAGGGTTAGTCCATTTTTGGAAGGAGGGGGGTGTATATATAGGGGAGGTTAGGGTTTGAGGGGAGTTTTGGGGGGTTTCTCGACCCTTCGATCGCGATCTGACGGTCCAGAACTGAGGGGGGGTAGCTGGGCTGCAGGTGGGCTGTGGGGAGGCATTGGGCTGAGAAGAGAAGAAAGTAGAGCGGCCCGGCGGCAGTTTCAGAGACCGAAACGTCCGACGAAGGTACCGACAGCGGTACTGTTATATGTTTAACGGTTGGGCAGTCAAACGGACTCCGAATGCAACGAAACTTGACAGGCGCTCTGTCTACACTATAATAAGACCGCAAGCCAAGCTTCAACCCATTCCGAGAACATTTTTATGCCACTTATAAAATAATATTTCGGAGGTGCCGCGGGCGCGTGCGAGTGTGTCGGATCGCGAAACGGACAGCGGGGAAAAAGACCGGATGCAAGTTTTGAAAAAAACATGCGGATGAAATGCAGATGATGACATAGCAAAATGCAACATGCAAGTGAATGACATGGCAATGACGGCGAATAACTGGCGGACACCTGGCGCATCGAATCCGGGGCGTTACAACTCTCCTCCACTAACAAGAGATCTCGTCCCGAGATCTTAGGACAGAGACGGAAGGGAAAGGGATGAGGTGAAACAAGAACTCAAGAGAAGAAGCAAAGAATCGAGAGCACACGAGAAGAAGAGAGGAACAACGAGAATGACAAGAATTGAAATCTCACGGAATCAGATAGACTCTGAAACCACTCCGATTAGAACCAGATAAGAAACGAATAAGACTGAAAGGACTTAGGTAGCACTCCGGCTGAAAATGGAATGATACTTGATGAGATGAACAATGCAATGCCTCCGGAAGAACTGAAAAAGTTGAAAGAAAAGAACGGAGAAGAAAATGACAACTTGTGCCACGAATGAAATTAAAAACACCTTTAGAAGGAAGGTTTAAACGGAGTTGTTGAGAAAATCAACAACGAAAAGAATAAGCTTGTTGTGGACTTATGGTTAACATCTCAAAATTATGAGGTGATCGCCGACCACAAGTGGAAAAGATTGGATAGCTGAGAAGAATGAAGAAATACAAAACTCCAGTTCAAAAGAATACGGAGAATTAATTGCACTACGAGACGTGAGAAGAAAAGATACTTGAACTCCTCCAACAAAATCTTGATGAACTCTTGAAGAATGAATTAAATCATGAAGAACCACCATGAAGAACTCCGATGACAAAAAGATTATGAGATTGAATGAAGGAAGAAAGAATAAGATGAGCCTTGCGGTGATTTAGATGGAGGTTACGACGAAATGGCCGAGGAAGTTTGAACTCCAGAAAAGAAAAGATGAAAACACTTGGAACTAGAATTTATTCATCAAGAACAAACTCCGAAGAAAAGGGATTACTCACTTGGATGAAATAAGAATAAGATTTATTGTATGCTTATCCTTCATCAAATTAAATTGATGACAAGCAATGGATTTGGCATGCAACTTATTCTTCTTGAAAAGGATTAAGGGGTAAGGCACAAAACTTGAGAGAGTCTTCATGAACCGCCGGTAGGATTGAAAAGAATGAAAGGGTTAATATGATGACAAAGGAAAAAGAATCTGAATGAACCACCGTAAAATTAGAAAAAAATGATTGATGAAAGAGAATGAATCGCCGGGAAGAATTAGGAGAACAAATATGCTAGAGGGAATTTAGATGCAAAAGAACAAAGAGATCATGAGCTGATCAACGAACACTTGAACGAAGCACCGGGATAAATAGAGAACGATAACTGGAATGATGGCCTCCGGTGAAAGAAATGGAATAACAACTCCTGACATGCTCCGGATGGGTAAGCAAAGGAATATCTGACAAATGGAATAATTTGAGAGGATAACAAGAAGCTAGAACCGCGAATCTTCGAGAGCAATGACAAGATTTAGAGGAAAATCTCTTCTTCTATCTTGAAATGACGACGAGGAACGTTACAAACATTACTGAGATACTCCGGTAGAATGAAAAGCAAAGAGGTTGAACCAACAATGAAAAGAATTTGAACGAGATCTTGGAGAAGGCATGTGATGAAATCCATTCTTACGTCACACTTGAAAAGAATTGAGAATAACTCCAGGGAAATCAGAAGAGTCAGGTAAGATCCTGGGAAAAGACCTGTGGGTTAGGGCCCACTAAAGCGATAACACCGTTGGAAAGGATTGTTGAAGAGATAGATGATGCACCGGAACACTTGAAATATTTGAATGAGGTGACAAACTCGAATTAATTCGAACACAGACGAATCTCCTAAAATGTCTTGAGCACTCCGAAAGGATAAACTGGCGAGAGGCGAACGAACAAGGAGAACACTTGCGCTGAGGAAAAGAATATGATCAACCCGAAAAACTTGAATTGAATGCACCGGAAAAAGAAAGGAATGAAGAATGACGAACGAGACGAGAATTCACCGGTTGAAATAATTGAGGGAAGACTGAAGAGGTTCCGCACGAATGAAATTGATACTTGAATAGAATCAGGCTCCGGGAAGAAGAGGGTGGGAGGGCGGGAAAACAAAGGCAACTTGGAAGGGGAACCCGACGAATAACTTCAAGAGTAAACACCGGTTCAAATCATTGAGGAAAGAAGGCAAAGACTTCACACGAGTAGGAAGGATACTCGATTACGGACTCCGGCTCCGAGAAGAAAAAGGGGTGGGCGGGTGGGAAAAGAAAACAACTGAGAATTGAACTCAAAGATGAAGAGACTCAAGTCAACTTGACGAGAAATGCACCGGATAAAAAGAGCTGAGGAACAACTACCGGAAAACCAACTGCGTTAACCTAAAGAGAATTTGAAAGGGAAGAGAAGTAATTTAAAACACCTACGTCAAGATTCCTCACCAGAGCGACGAAGGGGCAGAGGAGAAAAAAGAATTCCTACTCTCCGATATAACTAGACTCCGAAAATAGTTTTCTTCTAGACTCAATAACGGCCAAACTACACGATCAATCAAGGGGGCTCCTAAGGTCGGTCGAGGCTCTGCTACCAAGTTGTCACGCCCAATATGCGACCCTATCCAAAAGGAACTCGAAGGTCCCACCAAGGATAGACTCGCATATTGAAACGCTTTTGCAAGGTGGATATCATTACATCAATATTACATAATAGATGGGGATACATACAAGAGGCATACAATGCCACACGAATACAACATCCTCTTACATGAGAACAACATCCGACTACGGATGAAACACAAACAGAAGCTCAAACAACATCCACCCTGCTAGCCAGTGCTGCCGACCGAACCTATCCCCGATCAAGATGAAGTAGAAGAAGAACTCCAAAACAGCAAACATCGCTCTCGCCATGATCATCGCAAAAACCTGTACCGCAATCGTTGTTGTAG
The DNA here is from genome assembly GCA_021437245.1 of Aegilops speltoides. Classification (NCBI taxonomy): domain Eukaryota; kingdom Viridiplantae; phylum Streptophyta; class Magnoliopsida; order Poales; family Poaceae; genus Aegilops; species Aegilops speltoides. The sequence continues at coordinate 236,224,854 of CM038143.1, forward strand.
TAATCAGTGAGCCACGAGGACTCAAAGAATCCCATTACCATGGGTATCAAGACTAGCAAAGCTTAATGGGAAAGGAAGGGGTAAAGTGGTGAGGTTGCAGCAGCGACTAAGCATGATATGGTGGCTAACATACGCAAATGAGAGCGAGAAGAGAAACAAAGGAACGGTCGTGAAGCTAGCAATGATCAAGAGGTGATCCTGAACTCCTACTTACGCCAAACATAACTCGAAACCGTGTTCACTTCCGGACTCACGAGAAGAGACCATCACGGCTACATACACGGTTGATGCATTTTAATTCGGATCCGTGTCAAGTTATCTACAACCGGACATTAACAAATTCCCATATGCCACATAACCGCGGGCATGGCTCTCAAAAGTTTATACCCTGCAGGGGTGTCCCAACTTAGCCCATGATAAGCTCTCGATCAAGAAGGATATTCCTTCTCCGGAAGACCCGATCGCCTCGGAATCCCGGTTTACAAGACATTTCGACAATGGTAAAACAAGACCAAAGAAGCCGCCGATGCGCCGACATCCCGATAGGAGCTGCACATATCTCGTTCTCAGGGCAACGTCGGATAAGCGAAGCGTACAGGTACCGACGTAACCCAAATTGCCAAGGGATGGTCCCGCACGGTGCTCTAGGTTGGACCAACACTTAGACAAGCATTGGCCCGGGGGGGCTATAATAAAGATGACCCTTGGGTTAACTACTCCCAAGGGAAAGGTAGGTGGTGGGGAGGAAAATGGTAAAACCAAGGTTGGGCCTTGCTGGAGGAGTTTTATTCAAAGCGAACTGTCAAGGGGGTCCCATAAATCACCCGACCGCGTAAGGAACGCAAAACCGGGAACATAACACCGGTATGACGGAAACTAGGGCGGCAAGAGTGGAACAAAACACCAGGCATAAGGCCGAGCCTTACACCCTTTACCAAATATATAGATGCATTAATAATATAAGAGATATTGTGATATCCCAACATAAACCCTGTCCACCATGGAGCAATCTTCAACTTCACCTGCAACTAACATCGCTATAAGAGGGGCTGAGCAAAGCGATAACATAGCCAAACAATGGTTTGCTAGGAAGGGTGTCAAAGGTTAGAGGTTCATGGCAATTTGCGAGGTGTAGGATCGAAAGTATGTCTATAGGGGGGGTGATTAGACTACTTGACAATATAAAAATTCTGCCTTTTGATAAAGAACAGTTTTTGGCAGATTCACAATTATGATCAAGTCAAGCATCACCCTACACATGCAATTCTAGAGTATAGGCAGCGGAAAGTAAATTGCACATGTAGTAAAGAGAGGTGGAGAAGAGCAAACGCAATTTTGGAGACGCGGTGATTTTTCTCGTGGTTCCGATAGGTGGTGCTATCGCATTTCCACGTTGATGGAGACTTCAACCCACGGAGGGTAACGGCTGCGAGAGTCCACAGAGGGCTCCACCCACGAAGGGTCCACGAAGAAGCAACCTTGTATATTCCATCATGGCCTACGCCCACGGAGGGCTAGCCTTACTCGGGGTAGATCTTCACGAAGTAGGTGATCTCCTTGCCCTTACAAACTTCTTGGTTCAACTCCACATCTCGACGGAGGCTCCCAAGCGATACCTAACCAATCTAGGAGGCACCACCCTCCAAAAGGTAATAGATGGTGTTGATGATGATGAACTCCTTGCTCTTGTGCTTCAAATGATAATCTCCCCAACACTCAACTCTCCTCACTGATTTGGCTGTGGTGGAAGAAAGGATTGAGTGGAAAGCAACTTGGGAAGGCTAGAGATCAAGGTTCATATGGTGGCAAAGTGGAGCAACTTGATCTCAACACAAGGGTAGGTAGTTCTCTTCTCGTAAATGTAAGGTAGGAGTGGTAGTTCTTTCGATGGCTCTCTCCACGAATGAAGAGGGGTGGAGGGTATTTATAGCCTCCACACAAAATTCAACTGTACACACATTTGACCAATCTCGGTGGGACCAAAGTTGACAACTCGGTGAGACCGAAAGTTCAAATCATGTGAACGTTGGGATTTTCGGTGGGACCGAAAATACAATCTCGGTTAGTCCGATTCGTGCAAAGACAGAGCTTGCCAATCTCGGTGGGACCGACTTCATCATCTCGGTGACACCGATTTGATGACGTATGTTCTGAAGCTTGGCAACTCAAGTTTCGTGAGACCGAGTTCGAATCGGAAAATCCGAGATTTCTAGGGTTTGGCTTTATGGCTGAGGTGGTTCATCTCGGTGTGGTGAGTTTGGAATATCGGTGGGACCGAGATTACTTATGAGTGTATATGGCGGTGAAAGTTGCGATAGTTTAGGAGATGTATCACTAAGCACTTGAGCAACCAGATCATCATCATAACCTCATCCCTTTAATAGTATTGGCTTTCATATGGACTCAATGTGATCTTGGATCGCTAAACCAAAAATGGAGTCTTGAGCTTTTGCCAATGCTTGCCTTAGCATTTTGAGGGGTCCACTTCTTCATCCTTGCCATACCCATATCAATGAACTTTCGAAATGATTCTCAAGTAACTATTAGTTCAATGATATATATGTTGTTATTAATTACCAAAACCACCGGGATTAGTTGCACTTTCAATCTCCCCTTTTGGTAATTGATGACAACATATAGATCAAAGCTTCGACAAAGGATATAATCAATGAATAATATCGTCGCTTTGAGAAGTATGTGATAAGCAAGAGCTCCCCTAAATTTGTGCATTATTTAAGATTTGCGTTTGAATGCAAATGCACAATCGATTAGGATCATGGGTCACTCTTCCATGTCACATACATCTTGGTGGAGCGCACAAAATGATAAGAATGAACAGATGCACCCAATCACCAAGACATGAGTAAATGGTCATACAAGATAGGAATAGCATATGATAAGCATTAAGCACACATTAAAGCATAGTACGACCAAGCACTCATTAAGGTAAAATGAAACGCAGATCAAACACATCAATGTTCCAAAACCAAAAGTATCTCAAAGAAACCGCAAAAGAACGAAAGAGCAAAAGCGCAAAGACAACAACACTCTCTCTCGAAGTCCTATGATCTATACAATTTCTCCCCTTTGGCAACAAGTTACCAAAAGTTCAAATAGCATAGAGCTAAGCGTCCACCGGGACTCTGCTGGGCGGCTCCGTGCAGGTTGATGTCGGAGTGGATATGACAAAGATCGGTGAAGACTTCAACCGATGTCTGGCTTTGGAGGAGTGGTCACTTTGGAGCTGGAGTTGGAGTAATCTTTGAACTGTGGGAGGTCTTGAAGTTGTAGTCCCGTGTCGATCCATCGGAATGGCAATGATCGGGTCCTGTGGGAACCGGAGCGATCTGCTGATAAGCATCTGGACTAAGTCATCCCGCATCTCACACATAAGCTCTTCCTTCTCCTCTTTGCTTCCTCAATGTCCGCCTCAACCTTGTTGATGATTATTTGCACTTGATCGACTTCACATCCAGAGCGTGGATCTTGTCCTCAACAATCCTCTCTAGGCTCTCCCGAGACTGTATAATGCTGGCAAGCGTTGTTCAATCCTTTGGGTAGCTTCAAGAAGCTGCTCTCCGACACTCTTTGGTTTAGCGGTCCTGCTGCCGCTTCCTTGTCGACTTTGGCTTTCTTGGCAGCTTCGATCTTGGCTTGACCTTCAACTGATGTTGATCCTCCTCATCCATCACAACAACATTGTCCTCATGCTCGGCTGTAGTGGTAAGTGTTCTCTATCCAACAAGAATGTGCCCGTGCCAAACTTGGCATTGATAAGCATCTCAATCATGGGCAAATCCACACGACCTTTTCTCGTCACCGCAGTCCTCTTAATGGTCTCAACCATCAAGTCCATCACCTTGAAAGGTGCTTTCTCATCAAGTATGTGCAGCATGTTGATAGAGTATCCTCTGATCATGCGATGATCTCCAGACTTGGGCATCAAGGTGTGCCTCAGAATAGTATTAGTGGTAGGTAAACCTGCCTGGAGATAGTACACTAAGCCGAGCTTCCAGATTCCCAAATCCTTAGCTGGAACCTCTTTGTACATGTTCTTCATGGATTCATGATTCTTCTTTGGAATACCATATACATCAATATCATCATCTCGTTGTACAGGAGCATTCAGAATTTCTGCCCATTCTTCAACAGAAGAAGAAAATCTTTGACCTTCACCATCCATGTAATCTTTCCATCAGATAGAAATGAGTTGTGGCATAGAATTGCATAATCATCTCATCGTTCCAATTGGTCAACTTCTGACCTACAAAGTCTGCAACACCACAAGCAGTGAAACTTTCATGCACATGTGGAAAGAAATCTCTGTGCTCTTCGCTGTCAATGTACTTCCAATCAACGATCGGTGTCTGCGACTATGGGCTTCTTGTCCATCAAGACGGTCTCATAGAAGTCCCGCTGCTCTCGGTGTGAAATCTGGGATCTACAAGCAGTTCTTCTCCTCACGGCATATGGGTCGATTGTCTCCATAGCCCGAGACCTCTATCTTTCCTTGCCTTCATATCCTCGGCTTGAGGATGAGCATCATTATGTAGTGGCAATTTCGACGAAGTTTCAAAGAAATCGGTCCTTCACCATCCGACTCACCGGTGGCACATCATCCTTGTTCTTTTCAGATGCGGAATGTTCTGACTGTCTTCTTTGGCTTAGCAAAGAGGCTTTTGCTGGAGCTGCCTTGACTGGAGCAGATTGCTTGGGCTTTGAAGTGGCTCCACCTTGATGGCATCACCCATGAGCTTAGGCTTCGAGGAGGCTGGGGTGCTTCCTCATCCTCATCTTCTTCTCGCTGCATCATCATGCACTAATCTCTTCCTCTTGGAAGTTTTCTTCACTTTGCTTGCATCTGCCTCTCCCAAATTCAGCTTCTTGGCAACAGTTGATCGCTTTACTTTGTCGGTGCCCTTCTTAGTTTGTCGACCTTGTGGCTCTTTGGCAACAACTTTCCTCTTAGGCTTTGAGGTGACCTCTTCCTCAACGACAAAATCTGAGTCCTCATCATCTGAGTTCCTCTTCTTTCTAGCTCGTGGCTGCAGGAGGTAAACCACTTGGTGTACTCCTCTCACCATCATCGATGAGCTGCTAGGATCGGGACTAGTGCCCGCCTGGAATATCTGCAATGGGTGTCTCGACCTGTTCGATTGCCACCGCATCCGACATGGCTGAAAACCTGTGAATAGATAAGGTGTAGGCAGAGAAGAAGAGTCATCACAAATGCGTAAGATTTTGCAAAAAAATGAGTTCAAATTCTAGTATTAGGTTTTCACAGAAGACATTTCGTCGACCGAGTTTAAAATTCGTGAATCCAAGTGTTAAATGAAGCTTTCACACCACTTTCGGTTGGACCGGTGGGTTTCGATCCCGCCGAAAACACTAGGGTTTCACAGAATCGCATTTCGTCACACCGATTTGCACAACTCGGTTGGACCGAAGGGTGCGATCAAATGGCCATAGGCCAAATCGGTCATACCGAAAATGTAAAATCGGTCTCACCGAGATGTGTTCGGCGGAAACCTAACCCTAAAACTTTTACTCGAATCTAGTCCAAACGAACTAATCTGGTGTACAGGAAGATTTCAATCGTGGCAAGATTCTAGGCAAACCAAACGTGCATTGAATCGGAGATGGGAGCACGAGTGGGATCAAAACTCACCCTAACTTGGTGGAGTTTCTCTACGGCGGCAACGGCGCGGAGAAGATGTCCGTTGACGGCGACGGAGACCTGCGGCGAGGGCGCACAGGCGACGACGGCGACGATCCGGAGACCAAGGCGACGGCAGCAAGGGGTGTGGGGGCGAAGCGTTTGAAGGAGAAATCAACGCGCGCGGCCCTCGGAGTATATATACCCCTTTGCTGTCGGTGGGACCGAGTTGTAAAACTCGGTGGCACCGAGATGGATAACTGCAAGGCAGTTATGCACTTCGGTCACGCCGAAAATCACAACTCGGTTTCACCGAGGTGAAAACCTAGATCAGTCAAATGCTTTCGGTTCGACCGAGTTTGAGTGAGTTGGTCTGACCGAAATCAATTAGAAGGTTTTGGAAGTTAGCCCTTGACGGATCGGTGGCTCCGAGTGCTCCTCACTCGGAGGGTCCGAAAATGACTTGTTCAAAGTTTGTGATGTAAGCATGAATAGAATTTGAGACAAGAAAGCATAGATAGCTAGGGGAGGAACTTAGGCATTCTTGTCCATCCATTTGGTCGGAAAAATCAAAACGACCAAAACAACAAATGGATGTCCTCGAATGGATAAAATCATGCATCCAACATGCTCACACAATAAGATAGCAAATGAAATATGTGTCAAACATGCACAATCAAATCTCTAGCTACTATCACACAATTTGTTGATGACTAGGTCATCTTTATATGAGTATATTGACTTAGGAGCCAAATGAGAACATTTGATCATAGGTCATACTCATCGTTTAAGCACAAGTGGGGTTACCACTTTTACATAAAGCATTGATGTGTTCACATCATTTGAAGATGCTTTAGCTCAATTTTTAAAGCAAAGCTCCCCTAGATGTGAGAACCCTTTAAAGGGTCAAACTAACCTTGGGTTGTCGAGAAGACTTCATGTAGATGTTGAAGATGTGGATGCTCAATGTTGATGAAGACCATCAAGAGTTGGGAGCAATCCTTTGGATTCGGCACTTTCAATACCTACATGGGTTAGTCCCACAAGGAACAAACAAGGATATCCATGGACATAGATTGAAGTTCACAATAGATGATGTCCATGAAAGCAATGATTACCTTGTCCCTTGACTTACCAACAAGAGGGTTTGTGACTCCATGAACTAGTGCACAATGTGGAAGTTGATTGCACAAGTTTTTGCCAAAATGAATGTGAGTGAAGTATGTTGGCGGAGTCACCCTCAAGAACTTTCTAGTTCTTCTTCTTGGGATCCACATCATCTTGATGGGAATCCTTGGGGTTGTAGTTGAGCTTGACGAAGTAGAACTTGACGCTTCCTTGGGAACCCACTTGACCATGGCTTGAGGTGCTTCAACAAATGCATCAATCTCCTCTTGAAGCTTGTCCTTGCCTTTTAGCTTGTGGTCTTGTGGTGGAAGGTCATCTTGAGCTTGTTCCACATTGGAAGAAGTAGGATCATACTTCTCCTTTTGAAGAACAAACTGTGGAGTAGGATATTGACCTTCTTCCCATTCAACACCCTCGGCGTTGAACTTTCGCTCAAAACCAATTCCTTGATTCTTCCTGCCTTCCTTGCTTACTTAACAATTTCCTCAAAGTTCTTGCTTCCGCAAGGCTCTTGTAGACACCTTTCTCTATAATCCCTTTCAACAAACTATTTTCTTGCTCAAGTGTAACTTGGCTTGAAACATTGTTAGTGGAATCAAGAGAACTACTAGAAGCAACAATATTGGATTTAGCATGGTTATTGTTACTACTAGAGAAAGAATTTTTCTTATGCTTGTCATGCTTAGTTTTAATGGGTGGCAAGAAATTAGACAAGAGAAGTCGTTTGGCAAGATATGAAGAACTCTTCTTTCGAAGATCGTCATTGATTGCTTTTGGAAACTCATGTTCTTGCTCTAGAGTGAGCTTCTTGAAGCGTAGCTTCTCATGAGATCTTAGAAGCTCTCTATGATCTTCTTGAGTTGTTTCATGAGCTAACTTAAGAGTGTTTAGTTCTTTAGTTAGACGCTCAATCTCCTTCATAGCATTGTCATTCGATTCTTCTCGACTGTAAAGACTACTAGCATGTTCATCATTACTAGACTCACTAGATTTATCAAGCAAGAGCTCATCTTCACCAAGCAAGTCATCCTCATCACTATTGAAGTCAATGAATTCAGGGTGTGATACCTTGGGGCCTTTAGCCATGAAGCATCTTCCAATCCCCTCATTTCGTGAATCAAATAAGTCGTAGGAGTTGGAGTTGGAGGATACGAGAGCAAGACCGGCAACACCTTCATCTTGACTGTAGTCGGAGTTGGAGTGATAGCTTCCTTCGGATTGATTGTCGGAGTCGGAGCCGGAGACCCATTCACCTACATAAGCTTGATGTTTTCTTCTTGTGTAGCTCCTTGATGACTTGTCTTTCCTCTCCGAATCCTTGCTTCTCCGAGAGGGTCTTCGTTCATAACGATCATCTCTACTCCTTCTCTCTTTCCGAGGTGACTCATCTCTTGAGCTTCTTCTTCTTGGAGATTCTTCTCTTCTCTTGTGGGGAGCCGTCTTCTCTTCTCTTGTGGGGAGCCGTACACTCATTTGAGTAGTGTCCGGGTCTTCCACAATTGTAGCAGTTTCGATCACGACTAGAAGATCTCTTTTCATCATATGATCTAGACTTTGAGCTTCTCTCTTTGCCTCTACTCTTGTAGAATTTGTTGAAGTTCTTCACCATTAGGCTTATCTCTTCATTGGAAACTAACTTGTCACTTGAGGTTGTGGGAGCATCACTTGTAGCTTTGTAAGCACCACTTGACTTGTTGTGAAGCTCTTCCTTATCCTTGAGTGTCATCTCATGAGCAACAATTCTTCCAATGACTTCGGTTGGCTTGAGATTCTTGTAGTTTGGCATCATTTGGATCAAAGTGCACACGGTGTCATAATTTCCATCCAAAGCTCTGAGAATCTTCTTGATGATGAATCGGTCGGTCATTTCTTCGCTTCCTAAGCCGGCAATCTCATTTGTAATGAGAGCAAGCCTAGAATACATTTCAGCGACTCCTTCACCTTCCTTCATCTTGAACTTGTCAAGTTGACCTTGAAGAACATCTAGCTTTGATTCCTTCACGGACTCGGTACCTTCGTGCATTTCAACCAAAGTATCCCAAATCTCTTTTGCATTCTCAAGACGGCTGATTTTGTTGAACTCCTCGGGACACAAAGCATTGAAGAGAATGTCACAAGCTTGAGCATTGTTTTGCAACATCCGCAATTCTTCCGCTGAAGCCGCGATCCGAACTTTTCCTTCCTCAAGAATTCACCTTGCATACCAACACAAATAATGCCCCATGCGGCTGGGTTGTGGCCAAGAATATGCATTTTCATTTTATGCTTCCAACTAGCAAAATTTGTACCATCAAAGTAAGGACCTCTCTGAAAATTACCCTCACTAGACGCCATACTCTCCTAGGTTGTGAAACCAAGCTTATGGAGTCCAATGCAATGGAAACCAATACAATGGAGACCAAAGCTCGATACCACTTGTAGGATCGAAGTATGTCTAGAGGGGGGTGATTAGACTACTTGACAATATAAAAATTCTGCCTTTTGATAAAGAACAGTTTTGGCAGATTCACAATTATGATCAAGTCAAGCATCACCCTACACATGCAATTCTAGAGTATAGGCAGCGGAAAGTAAATTGCACATGTAGTAAAGAGAGGTGGAGAAGAGCAAACGCAATTTTGGAGACGCGGTGATTTTTCTCGTGGTTCCGATAGGTGGTGCTATCGCATTTCCACGCTGATGGAGACTTCAACCCACGGAGGGTAACGGCCATGAGAGTCCACGGAGGACTCCACCCACGAAGGGTCCACGAAGAAGCAACCTTGTCTATTCCATCATGGCCTACGCCCACGGAGGGCTAGCCTTACTCGGGGTAGATCTTCACGAAGTAGGCGATCTCCTTGCCCTTACAAACTTCTTGGTTCAACTCCACATCTCGACGGAGGCTCCCAAGCGACACCTAACCAATCTAGGAGGCACCACCCTCCAAAAGGTAATAGATGGTGTTGATGATGATGAACTCCTTGCTCTTGTGCTTCAAATGATAATCTCCCCACCACTCAACTCTCCTTACTGATTTGGCTGTGGTGGAAGAAAGGATTGAATGGAAAGCAACTTGGGAAGGCTAGAGATCAAGCTTCATATGGTGGGAGTGGAGCAACTTGATCTCAACACAAGGGTAGGTAGTTCTCTTCTAAAAAATGTAAGGTAGGAGTGGTAGTTCTTTCTGATGGCTCTCTCCACGAATGAAGAGGGGGTGGAGGGGTATTTATAGCCTCCACACAAAATCCAACCGTTACACACATTTGACCAATCTCGGTGGGACCGAAGTTGACAACTCGGTGAGACCGAAAGTTCAAATCATGTGAACGTTGGGATTTTCGGTGGGACCAAAATACAATCTCGGTTAGTCCGATTCGTGCAAAGACAGAGCTTGCCAATCTCGGTGGGACCGACTTCATCATCTCGGTGACACCGATTTGATGACGTAGGATTCTGAAGCTTGGCAACTCAAGTTTCGTGAGACCGAAGTTCGAATCGGAAAATCAAAGATTTCTAGGGTTTGGCTTTATGGCTGAGGTGGTTCATCTTGGTGTGACTGAGTTTGGAATATCGGTGGGACCGAGATTACTTATGAGTGTATATGGCGGTGAAAGTTGCTTGATAGTTTAGGAGATGTATCACTAAGCACTTGAGCAACCAGATCATCATCATAACCTCATCCCCTTTTAATAGTATTGGCTTTCCTATGGACTCAATGTGATCTTGGATCACTAAACCAAAAATGGAGTCTTGAGCTTTTGCCAATGCTTGCCTTTGCATTTTGAGGGGTCCACTTCTTCAGTCCTTGCCATACCCATATCACTGAACTTTCTGAAATGATTCTCAAGTAACTATTAGTTCAATGATATATATGTTGTTATTAATTACCAAAACCACCCGGGGATTAGTTGCACTTTCACGAGGCTTGAAGAGCAAATGATAGGTAGCGCAGCAAAGCGATAGAACAAAGCAACTAGCATAGCAATGATAGTAGTGAGATCCAGGGTAGCGGTCATCTTGCCTGAAATCCCGCAAGGAAGAAGAACGAGTCCATGAAGAAGATGAAGCCACAAAGAAGAACCAAGCGTAGACGAACGAATCCTCACGATCGCAACAAAACGAGAACTATCGAGAAGAAGCACACAACATGGTAAACACACCACACATAGACAAGACATGATGCACAACAAGCATGATGCATGACAAAGCTAGATGAGGCTACTCATGGCAAGAGATGATGCAAACAAGAACAACACAACAAAGCAAAGTTAAAAGAGCCGGAAACAACATATAACAATTCCGATAAGTCCTGACATGCAAATTTCGAAATTGGTCCAGATCTGAATAAACCTTATGTTCAAGTTGTTAAACAGCAAGTTAAGATGCACCAAGAGAATCTACACGAAATTCTAGTCAAGTTACATATAAAGTTCATTTAGTTCGGAGCTACGGCCTAGAAGATATGAGCAAAACAAGTTAAACATGACATTGATGCAAAATGCATACAAACATCAAGCAAACACCTGAAACAAGGATGCAACATGATAATATGAAACAACATGCAATTCTAAGCAAGTTTCATATAGAGCACACTCAAAACGGAGCAACGGTTCAACACATACACTCTATACAAGTCATAACAACAATCTGTCCATAACAGCAACTAGACATCTTACAAGCATCAAAACAACAAGCTACAACATCTCAACGTAAGAACAAAAAGCATTGGCATGAAGTACAGGTAAAGCATGACAAAACATGAACACTGAGCTATCTCCAGAAATCACTAGAACATGCTCAAAAGGACATGGGAAGATTGCATATATTAACAGTTTCAGACTTTGCAGAAATAACATCAGGTTGCAATGTTTAGAGCTATCAAACAACATGTTACAGGAACTATCAGGGCAAACAAAGGCATGGCATGAATCTAATAATTACATAGAACAAAAGTCCCTTACTGACCATGAGCCAAAAGGGCACAAAAAATATGATGGCACCCATGTAAACATGGCAAGAGATATGACAGATTCATACATGGCAGGAACAACAATAAGTAGGCATGTTGGTGAGCTTTAACCACTCACCACAGAGCAATACATGGCATGGCAAGGCAACCAACAATAAGAAGACATGTTTATGAAGCTAAGCATGGCACGAGCAAGTTCATAGGATGCATGGATCACTAGCAACAACCATGGCAACATTGAACTTAATGTTAACAGGCTGACAGCAACATTATTTAGCAAGTTGAGAGCAAGATTACAACAAGCTACAGTAGTCTATAAATGCAACCAGGGGCATGAATGGATATAGCATGACATGTATAACAAAACATCCTTAGTGAACATCTCCAGATTATGCATGGAATGGCTAGTAGCGGCAGTTTTATAGCAAAGAAAATATAACAGAATTTGTCAGAAAACAACAGAACAAGAAGTACACCACTTAACAAGCTCGATGCACTCAGTACACAAGTCACAAAAATACATGGATTGCACCTCTGGAAAGATGGCATGGCATAGATCAAAACACATGTAGACATCACCCTCCTAGGATGCACACATCAAACATGGCAAAAATGACAAAAGAGCATGTTATAACAGTTTCAGCAGATTAACATCACGTAGCACTCTTCCAACAGCATTTCGGGCATCAAGATGAGCTCAAATGAAAATGATGCACTGGAATGAAATGAAGTACTCATCGAGACGAACAATTTGACATATTACACGCATGAAACGGAGTAGTATGCACAGAGTTATGATGCGATGAACATGGCACGATTATGCAAAATATTTCGGGACTTGGTAGATTTTCATTAAAAAAATAGGATGAGCGTCAAATAGTAAGTTGCGTGCAGGGCGGGATTTAGGCGGCTCACCACTGGGCTTGGCCCAGGTCGGGGAACGAGGCGGGCCGGAGGGGATGCGGGCTGGGCCGGTCGGTGAGGTGGCCGGCCCACAGGTGGGCGCGGCCCACGGGGCACAAGCGGGGTCATCCTCCTCCCGATCCCGCCTGGATCGGGGAGGCAGGTCAACGGCGGCGGCCGTGGCCGGCGCTCCGGCGCACGGAGGACGGCGGCGATGCATGGAGGGACGGACCCGGGACGAGGGGCTCCGTTCCCGACGGTTTCCGGCCGGTCCGGGCGAAGACGAAGCCGGCGGCGCGATCTCCATGGCGGCGGCGGCGACTGCACACAGAGAGAGGGAGACGAAGGAGATGAGGAAGAGAGGAAGGAGATGGAAGGAGGAGATGGGGCACGGGGTCTGGCCTGCTGGTGGACTCCGGCGGCGGCGAGGGAGGCGCAGGACGGCGGAGTACGTCGGCGGCGGTGAGGCCGAGGACTGCGGGCGGCGGGGTCGACGAGGCAGGGGTCGGAGCTCTGGATCAGGAGCTCCTCTTCCGATCTGGAGCTCAGGGCGCGGGGGTGACGCGGTCCAGGCCCCGCTGGGCTTGGCGGGCTGCGCCCGGGCCTGGCGGGCCGTGCGGTGGAGTGGGACACTGGGGGCGACGTGGCGAACGCCATCGGTTCGGACGCGCGCAGTGGCGGCTGGCCATGAGGGCGCGCCAAGTGGCGGCGGCGAGGTGGCTCGCGCCGGATTTCGAGGAGAAGGCGGCGCGGATCCGAGGAAGAGGTGGGAGGGGCCGACGTGCGCGAATTTGAGGAGGGGTAGGGTTAGTCCATTTTGGAAGGAGGGGGTGTATATAGGGGAGGTTAGGGTTTGAGGGGAGTTTTGGGTGGTTTCTCGACCCTTCGATCGCGATCTGACGGTCGGGAACTGAGGGGGGGGGGGGGGGGGGTAGCTGGGCTGCAGGTGGGCTGTGGAGAGGCATTGGGCTGAGAAGAGAAGAAAGAAGAGCGGCCCGGCGGCAGTTTCGAAGACCGAAACATCCGACGAAGGTACCGACAATGATCGCTATATGTTTAACGGTTAAGCAGTCAAGCGGACTCGAATGCGATTTAAACTTGACAGCGCCTATCTACACTATAATAAGACCGCAAGCCAAGATTCAACCCATTCCGAGAACATTTTATGCCACTTATAAAATAATATTTGAGAGGTGCAGCGCGCGCGAGTGTGTGTCGGATCGCTAAACGGACAACCGAAAGACCGGTGCAAGTTTTGAAAAAACATGCGGATGAAATGCGATGATGACATAGAAAATGCAACAGTAAGCGAATGACATGGCAATGACGGCGAATAATCAAGGACACCGGCGATCGAATCCGGGCGCATAACTCTCCTCCACTAACAAGAGATCTCGTCCCGAGATCTTAGGACCGAGACGGAAGGGAAAGGGATGAGGTGAAACAAGAACTCAAGAGAAGAAGCAAAGAATCGAGAGCACTCGAGAAGAAGAGAGGAACGGCGATAATGACAAGAATCGAAAGCTCACGGAATCAGATAGACTCTGAAACCACTCCGGTTAGAACGAGATAAGAAACGAATAAGATTGAAAGGACTTAGGTAGCACTCCGGCTGAAAATGGAATGATTGACGAGATGAACAATGCAATGCCTTCGGAAGAACTGAAAAAGTTGAAAGAAAAGAACGGAGAAGAAAATGACAACTTGTGCCACGAATGAAATTGAAAGCACCTTTAGAAGGAAGGTTTAAACGGAGTTGTTGAGAAAATCAACAACGAAAAGAATAAGCTTGTTGTGGACTTATGGTTAACATCTCAAAATTATGAGGTGGTCGCCGACCACAAGCGGAAAAGATTGGATAGCTGAGAAGAATGAAGAAATACAAAACTCCAGTTCAAAAGAATATGGAGAATTAATTGCACTACGAGACGTGAGAAGAAAAGATACTTGAACTCCTCCAACAAAATCTTGATGATCTCTTGAAGAATGAATTAAATCATGAAGAACCACCATGAAGAACTCCGATGACAAAAAGATTATGAGATTGAATGAAGGAAGAAAGAATAAGATGAGCCTTGCGGTGATTTAGATGGAGGTTCCGGTGAAATGGCCGAGGAAGTTTGAACTCCAGAAAAGAAAAGATGAAAACACTTGGAACTAGAATTTATTCATCAAGAACAAATTCCGAAGAAAAGGGATTACTCACTAGGATGAAATAAGAATAAGATTTATTGTATGCTTATCCTTCATCAAATTAAATTGATGACAAGCAATGGATTTGGCATGCAACTTATTCTTCTTGAAAAGGATTAAGGGGTAAGGCACAAAACTTGAGAAAGTCTTCATGAACCGCCGGTAGGATTGAAAAGAACGAAAGGGTTAATATGATGACAAAGGAAAAAGAATCTGAATGAACCACCGTAAGAATTAGAAAAAAATTGACTGATGAAAGAGAATGAATCGCCGGGAAGAATTAGGAGAACAAATATGCTAGAGGTAATTTAGATGCAAAAGAACAAAGAGATCATGAGCAGATCAACGAACACTTGAATGAAGCATCGGGATAAATAGAGAACGATAACTGGAATGATGGCCTCCGTTGAAAGAAATGGAATAACAACTCCTGACATGCTCCGGATGGGTAAGCAAAGGAATATCTGACAAATGGAATAATTTGAGAGGATAACAAGAAGCTAGAACCGCGAATCTTCGAGAGCATGGACAAGATTTAGAGGAAAAACTCTTCTTCTATCTTGAAATGACGAAGAGGAACGTCACGAAAATTACTGAGATACTCCGGTAGAATGAAAAGCAAACAGGTTGAACCAACAATGAATAGAATTTGAACGAGATCTTGGAGAAGGCATGTGACTGATGAAATCCATTCTTAGGTCACACTTGAAAAGAATTGAGAGTAACTCCGGGGAAATCAGAAGTGTCAGGTAAGATCCTGGGAAAAGACCTGTGGGTTAGGGCCCACTAAAGCGATAACACCGTTGGAAAAGATTGTTGAAGAGATAGATGATGCACCGGAACACTTGAAATATTTGAATGAGGTGACAACCTCGAATTAATTCGAACACAGACGAATCTCCTAAGATGTCTTGAGCACTCCGAAAGGATAAACTGGCGAGAGGCGAACGAACAAGGAGAACACTTGCGCTGAGGAAAAGAACATGATCAACCCGAAAAACTTGAATTACATGCACCGGAAAAAGAAAGGAATGAAGAATGACGAACGAGACGAGAATTCACCGGTTGAAATAATTGAGGGAAGACTGAAGAGGTTCCGCACGAATGAAATTGATACTTGAATAGAATCAGGCTCCGGGAAGAAGAGGGTGGGAGGGCGGGAAAACAAAGGCAACTTGGAAGGGGAACCCGACGAATAACTTCAAGAGGAAACACCGGTTGAAATCATTGAGGAAAGAAGGCAAAGACTTCACACGAGTAGGAAGGATACTCGATTACGGACTCCGGCTCCGAGAAGAAAAAGGGGTGGGCGGGTGGGAAAAGAAAACAACTGAGAATTGAACTCAAAGATGAAGAGACTCGAGTCAACTTGACGAGAAATGCACCGGATAAAAAGAGCTGAGGAACAACTACCGGAAAACCAACTGCGTGAACCTAAAGAAAATTTGAAAGGGAAGAGAAGTAATTCAAAACACCTACGTCAAGATTCCTCCCCAGAGCGACAAAGGGGCAGAGGAGTAAAAAGAATTCCTACTCTCCGATATAACTAGACTCCAAAAATAGTTTTCTTCTAGACTCAACAACGGCCAAACTACACGATCAATCAAGGGGGCTCCTAAGGTCGGTCGAGGCTCTGATACCAACTTGTCACGCCCAATATGCGACCCTATCCAAAAGGAACTCGAAGGTCCCACCAAGGATAGACCCACATATTGAAACGCTTTTGCAAGGTGGATATCATTACATCAACATTACATAGATGGGGATACATACAAGAGGCATACAATGCCACACGAATACAACATCCTCTTACATGAGAACAACATCCTACTACGGATGAAACACAAACAGACGCTCAAACAACATCCACCCTGCTAGCCCAGGCTGCCGATCTGGAACCTATCCCCTGATCGAAGAAGAAGCAGAAGAAGAACTCCAAAACAGGCAAACATCGCTCTCGCGTCATGATCATCGCAAAAACCTGTACCTGCAATTGTTGTTGTAGTAATCTGTGAGCCACGAGGACTCAGCAATCCCATTACCATGGGTATCAAGACTAGCAAAGCTTAATGGGAAAGGAAGGGGTAAAGTGGTGAGGTTGCAGCAGCGACTAAGCATGATATGGTGGCTAACATACGCAAATGAGAGCGAGAAGAGAAACAAAGGAACGGTCGTGAAGCTAGCAATGATCAATAGGTGATCCTGAACTCCTACTTACGTCAAACATAACCCAGAAACCGTGTTCACTTCCAGGACTCCGCCGAGAAGAGACCATCACGGCTACACACGCGGTTGATGCATTCTAATTCGGATCTGGTGTCAAGTTATCTACAACCGGACATTAACAAATTCCCATCTGCCACATAACCGCGGGCACGGCTCTCAAAAGTTTATACCCTGCAGGGGTGTCCCAACTTAGCCCATGATAAGCTCTCGCGATCAACGAAGGATATTCCTTCTCCCAGGAAGACCCGATCAGTCTCGGAATCCCGGTTTACAAGACATTTCGACAATGGTAAAACAAGACCAGCAAAGCCGCCCGATGTGCCGATATCCCGATAGGAGCTGCACATATCTCATTCTCAGGGCAACACCGGATAAGCGAAGCGTACAGGTACCGACGTAACCCAAGTTGCCAAGGGATGGTCCCCCACGGTGCTCTAGGTTGGACCAACACTTAGACAAGCATTGGCCCGGGGGGGCTATAATAAAGATGACCCTTGGGTTAATTACTCCCAAGGGAAAGGTAGGTGGGGGTGAGGCAAACGGTAAAACCAAGGTTGGGCCTTGCTGGAGGAGTTTTATTCAAAGCGAACTGTCAAGGGGGTCCCATAAATCACCCGACCGCGTAAGGAACGCAAAATCCGGGAACATAACACCGGTATGAAGGAAACTAGGGCGGCAAGAGTGGAACAAAACACCAGGCATAAGGCCGAGCCTTCCACACTTTACCAAATATATAGATGCATTAATAATATAAGAGATATTGTGATTTCCCAACATAAACCCTATCCACCATGGAGCAATCTTCAACTTCACCTGCAACTAACAACGCTATAAGAGGGGCTGAGCAAAGCGGTAACATAGCCAAGCAACGGTTTGCTAGGAAGGGTGTCAAAGGTTAGAGGTTCATGGCAATTTGGGAGGCTAGAAGAGCAAATGATAGGTAGCGCAGCAAAGCGATAGAACGAAGCAACTAGCATAGCAATGATAGTAGTGAGATCCAGGGTAGCGGTCATCTTGCCTGAAATCCTGCAAGGAAGAAGAACAAGTCCATGAAGACGATGAAGCCACGATGGCGAACCAAGCGTAGACGAACGAATCCTCACGATCGCAACAAAACGAGAACTATCGAGAAGAAGCACACAACATGGTAAACACACCACACATAGACAAGACATGATGCACAACAAGCATGATGCATGACAAAGCTAGATGAGGCTACTCATGGCAAGAGATGATGCAAACAAGAACAACACATCAAAGCAAAGTTAAAAGAGGCCGGAAACTACATATAACAATTCCGGTAAGTCCTCACATGCAAATTTCGAAATTGGTCCATATCTGAATAAACCTTATGTTCAAGTTGTTAAACATCAAGTTAAGATGCACCAAGAGAATCTACACGAAATTCTTGTCAAGTTACATATAAAGTTCATTTAGTTCGGAGCTACGGCCTAGAAGATATGAGCAAAACAAGTTAAACATGGCATTGATGCAAAATGCATACAAACATCAAGCAAACACCTCAAAACAAGGATGCAACATGATAATATGAAACAACATGCAATTCTAAGCAAGTTTCATATAGAGCACACTCAAAACGGAGCAACGGTTCAACACATACACTCTATACAAGTCATAACAACAATCTGTCCATAACAGCAAATAGGCATCTTACAAGCATCAAAACAACAAGCTACAACATCTCAACGTAAGAACAAAAAGCATGGGCATGAAGTACAGGTAAAGCATGACAAAACATGAACACTGAGCTATCTCCATAAATCACTAGAACATGCTCAAAAGGACATGGGAAGATTGCATATATTAACAGTTTCAGACTTTGCAGAAATAACATCAGGTTGCAATGTTTAGAGCTATCAAACAACATGTTACAGGAACTATCATGGCAAACAAAGGCATGGCATGAATCTACTAATTACATAGAACAAAAGTCCCTTACTGACCATGAGCCAAAAGGGCACAGAAAATATGATGGCACCCATGTAAACATGGCAAGAGATACACTACTAGGGAAAAGCCTATACATAGAATCTTATCAGCAGCGCGCTTCAAATAACTCGCTGCTGCTAACTAGCAGTAGCGCGTACAGATGAAACTCACTGCTGAGACAAATATAGCAGTAGCGCGTCACCCGAAAGACGCGCTGCTGCTATAATTCCTACGAGGCCATGAGGCTAGTTATAGCAACAACACGTTAGCGTGATTCGCGCTCTCGCTACGTGGCATAGTAGCAACAAGATTTCTCGGATAAGCGCTCTCGCTAAGTTTCCTACAAAAATTTAGTCCCACCTCGCTCCGTGAAGAGAGTTTCTACCACCTTAAATATGTTACTTCTCACACTTTGACAAGCACTTGATCTTCATTGAACTCTATGTGTAGAATTTAGGCTGCAATATGAGTCTTCACCTATTCCTAAACCGGTGAGGACTCATATTGTCAAATCAGATTGTACACAAAAAGATCGTTGATGATCAATGTGTTTTGATATATTGAACAAAGTCTATTTTTGCATGTTGACACATAGCAATGGCGCTTTCGTGAAACGCGCTGCTGCTAGATAGCTTAGCAATAGCGTCTTTTCTGAAGAGCGCTACTGCTAAGCCATTCATCTCCCTCATCTCCTCCCTTCGGATCCACTCACACACACAGCCACTCAAAATCCTCTCCGATCCGTCAGCGCCGCGCGCCCCCGTCGCCCCTCCTCCGTCTACGCCGCGCGCCGTCACCTCCTCCTCCTTGCTAGACTCGATACCGGCCTCTTCCTCCGTCCTTCCTCTCCACTGCTTGCTGGCGGCCCCTCCTCGCTCCGCCTTCCTCCTCCGTCCTCCCTCAACGGCCGCCAGCCCGCCCCCCCTCCTCGCTCCGCCTCCTCCTCCGTCCTCCTCAATCAAGGCGCGCCGCCGGCCCTCCTCGCTCCGCCTTCTTCCTCCATCCTACTCTCTTCTCCTCCTCGAGTCGCCTCCTTCTCCCTCCTGCTCATATGCAACATTTTGATTTAGTTGATATAATTTAGTTGACTTAGTAGGCTAGTTGATTTAGTTGACTTAGAACATTTTGATTTAGTTGATTTAGTAGGCTAGTTGATTTAGTTGACTTAGAACATTTTGATTTAGTTGATTTAGTAGGCTAATTCATTTAGTTAATTTAGTTGACTTAGAACATTTTGATTTAGTTGATTTTGTAGGCTAGTTGATTTAGTTGACTTAGAACATTTTGATTTAGTTGATTTAGTAGGCTAGTTGATTTAGTTGACTTAGAACATTTTGATTTAGTTGATTTAGTACTTCTTTGCTCATATTGCTTTAGGAAGAATGGCGCCACCACCACCACAACTAAACTATGCAAGTCAAGGTGCGCCAGCAACCTTGCAACTGGCAAGCTGTTCGGCATCTACTTCCAAATGAAGTTTTAAGCTATGCGGCGTGTAAGAAATTAGATGAAATGTAATAACTATTTTATTTTTAGTGTTGGCATTACTGCATTGTGTCATTTTGCTTATTTTACACAGATCGTCCCATGCAACGTGAGGTTGAAATTCAACAAGCTGACAGGAGACACTGTGACATTTGAGGCTCCTTGGGGGGCCGTACATTATGGAGGTCGAGAAAGGACGCAATATGTCGCAGATTGGAGGATTTGGATGGGCCCGTTTCGTCGCTCGCATGCATCTTACTGGTGGTGAGTTGATCAGCTTCAACTTCCGAGCAGAAAGACCCAAGCTAGCTATCATTTATCTCAACCTGGTGGAAGATGATGAAGATGACGAACATGATGAAGATAATGAGGACCCACTCGATGAAGATGATGAGGACCCACTTCAGGAAGCCATCGTAGCTCAAAGAACAAGGCTGAGTGAGGAGGAGGTGTCCAACCTGTGGGACATAATTCCGCCACGTGCTGACTTTGTCGGGATGCCATTCGTGACCCGCTTGACAAATACCATGGTTGATCGACATGATATGGTATGTTATACTTACAAATGCAAATTAATAGTGTGAATTACTTAGTGTACAGTCCAATGATATGGTATGTTGTGTGGAATCTAGTTGATGATATATATGTTTTAGTGTAGAGTTCGATCACATGCTTATTAATTGATATGTTTTTCTTATTCGAAATTGGCAAAGAGCATATCTGTGAGTTATGGTATCGAGCCCGATGAAGAAGGCTCAGCTGCACTACGCCTTATCGCAAGGGGCTCCGTCACAACTCTGTACTTACCGCGTGGACACGGACGGTCGCACACACTTAAACTTCGGTTGGGTGGAAGAAATTTCTCGATGGCAAGAATCTTCGTGTTGGACAGGCCATCCTAATTACTATCAGAACACCAACCGCCCGTGCTTGAGGATGATGATTGTCTTGATATCATCTAGAACTACATATGTGTGTGTGGCTATATCATCTAGAACTACATATGTGTGTGTGGCTATATCATCTAGAACTACATGTGTGTGTGTGGCTATATCATCTAGAACTACATATGATGATCGTCGTCGATATCATCTAGAACTACATATGATGATGGCCGTTGATATGACCTTGTACTTGCTTGAGGATGCATGTTGGCTATGCATGAAATTTTTATCTAGTACTCCTTCGTTTCCAAATTACTCGTCGTGGTTTGAACTAAAACCACGACGAGTAATTTGGAAACGAAAAGTACTACTGCATCTAGTAATGGTTTATGAATTTGATATCTACTAGCAGCACCTAGTATCTAGTATCCTAAAGGAGAACCGAAAGGAATGGGGCGGTGGGAAAATGATGAAAGATATAGCGAGAGCGAGGATGGCGAAATCGCTACAGCTAGTTAATAGTAGCGTGTTCACAAAAGCGCTGCCGATATCGCCAACAGAGAGTAGCGCGGGTTGGGGCCGCGCTACTACTATGAGTTAGTCAGAGCGCCTTATTAGTAGCGCGGCCACCCGCACTGCTGCTAGCCTAAAAACCCGTGCTGCTGCTAGCCTTTTCCCTAGTAGTGATATGACAGATTCATACATGGCAGGAACAACAATAAGTAGGCATGTTGGTGAGCTTGAACCACTCACCACAGAGCAATACATGGCATGGCAAGGCAACCAACAATAAGAAGACATGTTTATGAAGCTAAGCATGGCACGAGAAAGTTCATAGGATGCATGGATCACTAGCAACAACCATGGCAACATTGAACTTAATGTTAACAGGCTGACAGCAACATTATTTAGCAAGTTGAGAGCAAGATTACAACAAGCTACAGTAGTCTATAAATGCAACCAGGGGCATGAATGGATAGAGCATGACATGTATAACAAAACATCCTTAGTGAACATCTCCAGATTATGCATGGAATGGCTAGTAGCGGCAGGTTTACATAGCAACAAAATATAACAGAATCTGTCAGGAAAACAGCAACAGCAAGTACACCACTTAACAAGCTCGATGCACTCAGTACACAAGTCACAAAAATACATGGATTGCACCTCTGGAAAGATGGCATGGCATAAATCAAAACACATGTAGACATCACCCTCCTAGGATGCACACATCAAACATGGCAAAAATGACAAAAGAGCATGTTATAACAGTTTCAGCAGATTAACATCACATAGCACTCTTCCAACAGCATTTCGGGCATTAAGATGAGCTCAAACGAAAATGATGCACTGGAATGAAATGAAGTACTCATCGAGACAAACAATTTGACATATTACACGCACGAAACGGAGCAGTATGCACAGAGTTATGATGCGATGAACATGGCACGATTATGCAAAATATTTCGGGACTTGGCAGATTTTCATAAAAAAAACAGGACGAGCGTCAAATAGTAAGTTGTGTGCAGGGCGGGATTTAGGCGGCTCACCACTGGGCTTGGCCCAGGTCAGGGAACGAGGCAGGCCAGAGGGGATGCGGGCTGGGCCGGTCGGTGAGGTGGCCGGCCCACAGGTGGGCGCGGCCCACGGGGCACGAGCGGGGTCATCCTCCTCCCGATCCCGCCTGGATCGGAGAGGCAGGTCAACGGCGGCGGCCGTGGCCGGCGCTCCGGCGAACAGAGGACGGCGGCGATGCATGGAGGGACGGATCCGAGATGAGGGGCTCCGTTCCCGGCGGTTTCCGGCCGGTCCGGGCGAAGGCGAAGCCGGCGGCGCGATCTCCATGGCAGCGGCGGCGACTGCACAGAGAGAGAGGGAGACGAAGGAGATGAGGAAGAGAGGAAGGAGATGGAAGGAGGAGATGGGGCGCGGGGTCTGGCCTACTGGTGGACTCTGGCGGCGGCGGGGGAGGCACAGGACGGCGGAGTACGTCGCCGGTGGCGAGGCCGAGGAGTGCGGGCGGCGGGGTCGACGAGGCAGGGGTCGGAGCTCTGGATCGGGAGCTCCTCTCCCGATCTGGAGCTCGAGCGCTGGGCGACGCGTCCGGACCCTCTTGGGCTCGGCGGGGCTGCGCCGAGCTGGCGGGCCCAAGGTGGAGTGGGACGCTGGGGGCGACGTGGCGAAACACCACTGGTTCGGGACGCGGCGCAGGTGGCGGCTGGCCAATGAGGGCGCGCCAAGTGGCAGCGGCGAGGTGGCCTGCGCCGGATTTCGAGGAGAAGGCTGCGGTGCGGGATCCGAGGAAGAGGTATGAGGGGCTGACGGCGCGGAATTTGAGGAGGGGCTAGGGTTAGTCCATTTTGGAAGGAGGGGGGGGTGTATATATAGGGGAGGTTAGGGTTTGAGGGGAGTTTTGGGGGGTTTGTCGACCCTTCGATCGCGATCTGACAGTCCAGAACTGAGGGGGGGTAGCTGGGCTGCAGGTGGGCTGTGGAGAGGCATTGGGCTGAGAAGAGAAGAAAGAAGAGCGGCCCAGCGGCAGTTTCGGAGACCAAAACGTCCGACGAAGGTACCGACAGCGGTCCTGCTATATGTTTAACGGTTGGGCAGTCAAACGGACTCCGAATGCGACGAAACTTGACAGGCGCTCTGTCTACACTATAATAAGACCGCAAGCCAAGCTTCAACCCATTCCGAGAACATTTTTATGCCACTTATAAAATAATATTTCGGAGGTGCCGCGGGCGCGTGCGAGTGTGTCGGATCGCGAAACGGACAACGGGGAAAAAGACCGGATCTATGTTTTGAAAAAAACATGCGGATGAGATGCAGATGATGACATAGCAAAATGCAACACGCAAGCGAATGACATGGCAATGACGGCGAATAACTGGCGGACACTGGCGCATCGGATCCGGGGCGTTACTACCGTGCTCCTATTGGATATACTCTTGATGATCTTAAGGGCATTAGTCCCACTTTATGCCAACACAAAATAAATTTGGAGGAAGACGCCAAACCAATTATTGATCACCAACGGCGTTTAAATCCTATGATGAAAGAAGTGGTAAGAAAGGAAATACAAAAGCTCCTCGAGGCAGGTATAATTTATCCCGTTGCTGATAGTCAGTGGGTAAGTCCTGTCCATTGTGTCTCTAAGAAGGGAGGTATTACTGTCGTTCCTAATGATAAAGATGAATTGATTCCACAAAGAATTATTACAGGTTATAGGGTGCTAATTGATTTCTGTAAATTAAATAAAGCTACTATAAAAGATCATTACTATTTACCTTTTATTGATCAAATGCTAGAAAGACTATCCAAACATACACATTTCTGCTTTCTAGATGGTTATTCTGGTTTCTCTCAAATACCTGTGTCAGGAGACGATCAAGCAAAGACTACTTTTACTTGCCCTTTTGGTACTTTTGCTTATAGACGTATCCTTTTGGTTTATGTAATGCACCTGATACCTTTGAAAGATGCATGCTGGCTATATTCTCTGACTTTTGTGAAAAGATTTGTGAGGTATTCATGGGTGATTTCTCCGTTTATGGATCCTCCTTTGATGATTGCTTCAGCAACCTTGAACGAGTTTTGTAGAGATGCGAAGATACTAGTCTTGTTTTGAATTGGGATAAGTGCCACTTTATGGTTAATGAAGGCATTGTCTTGGGGCATAAAATTTCTGAAAGAGGTATTGAAGTTGATAAAGCTAAGGTTGATGCTATTGAAAGGATGCCATGTCCCAAGGACATAAAAGGTATAAGAAGTTTCCTTGGTCATGCCGGTGTTTATAGGAGGTTCATTAAGGACTTTTCTAAAATCTCTAGGCCTCTGACTAATCTATTGCGAAAAGATATTCCTTTTGTCTTTGATGATGATTGTGTAGAAGCATTTGAAGTACTTAAGAAAGCTTTGATTTTTGCACCTATTTTTCAGCCACTTGATTGGAATTTACCCTTTGAAATTATGTGTGATGCTAGCGATTATGCTGTAGGTGCTGTTCTAGGACAAAGAGTTGATAAGAAACTAAATGTTATTCAATATGCTAGTAAAACTCTAGACACTGCCCAGAGAAATTATGCTACTACTGAAAAAGAATTCTTAGTAGTTGTATTGTTGATTCTAAAGTAACTATTCACACTGATCATGCTGCTATTAAATATCTTATGGAAAAGAAAGATGCTAAACCTAGACTTATTAGCTGGGTCCTCTTGCTACAAGAATTTGATTTGCATATTATTGATAGAAAGGGAGCTGAGAACCCCGTTGCAGACAACTTGTCTAGGTTAGAGAATGTTCTTGATGACCCACTACCTATTGATGATAGCTTTCCTGATGAACAATTAGTTGTCATAAATGCTTCTCGTACTGATCCATGGTATGCTGATTATGCTAATTACATTGTTGCTAAATTTATACCACCTAGTTTCACATACCAGCAAAAGAAAAAGTTCTTTTACGATTTAAGACATTACTTCTGGGATGACACACACCTTTGTAAAGAAGGAGTAGATGGTGTTACTAGATGTTGTGTACTTGAGCATGAACAGGAACAGATCCTACGCAAGTGTCACTCCCAGTCATATGGAGGACACCACGCTGGAGATAGAACTGCACATAAGGTATTGCAATCTGGTTTTTATTGGCCTACTCTCTTCAAAGATGCCCGTAAGTTTGTCTTGTCTTGTGATGAATGTCAAAGAATTGGCAATATTAGTAGACGTCAAGAAATCCCAATGAATTATTCTCTAGTTATTGATCCATTTAATGTTTGGGGCTTTGATTATATGGGACCTTTTCCTGCCTCTAGTGGATATACTCATATTTTAGTTGTTGTTGATTACATTACTAAGTGGGTAGAAGCTATTCCAACTAGTAGTGCTGATCATGACACCTCTATTAAGATGCTTAAAGAAGTTATTTTTCCGAGGTTTGGAGTCCCTAGATATCTCATGACTGACGGTGGTTCACATTTTATTCATGGTGCTTTTCGTAAAATGCTTGCTTAGTATGATGCTAATCATAGAATTGCATCTCCATATCACCCACAGTCTAGTGGTCAAGTAGAGTTGAGTAATAGAGAGCTAAAATTAATTTTGCAAATGACTGTTAATAAATTTGGAAAGAATTGGTCCAAGAAACTTGATGATGCATTATGGGCTTATAGAACTACATATAAAAATCCTATGGCTATGTCTCCATATAAAATGGTTTATGGAAAAGCATGTCACTTACCTCTCGAACTAGAACATAAGGCATATTGGGCTATTAAAGAGCTCAATTATTATTTCAAACTTGCCGGTGAGAAGAGGTTATTTGACATTAGCTCACTTGATGAATGGAGAACCCAAGCCTATGAGAATGCCAAGCTATTTAAAGAAATGGTTAAAAGATGGCATGACAAAAGGATACAAAAGCGTGAGTTTAACGTAGGTGATTATGTGTTGTTATTCAACTCTCGTTTAAGATTTTTTGCAGGAAAACTTCTCTCTGAATGGGAAGGCTCTTACGTTATCGAGGAGGTCTATCATTCCGGTGCCATAAAAATCAACAACTTTGAAGGCACAAATCCAAAGGTGGTAAACGGTCAAAGAATCAAACATTATATCTCAGGTAATCCTATAAATGTTGAAACCAATATCATTGAAACCGTAACCCCGGAGGAATACATAAGGGGCACTTTCCAGAATGTTTCAGACTCCGGAAAGGAATAGGTATGTGGTACGGTAAGTAAACTAACTCCAAAACAATTATAATAGCAATTTTTCTCCATTTTGGAATATTTAAGAAAATAGAAAAATAATAAGTAGTCCGGGAAGGACATGAGGCGTCCACGAGGGTGGAGGGTGCGCCCTACCCTACTGGGCGCGCCCCCGCCTCGTGGGCACCTCGTGTGCTCTCCGGACTCTGTTTTCTTGCACGATACTTCTTGCGGTCCGTAAAAATTCATTATATAATCTCCCGAAGGTTTTGACCACCGTATCATGCAAATATCCTCTGTCTTTGTTTTGAGCTGTTTTTCTGACAGATCTAGAGCACCATGGCATCTTCAAGCGCCCCCAAGGACAAGATTTTCTAGAGGTTCATCAACCCCTACCTCGCGGAGGTGCTGCATCACCCTCAAACCATTGAGATGCGTGAGGGGGTGCTGCACATCCATGATGTGGAGGGACCAAGGAGTACCGGAAGCATGGAGACAAAGCTCGAAGCGATGGAACAACAAGTTTTCAAGTGCTAAGGGATGGTGGAGCGTGGACTTAACACCAACCAGATGATGATTGCGGAGTTCACCAACAACCACAAGATGGACGCCAAGAACATTGGGGAGACCATCTTCAAGCTTCATGAGAAAATCGAGCACCTCCAAGCCCAGATCTATGACCTACAAAACCAAAACTGTGAGTATGAATATAGATTCAAGAGTATGAGTTTGGCTGCAGATTTGAGGATCCCAGAGACTCGATCATCCTTCTATGATGGTGATCCTATGCCTTGGAAGACGGACGACAAGCCTACATCATCAACAACTCCTTCTTCACCACCTCCGAGGACATAATCGCATGGGTATGGGCACTCCCCTTTGCAACTGCCAAGCTTGGGGGAGGTGCCCCGGTATCGTATCACCATCACACTCCTATCCTTACCGTTTTACTTAGTTCGATCCTTTTGGTAATATCTTGATCTAGTAGAATAAAGTTTTGGTATGAATTAGGTTTGAGTTTTGCTTTGTGATCCCTCTATGTAATCGAGTCCATGAGCTATATATAATAAATATTAGTGTTGAGTCAAGGGCTTTGCTATGTTGCTATGATCTTGAGAAAATAGAAAGAATAAAAAGAAATAAATAGAAACCTTATTGATCTTATGGATAATAATGACTTCACATATAAAGAGTATGGTACTTAAAAGTTGTAGAGAGTTGGCAAACATAGTTTTGCTCATCGTTGCAATTAATAGGAAGTAGTAAAGAAATAGAGGTTCTCACATATAAATATACTATCGTGGACATCTTTTATGATTGTGAGCACTCATTAAAGTATGACATGCTAAAGAGTTGATGTTGGAAAAGGAAGACAATGTAATGGGTTATGTTTTCTCACATCTCAGTTAAAGTGTATTGTCATGGATCATTAAAACATGTTGAGCTTGCCTTTCCCCCTCATGCTAGTCAAATTCCTTGCACAAAGTAGAGATACTACTTGTGCTTCCAAATATCCTTAAACCCAGTATTGCCATGAGAGTCCACCATATCTGCCTATGGATTGAGTAAGATCCTTCAAGTAAGTTGTCATGTTGCAAGCAATAAAAATTGCTCTCTAAATATGTATGACTTATTAGTGTGGAGAAAATAAGCTTGATACGATTTTGTGATATGGAAGTAATAAAAGCGACAGACTGCATAATAAAGGTTCATATCACAAGTGGCAATATAAAGTGACATTCTTTTGCATTAAGATTTCGTGCATCCAACCCTAAAAGCACGTGACAACCTCTGCTTCCCTCTACGAAGGGCCTATCTTTTACATTATGCAAGAGTCAAGGTGATCTTCACCTTTCCCTTTTCCATTTTATCCTTTGGCAAGCACCTCGTGTTGGGAAGATCCTGATATATATATATATATATATATATATATATATATATATATCCAATTGGATGTAAGTTAGCATGAACTATTATTTTTGACATTACCATTTAGGTAAAACGTTGGGAGGCAACACAATAAGCCCCTATCTTTCTCTGTGTCTGATTAAAACTCCATAACCATAAGTATTGCGTGAGTGTTAGAAATTGTGGAAGACAAAATGATAGTTGAGTATGTGGACTTGCTGAAAAGTTCTTATATTGACTCTTTCTGATGTTATGATAAATTGCAATTGCTTCAATGACTGAGATTATAGTTTGTTAGTTCTCAATGAAGTTTTTGAATCATACTTGACATTGTGAAAAAATTGTTACTTGAGCATAAGAAATCATATGACAAAATCTCTGTATGTTTCTATTATAAGAATGATCATGATGCCCTCATGTTCGTATTTTATTTTTATCGACACCTCTATCTCTAAACATGTGGACATATTTTTCGTTCTCGGCTTCCGCTTGAGGACAAGCGAGGTCTAAGCTTGGGGGAGTTGATACATCCATTTTGCATCATGCTTTTATATCGATATTTATTGCATTATGGTTTGTTATTTCACGTTATGTCACAATACTTATGGCTATTCTCTCTTCTTTTACAAGGTTTGCATGAAGAGGGAGAATGCCGGCAGCTGGGATTCTTGGCTGGAAAAGGAGCAAATATTGGAGACCTATTCCGCACAGCTCCAAAAGTCCTGAAACTCCACGAAAGTCATTTTTGAATTAATGATAAATATTGAGCGGAAGAAATACCAAACGGGGCCAACACCCTGGCCACGAGGGTGGGGGGCGCGCCCTACCCCCTGCCTCGTGGGCCACCTGGTAGCACTCCGGTGCCCATCTTCTGCTATATGAAGTCTTTTACACTGAAAAATTAATAGCAAGCTCACGGGATGAAACTCCACCGCCACAAGGCGGAACCTTGGCGGAACCAATCTAGGGCTCCGGCGGAGCTGTTCTGCCGGGGAAACTTCCCTCCGGGAGGGGGAAATCATCATCATCATCATCAACAACAACGATCCTCTCATCGGGAGGGGGTCAATCTCCGTCAACATCTTACCAGCACCATCTCCTCTCAAACCCTAGGTCATCTCCTGTATCAAATCTTTGTAGCAAAACCTCAGATTGGTACCTGTTGGTTGCTAGTAGTGTTGATTACTCTTTGTAGTTGATGCTAGTTGGTTTATTTGGTGGAAGATCATATGTTTAGATCCTTAATGCATATTAATACCCCTCTGATTATGAACATGAATATTCTTTGTGAGTAGTTATGTTTGTTCCCGAGGACATGGGTGAAGTCTTGCTATTATTAGTCATGTGAATTTGGTATTCATTGGATATTTGGATGAGATGTATGCTGTCTCTCCTCTAGTGGTGTTATGTGAACGTCGACTACATGACACTTCCCATTATTTGGGCCTAGAGGAAGGCATTGGGAAGTAATAAGTAGATGATGGGTTGCTACAGTGACAGAAGCTTAAACCCTAGTTTATAAGTTGCTTCCTAAGGGGCTGATTTGGATCCACATGTTTCATACCTTAATACTCTTTTGTAGTTGTGGATGCTTGCAATAGGGGTTAATCATAAGTGGGATGCTTGTCCAAGAAAGGGCAGTACCCAAGCACTGGTCCACCCACATATCAAATTATCAAAGTAACAAATGCGAATCATATGAGCGTGATGAAAACTAGCTTGACGATAATTCCCATGTATCCTCGGGAGCGGTTTTCTCATTATAAGAACTTGTCCAGGCTTGTCCTTTGCTACAAAAAGGATTGAGCCACCTTGCTGCACCTTATTTACTTTCATTGCTTGCTACCCGTTACAAATTATCTTATCACAAAACTATCTGTTACCTACAATTTCAGCGCTTGAAGAGAATACCTTATTGAAAACCGCTTGTCATTTCCTTCTACTCCTCGTTGGGTTTGACACTCTTACTTATCGAAAGGACTACGATAGATCCCCTACACTTGTGGGTCACCAAGACTCGTTTCTGGCACCGTTGCCGGGAAGTGAAGCGCTTTTTGTGAGTGGAACTTGGTAAGGAAACATTTATATAGTGTGCTGAAATTTACTATCACTTGTTAGTATGGAAACTAATCCTTTGAGGGGCCTGTTCGGGGTATCTTCACCCCGACCAGTGGAGCAAAGAGTTTCTCCTCAACCTACTGAACCTACTGAAAATGTTTACTTTGAAATTCCTTCGGGTATGGTAGAGAAACTGCTAGCTAATCCCTTGCAGGAGATGGAACATTGCATCCCGATTTACACCTTATCTATGTGGATGAAGTTTGTGGATTATTTAAGCTTGCAGGTATGCCCGATGATGTTGTTAAGAAGAAGGTCTTCCCTTTATCTTTGAAGGGGGATGAATTGACATGGTATAGGCTATGTGATGATATGGGATCCTGGGACTATAAACGATTGAAATTGGAACTTCACCAGAAGTTTTATCCTACGCATCTTGTTCATTGTGACCGTAATTATATATATAATTTTTGGCCTCGCGAAGGAGAAAGCATCACTCAAGCTTGGGGGAGGCTTAAGTCAATGTTATATTCATGCCCCAACCATGAGCTCTCAAGAGAAATGATTATTCAAAATTTTTATGATCGGTTTTCTCTCAACAATCGCACCATGCTTGATACTTCTTGTGCTGGCTCTTATGTGATGAAGACTATTGAATTCAAGTGGGATTTATTGGAAAGAATTATACTCAACTCTGAAGATTGGGATTTCGACAATGGTAAGTAGTCAGGTATGACACCTAAGTTTGATTGTGTTAAATCTTTTATGGATACCGATGCTTGTCCAAGAAAGGGCAGTACCCAAGCACCGGTCCACCCACATATCAAATTATCAAAGTAACGAACGTGAATCATATGAGCGTGATGAAAACTAGCTTGACGATAATTCCCATGTGTCCTCGGGAGCGCTTTTCTCATTATAAGAACTTGTCCAGGCTTGTCCTTTGCTACAAAAAGGATTGGCCACCTTGCTGCACCTTATTTACTTTCATTGCTTGCTACCCGTTACAAATTATCTTATCACAAAATTGTTTGTTACCTACAATTTCAGTGCTTGCAGAGAATACCTTACTGAAAACCGCTTGTCATTTCCTTCTGCTCCTCGTTGGGTTCGACACTCTTACTTATCGAAAGGACTACGATAGACCCCATACACTTGTGGGTCATCAGTTTGCGCGTTTCTCTCATACACGTATGCGCATGTGTGTGAGGCGTTGGGCGAGGCGTTTGCTTACTGAACCCGAGCGATTGCTGTAGCTACGTTACTGAAACCGAGCGAGGCGTTCGCTTACTGAACCCGAGCAATTGTAGTAGCTATGTTACTGAAACCGAGCGATCGATCCCTTGGCTGTTAACTGAACCTGAGCGATTCCTTCACTAGTGCTGCTAACTGAAGCCGATCGAACCTGCCTCTTGATGAACAGTGACCATTGTTGGGGGTTGGATGAACAGTTCCCGGTGGGGGTTGGATGAACAGGACCCCATGGTAGTAGGACTTTGCCATTGGATGAACGGGACCCCGAGGATGCCTCCACACCCGAGCCACTTGGGGGTGGATGAACAAGACCCCGTGGAGGGTTAGTTGAACAGTAGCCAGTGGAGGCTGGATGAACAGCAGCCCGTGGATTTACAGTAGCTGGTGCAGGCAGGAGGAGGGTCGCAGTGGATGAACAGTAGTAGGGGAGGCTGGAGGAAGTCGACTGTGGATGAAGAGTAGCTCGTGGAGGCTGGAGGAAGTCGACTGTGGATGAACAGTAGCCCGTGGAGTCCCATTTTGTTATACGCCACACCCCTCCCGATGAACATGACCCTGTTTCAACCGTAGGCGCTCCAACAGAAGTCCGTTTCCTTTGTTTGTGGTACGCCACACCCCTCCTGATCAACAGGACCCTGTTTCGACCATAGGAGCTCGAACAGAAGTTTGTTTCCTCTGTTTTGCAGTACACCAGACCCCTCCCAATGAACATGATCCTATTTCGACCATAGGCGGTCGAATAGAAGGTCGTTTCCTCCATTCTGTGGTACGCCAGGCCCCATTTCGGCTATTCCGTCCAAGCCGATTGGCTCTCGATGAGCAAGACGCATTTCGTTGCCTTCGATGAACATGACGCAATTTCTCCATTCTGACCCAGCTTGTTGGCTGCCGATGAACAGGACACCATTACTGCCGTCCACTGCATCTCCATGTACACGAGCCCTGGTCGTACGTATGCACGAGTAGGCATTCGATACCTCGTTTGTATGTACGTACATGGCCGTATTTTTTGGCATGTGGCTATACATACATGTACACCATTTAGACTGGACTGCCTGAAC
The DNA here is from genome assembly GCA_021437245.1 of Aegilops speltoides. Taxonomy (NCBI): domain Eukaryota; kingdom Viridiplantae; phylum Streptophyta; class Magnoliopsida; order Poales; family Poaceae; genus Aegilops; species Aegilops speltoides. Next base: position 236,258,218 of record CM038143.1, read on the forward strand.
TGCTACGTTGGAGGCTCTACTACTACACGTGTCGCTGCTTGCCCGACCAAGGTTCATCGCTGCAGAGTTATCGATCGAACAGTACGTACGTACACATTCGCAACAAGATAGACAACCCTATGCATGGTTCGACTAGGTGGGTCCCAGCTGTCAGGGAGGATAAGGAAGCATTTCCTTGCGTGTGAAGATGTAGCTGGTGCGTCCCAGCTGTCAGGGGGAATTATTTTTCACAAAATATCGTGGCCCTTCCGGTGGGTCCCTGTTGTCAGGTGGAGGAATCATTATTTTGCGTGTAAGGAGGCACTTCCTTGCTGCGGCCATGGACCCAGCTGTCAGCCTCTCCATGCACAATCTTCTTCATGGAAGTCGTTCCTTGACCACGTTGAGCATGCCACACCAATAGCACCAAGGTGGTGGATGACGGCGTGGCCTAGCTAGTAAGGGAATGACCCGAAGCCGGGAAGACTCTACAGTTGTTTCCCACGCGGAGGGGTTATGAGGGTTTACTGGTTCGGCTACAGTGTGAGGCTGCCGCCACCGAAGAATAACAGGAGGTCTGGGTGAGTACAAGGATGGCCAGGCCAGCGACGGGAGTACGGTGGGGTGGTGAGGCCTACGCGGCAGCACAGCCGGCCACGGGATGCAAGAGCAGGCGACATGGTCGGCGATGGTTTGAGCGGCTGGAGCAAGAAGACCAGAGGTTGAAGAAGCACGACGGCCGTTGGGTGGACATCATATGATCACTACAGCTAGAATCGTTTCTATTGACTAAGTTGACAAATCCCGCATCTGCGTCAACTTAGTAGGCCCACAAGTCAGCCTCCAAATATGGTGGGTCCCAGCTAGCAGGGGGTATTTATTTTTTGTGCATAATAAGGAGGCACTTCCTTGCATGCGAAGATATAGCTAGTGGGTCCGACCTATCAGCGGGAGGAACCTTTTTTCACGAAATAGAGGGGCCCTTCTGCTGGGTCCCTGCTGTCAGGTGGAGAAATCATTATTTCACACGTAAAAGGAGGCACTTCCTTGCCTGTGGCTGTGGACCGAGCTGCTATCCTCTCCACGTACAGTCCTCTTCCGATGGATGTTGTTCGTTGACCATGTTGACCACGCCGCACCGAGAGCTCCAGGGTGGTGGATGACGGCGAGACCTAGGAAGGGAACGACACGGAGCTGGAGAAGACTCGGCAGTTGTTTCCACAAGGAGGCGAGTATCGGAGTTTACTGGTTCGTCTGCCATCGCCGGACAATAACAAGAACTGTGGGTGCGTAGAGGGATGGCCAGGCCAGCAATGGGACTAGTGTGGGGCGGTTAGGCCGACACGCAACACATCTGGCCACGGCAGGCATGAGCAGGCAGTAACGCCGGCGCTAGTTTGGGCGGCTGGAGCAAGAAGACCAGAGGTTGAAGAAGCAGCATGGTTGTTGGATTAACATCATACGGTCACTATAGCTAGAATCACTTATATTGACTATGTTGACCAAGTCCTGCGTCCGCGTCAAGTTAGTAGGCCCACAAGTCAGCCTCCAAATCTGTGGCAGATAACATAGAGCCCATTTTCTTTTTTTAATAATTTTCCCATTTGCTAATTCTTAAGGAATTCATTACAACCAATTTTTTGGCCAGGACCACGGTCTCAAAGATCAACCTAATTTTGCATATTTCGGTGGAGTCCAAACTGTTTTAATCCAGAAATGATAGACATTTATTTTTTAAGAACTTATTGATTTGCCAAATAAAATATTGTTTTATTTTTATAAGCTAATAAGACATGGGACAATTGATTTGGTTTTAGGGAAAACCAGTGGTAAAAAATCAGCATTGGGAGGGAAAACAAGAACAAAAAATAAGGATGTAAAGATGAAAAGGGAACTCCAAGTATTTCAGTTTAATAGTATATGTATACGAACTAGTAAAACTATAGGTAGAGATCAGAAAACAGAAGTAGGAGATGGCATTTTTAGAGGAAAATAGTACTGGGCTGCGCGTTTTCGTTAGTAAAAAAACTGCCTGCAGATGTTCTAAGAGCAAATGTTACTAAGGCTGGCGGGCCAGAGGCCAGTTAATACACGTCCGATCTTTGTGCCTGATTGTCATCATGGGTTGAGCCTGTTAAAAACAAAACCATGCGTGGGCAGTGTACAACCCAGTTGATAGTTGCTCGACCTGAAAAAACAATATACATGTTGGATCCCAGTTATCAGTCTGTACTTGTAGAATTCTCTCATTTATTAAGTACGTTGAAATTTCATGGGTTTCACCGTCTCAGACATTAGAATTGTTTTTCCATCATGATAATAAGTGCATTGACTTGCTTGTGTACGGCCATGAACTTGCTGGTTCCATACGGTTAGGCTCTGTATGGACAGTCGTCTTGTGGTTCCATGGACGAATTTCATGCAAATTGGATGATTTTCAATGATAGCAGACTATATTCATTGCATTTTACGTATTTCTTCTTATTATGGAATATTTTACATATTTCAACTAATAATAATAGAATAGGCCTTTTTTTAGTCCATGGGAGGCGCTTCACGCGATCGAGGTCGCGACAGTTAACTATTCTGGCAGGCCCAAATCCATCGCTTCTCTCTCTTTTAACAATTTGCAACTAGGCTTGGCATGCCATAGCCCAGTCCCGACATGCTACGTCCAACTATCAGCGTGTGAAACCGGATGGACCCCGTGTGTACTCGAAGATGTAAATTTTTTGGAGAACTGGGAATTCGAACGGCACGTACATATGCTACCCATAAAAAAAATTAGGTGCCTGAAAATTCCTTTCAAAACAAATGAGTCAGCTTTATATCCACGTCAACCGATATGATGGTTGGAAGCAAATGCCAAGTTCATACCGAAAGGTCCTTAACAACAATACCAACTTGCAGACAACGAGGTAGAACAAGCACCAATACCAAACTAACTTATAATCTTTTTAGTCCTGGCCCTAGTGTTCATCTGGTAGAAAATCTTGCAGATGACCAGCTCCCGCTCCTTCTCTTGCTCCAGGTCCCCGAGGTGGTACTGGTGCATCACCCAGTTGGTCCTCTACTAGTCGAAGTTCTTGTTGGTGTGAGCACCAGAACCTTTTTGCTGCCCTTCTACCGACTGTTGACCATCAGCGAAAAGGTATTGACAGTCTTGTGCCACATCGCGTGCATGCCGCACTCTAACTGTATCTTGCGATGCGTCCACGTGCCCCTTGTGAACGACACGGAGTTGCACTGGAAGAAATGCCTGCTTAGGCCACTCAGTGTGATACCTGAAGTGTTAGCGAATACAAGTTTTAGGGTATGTAATTGGCATTTTCATAACATTTTTGGCATGTTGTAGTCACTTGCTTCACTTTTTATTAACAACCAAATTGTAATTGCTTCACTAGGTATGTGTCTAAAAACAAAAATAGAGGTATAAACAAAGTAATATATTTGTGCAAGTAGACGGCCGATCAGTGTCTCACCTGGAAGTTTCTCAGGATGGGTGTAGCATATGTCGTGCTCGCTGTCGATGGTTGGTATGAACAAATCGATGAGAGGGTGAGATCTCGCGATGTCAGCACTCACTTTGGCCTCAAGTTGCTTGATCAGCTCCTGATCCATGGGATCAAACTTGATGCTAGCCAGCAGCACCGACCAATCCTTCTTGGACTTGCATCGGTTAATTCTAGTTAAATGGTACTCAATGTATGATCAATCAGCTGTTTAAGTAAATGATGAAAGATTTCAACAGATAAGTGCTACTCCAAATCTGAAGTCCACAATACCTGAACAAACTGGGTCTCGGCTTCATTACTACATGCATACTCTAAAGACTTGAGAACCCCCATAAAGACGAGACGAATACTCATAGGAGCAGCCTCGCTAGTTCCTTCCTTCATCTGGCTAGCTTGAAGAACATCCTTGTTGAGATCAATTTTTCCAGCGTCTTCCTTTTGACTACTTGTAATGAAGTATAGTAGCTCTAGTAGCTCATTGCTCATCGTACCAACTGGACCGAAACAAGGCGGCGGCCGGGAGGCCGGGAGGCCGAGAGAGAACGGGAGAGTGATTTTGGAGAGAATGGGAGAGTGTTGTTGTACTACGAGAGGGGTGAGGCTCACTTTGATGAACCTTGATGGAAATATGCCCTAGAGGCAATAATAAAATGGTTATTAATATATTTCCTTAATCATGATAAAGGTTTATTATTCATGCTAGAGTTGTATTGACCGGAAACTTAAATACATGTGTGGATACATAAACAAATATCGTGTCCCTAGTGAGCCTCTACTAGACTAGCTCGTTGATCAAAGATGGTTAAGTTTCCTAACCATATACATGAGTTGTCATTTGATAATGGGATAACATCATTAGGAGAATGATGTGATGGACAAGACCCAACCGTTAGCATAGCATATGATCATTTAGTTTATTGCTATTGCTTTCTTAATGTATAATACATGTTTCTTCGACCATGAGATCATGCAACTCCCGGACTCCGGAGGAATGCCTTGTGTTCCATCAAATGTCATAACGTAACTGGGTGATCATAAATGTGCTCTACAGGTATCTCCGAAGGTGTCTGTTGAGTTGGCATGGATCGAGATTGTAGTTTGTCACTCCATATGACGAAGAGGTATCTTTGGGCCCTCTCGGTAATACAGCATCGCAAGAAGCTTGCAAGCAAAGTTATTAGGATTTAGTTATGAGATGATGTATTAAAGAACGAGGAAAGAGACTTGCTGGTAACGATATTGAACTAGGTATGGAGATACCGAGGATCGAATAACATACCGACGGACAAAGGGAACTACGTATGTTGTCATAAAGGTTTGATTGATAAAGATCATCATAGAATATGTTGGAACCAACATGGGCATCCAGGTACCGCTATTGGTTATTGATCGGAGAAGCATCTCGGTCATGTCTACATCATTCTCAAACCCGTAGGGTCCGTACGCTTAACGTTCATTGACGATATAGTATTATATTAGTTATGTATATATGTTGGTGACCGGATGTTGTTCGGAGTCCTGGATGAGATCACGGACATGAAGAGGAGCTCCGGAATAGTCCGGAGGTAAAAATTCATATATGGATAATTGTGTTTGGTCTCTGGAAGGGTTTCAGAATTCACCGGAAGGGGTTTTGGATGTTTCCCAAAACGTCCTGGTGCGAGAATACTTTATTTGGGCCAAGGGATAAAGCCCACAGGGCTTTAGGAAGGTGCAAAAGGTAGTTTGCAGAGGCCAAGGGGCCAGACGCCTGTGACCCTGGCGTCCTTGGCGTCTGGGGCCGGACGCCAAGGACCCTGGCGTCTGGTCCTGGAGTCCGAGAAGGACTCTTGCCTTGCGGGCTAAACCGACTTTGAGGAGGCTCTTTCTCCAAGAAACGACCCTAGGGCTCAACATATAAATAGAGGGGTAGAGCTAGCACTAAGAACACATCAAGATTCGCCAAGCCATGTGCCGGCAACCCCGCCCCCTCTAGTTTATCCCCCGTCATAGTTTTCGTTGTCCTTGGCAAAGCCCTGGGGAGTTTGTTCTTCACGACCACCGTCACCATGTCGTTGTGCTGCTGGAACTCATCTACTACTTCTCCTCTCTTGCTGGATCGAGAATGTGAGGACCCCATCGAGCTGAACGTGTGCTGAACAAGGAGGTTTCGTACGTTCAGTACTTGATCGGGACGGATCGTGAAGGTGTACGACTACATCAACCACATTGATAAATGCTTCAGCTTCGCGATCTACAAGGGTGTGTAGATGCTCTCCCCCTCTGGTAGCTATGCATCTCCATGGATAGATCTTGTGTGTGCGTAGACATTTTTTGTTTTACTTGCAATGTTCCCCAACGGTGGCATCATGAGCCAGGTCTATGCATAGATGATATGCACGAGTAGAACACAAAGGAGTTGTGGGCGATGATGTCATACTGCTTACCACCAACATGTTATTTTGATTCAGCGGCATTGTGGGATGAAGCGGCCCGGACCAACCTTACATGTCCATGCACATGGGACCAGTTCAACCGACTAACATGCAACTTGTTTTGCATAAAGGTGGCTGGTGGGTGTCTGTTTCTCCTACTTTAGTTGAATCGAATTTGACTATAGCCGGTCCTTGCAGAAGGTAAAAACAGCAAACTTGGTAATCACCGTTGTGTTTTTGCGTAGGTAAGAATGGTTCTTGCTAGTTACCCATAGCAGCCACGTAAAATTTGCAACAACAAACTAGAGGACGTCTAACTTGTTTTTGCAGGGCATGTTGTGATGTGATATGGTCAAGATATGATGTGATATATGTTGATGTATGAAAGTGTGTTATATCGACTAGAGGGGGGTGAATAGGTGATTTTTACAAATTCGTCACTGAGGAATTTCTAGGTGAGGTCCGAAGCAACGACACACTAGCAGCGGGATAAGTGCTCAGGTATAAACATAATAGAGCAACAACATAGACATCATGATGAAATGAAAACAAGCATAGAGTACATATAGCGTGAAAACAAGATAAGCAGGCTAAATACTATGTGACTGAAGAATTAGGATTGAGGAATTACAGAAAATCTTCAGTCAAAGTCTTCAAACAGTAATGATCAGGTCCATCAACACATGAATGAGGAAATGAAAGGGCTGAGGAAACAGAACCAGTTGGCTTGGCGAAGACAATGATTTGGTAGACCAGTTCCAACTGCTGTGGCAGTTGTACGTCTGGGTGGAGCGGTGAGTATTTAAACTCGAGGACACACAGTCCCGAATGCACAGTCCTCACCATATTCTCCTTGAGTTCAATTCACACAGACCTCGCCCAACACTCGTGGTAAGTCTTCAGGTGACTTCCAAACCTTCCCAGACTTGGTCACTTGGCGATCCACGATTCCTCTTGGATGCTCAGACCATGACGCCTAACCGTCTGGAGGATGCACAGTCCTCAAAGATAACAAGTGTCGGTTCCACACAGGAACAATCTCTTCAGTGATGGTCAATCACTCTGGGTTTGTAGGTGTTTGGGTTTGGGTTTTGGGTTTTCCTCACTTGATGATTTTCGCTCAAAGTCCACGGAGGATGGGATGCTCTCAATGACAAGTGTTAGTTTCTCTCGGAGCAGCCAACCAGCTAGTGGTTGTAGGGGGCAGCTATTTATAGCCTAGGGAGCAGCCTGACATGATAAGACATAAATGCCCTTCAGTGATATGAACGTCGGGTGGGTAGATATTTCGGGACAGCTGGCGCATAGCACAACAACGGTCGGACTTTTTAGGTTCAAATTCCTCGAGGCTATCATGTTCCTCACCGTTAGACAGTTTGCACTGGTGAATTCCTAACTCCTCAGTCAGAACAAATTCCTCAGAGACTAGAAGATCTTCGTCTCTATCACTGAAGAAATTGACTGAACTGATATGAGATTTCCAATGGCTTCGCTCAAAAGGATTGGGTAGGAGTAGGATTTTGAGATGAGCAACACTTGGAAATCAGTTTACTTAGTATTACCTCGACCCCCTTTAACAGTACAGTGTTTCCTATGACTCAAGAAAGAGAGAATGAAACTACGAAAACAAAAGCATTCACGCTTCATAATCCTCGCATGAATATCCAAGTCTTCAAGGTCAAACCAATTTCTTCACTTTCAAAATCTTCAGGAGAACCAAAGTCTTCAGCTGAAGACATACATTTTTAGGGTTCGACTTTCATCGTAAATATCAAACTCATCATCGACTTGTAGAGCCTGTGTACACTCACAAACATATTAGTCCCTTAACCTATAAGTCGTCAATACACCAAAATCACTAAGGGGCACTAGATGCACTTACAATCTCCCCCTTTTTGGTGATTGATGACAAATAGGTTATGTTTTCAACGGGGATAAACATATCAATTGAAAGTGTTAAGAATTGAGGAATTTGATTGCAAGATATAGAAGAACTCCCCTTGAAGATGTGCATATTTGAGGAATTTGCTTTGGATAGCAAATACACATTGTAGAGCAATATCATGGAGATCTCCCCCTATATCTTGTAATTCATACACGCATTTAACATATCGTATGAAGAATTTGAAATGCATGATAAAATATGGTGTTTAACAAAATTCAGCATGCGTGCATTAAGTACTTGAGGAATTAAGCATGCAGAAAGTAGTCAAAAGTATTAGACCACCATAGGACTTAAGTTTACAACTCGGCAAATCAAACACATTAGAAGAACAAGAGTTGTAACTTAACAAAAAAATGCCCATATAAGAGACCCGCTTGAAGACTAACTCAAATTTCTCCCCCTTTGTCATCAAATGACCAAAAGGGACAAAAAGTGAGGACTAACGCCCCTGAAGAATATCATCATGATGTTGATGGAGGATCTCCAGCGTTGTTGGGGTCGTCCGTTGTTGTAGGGCCTACTGCAGTGTCATCCAAATCTTCATCTTTGTCTATCTCGTGCGATGAAGAATATGAGCTGACGACCAGCTGATGAACTTTGACCTTCTTGAATTTCTTCGAAGGTGGCTGAGACCAGTCAAACTTCTGTTGGAAGTCCATCTTCTTGAGTTCATCATCAGTGTAGATATGCGAAAGAATAGCCCAGATGCGGTCGGAAGACTTGATGCAGATAAAGGTGATTCTTCTTCACAATGTTTTGAGTGACAGTCATGTTCTGAAGAATAGCACCAAACTGATGCTTGACCCACTTGTGATTGCTATCCACCTTCTGATGAAGACTTAGAAGTAGTTCACGATCAGTCATCACACACGGAGCAGTGGCCTGAGGATTTTGCTTTGAAGCATTTGCAGCAGTGTCATGAGTGGCAGAGTCATCATTTGTTGAGTAGGATGCTGCCTTTCGAAATTGACCATGCAAAGGACGAGTGCCTTCATCAATAATTGCAACCTTGCCCTTCTCATTGGCTGAGGAAATAGTCTGTTTGAGGACTTCAAGTGGTGGCAAATACCTGAGATGATTCTGAAAGTCGGCCTTGTAATTAATTGAAGTCCTTGATCTGATGAATTTCATGATCCAGGGAAAATAAGGCTTCAACTCAAAAGGTGACAAAGCAGCATTGGCCAAAGTCCTCATGAAGAAATCATGATAGTTGATTGGAATACCATGCTTGATGTTGAAAAGTAAGTTCTTCATGATGCCAACTTCTTCTTCTTCTTCTTCTTCTTCTTCTTCTTCAGAGTTGTGGCCCTTAATAGGACTGAGAATTTTGGCCAGAATGCGATAGACAGTCCTTGGCACATACAACAAATCCTTGACGAGGAAATTTGTCCTTGGATCTTGGACAGCCTTCAAAGGCTTCATCAACACTTGCATCAGATGATTTTGCAATTCATGTTCTTCATATAGTTTCGGAGCGCCTTCAGTGGGTGGACTAACTGGGACGACATGAAGCAATTCAGAGGTCAGAGCTTTGTGATGAGTATTTTCAGTCATCCAGTCCAGAACCCATGAATTCACATGATCAACATTGCCTGTCAGATGTGAAGTGGCATAGAACTGAAGAATGAGCTCTTCATTCCAGTCGCAGATGTCCGTGCAGAAGTTGAGTAGCCCTGCGTTGTGAAGAACACTAAGGACTGGAGTGAAACATGGAAGAGAATCCATATCCACATGAGGAATTTGCATATGGACAAACACTTATCCTTGTCAAACAACAGTGTTGGATAAAAGTTCATCTGAGAAGCAGTCCAGAAAGGATTGCGGTGAAGGCGAGCAGAGTCAGAAGGATTGAAATCAGAGAAGAAAGGACTGTTAGCAAAGAAGTCATCAGCCTTGAACTTCTGCTTCTTGGAGTGAGGATTCTGTGGCTTCAGCTAAAGATTCGCAGTGGAAGTCTTCACTGCCGCTTGAAGTAAAACCCCCTGAGCCTCAGGCCGAGGAATCTCAGGAGCAGTTTCTTCTCTTGTCTTCTTCTCCATTTCATCAGAACTAGGTGCTGGAACTTTAGGGACAGAGGAATTTGTTGCAGAGGAGTGGTCAAAGGAGAATTGGGATGATGACTTTCCCAATAATCATCATTCATCACTGGAGTCGTAGACCCAATGTCCACATCCTCTTCTTTAGTTTCAATTTCTTCCACACCGGCCTCTTCAGCAATGAACTGAGGCAACGGCGATGATACCTGTAGTGGTGAAGGGATAGCATCCACCTCAATTTCATCATCCAACTGCTCTGACGTAGCAACAGATGGATTTTCTTCATCAATGTCATCAGTGATGACATATTCTTCACCAAAAGGAGCAATCTACTTTGATGGCATGACGGCTAGGGGAACAACATTAATTGGATTCGTGTAAGGGCTCGTCAAAGTCTTCACTTTCTTTGGAGCTGAAGACTCTAAGGCGTCTGATGCTTTCCTCTTTTTCACTGCTGCCCTTTCGGCAGCCTTTGTTTTCTTCGCCTCTGATGCAGAAGGAATATGAGTGCTTTTCATCTGTGAAGACTTTGCAGGGGAAGCAGATGAAAGAGGAATAAATTCTTTAGGCCCAACTGTTTCAGTTACCCTGGAAGGTTCAGATTCTTCAGGTGCAGCAGCAGATTCTTCAGCAGGCCTAGGTTGATCTTCAGGCGCAACATTGGTGGTTGCCCTGGCAGTTTCATCATGAGCTAGAATTGCATCATCAGCCCTGGCACTCTCAGTTTCTTCAGCAGCCTGATTTTCATCAGCGGTGCTGGCATGTTCTTCAGTGGACTGAGCAGATGCTTCACCCTGAGGAATTTCTGGTTGCGCTTCAGCAGAAATGTTGGTCTTGAGGCCTTTTGCCAGCTTGACGAATCCGACTTTGGCACCTATCCAGTCAGCACGATACACGTCAAATTCATCAGTGAGAGCTTTGATTTCAGACTGTATAGTGACAAATCTTCAGTGGTCATTTTCAAGACATTTTTTTCTAGATAATGCTCCTTATTGTACTGAGTATCCTTCACTGATCTGGCCTTCTCGAATTTCCACTTTTCTTCAGCGATGAAGGCAGTCAACATGTGACTTTGTCCAGGTGTGAGGTTCAGATCAGGCAGAGGTGTGTTGGGAGCTTTATGCCAAAGATCGATGATGTCGGTGTACCCCTTACTTGTGCACAGTCTGTCGCAACCACACCTACAGCAGGGCTTGGCTAAGCAGAGGAGGATGGCAGAAGGCAAGAAAGGAACAAAGAATATCAGAACATACACTCAAGGGAACAAGCAGCAAGAGGCAAGCAGGGCCACGCCCAGCAACAAGCCTTGCCGAGGCAACCTACGAAGCCCCCCCGACAAGCTCCTTGCCGGGGCAGCTTGCGAAAGCGACCAGCAGGGCCACCGCCCTTGGGGTTGAGAGCTCTGACACCATCAACAACGTTAAGACCAAGATTTGGAGAGCACATGCTTGGTAGCATGCGGCCCCTCACGAAGATTGGCAACCCACGAGTCCACGTGGGATCGGAAGACGAAGACACCCGGCAAGACCCTCGCCGGGGACAACTCCAAGGCCCCTGGCAAGCCTTGCCGGGGACGATCGCTGGGCTGCAGATAGGCCGACGCTCGGCAAGGTTTTTGCCACTTCACCACCAGTCCTATGCGACGATAGGCACGCCAGCTAAGCAGACGGCTGCGTGGCGGCATGCAGATCTTCGTGGAAGCCTACCATTTCGCCAACACAGCAGTTGGTTGGCCATCATGGCGCTGTATGCCTTGTCGGCTCGGACGCGTGGTGAGGTGAGGAGGAGCGACAAAGGATGTGATGGCCTCTGTTGCCCTCCCCAATAAAGCGAGAGGACACGTAGGCGACACATTAAATGCGCTTGTCCTACGTTGATCGAGCGATAAGCTCGTACGACTATAGCTTGCCACCTCCTGTGTGCCACTGTGGCAACCCCTTTGTGTATAAAAGGAGGCCCGAGGCGCACAGAGAGAGGATTCATACTTTTGGACAAAGCACGCATCGTAGCTAGTTCAAAAGCTCAAGAACACACATATAACCAGATAAAGCAGGACTAGGGTATTACGCATCCTTCCGGCCCGAACCTGGATAAAAATCCTCTGTGTGCTAATGGCTCGACCTGCTCTTCGTGCAACTAATCTCCCGCCGAACGTACAAGGGATCCTTGTGACCACATAGGTGATCGGTTTCCCCATTATCTTTGGCGCGCCAGGTAGGGGGCGTTAGATGTGAGAATCTGGTCCATTGGTTAGGGCAGTAGTTTCTTCCTCGCCATGGCGCCGAAGAAGAAGACGACCGCAGCAGCGAGCCCGTTCGAGGCTGTCCGTGCCATCTTGGTGCGAAGGACCAGGCGAGCGGCGGCACCCACGGCTCCGCACAGCAACAAAAAGCTAAGTTATCTTAACTTGAGTAATTCTTCCTTTTTATGAGGTTATCAGCCGTCAAGTTCTTCAAGGGGCTAGTCTGCCGTTTTCATGTGGCCAATAGGGTCATCCCTGACAACGACACGCAGTTCATAAGCCGCACCTTCATGGAGTACATCCAAGACCTCAGCAGCAAGAACAAAGACTTTGGACAAGCTACGCAAGTGCGAAAGACGCTGGATTGATGAGTTGCCGGCAGTTCTTTGGTCAATCAGAATGACGCCAAATCGAGCCATCGGCCAGACACCCTTCTCCCTCGTATAGGGGGCAAAGGCAGTTCTCCCAACGGAACTCACATACGGGTCACCTCGAGTGCTCGCTTATGATGAGCTTGAGCAAGAGCGGTTGTAGCAAGATGACGCAACGCTCCTTGAGGAAGATCGTCTTCAGGCGCCTGTGCGAGCTGCACGCTACCAGCAAGCCTTGCGCCGCTACAATAGCTGCAAGGTTCATGCCCGAAGCTTTGAGGAAGGCAACCTTGTTCTTGGGCGTGTTTAGTCGTCCAAGAATTCCAACAAGTTGACGCCGAAGTGGGAAGGCCCTTATCAGGTAATACGAGTCACCAGGCTTGGCGTAGTGTGCCTGGAGACCAAAGATGGTATTTCGGTGAGCAACTACTGGAACATCGAACATCTTCCCAAGTTTTACCCATAAGGCGCGGTTGCCGGGCCCCCTGGCAGACCACTTTTTGTACAAGCCTTGCCGGCAAGGCATGTAACCCTTTGTACAAAGCCAGGCGTAGACGCTGGTACCCTAAGTTTTAGCATGCATGCTAGGTCGTGTCTCTCTCTGTCTCTGTTAGGGTTGATAGTGCTTAGCAGCGACTAACCCCTAGCACAGAGGTCGAGTGCGCGTCTCTCTGTCCATTCTGGTCCTTTTTGGTTCGGAGGCTGCCCAGGCATTTCTGCCAAACCCTTTGAAGGAAAGGAGACAGACCGGCATCCCGACCCCGGTAAGCCAAGGTTGTCGAGGGCTGCAAATTCAAGTATCCAACCATAGCAAGCCAAGGTTGCCGGGGGCTATAGACTTAGATAAGTCTTTTGTCCCATGCTATGTACTTCCGTATGGAACTTGGACGTACGGAACTTTGTTCATTCCTGTACCACCGTGCCCCCTCTCCCCCGTGCCCAAAAACCCTTCTTTGGGTCGGAACTTGGTTGTAGTGTGATGGGAAGGAAACAAATGAAGGGCCTAATCCTACTCCACCCTTACCCCCGCCAAGGGCATGAGTGTGGACGAGCTATGGAGCGGGAGGACGACAAGGTCTGTTGCCGGGTGACAATGCTAATCTTAAGATAACAAGGACTCGTTCCTTGGTGTGAGCCTTGCTTGCGCACAAAAGAACCCGACAAGCACCCATTTCTTCATTAATACGTTGTTAATTTTTTTTGACTGGTGACTGTAGGGAAAACCCCCACAGCATTTCAACTTTATTACCAAGAAAAAGTGTACAATATACAAAGATTACAAGGGGTAATCAGAGAAAGAAAACTAAACTAAATACTAAAGATTTAGGGATACAAAACCTCATGGAGGTAGAAAGGAAATGCACTTAAGAAGCTCTTCCTTGTACTTAGCCTTAACTCTGTGTTGCATTAGCAGAATATCATGAATGAAAGCACTCCTCCACTTGTTGAAACTCTGCCTCTCATGCCTAAACACCTTTGCATTCCTGATTATCCATATGTTCCAGCAAGCAACAAACACAACTTCAGTGAAGAAAGGCTTTGCAAAGTCCTATTTCGCTTGCAAAACAATATCAGACATGTCATTCCTAGGTGACCATGTGATTTGCAGATAATTCCATATTCTGACACTGAAGTTGCATTCAAAAAACATATGATTCCTGGTCTCTCTAGTCCTCAAGTGACAAAGGAGGCAGTTAACTCCATCATCCATATGCCAATGCCTTCTTTCCACCATGTCTTTGGTATTTAACCTGTCCATGATTAACATCCAAGCAAACACCTTGATTTTCATTGTGCAAGAAGATTTCCATATCCATAGAAGGAGAGGGTTAAAGGACATGTTGGAATGCATAATTGAGTAGAACAACTTTGGCTTGAAAGCATTACATGTCCCCTGCCAGAACCAACAATCCTTAGCCTCCAAATATCTACCACAAGAGACCATAAGATTTTGCACTGTCAACAAATCCTGGTAAGCTTGTGCAGATAGAGGAAGATGAAACATGTTAACCATATCATGAGATTGAAAAGCTTCATAGACAGAGATCCAGGGATCTTTCACATATGAGAAAAGCCTAGGGAACCTAATCTGCAAAGGCTCAACTGAGTCACCAAGCTTCCACTTATTAGACCAAAACAGGGCAGTGTTACCACAATTAACTTGAACCCAAGTTGTGTTCCTATAATGATCCATCAGCTTACAAATATCCTTCCACCAAAAAGAGCCACAACTGTCAGTACCCTGAGGCACTGAAGAATGATAATATGTGTCCCGAATAAAAGAGACCCAAGGCAAATCCCTCCTATTTAGGAAATTATGCAAATGCTTGAGCAACAGTGCCATGTTTTGCACCCCTAGGTTCAAAATTCCCAAACCACCTTTGCTCTTGGGCCTACAAATGAGATCCCAATCAGCCAAGGATGGAGCTGGCTCATCCCTATGCTTTCTCCATAGAAACTGTCTCTGAATTCTCTCCAGTTGTTTTAAGATTCCAGCAGGTGCCAGCAAACTACCAAGATAAAAAATTGGCATGGAGGACAAGGCAGAGTTTAGGAGCTGAAGTCTCTCCCCTTGATTGAGGAAGGAGGAACTAGCTGTCATCTTTCTCTCCATACAATCCACTAGTGGCATAAAATCCACCATTTTAGGTCTTGTAGTGCCAACAGGTAAGCCAAGATATGTGAAAGGCATTTTTCCCACTTGGCAACCAAAACCAGCAGCCAACACAATAGTAACATCCTCATCAACATTTATGGGCACCATAGAAGATTTATGGAAATTAACCACTAGCCCAGTTGATCTTGAAAACACTTGCAGCATGTCCTTCAAAGCCAAAAGTTGCATTTTATCAGCTGGCAATATAATGAGAGTATCATCAACATATTGCACAATGGGATAATCTTGGTCATGGCATGGAATTGGAAACTTTAGAATTCCCCTCCTGAACATATCATTCACCACTGTTTGCAGAAGACCAGCAGCAATAACAAAGAGTAGAGGTGAAAGACAGTCTCCCTGTCTAACACCCTTTTCACAAAGAAACTGCCTACCAGGTACCCCATTTAACAACACTGATGATGTTCCTGTGGAAAGAAGTTGCTTGACCCAGAGAATCCATTTATGATTGAAGCATTTATATTTTAGGATATGCAAAATGGTTTCATGCTCAATTGAGTCAAAAGCCTTTTCAAAATCCAGCTTCAGAATCACAATAGGCCTCTTAGATTGATGGCATTGATGCAAATATTCCAAAGATCAGCCAATGCAGTCCTGTATAGTCCTACTCTTGATAAAACCATATTGGTTTTTATGTATGCATGCCATAATTATCTTTTGAAACCTATTAGCGGCCATCTTAGACAAATACTTAAGACCCATCCCAGTCAAAGAAATAGGTCTATAGTCACCAATCCCTTCAGGATCCAATTTCTTAGGGATCAGGGTGATATAAGAGCCATTGATGTTTTCCAAATTTGTAGTACCAAAATGAAAAGCCTCAGCCAACTCATAAAAATCTTGACAGATAATGTGCCAGCATTTAAAAAAAACCAATAAAACCATCAGGACCAAGGGCCTTGTCAATGGGCATATGTTTTACTGTGTCATCCATTTCCTCCTTAGTGAAAGGCTCAGTGAGAAAGTCCAACCCTTCAACTGGCTTAAGTAGCTTACTGAGATCAAAGCCCATGGCAATTCCATTAGAGACTCCCATTCTACTCTTGAAACAGTTCCATATAATGCCCTCCATCTGAGAGTGATTAGAGACCATTGTCCCATCAGTGTCCTTCAAAGAGGCAATTGAATTTCTTCTATGCCTCTCAGTGGCCAAAGCATGAATTTTTTTGGTAATTTCACCAGCAAGCTTAATATATCTAATTGTGCACCTCTTTTTCCAATAAACAAACTGAAGATGCAAGAGCTTCTCCACATGTATTTTGACTACCTTCCTGAAATTAAATTCAGGTCTGAACAAAGGCCTTATGTCGTGGGGATTCTGTGGGCACGAGCACCTATGGGGCAGGGGGCCCCTTCTTGTCCGGCAAGGGAGCGGAGGGCTCACGCAGAGCAGATCGAGGAGAGAACACGCGGGGGATTTTACCCAGCTTCGGAGCTCTCCGGAGAGATAAAACTCCTACTGCTGCTTTGTGTTTGTATTCTGTTCTTGCTCAAGAGGGTGAGCGTGTTGTGGTGTTGGATGCGTCGGATGAACCGAGCCAGCTGCGGAACCAAAATTCCGAACCCCTTCTACGTGCGCATGGGACTCCTTTTATAGCCTAAGGGGTCACCGAGCAGTGCTTGATGTAGAAAGAGGGGTAGAAAGGTAAAAACGCGGGTTGGTACAACTGTTACCAATAGTGTCCCCTACCTAACTCTGACGGCAGGGGACAAGGGCATTTAATGCCCGTCCGGTTGCCCCAACAATGCAAGGAAACGACCGTTAGTGGCGCCACTGATCGCCACGATGGCCTCCTTGTCAGCTTCGCTTGCCACCTCGCATCGCATAGCTGCACAGCGCCTCGCCACGTGCTCCTGGGATGGTCCTGGGGTGACATGTTGTTGGATGCGCTGGAGCTTGGGTGCAGAGTGGCAGCCTTGCCGCGGCAAGCGCCTTGCCGCGGCCGTTGTCTTGTCGCACCCGCAAGCTTGCCGCTCGTCGGGTCTTGCCGGGGTGCGCGGGGCGCCGCGACAAGTTTTCTGAAGTGCCTTGGTTGGCCTCCCCGGCAAGCTCCTCTTGCCGGGGTCTTTGTCCTTCCCGGCAAGCTCCTCTTGCCGGGGTCTCGTACTTCCCGGCGAGCTCCTCTTGCCGGGGCCTTGTCTTCTTAGCTAATACTTTGTTCCTGAATGGCAGTATGTGGGGATGACGGAGGATCTTGGCGGGCGCCCGGCAAGCCTTGCCGCGGGGCGCTGCGATTGCCCGTGCACAAGTTCGGGGTACTAAGGTACCCCTACTTTAGTACACCGACAGGAGCCCCCGGGCCTGGGCCATACAGTCTTGGCGCTGTTGGGCGAGCCCAAAAAGCAGTCTGCAGACACGCGCCTGGTCCAAACCGAACCCACTCCGCACCCGCCCGCGCTCTCCCGTAGCAACGCAGCGTCGATTGCGGCGTCGTGGGGAGACGTGGGTGGCGTCGCGATTTTGGCGTCCATCCCGTGATCACGGGCGGGCGAGGTCACCTCAACCGTCGCCTCGATTACGTATCCCGCCACGTGGCTCCCATGCGCTTGGGGTGCGTGGGCGGTGGAGGTGGAAACCGGGCCGTCCTGGCGGGGCAGCGGGTCGGCCCCCACCCCCTGCTCTTCCTTTGCCCTGATTCGCCGAGCGGGGCGGCCGAGCCCCCACCTCGCTCCTTTAAGAAGGGCGAGAGGGGAGCGCTGAAAACCGCACTTCCTCATCTTCTCCTTTCTTCAGCTTCTGCTCCCCTTCCTCTCATTCGCCATGGAGGAGGGGAACCCTGGTCCTTCATCGGTGGCGGCGAGGGTCGCCGCGAGACAGCGCATCCCTCCCTATCCCGCACCAGTGGTGGAAGAGCCAGCCACAAGGGGAAGAGGGAGGGGGCGTGGTCGTGGGCGAGGTCGAGGGCGAGGTCGAGGCGCTCGAGGAAGAGGCGGACGGGGCGGTGCAGCATCTCCGCCTCCGCCGGCGGCTCCTCCCCTTGCGGCGGTCCATACAGGGGACGACCCTTGGGAGTTCTTCGTCAAGCTGCGTCGGGCACCTCGTCGCCGCCTCCGGCTTCCGGCTACGTTTGCGAGCGCGATGGAGCCGGATCCGCCCGAGACGCTGAGATTGCGCATGAGGGGCTGTGGGATCAGCGGCACGCGAGTCAGCGTTGTATCCCCAGCCCCTAGAGTGATGTATCTTGATCGAGGTGGAAGGCGTTCGCGCATCCACAGCTTGACGGCGGGTTTACCCTCCATTTTAAGTTAATGGAGGCGACCTCCTCTCCATCAAGGTCTTGAGGACTCCGGCACCGGGCGAGATGCTGCGTGGACAGGTCCTCTCGATAGCGAAGACTCCCCTCGGCGAGTGACGAGGAGGAGAGCGACAGCGGCAGCGAGGTGGCGGGCCCGACTAGGCGTCGGGCATCGCCTCGTGCGTCACCGGCGACCCCATCATCCGGGTCGCCGGCCTCCTGAACTCCCCGGGGTCGTCTCCTTGGGCGGCTGGCGTAGGGAGGCTACAGAAGAGGAAGAGGGCTGGCGGCAAGGCCGTCAAGTCGGAGTACGAGGGTGTGGTGCCCTCAACAGCGTGCTGACGTCCTGCCGCCCCGTCTTCGAGCTCTGCTTCTGGTGCTGCCATCACCGTCCAGCCCCCGGAAGGCCCCTGGGATGTTCTCTTGGTGTCTTCTGGCACCCGTAGTTCGCCTAGGCGCCCCTTTTGCCCTTCTTGCCTCCTTGACCTACCTCCTGAGAAGAGGGACAGGAAAAGGATTACGGGCATCTTATCTTTTCGATTTGTAAGCCTTGGGCCTTATCGCATCTAAAACTTGTAATCCTCTCTTTCATGTTTTCATCCTTTATGGACTGCACCGAGTGGGATGTTTTTTAATGAAAAGGGAAGCTTGCTATGCCATATCCTTTACTTGACTCTATGCCTTGTATGTTTTTACCCTCGCTTTGAGGAACTTGCAGCACAAACACACTTGCTGAGTCGGAACATCAAGCAGCCATTGGCGGTGTTGCTTCCGCAAGAAACCTTGTCGGGGCTAGTTGCAGCTCACTTGTATTGTTGAGCGGACTCGAAAACAAATCAAGGGCGCAACTTAGCCACGAGTCGATTCCTCCGCGCACAGGTTTCTCATACAAGGCATGACCGTTCAAGGACGCGGCTTCGCGTTTCCCAGTCCATAAGAGGATGCATGATGAGGGACGGAAAGCTTATCTGATATCGCAGCCCCCGGCGACTCTGGCTTGCCGGGGATGAATCTTGATATTCGCAGCCCCCAGCAACTCTGGCTTGCCGGGACCCAGGTGCCGGCGCACCTTTCTTCTCTTTCCTGGTTCTTGCCGCTGCTAGACGTGTCATAGGAACAATCTCTTAGAACGCGGCAAGTTATTTACTGTAATATATAACTTTATTCTGAGCAAAGCTTGCTATGTTATATCCTTTACTCCGTTACATTCCTTGCATGCTTTTACCCTACGCTTTGAGGGAACTTGCCGGCGCGTGCACACTTGCTGAGTGCGGAACATCAGCAGCCCGCTGGCGGTGCTGCCTCCGGCAAGAAACCTCGTCGGGGCTAGTTGCAGCTCACTTGTATTGTTGAGCGGACTCGAAAACAAATCAAGGGCGCAACTTAGCCACGAGTCGGTTCCTCCGCGCACAGGTTTTCCATACAAAGGCACCAGACGTTTCAAGGAGTATAACTTAAAACTTGAAACTTGATCATGCTCAAACTTTGGCAACTTAGCTTTTCATCTTATCGTCCGGCAAGGCTATGCTTCTTTGAGCGGTGCTCGGTCCACATCCTCATCCTCTCCCTCTCGAAGCTTGAGCGTTAACTGCGGCTATGGGCGGCGCAAAGCTTGCTGGTAGCGAGCAGCTCGTCTCGCAGCCTGAAGATGATCTACCTCGAGGAGCAGCGTCATCTTGTCGCAGCTGCTCTTGCTCTAACTCATCATAAGCGAGCACTCGAGGCGACCAAGATCTGAGGGAGAGGGCCGAGAATGTCGAGCCCCATACCAAAAATGGCCAGGATGAAGGGATTGTTTGGAGAGCTTGAGCTGGTCGATGAATCTGTTTGGAGTGGGCCTGCACGCTTCACACTTGGTTACTTGTGCGGTTGCATCACGGAGGGCTGTCGGCGGAAGAAACTTTGCGAAAAGCTTTGCTTAAGTGCTCTTGCGCCAATGTGGTGACCACATATGCCTCCGTGTATCTCCGCCAACAGCTTCTGTCCATCTTCCCAGGAGATGCACTTTAATTTCACTCCGTTGAATCTTCTTCTGTATAGTATGTCATCGACAAACTGGTACATACTAGATTGCCGGGCTACTTTCTCCGCTGCTTCTTGCTCCTCGGGAAGTTCTCCTGTCTGAAGGAAATGGACTATTTGCTGTGCCCATGCCGGAGCCTGTGGCTCGACGACAAGGACTAAAGGCGCAAATGCTGCTGCAGGAACATCCGCTTCGACGGCAAGGATCAGGGATCCTGCCGGAGCGTGATGCTCCGCGGCAAGCGTGTCGGGACACAGCTTGTCGGGGCGTCTGCTTCAACGAAACAAGCCACAGGGCTTGTCGGAGCAGATGCTCCTCGGCACTCTGTGTTGATCACAGGGACCTTCTTGGCGGCGGCTCGGGAAGCTCTGCCGGAAAGTAGTCGCCAATGACCAACTTTCTCTTTTTGCTCTGTCCAGTTGATGGTGTGACAGATGGCTGAGTCAGCTTGAGCACAAAAATCCCTGGTTCCACAGGTAACTTGAGTGCAGCACACTTTGACAGGCCATCTGCAATGTCATTTTGAGCTCTTGGAACATGTTCCATTTGCAGGCCGTCAAAATGCTCTTCTAGCTTTCTCACTTCATCAATGTATGCTTCCATCAACGGACTCTGATAATCTTTATTTACTTGTCGGACGACAAGCTGCGAGTCACCCCTGACAATAAGCTTCTTGATCCCAAGTTCAGCTGCGATCCTGAGTCCGGCAAGCAAGCCTTCATACTCTGCAGTATTGTTTGTTGCTTGCTCCTTGGGAAAGTGCATTTGGATCACGTACTTGAGGTGCTCTCCGGTGGGTGCGACAAGTAGTACGCCCGCACCGGCGCCTTGCAGCGAGAAGGCACCGTCAAAGTACATGATCCATTCTTTGCTCGCTTCCTTGACGGGGATGCTCCTCTCCGGAGTTTCTTCATCAGGCGTTGGCGTCCATTCTGCTATGAATTCTGCCGATGCTCGGCTCTGAATAGTTGAAGTACTCTCAAACTTGAGGCCAAAGCTTGACAATTCCAGTGCCCACTCGACAATCCTGCCTGCTGCTACGGATTACGCAATATCCTCTTCAACGGAAAGTGAGTGACCATTTGTGATCTCATGTGCTTGGAAGTAATGGCGCAGCTTCCTTGAGGCCATGAGAAGGCGAGCAACTTCAGACACCGAGTACCTTGATCTAGCCCCCTGCAGAAGGGAACTGACAAAGTAAACTGGGCGCTGCACCATCTTCTTCCGTTTCTCTTCCGGCAACTGCACAGATCCATCCTTGTCGGGACTGGGACTTGTCGGATCAGGGCTTGTCGGGTCAGAGTTTGTCGGGGAAGCCCCCTGCTTGTCGCTGGACTCGCCCACCGCGGCTGTTGGCTCATCATCTGCCTCCCTCTCCGCTACTAACGCAGCACTAACCACTTGATTGGTTGCCGCTAGATATAGCAGCAACTTCTCTCGTGGCTTAGGTGCGACAAGTGTTGGAGTGGAGGATAGGTATCTCTTCAAGTCCTGCAGCGCAGCCTCCGCTTCCGGAGTCCATTTCATTGGACCTGCCTTTTTCAAGATTTTGAAAAATGGCAGGGCGCGCTCAGCAGACTTAGAGATGAACCTACTGAGAGCGGCAACGCAGCCGGCAAGTCTTCTTACATCCTTGACGCGCTTCGGTGCTTCGATTTGTTCGATTGCTTTGATCTTGTCGGGATTGGTTTCGATCCCCCGCTGAGATATAAAGAACCCGAGAAGCTTGCCGGAAGGAACTCCAAACACGCACTTCTCGGGGTTCAACTTGAGATTGACCTTGCACAGATTCGTGAAGGTCTCGTCCAAGTCTTGGATCAAAGTTGCTCTGTCTCTGCTCTTGACCACTATGTCATCCATGTAAGCTTCTACAGT
The DNA here is from genome assembly GCA_021437245.1 of Aegilops speltoides. NCBI lineage: Eukaryota > Viridiplantae > Streptophyta > Magnoliopsida > Poales > Poaceae > Aegilops > Aegilops speltoides. The sequence goes on from CM038143.1 coordinate 236,280,531, forward strand.
TCTATGCAGCTGTGGCTCAAAAGCATGACTGACTACTCTTGCAAATGTTGATCCAGCATTCTTTAGTCCGAAAGGCATCCGTACAAAGCAGTACGTGCCACATGGGGTAATGAATGCGGTTTTCTCTTCATCCTCTTTTGCCATGAAGATCTGATGATATCCTGAGTATGCATCAAGGAATGAAAGCAGATCACATCCTGCTGTGGAGTCAACAATCTGGTCAATGCGCGGCAAGGAAATGGATCCTGGGACAAGCTTTATTAACATCGGTGAAGTCAATACAAAGCCTCCACTTCCCATTTGCTTTGCGCACGACTACTGGATTGGCTAACCACGTTGGATGGAGTACTCCTCGGACCAGGCCTGCTACTTCCAACTTCTTGATTTCTTCTGCTATGAACTCTTGGCGTTCCACTGCTTGCTTCCTGACTCTCTGCTTGGCGGGCCGCGCGTGGGGACAGACGGCAAGGTGGTGCTCAATTACTTCCCTGGGAACACCGGGGATGTCAGATGGTCGCCATGCAAACACATCGACATTCGCCCGCAGGAAAGCAACGAGCGCGCTTTCCTATTTAGGATCAAGCGTGGCACTCATTGTGAAGGCACCACCAGTGCCGTCCTCCTTGGCGGCCACTTTCTTGGTTTCTGGCGCAGTTATCTTTGCCTTCTTGCACTTGCCGGTGGAACTCGATGGTGCGTCCTCGACGGTAGCGCAGCACTCCGAAGAGGTGCGCTTGCCGGAGTGGGCATCAGAGCTACTCTTGCCGGACTTGGTCTTCTTCTTCTTCCCCCCGGGAGCTTCAGCGGCAAGTGGTTGGCGCTCTGCTGCGGCTGCTGCTTCCCGGTAGATCTTGTCGGTACAAATAAGTGCATCCTTCTTGTCGCCTTGGACAGAAATGACACTTACCGGACCAGGCATCTTGAGCACATTGCAGGCATAGTGAGAGGCTGCCATGAACTTGGCAAGCGCTGGACGGCCGAGTATCCCATTGTAGGGCAATGGGAAATCAGCGACATCAAATGTGACTCTCTCTATCCTGAAATTCAGCTCGCTGCCAAACGTCACTGGCAGTGTGATCTTCCCCTTCGGCTTGCTCCTTCCCGGATTTATTCCTTGAAAGGTACCAGTCTCTTCGAGCTCGCTGTCGGGGATTTGGAGTTTCTTGAGCACCGCTGAAGAGATCAGATTCAGGCCGGCCCCGCCGTCAACTAACATCTTCGTGACCTTGAGATTGCGGATGTTGGCGAAACCAACATCGGCAAGCACCCGACCGCAGTGATGCGATCAGGGTGATCCTCAACATCAAAGACGATGGGCGTGCTGGACCACTTCAGAGGCTTGCGCGCTTCAATGGACGGTTCTGCTGCACTCACCTCTCGCGCCCATTGTTTGAGTTGGCAGTGCGAGGTGTGCAGAGAAGCACCGCCGTCGACGCACAACACCTCCGTTGCCTTCTGAAACTCTTGGTCGTCGGTCTCATCTTCCACCATTTCATCATCTTCATCTTCGTCTTCGTCCTTGTCGCGACCACGGGGAGGTCTGTCTCCTTGCCGTGGCTTGGCCTTGCCGCGGCGCCCTCCCCGGGCGGGACCCTTGTTGCCGGATCCTCTGCCACCTTCCCGGGCCTTCTCCTTGTCGCGGCGCTCGTATTCAGCTTTCTGCAGCTCCGCCATCTGCTCAACTTTCTTGCAGGCCTGGAGATCATGGCCCTTGGTGCGGTGGATCTTGCAATACTGCTTGCCGGTGCCATCCTGCTTGTCGGCGGCTACCACAGCCTCGCCGGAGTCACCAGCTTTGGCCTTGTCGGAGCCGCCTCCGCTGCCGGACTGCTCGACGACTAGCACATCCTTAGCCTTTCTCTTTCTGTTATTCCGCCTCCGGTTCTTCTTTGCCGGAGGGGCATCCTCACCGCCGATCCTTCGCTCCTGTGTTCTCTCCGGAGTCTCCTCCTCCTCGGCCGGCACACTTGTCGGCCAGAGCATAGAGCTCGCTGACATCTCTGATCTTGCACATCGCCATCTCCTCCCTCATCCTGCGGTTACACACGTTCTGATGGAACGCGCTGATAACCGCGGCAGGGTGGACTTCTGGGATGTTGCGCTGCACCTAGCTGAATCTCTGTATGTACTTGCGCAGGGGTTCTCCTTCTTTCTGGGCTAGCAAATGAAGGTCGCTCTCCTGACCATGGGGTTTGTGGCCGCCTGTGAAGGCGTCGACAAACTGATGGCACAGGTCCGCCCATGAAGAGATGGAGTTGTCCGGCAAGTGCATGAGCCAAGATCTGACGTTGGGCTTGAGCACCAGCGGGAAGTAGTTGGCGAGGATCTTCTCGTCGCGCCCCCCGGCAGCCTGCACCGCGATGGTGTAGACGATGAGGAACTCCGACGGATGTATCCTGCCATCGTACTTCTTGGGCACGTCTGGCTTAAAATTCTTAGTACTGGGCCACTGGACTTGCCGCAGCTCACGGGTGAACGCAGGGCAACCCGCCGCGTACGGCAAGTGGCCTGGTTCCCCTGGCGCATGCATGTCGACAGTGGGCCCAGCGCGCTGGTCAGATTGACACCGCGCTTCTCTTCTGCGCTCGATGCGAGTACGAGCATCCTCGTGTCGTCGTTCTTGAAGAACTTGGCGTTGATCGCGGCGAGCTCGCGGGTCCGACGACGCGGTGGAGTCGGCGTCGAGGTTGGCCCGGAGAGTCGGCGATCTTGGCCTTCGGGGCGGGGAGTGCACGGTGGTGGCACTCCCAGCGGTCTTGTCGGTGTCGGCTTGCGCCTGGGCGTCTTGCCGGGGCTTCGATGTGCTCGGTTGCCGGGGCTTGTCGCCGTTGGCGAAGCCGATGAGGCTATAAATAGCGGCCCTCCAGTTGTCGATCTTGTCCGGTGCTGGAGGGTAATCTAGAAGCAGCTGGGCTCGGGCCAGCGCTTCCTCTGGAGTCTTGGGTGGCGGTGGTGAGCGACGTGAGGTGCAAGACATGCTCAAACTCCTAACAGTGTTAGAAGGAGCAGCATCTCGCCCAGGCGATCGCACTGCGCTCGTGCCAGCGTGTTGACGTGCATGTTGGCCTTGAACGTCCCGTGACCCACTAGCTTGGCCTTGCTCCAACGCGAGTACGGTGCTAGGAGCACCGTGGCGTTGTCGATCCTGCACCTCCTGAGAGGGGTGCGGTGGATGTGCAGATGCGGAACCTTGCGGGGCCTTGTCCTTGGACCGGGTGACGATGTGAGTCCCCCCGGCGGCGCCCGCTCCTCCGCCGGCGTCCACCCCACCGCCCGTTTGCTCCGGTGGCGGTAGGATATCCGCAGACGGAGCGGCCACCTCCGAAGTCTTCTTCTTCCGTGGCATGTCGATGAAGATGCTGATGTAGCGCGCGCAGACGCCGGATCAGACACGCACGACCTCGACGCCCCCCTACCTAGCGCGCCAAAGATGTCGTGGGGATTCTGTGGGCACGAGCACCTATGGGGCAGGGGGCCCCTTCTTGTCCGGCAAGGGAGCGGAGGGCGCACGCAGAGTGGATCGAGGAGAGAACACACGGGGGATTTTACCCAGCTTCGGAGATCTCCGGAGAGATAAAACTCCTACTGCTGCTTTGTGTTTGTATTCTGTTCTTGCTCAAGAGGGTGAGCCTGTTGTGGTGTTGGATGCGTCGGATGAACCGAGCCAGCTGCGGAACCAAAATTCCGAACCCCTTCTACGTGCGCATGGGCCTCCCTTTTATAGCCTAAGGGGGTCACCGACAGGTGGCAGTGTAGAAAGAGGGGTAGAAAGGTAAAAACGCGGGTTGGTACAACTGTTACCATCAGTGTCCCCTACCTAACTCTGACGGCAGGGGACAAGGGCATTTAATGCCCGTCCGGTCGCCCCAACAGTGCAAGGAAACGACCGTTATGGGCGCCACCGATCGCCACGATGGCCTCCTTGTCAGCTTCGCTTGCCACCTCGCATCGCATAGCTGCACAGCGCCTCGCCACGTGCTCCTGGGATGGTCTTGGGGTGACACGTCGCTGGATGCGCTAGAGCTTGGGTGCAGAGTGGCAGCCTTGCCGCGGCAAGCGCCTTGCCGTGGTCGTTGTCTTGTCGCACCCGCAAGCTTGCCGCTCGTCGGGTCTTGCCGGGGCGCGCGGGGCGCCACGACAAGTTTTCTGAAGTGCCTTGGTTGGCCTCCCCGGCAAGCTCCTCTTGCCGGGGTCTTTGTCCTTCCCGGCAAGCTCCTCTTGCCGGGGTCTCGTACTTCCCGGCGAGCTCCTCTTGCCGGGGCCTTGTCTTCTTAGCTAATACTTTGTTCTTGAATGGCAGTAAGTGGGGATGACGGAGGATCTTGGCGGGCGCCCGGCAAGCCTTGCCGCGGGGCGCTGCGACTGCCCGTGCACAAGTTCGGGGTACTAAGGTACCCCTACTTTAGTACACCGACACCTTAGCTCCTCAAGACCACCAAGACACAAAATGACCTCATTGCATTTAGCAATCAAATTCTTCAGTTTGGAAATATTTAATTGCCACTTCTTAAGAGCACCTCATAAACTCTTAAACTTATCAGCAATCCTAGCAGTGATATGAGATTTATGAGAAGCTTTCTGCCATGATTGTTGAACACATTCCAAAAAACCATCAAGCTCAACCCAGGAATTTTCAAACCTAAAGATTTTAGATTTGGGAATAGAGGTTTTGATTGTGACTATGATACGTCTCCAACATATCTATAATTTTTGATTGCTCCATGCTATATTATCTACTATTTTAGGCAATATTGGGCTTTATTATACACTTTTATATTATTTTTGGGACTAATATATTAACCGGAGGCCCAACCCAGATTTGCTATTTTATGCCTATTTCAGTGTTTCGAGGAAAAGGAATATCAGACGGAGTCAAAACGGAACGAAATCAACTGGAGAAGTTATTTTTGGAAGGAAACCCCCTTGGGGCATGCCCCCTGCCTCGTGCCTCCCCTTCGGTCCACCACGTACCCCCTGCACCCATATATACCTACGTATCGTAGAACTTACAGAACAGAAGATAGATCGGGAGTTCCGCCACCGCAAGCCTCTGTAGCCACCAAAAACCTCTCGGGAGCCCGTTCCGGCACCCTGCCGGAGGGGGAACCCATCACCGGTGGCCATCTTCATCATCCCGGTGCTATCCATGACGAGGAGGGAGTAGTTCACCCTCGGGGCTGAGGGTATGTACCAGTAGCTATGTGTTTGATCTCTCTCTCTCTCTCCCTCTCTCTCTCTCTCTCTCTCGTGTTCTCTCTCGTGTTCCTCTATGGCAAGATCTTGATGTATCCCGAGCTTTGCTATTGTAGTTGGATCTTATGATGTTTCTCCCCCTCTACTCTCTTGTGATGAACTAAGTTTCCCCTTTGAAGTTATCTTATCGGAATGAGTCTTCTATGAGAACACTTGATGTATGTTTTGGTGATCAACTTGTGGGTTTCGTGACATTGGGAACCTATGCATAGGGGTTGGCACACGTTCTTGACTCTCCGATAGAAACTTTGGGGCACTCTTTGAAGTACTTTTACGTTGGTTGGATGAATTGAGATTGTGTGATGCATATCGTATAATCATGCCCACGGATACTTGAGGTGACAATGGAGTATCTAGGTGACATTGCGGTTTTGGTTGATTTGTGTCTTAAGGTGTTATTCTAGTACGAACTCTTTTATAGATTGATCCGAAAGAATAACTTTGAGGTGGTTTCGTACCCTACCATAATCTCTACATTTGTTCTCCGCTATTAGTGGCTTCGGAGTGACTCTTGTTGCATGTTGAGGGCTTGTCATATGATCTATCTATGTTATTATTGTTGAGAGAACTTGCACTAGTGAAAGTATGAACCCTGGGCCTTGTTTCCTATCATTGCAATACCGTTTACGCTCGCTTTTATCATTAGTTACCTTGCTGTTTTTATTATTTCAGATTACAAAAACCTATATCTACTATCTATTTTGCACTTGTATCACCATCTCTTCGTCGAACTAGTGCACCTATACAATTTACCATTGTATTGGGTGTGTTGGGGACACAAGAGACTTTTTGTTATTTGGTTGCAGGGTTGTTTGAGAGAGGCCATCTTCATCCTACGCCTCCCACGGATTGATAAACCTTAGGTCATCCACTTGAGGGAAATTTGTTACTGTCCTACAACCCTGTGCACTTGCAGGCCCAACAACGTCTACAAGAAGAAGGTTGTGTAGTAGACATCAAGCTCTTTTCTGGTGCCGTTGCCGGGGAGGTGAGTGCTTGAAGGTATATCTTTAGATCTTGCAATCGAATCTTTTTGTTTCTTGTTTTATCACTAGTTTAGTTTATAAAAGAAAAACTACAAAAAATGGAGTTAAGTCTTTCTCATACGCTTCACCTTTTTAATATCTTTCGTGAGTATGATGGAAAGGATAATTGTGCTCAAGTGCTAGAAGAAGAAATCTCTAAATTGTTTGGCACTAAATATTTGAATGATGAGCATGATTGCAATGTTGTTAGTACGAATTCTTTGAATATCCATGATGCTAATGATGAGTGCACTAGTCATGATGAAAATGCCTCCTATAAACATGTCAATTTTTGTGGAGTGCATTGGGTTTGTAAGTACACACCAAATAGGGAAGATAGATATTGCAAGAGGCATAAGTACTTAGAAACCAAATTGTTGCAAGAAGAGCTAGATGAATGTGCTGAAAATTTATTTTTTCTTAGCCATACTTGTGAACTTTGCAATGAACGTGATCATTTTAGTACCCAATGCAAATTGTTTCATGATCGTATCGTGTCCAAAAATTGTGATGGCTTGATTTCCCTTGCACATCACAATGAACTTAGTTAGCTCTTGGGTTATGAAGAAATTAAACGTATAACCAAGGATATCTCAAAATTTGCCCTTGATATAGTTCTTCATTTTGATCTAGAGAAAATTTATATGTATTGTGCGATGAATTGCATTGAAAATCCTTATATTGCCAATTACATAATGAAAATAAAGCAAATAGAAGACGATGAGAATACTAATGAAAGGGAAGAGACTTCCCCATATCCTCCTATTATTTCTTATGATGATTCAGGTAACGAGGAGGAGCTTTCTATTCAACCAATCTCGTCAATAAGGAGCTCAAAGAGGAAGGTTGAACCCACACTTAATGTGAAGAAGAAAAAGAAAATAAGGGGCAACAAAGGTAAAAAGGTATCCCTCCCAAATGATGTTGCTCCTACTACTCATTGTGATGATGATAATTGCTATACTATTGGTGCTATCAATATTTTTGATGATAAGAGTGATTATGCTTATGATATGAAAGGGCCCAAGCTTGGGGAAGCTATGTTTGATGAGGATGAAATATTTGAGAATATATGTGCTGGAATTAATGTTTGTCCCAAGCTTGGGGATGTTATGTTTAATGAAGATGATATTTTTAGCATCCCAAGTTTTGATATGCAAAGTTGTTATGATGATAGCATGCCTCCTACTTATGGTGATTATATTGATGAAAGTGAGTTTGGAAGAGTGTCAACTTTAGGAAGTAGTGATCCCACTATTTTGGAGGATGTTGAATTTTATTGTGATGAATATGAAAGTGGATTTGGAAGAGTGTCAACTTTATTTAGTGATTCCACTATCTTGGGAGAGGTTTCAATCCATTATGATGAGAACAAAGTTGCTACTTATGATGATTATTGTGATGAAACTTATGCTATAAAAAGTAGTGATGATTATATTTAAAAATCTTGTCATGATTTTGATTACCCTTTTTCTGAACATTACTCTTTTAATATGGAAACAATTTTTAGTGTTCAAGTCTCTTATGATACTTCCACTATTCCGAATGAGAAGAATTTTGTTTATGTGGAGAGTAGCAAATTTTCTATGCTTGTAGGTCACGAAAAGAATGCTTTAGGTGATGGTTATATTGTTGAATTCACTCATGATGCTACTGAAAATTATTATGAGAGAGGATCATATGCTTCTGCATATTGCAATAATATCAAGTTTCCTCTCTATGTGCTTAAAATCTTGAAGTTATGCTTGTTTTGCCTTCCTATGCTTGTTGATTATTGTTCCCATAAGTTGTTTTCTCACAAAATCCCTATGCATAGGAAGTGGGTTAGACTTAAAAGTGCTAGTCATATGCTTCATGATGCTCCCGTTATGTTTCAATTCTTATCTTTTATGTGAGCATCATTGTCATCATCATGCCTAGCAAGAAAGGCATGAAAGAAAAGTGCTTGTTGGGCGACAACCCAATATTTATCCTTACTATTTTTGTGTGTTCACATGATTATGCTACTTTAGTAATCATGTTTTTTAGCTTTTGTTTCAATAAAGTGCCAAGTAATACCTTTAGGATAGCTTACGGTGATAGTTGTGTTGATCCTGCTGAGAATCAGAAACTTTTGCACCCAGTCAATTAGTTTTGTTAATTCACATAAACATGTTTCTAATCGGATTCTTTTTGCTATGGATTGGTACAGGAATTTATTAGGACTTCCTAATTCTGTAGGATTTTTGGAGTTCCAGAAGTATAAGTTTGATACAGATTACTACAGACTGTTCTGTTTTTGACAAATTCTGTTTTCTATGTGTTGTTTGCTTATTTTGATGAATCTATGAGTAGTATCGGAGGGTATGAACCATAGATAAGTTGGAATACAGTAGATATTACACCAATATGAATTTAGAATGAGTTCATTACAGTACCTAAGTGGTTGTTTTATTTTCTTATACTAACGGAGCTTACGAGTTTTCTGTTGAGTTTTGTGTTGTGGAGTTTTTAAGTTTTGGGTAAAAATTTGATGGACTATGGAATAAGGAGTGACAAGAGCCTAAGCTTGGGGGGTGCCCAAGGCACCCCAAGGTAATATTCAAGGACAACCAAGAGCCTAAGCTTGGGGATGCCCCGGAAGGCATCCCCTCTTTCGTCTTCGTCTATCGGTAACTTTACTTGGAGCTATATTTTTATTCACCACATGATAAATGTTTTGCTTGGAGCGTCATTTCCTTTTGTTAGTTTTTGCTTGCTGTTAGTTAGAATAATGTTTTGCATCTTTATTTTCAATAAAGAAGTCAAGGATAGCCTTTGCCATGCTTATTTTGCTAGTATACATGTTATTGTTTGAAAACAGAAAGTTTACCGCTGTTGCAAAAATTCCCTAGAAAAGTCAGAGAACGGTATAATGTTGAATCTTTTTGCATATTGAGATCTGATAAATTTATTACAGTGGGAATTTTAGTTCATAATTTTTGGAATTAGGGAAGCATTGATACTCCTGCATTCTTTACAGAATGTACTATTTTGACAGATTGCTGTTATGATTGCATTGTTTGCATATGTTTGCTTGCTTAATGATTCTATTTGAAGATAGGAGTATTAAATATGCAGAGGCATTTAGTATGCAATGTTGAATAATAATTTTAGTGATTTGTTATAGTAGAAAATGATAAGGTTTTGCATTGGTTTATACTAACCTATCTGACGAGTTCTTGTTGAGTTTGATGTGGATGAAGCTTTTTGATAAAAAGAAGAAACCATGGTATGAGAGGAATCAAGGAGACACAAAAGTTCAAGCTTGGGGATGCCCAAGGCACCCCAAGATAATATTTCAAGAAGTCTCAAGCATCTAAGCTTGGGGATGCCCCGGTAGGCATCCCACCTTTCTTCTTCAACAACTATCGGTTAGTATCGGTTGAGCCTAAGTTTTTGCTTCTTCACATGAGTTGTGCTATCCTTGCAATGTAGTTTTATTTAGCTTTGCTTGCTGTTTGAATAAAGTATCAAGATCTGAAATTCTTAAACGAGAGGGAGTCTTCACATAGTTACACAGTTATTTAGCTACTCATTGATCTTCACTTATATCTTTCGGAGTAGTTTTTATTGTTGCTCTAGTACTTCACTTATATCTTTTAGAGCATGGTGGTAGTTTTATTTTGGAGAAATAGATGAATTCTCATACTTCACTTATATTATTTTGAGAGTCTTAAATAGCATGGTAATTTGCTTAAATAATCCTAATATGCTAAGCATACAAGATTTGTAAGAATTCTTAGGAGTGTGTTGAATACTATGAGAAGTTTGATGCTTGATAATTGTTTTGAGATATGGAGATGGTGATATTAGAGTCATGATAGTTGAGTAGTTGTGAATTTGAGAAATACTTGTGTTAAAGTTTGTGATTCCCGTAGCGTGCACGTATGGTGAACCGTTATGTGATGAACTTGAAGCATGATTTATTTATTGATTGTCTTCCTTATGAGTGGCGGTCGGGGACGAGCGATGGTTTTTTCCCACCAATCTATCCCCCTAGGAGCATGCGCGTAATACTTTGCTTTGATAACTTCTAGATTTTTGCAATAAGTATATGAGTTCTTTATGACTAATGTTGAGTCCATGGATTATACGCACTTTTTCCCATCCTTCCACCATTACTAGCCTCTCTAATACCGCGCACCTTTTCACCGGTATCATAAACCTCCTTATATCTTCCTCAAAACAGCCACCATACCTACCTATTATGGCATTTCCATAGCCATTCCGAGATATATTGCCATGCAACTTTCCACCGTTCCGTTCATCATCATCATGACATACATTACTTTTGTCATATTGCCATTGCATGATTATGTAGTTGACATCGTATTTGTGGCAAAGCCACCATGCATTATTTTTCATACATGTCACTCTTGATTCACTGCACCATACCGGTACACCGCCGGAGGCATTCATATAGAGTCATATCTTGTTCTAAGTTTCGAGTTGTGATCCTTATGTTTTAATCAATAGAAGTGTGATGATCATCATTATTAGAGCATTGCCCAAAAAAAAGGAAGAAAGGCCAAAAAAAGAAAGGCCCAAAAAAGGAGAAAAAAAATAAAAAGGGCAATGCTACTATCTCTTTTTCCACACTTGTGCTTCAAAGTAGCACCTTGTTCTTCATGTAGTGAGTCTCATATATTGTGCTTCAAAGTAGCACCTTGTTCTTCATGTAGTGAGTCTCATAAGTTGTCTTTTTGTACTAGTGGGATTTTTTCATTATAGAACTTGGCTTGTATATTCCTACGATGGGCTTCCTCAAATGCCCTAGGTCTTCATGAGCAAGCGAGTTGGATGCACACCCACTAGTTTTCTTTTGTTGAGCATTCATGGCTCTAATGCATCCGTTGCATGGCAATCCCTACTCCTCATGTTGACATCAATTGATGGGAATCTCCATAGCCCGTTGATTATCCTCGTCAATGTGAGACTTTCTCCTTTTTTGTCTTCTTCACACAATCCCCATCATCATATTCTATTCCACCCATAGTGCTATATCCATGGCTCACGCCCATGTATTGCGTGAAGGTTGAAAAAGTTTGAGATTATTTAAGTATGAAACAATTGCTTGGCTTGTCATCGGGGCTATAGAAGTTGGGAACATCTTTGTGTGACGAAAATGAAGCATAGCCTAACTATATGATTTTGTAGGGATGAACTTTCTTTTGCCATGTTATTTTGAGAAGACATGATTACTTTGATTATTATGCTTGAAGTGTTACTATTTCTTTTATCAATATGAACTTTTATTTTGAATCATTCGGATCTGAATATTCATATCACAAGTAAGAAGAATTACATTGAAATTATGCCAAGTAGCACTCCGCATCAAAAATTCTTTGTTATCATTTACCTACTCGAGGACGAGCAGGAATTAAGCTTGGGGATGCTTGATACGTCTCCAACATATCTATAGTTTTTGATTGCTCCATGCTATATTATATATTGTTTTAGGCAATATTGGGCTTTATTATCCACTTTTATATTATTTTTGGGACTAACATATTAACCAGAGGCCCAGCCCAGATTTGCTGTTTCTTGCCTATTTTAGTGTTTCGAGGAAAAGGAATATCAGACGGAGTCAAAACGGAACGAAATCAACAGGAGAAGTTATTTTTGGAAGGAAAGCCCCCTGGGGCGCGCCCCCTGCCTCGTGCCCCCCCCTTCGGTCCACCGACGTACCCCCTGCACCCATATATACCTACGTATCGTAAAACTTCCAGAACAGAAGATAGATCGGGAGTTCCGCTGCCGCAAGCCTCTGTAGCCACCAAAAACCTCTCGGGAGCCTGTTCCGGCACCCTGCCGGAGGGGGAACCCATCACCGGTGGCCATCTTCATCATCCCGACGCTATCCATGACGAGGAGGGAGTAGTTCACCCTTGGGGCAGAGGGTATGTACCAGTAGCTATGTGTTTGATCTCTCTCTCTCTCTCTCTCGTGTTCTCTCTCGTGTTCCTCTATGGCACGATCTTGATGTATCCCGAGCTTTGCTATTGTAGTTGGATCTTATGATGTTTCTCCCCCTCTACTCTCTTGTGATGAATTGAGTTTCCCCTTTGAAGTTATCTTATCGTATTGAGTCTTTTATGAGAACACTTGATGTATGTTCTGGTGATCAACTTGCGTGTTTCGTGACATTGGGAACCTATGCATAGGGGTTGGCACACGTTCTTGACTCTCCGATAGAAACTTTGGGGCACTCTTTGAAATACTTTTATGTTGCTTGGATGAATCTGAGATTGTGTGATGCATATCGTATAATCATGCCCACGGATACTTGAGGTGATAATGGAGTATCTAGGTGACATTAGGGTTTTGGTTGATTTGTGTCCTAAGGTGTTATTCTAGTACGAACTCTTTTATAGATTGATCCGAAAGAATAACTTTGAGGTGGTTTCGTACCCTACCATAATCTCTATGTTTGTTCTCCGCTATTAGTGGCTTCGGAGTGACTCTTTGTTGCATGTTGAGGGCTTGTCATATGATCTATCTATGTTATTATTTTTGAGAGAACTTGCACTAGTGAAAGTATGAACCCTAGGCCTTGTTTCCTATCATTACAATACCGTTTACGCTCACTTTTATCATTAGTTACCTTGCTGTTTTTATTATTTCAGATTACAAAAACCTATATCTACTATCTATTTTGCACTTGTATCACCATCTCTTCGTCGAACTAGTGCACCTATACAATTTACCATTGTATTGGGTGTGTTGGGGACACAAGAGACTTTTTGTTATTTGGTTGCAGGGTTGTTTGAGAGAGACCATCTTCATCCTACGCCTCCCACGGATTGATAAACCTTAGGTCATCCACTTGAGGGAAATTTGCTACTATCCTACAAACCTGTGCACTTGCAGGCCCAACAACGTCTACAAGAAGAAGGTTGTGTAGTAGACATCAGACTACACATGGCACATGATCAGAGGCCTGTCTAAAGGCAAAACTTCAGTCATTGGATAAGAAGAAATCCAATCTACAGAGGTGAAGAACCAGTCCAACTGTTCCAAAAGTTGGCAATCCTGCATATTGGACCAAGTGTATGCTCTTCCTTTAAGGGGCAGCTCAAGCAGAACCAAGTGGGCAATGATTTCATTAAAGATAAAAATATCATTCAGGTCCCCCCTGGCATATTCCTGTTCTCCAGTGATCTTATAAAATTAAAATCACCCACCAAAAGCCAATTACCATCCATAGGTATTTGTAGATTATAAAGCCAGCTGACCAAAGTATCTCTAGCTTCCCCTTGACAAGGGCCATAAATTGAGACTAAGGACCATTTATCATTATTCTGCTTTGAGATAAACTGAACAATTATTGCAAAAGGATTAATCTCAATCACATCACCCCAGAAAATGGAGGAATTCCAAACAACCAAGATTCCCCCAGAAGCTCCCATAGAAGGGGAGAAAGCAAAGCTATCAAATCTTTTGGGGAAAAAAGATCTAATAGACCTAAAATCACAAGAGCTGCACTTAGTTTCCTAGAAACAGGCCACAGCACATTGACATTCATCTAGTTTTTGTCTGACAGCCCTTTGCCTTGCATCAGAGTTCAAACCTCTAACATTCCAGCACAAAACACCCCAGATTTTACATGCATTACTCATTAAAACATATATCAGGAGATAATAAAGTCTGGTGGCACATAATGCCAGCACAAGCAACAGGAGTCCAAGTAGATAAACTTAAAATATTACAGGGACCAGAGAAGGGACATATCCCTGACAAATGAGGACCAAAATAAGCAATGATCCACACCCCACCAACTAATATGTCACTACACATTTGCACCATTTTTTGGGGTAGCAGAGGGATCAGCCATAAGCTTGTCCACAGAAATGAGATCTTCAGCAATGCCAAGTTCCTTGCCAATCTGCTGTAGCTTGCTGATAGGAGTTGGAGGTGGAAGATCATCAAGTTGCTCATCCTGCAGATTATCAGACACTATTGCAGAGAAAGGTTTGGACTTTGGCTTCCCCCTCTTGGACTGCATGGGTAGCTCCTGGAAGACTGGCTTGAAGCCATCTCTCTGCAGAGATCCCCTGGTGCACCTCCTGACAGAAGTCTCCACAATTGGGGTTGGAGCCAAAGTCTTCCTTGGCCTTCTGTTTGTCCTCTTTTCATGTTCAGAAGAAACCACAACCTCTGCTGTAGGAGGAACATTCTCAGACTGAACTTCCTCACTGTCAAAAGATTCCAAAGAAGGAAAAAGTGACCTTGCCACATGCCTATGCTCCTGCATAGGTGCTTCATATGTTAACCTTACCTCAAAAGCCAGATCCCAACTTCTCTTGGACAGGATGGAAGACTTAACAGGCAGCACCTCAACAGGTTTAGATAGATGAAAGTTGAAGTCAGAATGCAACAAAATCTCAAATTGTTTCCTCAAAGCCATCTCTGGTGGCAGCTCAGGTCCAAAAAACACTTTGTCAGCAGCAATGTTCTCAGCAAGAAGCTCCTCAACAGCAATAGGATCAACAACTAAATGACCAGCAACAGGAGGGTTGTATACCACCATGGCCCAGTCCTCAGGATTGTACACAGGCTCCTCCACCACGGGTTGCTCTTGCCCAGCTGCAGGATCAGCATGCTGCTCCACATCAAACACCAACACAAAATTTGGCTGAATATTTTGCTCCATAGATACAGAAAGATCATCAGACAGGTCCAAAACCATTGACTGCTGCTCCACATCTACATTGTCCTGAGCAACCTCCTCATTCTCTCCCCAAACTGCATTGCCCCAATTGTTATCCCCCATGTCTGGGTGCTCAGGAGGAGGAGGTAGCACATCATTCCACCCCATAGTAGGGTATGGTAGCAGAATGAAAGGAGGGAGCTCAGGGAAAGGCACCCCAGGCAGTGGATGTGGGTTTCCATTAATAGGCATCCAATCCTCATCATGCGACATCTGTTCTGCAAAGTTGGCGCCAAGGATGTAGATGGGGGCTGTCCATGACACACGTGCCCCACCCCAGGAAGTATAGTCATTAAAAACCACATCACGTGGAACCAATGCATCTTCAGGAAAGGAGGCAAAAACTAGAGTTCTAACTAAATATGGATCCTGGCTATTCCAATGATGAAACTTGCCAAAAGTATTTACTGCAGCTCTGATGTTATCCGTATTGCGCAGATCTAAGGGGATGCCCAGCAGCATAATCAGCCCTTGATGAAAACCCTGTGCTCCTCGGAAACTCTCTCCGTCATCATGTTTCATAAAATGAACGAAACGATCGTTTCCAAGATGCTGCGGAGGTAACTGAAGAAGAGAAAAACGCACGCCGGATCTCTGACTCTGAACAACCAACAACATTAATCCAGGGTTGCACAGACCGAACCTGATATCCATGAGCATCCAACCAGTCAGCCACTTCCTCACGAGCAGCTCCAATCTCGTTGGCCTCCGGCAGTGGCATCACTTCACCAGCATGAAGTCCTCATGGCGGCGCACAATGGGGACATGCGGCGTCACATATGTGTGCGGCCACCGCGCGTCTCCAGCATCAATGATATGGTGGCCAGCAGGAACAAACTGCATTGGATCGAGCGGAAAGTTTGCCATGGCAGGCGGCGGTGATGGTGGCTCAGGTGGCTGAGGTGGTGTCGCCAGAGGAGAGCCAGGAGGAGTTAAGGGGCCAAGGTGGATGGAATTGGGCGGAGAGGCCGGTGCAATGAAAGCAGAGGAGTCCAAGTTAGGTAGATATCCCGTCAGAGAGATATTCCCGGCTCCTGTAGATTGAACCTCAGAAACTGGAACGACAGCGGTTTTGGGTTTGCAAACCAAACCCAAACGCTTAGCATAACGGGCGCAATCCCATCGCGAATGACCAACCCGAGAACAAGCCAAGCACATTAAAGTTGACGTGCATGCAGAAGAAAAATGTCCTTGCTTAAAACAAAATTGACATGTAACAATTTCATCAACCATGGTATTGATCAGTTCCTCAAACGATGCCTCTACTTGAGATGAACTAGGCACAACTGGCCCAGGCGAATATGGGCCCAAACTAGACTGGTTCGAAGAGCCTGGATTCCCGCCCGAACTAGACGGCGCCATTTCCGAGGCAGAACCCTCCTCAACAGCATGCTGTTGGATCACCGACGAGCTCACCATGCCAAAAACGATCGGCGGCGAGGCTACGGTCCAATTGAGGTCAACCAGTGATGGCGGAAGGATAACTACACGCTCTCTGTTAGAAATCTCATAACCAGCACTCTCAGTGGCAGCAATGCAATCAGCGGATGCATGATATCTATACCCTTTGCACACATCATAATTTTGAAATGTGGCAAAAGATAAGTTCTTCCGAACAACAGATCTAGACTTGAAAGCAGATTTAGCAGGTGGCTTATGCATTGCAAGAAGACCCAAGGCAGCCCTTTGCTTGGAAGGACTAACTAAAACCCATTCGGCATCACATTCTTTCTTCCAAATTTTGAACTCACGATACCAATTCGGACCCCCATTGCCCCACAGATGAAAATAACACTTGAATTCTGGGCAAGAATAGGATCTAGTATCAACAATGTAAAAGCCAACATCTTTGCATGAGACATTAAAACTAAATACATTGTCGACAATGCACGTGACCCAAAGATCAATGGCAGATCCACCCAACACAGATTCAAGCGCTGCGGCCACAGAATCCTCAGAAAGCCTGAACTCATGTCTGCTGAAGGAAACCACTAGGGTGAAAGCCCCTCTATAATTCATGGGATGAATGGTGAGACCAGAAGCCTTGTAGATCTCATCTGCAAAAACTCTACCCTTGGAGAAATCCAATCCAAGAGTAGATCCAAGAGAGGAATCCATCTCCAAAGATATGAGGAGAAAGATCTTGATGCGCCAAAGAAGATGAGTGGATTGGATCACCAAATTATTGGTGAGAAGTGGAGATCGCCGGAGAGCTAGGGTTTAGGGGTGGGTGGGTGGGTGGGGGCGCCATGATATTCTTGGGGATGAACAAGTAACAAGTACAATTCATATGGAATATAAACATAAGCAAGGGATTGCAAAGTCTAAATTCGACAAGTGCCCGCAGACTTAAGATTTAAAAAATGATAAGGTGCTCGTAATCCCTTTCTTGTCCCTCTACTCAGGAAGCAGACCGGGATAGCAGGATTGCAAAAGAGTGCCTAGGCGAGGTACGAGCAGTAGAAGATACCAAGAGAACTTCTACGTCTTGGGCTTGCGTTGGTTTTCCTTGAAGAGGAAAGGGTGATGCAGCAAAGTAGTGTAAGTATTTCCCTTAGTTTTTGAGAACCAAGGTATCAATCCAGTAGGAGGCTCCTCAAAAGGCCCACGCACCTAGAGAAACAAATGAGAACCTCGCAACCAACGCAATAAAGGGGTCGTCAATCCCTTCACAGCCACTTGCGAAAGTGAGATCTGATAGAGATAATAAGATAAGACCAATATTTTTGGTATTTTTATGATATAGATTGGAATGTAAAAGATGCAAATAAAAGTAGATGGAAAACTTATATGATAAAAGATAGACCCGGGGCTATAGGTTTCACTAGTGGCTTATCTCAAGATAGCATAAGTATTATGGTGGGTGAACAAATTACTATCGAGCAATTGATAGAAAAGAGAATAGTTATGACATTATCTAGGCATGATCATGTATATAGGCATCACGTTCGTGACAAGTAGATTGAAACGATTCTGCATCTACTACTATTACTCCACACATCGACCGACTCCTGCCTGCATCTAGAGTATTAATTACATGAAGAATAGAGTAACGCATTAAGAAAGATGACATGATGTAGAGGGATAAACTCATGCAATATGATATAAACCCCATCTTTTTATCCTCGATGACAACAATACAATACATGCCTTGCTACCCCTGTTATCACTTGGAAATGACACCGCAAGATTGAACCCAAAGCTAAGCACTTCTCCCATTGCAAGAAAGATCAATCTAGTAGGCCAAACCAAACTGATAATTTGAAGAGACTTGCAAAGATAACTTAATCACACATAAAAGAACTCAGAGGAGATTCAAATATTTCTCATAGATAAACTTGATCATAAACCCACAATTCATCGGATCTCGACAAACACACCGCAAAAAGAGTTACATCGAATAGATCTCCAAGAAGATCGAGGAGAACTTTGTATTGAGATCCAAAGAGAGAGAAGAAGCCATCTAGCTAATAACTATGGACCCGAAGGACTGTGGTAAACTACTCACAACTCATTGGAAGGGCCTTGAAGATGATGTAGAGGCCCTCCGTGGTCGATTCCCCCTCCGGCGGAGCACCGACGAAGGCTCCAAGATGGGATCTCACGGATACAGAAGGTTGCGGCGGTGGAATTAGGTTTTCGTGGTGCTCCTTGATGGTTTCAGGGTACGGGAGTATATATAGGAGGAAGAAGTAGGTCTGTGGACGCTCGAGGGGCCCACGAGGGTGGGGGGTGCGCCCACCCCCAGGGGGCGCGCCGGGCACCCTCGTGGCTGCCTCGGTTGTTGCTTGACGTCCACTCCAAGTCTCCAGGTTTGCATTTGTTCCAAAAAGATCGCTCCCGAAGGTTTCATCCCGTTTGGACTCCGTTTGATATTCCTTTTCTTCGAAACACTGAAATAGGCAAAAAAAAACAGCAATTCCGGCTGGGCCTCCAGTTAGTAGGTTAGTCCCAAAAATGATATAAAAGTGTAAAGTAAAGCCCATAAACATCCAAAAAGGGTAATATAATAGCATGGAACAATAAAAAATTATAGATACGTTGGAGACGTATCAAGCACCCCCAAGCTTAATTCCTGCTCGTCCTCGAGTAGGTAAATGATAAAAACAGAATTTTTGATGTGGAATGCTACCTAGCATAATTCTCAATGTAATTTTCTTTATTGTGGCATGAATTTTCAGATCCAAATGATTCAAAATAAAAGTTCATATTGACATAAAAATAGCAATACTTCACGCATACTAATAAAGCAATCATGTCTTCTCAAAATAACATGGCCAAAGAAAGTTATCCCTACAAACTCATATAGTTTGGCTATGCTCTATCTTCATCAGACAAAGTATTTAATCATGCACAACCCCGATGACAAGCCAAGCAATTGTTTCATACTTTAGTATTCTCAAACTTTTTCAACTATCATGCAATACATGAGCGTGAGCCATGGACATAGCACTATATGTGGAATAAAATGGTGGTTGTGGAGAGGACAAAAAGGGAGAAGATAGTGTCACATAAACTAGGCGTATCAACGGGTGTAGCGACCAGACCTCAAACAATCTGATCACTGTGCATCAGTGTCATCCCTGGATCGGTAATGCAGACACGCACAGTACTCTAGGATTTATAACAGAGTAGCAATCACACACTTTATTACATCGAATGTATCAAAAGAGAACTTATTACAAAAATATGGCTCAAGGCCATCTAAAATCGATAACAGCGGAAGGCTTGGAAGATAAAGTGAGTCCATCAACTCCAACGGCATCACTGAGTGAAAGACAACGACCTATGGCACCTTACTCGTAAATGCGAAAAGTTCGCAACATGAACATTGCAGCCCGAAACGGGTCAGCACATGGAATATGCTGGCAATGTAACACAAGAGAGTAATGAACAGAATAATTGCTATCACTACATGCATATATGGCTGGTGGAAAGCTCTATGGTTAACAGTTTTGCATAAAGCCAATTTTCCCTACAACAAAGGAATAAATTTTATTTAACTATCATGGTGGTTGTTAAACATGGAGAAGGTTCCTCCAACTCAATCCCAATTAATCATCATCATTAAACCCACTCAAAATATATTAAGAGTGATGAGATCAACATGATAATCCAAGAACTAGATACTCAAGATGTCCATAACCGGGGACACGGCTAACCACGATTAGTTTATACACTCTGCAGAGGTTTGCACACTTTTCCCCACAAGACTCGAATAGATCCATTGTCGGAGAATCGAGACACAATCTTTCTGAAACAACAACTCTTTACTCTAGGTGGACAGTTACACCTACTTTCCCCTACATCTGCTAGCCCACCACTGAAAGAGGTCTTGCAACGTACTCAACTATGCTAGAGCCCATAATAGCTTGTGGCTGCACACGGAAGTTTCTAGCATGAATAATCTTATGATCCCTTTGATCCTGGGTGGCGGACCGTAGGATGATCACATGGGTACTCCGGGATATCCTAGGACAACACTGGATTCTCCAGGTGCCCTGACAACCACTGGGTACTCTAGGGTGCCTTCAAGCAATCCACCCAGATGTGTATTAAAGTAGCCACCTTAAGTTAACCATTAAGTAACAACACTCACATCTATCATGAATCACTCGAACCAAACCACGTCTACGAGCATAGCATAGCAATATAAGCAACATAGAAGTAACCCCCAAAGGTTTGATAATAAACTGGACAATAGGTACTACCTCATCTACTTCCCAAAACCCACATGTTAATCAGATCCTAACCATGCAATTGTTTGAGGGTTGATCTAATGCAATAAAACTGGGTAGTAAAGAGGTCTGATCAAAGTGTTACTTGCCTTGCTGATGATCCGTGAAACCTAGAGACTCGTAGTAGCACGCTTTGCACTCCGGGTACTCTATCGCAAACAAGCAAGCATACAATAAGCACTCAACTAAAAGCACAGGTAAAACTCAAATAAGAGATCTAACTGGAAAGTTCAACTTAAGAACTCCGGTTTGCAAAAAGAATCAAATCAAACGAAGCAACGAAACTCAAACTGTGAAAGAAACAAGCTCCGTTTACTAATCTGGACTTAAGTCAAATTTTACAGTAGCAAAACTTTGTTCATGTTGACTAAACAAGAAGAGGGTTTCGAGACGAAACTCTAGGCGCTTGAATCGCCTGATTCCGATAAACGAGCGAAAAGATAAACTAAAACGAAAATCAGGGCAGAAATCGCGATCGAAAATAATCGCGGAAAATCCCTGGAAAAAGAAAACTGACGAACAGGCTAACGGACGAACGTTCGCTGTCTACGGCTAACGGGTGAAATCCATTCGTTAAAACGTACGTACAAACGGGCGTTCACTAAATAACTAAACCAGAAAAAAATAAAACTGATCTAATAAAAAAAACTGCAGGTTCTAAAAAACCGCATGATTTTCTACCAAAAAACGGCGACGTCGGCGTCTCGTGAGGTTCAGCGGCGGCAGTGGTCGGCGGTGAGGCAATGGGCGGCGAAGGGCGTGCGGTCGGCGGCAGATCCGGTGGCGGCGCAAAAATCGAGGTGGGGCGGGCACTAGGGTTTCCGGCGGGCTGGCGGCTCGCTCAGGCCGTCGGCCTTTAAAGGCCGCCCGGGTGCAGTGTCCGGGTCGGACACGGCCCGGTAAGGCGGTGGACTTTTTTTTTAAATAATTCCGCGTAGAAAACAAATAAGAGAAATACTAAACGGACTCCAAAAATCCTGAAATAAATTTTCCCCGTCCTCTAAAAATATAGCGGACAAAGTGAACATTTATTTGGGCCTCTAACGCAATTTTGAAAAATGCATATTTTTCCCTAATTCAAAAAAATAGCGATAAAACTCCGAATAAAATACTTATTTGATTTTAACATTAAATCTCCAATATTTCTTTATTGTTGGCAAGTCATTTTATCCCCTCTCTTTAATTTTTATAAAAGAAATATTCGAAGAGAAAATAACTAAAATCAAAAGATCCTCTTATCAGAATTTGAGAAAACTCAAATATGAAAATAACGAAATCCCCAACTCTCTCCGTGGGTCCTTGAGTTGCGTAGAATTTCTAGAATCAAGCCAACATGCAATAAAATATGATATGCAATGATGATGTAATGTATAACATTCCAAATTGAAAATTTTGGATGTTACAAACCTACCCCCCTTAAGATGAATCTCGCCCTCAAGATTCGGGTTGGCTAGAAAATAGGTGAGGGTGGTCCTTCCGTAGGTCTTCCTCTCGCTCCCAGGTGGCTTCATCCTCGGTATGGTGGCTCCACTGAACTTTGCAAAACTTGATAACCTTGCTGTGTGTGACTCGGCTGGCAAACTCGAGAATCTTGACTGGTTTCTCCTCGTGGGTCAAATCGTTATCCAACTGAATTGCTTCCAGTGGCATTGTATCTCTCAGAGGAATATCAGCCATCTCCGCGTGGCACTTCTTCAACTGGGAAATGTGGAACACACCGTGAACTCCTGACAATCCTTCGGGCAACTCCAACTTGTAAGCAACTTCTCCCATACAATCCAAAACTTTGTATGGTCGCACAAAACGTGGTGCTAACTTTCCCTTAACT
Source organism: Aegilops speltoides (assembly GCA_021437245.1). Classification (NCBI taxonomy): domain Eukaryota; kingdom Viridiplantae; phylum Streptophyta; class Magnoliopsida; order Poales; family Poaceae; genus Aegilops; species Aegilops speltoides. Next base: position 236,303,106 of record CM038143.1, read on the forward strand.
CCAAAACACTTAACTCCTCGAAGTGGGGACACACGAAGATAAACTCTTTCCCCGACTTCGTAAACTGTCTCCTTGCGTTTAGAATCCACGTAGCTCTTCTGCATGGACTGGGCTACCTTGAGTCTATCGCGAATCAGCTTAACCTTCTCTTCAGACTCTTTAATCAATTCTGGTCGAAACAACTGACGGTCTCCAACTTCATCCCACAACAATGGTGTCCTGCACCTCCTTCCATACAGAGCTTCGAAAGGGGCCATCTTCAAACTGGCTTGATAACTGTTGTTATATGAGAACTCTGCATATGGAAAATGGTCATCCCAACTAGATCCATAATCTAGCGCACAAGCTCTCAACATGTCCTCCAGAATCTGATTGACTCTCTCGGTGCATCCATCATGCGTGGATGAAAGGCTGTCTTGAACTCTAGCTCGGTACCCAAAGTTTCGTGCAATTGATTCCAGAATTTTGAGGTAAACTGGGTTCCTCTATCTGATACAATGGTCCTTCCATGCAGACATACGATCCTGGTCATGTATATCTTTGCCAACTTAGCACTGGTGTAAGTGGTCTTCACTGGGATAAAATGAGCTACCTTCGTCACACGATCGACTACAACCCATATCGAGTCATAGCCTTAACGAGTCCTTGGCAATCCCGTGATAAAATCCATGCCTAGCTTATCCCACTTCCATTCGGGTATCGGCAATGGTTGTAGCAATCCTGCTGGCTTCTGATGCTTTGCCTTCACTCTCTGACATACATCACAAACTGCTACATACTTCGCAATATCCTTCTTTATTCCGGTCCACCAAAAACTGTCCTTCAAATCCAGATACATCTTTGTATTTCCTGGGTGAATCGAATACGGCGAATCTTGGGCCTCCTGTAGAATCAACTTCCTGATCTCCGGACCATTAGGCACATATACGTGGTCCTCAAACCATAAGGTGTCGTGCTCATCCTCATGAAATCCTTTAGCCTTTACTTTGCTCATCCTTTCCTTTATCTCGGAAATCTCCTTGTCAGTCTTATGAGCTTCTCTGATCTTATCCATCAAAGTAGACTTAATCTCCAATGCTGCTACATAGCCTCTCGGAACTATCTCCAAACATAGCTCGCGAAGTTCCTCTACTAACCCCTGGGGTAACTCTCCGGTCATGAGCATATTGACATGGCTCTTGTGACTCAACGCATCAGCTACTACGTTAGCCTTTCCGGGATGATAATGCAACCTCATATCATAATCCTTAATGAGTTCCAACCATCTCCTTTTCCTGAGGTTCAACTCCTTCTGCGTGAAGATATACTTCAAACTCTTGTGATCCGTGTACACCTCACAGTGGTTTCCGATGAGAAAGTGTCTCCAAGTCTTCAACGCATGCACTACGGCTGCTAACTCCAAATTGTGTGTAGCATAATTCAACTCATGGGGTTTTAGCTGCCGTGAGGCATATGAAACAACTCTTCCCTCCTGCATAAGCACTGCTCTAAGTCCTAGACGAGAAGCGTCGCAATACACTTGATAATCGTTGCGCTGATCTGGCGGAATAAACACTGGAGCTATAACCAAGCGTTTCTTCCACTCCAGAAAACTGGCCTCACATTCCTCAGTCCATTTGAACTTGGTGTCCTTCTTCAACAACTCTATCATAGGCTTTGCAATCTTCAAGAAATTCTCAATGAATCTCCGGTAGTATCCTACGAGTCCAAGAAAACTCCGGATCTCTCCAACTGACGTGGGTGCTTCCCAATTTGTCACGGTGACAACCTTGGTGGGGTCTACTGCTATTCCTTCTCCGGATATAACATGTCCGAGGAACCCAACTTCCTTCAACCAAAACTCACACTTGCTGAACTTGGCATATAACTGATGTTCTATGAGCTTCCCAAGTACCAAACGCAAATGCTCCTTATGCTCCTCTTCATTCTTCGAGTAGACTAGAATATCATCAATGAACACCACGATGAACTTATCCGAAAACTCCAGAAACACCTTGTTCATCATGTTCATGAAATAGGCAGGTGCGTTAGTCAGTCCAAATGACATAACGGTATACTCATATAGCCTGTACCTCATGGTAAAAGCTGTCTTGGGTATATCCTGCTCTGGAATCTTCAGCTGGTGATATCCTGACCGTAGATCGATCTTGGAAAATACTTTAGCTCCTTGCAACTGGTCAAACAAATCATTGATCATCGGCAGTGGGTACTTATTCTTGATTGTCACTTCATTCAAACTATGATAATCAACAACCATCCTCAACGATCCATCCTTCTTCACCACAAGAAGCACTGGTGATCCCCAAGGTGACGAACTTGGGCGAATATAGCCTTTATCCAGTAACTCCTTAATCTGCTTCTTAATTTCCTCCAAATCCTTTGCGGGGATCCTGTACGGTCTCTTAGATATTGGCCCTGTGCCTGGCAAAAGCTCAATCAAAAACTCAATGTCTCTATCCGGTGGCATGCCTGGCAACTCTTCGGGAAATACATCAGGGAAATCCTTCACCACTGGTACTTCCTCCTGTACAACTCCTGATAAGGAATTCACTTGAGTCCTCTTCGGCACATGCCAGGATACATACTTAATCCTTCTTCCTTCTGTGGTGGTAAGCAAAATCGACTTATTGGCACAATCAATGTTTCCTCCATACATCGATAGCCAATCCATACCCAAAATCACATCCAAACCTTGCGACTCTAGAATTATCAGGTCTGAGGGGAAAACATGCCTACCTATGGTCAATGGCATCTGAAAACATCTTTGGCTTGCCATATGCTCTGCTCCTGGCGAGCTTACTAACATAGGTGTTCTAAGAACCTTGGTGGGAAACTTATACTTATCCACAAATCCCCTTGATATGTATGAATGTGATGCACCAGTATCAAAAAGAATGATTGCAATAAATGACTTAACCAAAAACTTACCTATTACTGCATCGGGTTGCGCTTCAACCTCCTCCATGTTAACGTGGTTCACTTGTCCCCTATTGAAAGGGTTGGGCTTCTTCCCAGAGCTTCCGTTGCCATTTCCATTCTTTGCTTCAGAACACTCTGTGGCATAATGTCCATTCTTCCCGCACTTGAAACAAGTAATGTGACTTAGATCCTTCTTGGTGGGCGTTGCTGGGTTGGAACGGTTCTGGCCGTTGCTTCCTCCATTACCATTCCCATTCTTGGGGCCACTATGGTTGTGTGAACTTCCTCCATTGTGATTGTGACCTCCATGGTTATGTTGAAGGTGTCCTCCCGAGTTCGGGTAAAACGGGGCCTCTACTGAGCACCAGAATTGTACTTCCCTTGTCCATACTTCCTCTTGCAGTTGTCAATCTACTGCTGCTCCCCTTCAATCCTGAGAGCTCTATCTACCAACTCTTGGTAGTTGCTGAAGGTTTCCACAATCAACTGCATGCTCTGCTCATCATTCAGTTCTTCTAGAAACTTCTCCTGCTTAGCTGCATCCATAGCAACGTCATCTGGGACATAACGTGCTAACTTACTAAAATCATCCACATACTGTCCCACTGTGCGTCCTCCTTGGCGCAAGTTGCAAAACTCACGCTTCTTCATGGCCATAGCTCCTGCTGAAACATGGGCAGTACGAAAAGCCTACTAAAACTGATCCCATGTGATAGTGTCGATGGGGTAAGTGGCTGTGAAATTCTCCCACCATGATGATGCGGGTCCATCAAGCTGATGTGCGGCAAAACGCACTCTCTCCGCATCTGTGCATCCTGCAGTGGTCAACTCCCTTCCAACCTTGCGGAGCCAATCATCTGCAACTATCGGCTCGGTGCTACTGGAGAACACCGGTGGATTCTGCCTTAAGAAACGGGCTAAGTGATCAACAGGTGGTGGTGGTGGTGGGTTGTTGTTGTTGTTGTTGTTGTTGTTGTTCCCCTGATTCTGATTCTGGACTAGTATCTGCATCGATGCATTCTGCTGCTGGATCAACTGAGTGAGCTCCGGTGGGAAAGCAAATCCATTGTCGCGTCTCGGAGGTATCTGATGGGTTTAGAAAAGGGAAAACTTTGTTTTTGCCACTCTAGTTTTTGCCAACTTTGCTTATGCCACTCTAGAATTTGACATCTCACTTTTTCCACTCTTAGCTTTTGACAATACATCACAAATGCCATTTCGTGGCAAAAACGATAATTTTTCATTTCACTTTTGCCACAATTAGCTTTTGACATGTATCACAATGGCCACTTTAAATTTTTTGCTTTTGCCATGGAATAGAAAAAGTGATATATTGTCAAAAGCTAAGAGTGGCCAAAGTGAAATGTCAAATTCTAGAATGGCATAAGCAAAGTTGTCAAAAACTAGGGTGGCAAAAATAAAATTTTCCCTTTAGAAAAGATGAGAAAATAGAATAGAATGAGATCTAGAGGGAAAACACTACCCATATGCACATGAGACAAACACAAACATATCACTTTAATCAATTCAAACAAGGGCATACATCGGTCTAACTATCGTTACAAAAGTGCTCGGACTATACTATATACATGGGGGAATAGTACTACTGATATGGTGCTCGACTAGAAAAATTGATCGATGGAAGACTCCATGATATCTGCTCCAACTTCATCAACAAAGTCATCATCGCTATCGTCGGGGTCCGAGTCGGTGTCTTCGATGATGATGTAGTTCTCCAGGCAAGTGGAATCGTCGTCTTCTCCTCCTGGCGCGGGGTCTCCCATGAATATCCCTAGCTTCTTCGTCAAATCGTCATTCTTCTCCACGATTATTGTCATTTCCTCCTCATATCCATCGCGTGTAGAGTTGAGTTCTTCCTCCAGCTCCGTGATCCTGGTCATTGCCTTCTTCAGATCTATCATGCCTGCGCACTTCTGGTTCTCCTGGCAATGAACGTGTTGGTTTAACTCCTGGATGAAAGCTGCAATAGATCTATCCTTCCTGGTGCTGATGATCTCCCATTGCTCATCTCGTCGCCCACAAATCTCGTAGATAGTATCCTTGAGATCCTTGTGGTAAACTTCTCCAATGCGTCCCGTAGTGATGTGGGTTGCCATGCTCTTTCCTAGACTCCAGGTTGGTGCATCAAAGGAAAACTCTATGGGCTTAGTGAGTGGCATGAACGTCCTTCCTGGAACTTGAAATCGAATCATCCAATGCTCCTCTTCTGGTAAAGTGGCAATGTAGGTCTCGGTGAAGCTTGGTATTCCAATGTTCAGGTACCTAGTGACTTCCTTCAGGTGGCGTCCAAAAGGTGTATCTTCATCCGGTTGTGTGAACTTGTTCCTTGCATCTGCCATCCTAAAGAGTAGAAAAGGGAGAGGAGTCAGAAATGAGAAGAAAGTAGTGATCTAGGGATTTATCTTAGTGGTCGTGTCCTACATTCAGTGTGTGCTCTGATACCATCTTGTAGCGACCAAACCTCTAACAGTCTGATCTTTGTGCATCAGTGTTATCCCTGGATCGGTAATGCTAACACGCACAGTACTTGAGGATTTACAACAGAGTAGCAATCACACACTTTATTACATCGAATGTCTCAAAAGAGAACTTATTACAATAATATGGCTTAAGGCCATCTAAAATCGATAACAGCGGAAGGCTTGGAAGATAAAGTGAGTCTGTCAACTCCAACGACATCACCGAGTGAAAGACAACGACCTATTGCACCTTACTCGTCGTCTAAAAAGTCTGCAACATGAACGTTGCAACCCAAAACAGGTCAGCACATGGAATATGCTGGCAATGTAACACAAGATAGTAATGAAAAGAATACTTGCTATCACTAAATGCATATATGGCTGGTGGAAAGCTCTATGGCTAACAGTTTTGCATAAAGCCAATTTTTCCCTACAACAAAGGAATTTTATTTAACTATCATGGTGGTTGTTAAACATTGAGAAGGTTCCTCCAACTCAATCCCAATTAATCACCATCATTAAACCCAATCAAATTATATTAAGAGTGATGAGATCAACATGATAATCCAAGAACTAGATACTCAAGATGTCCATAACCGGGGACACGCCTAACCATGATTAGTTTATACACTTTGCAGAGGTTTGCACACTTTTCCCCACAAGACTCGAATACATCCATGGTCGGAGAATCGAGACATAGTCTTTCTGAAACAATAACTCTTTACTCTGGGTGGACAGTTACACCTACTTTCCCCTACCTCTGCTAGCCCACCACTGAAAGAGGTCTTGCAACATACTCAACTATGCTAGAGCCCATAATAGCTTGTGGCTGCACAAGGAAGTTTCTAGCATGAATAATCTTATGATCCCTTTGAGCCTGGGTGGCGGACCGTAGGATGATCACACGGGTACTCCGGGATATCCTAGGACAACACTGGATTCTCCAGGTGCCCTGACAACCACTGGGTACTCCAGGGTGCGTTCAAGCAATCCACCCAGATGTGTATTAAAGTAGCCACCTTAAGTTAACCATTAAGTAGCAACACTCACATCTGTCATGAATCACTCGAACCAAACCACGTCTACGAGCATATCATAGCAATATAAGAAACTCAGAAGTAACTCCCAAAGGTCTGATAATAATCAAGACAATAGGTACTATCTAATTTACTTCCCAAAACCCACATGTTAATCAGATCCTAACCATGCAATTGTTTGAGGGTTGATCTAATGCAATAAAACTGGGTAGTAAAGAGGTATGATCAAAGTGTTACTTCCCTTGCTGATGATCCGTGAAACCTAGAGACTCGTAGTAGCACGCTTCGCACTCCGGGTACTCTATTGCAAACAAACAAGCATACAATAAGCACTCAACTAAAAGTACGGGTAAAACTAAAATAAGAGACCTAACCAGAAAGTTCAACTTGAGAACTCCGGTTTGCAAAAAGAATCAAATCAAACGAAGCAATGAAACTCAAACTGCAAAAGAAACAAGCTCCGTTTACTAATCTGGACTTAAGCCAAATTTTACAGTAGCAAAACTTTGTTCAAGTTCGTTAAACAGGAAGAGAGTTTGGGACGAAACACTAGGCGCTTGAATCGCCTGATTCCGATAAACAAGCAAAAAAATAAACTAAAACGAAAATCAGGGCAGAAATCGCGATCGAAAATAATTGTAGAAAATCCCTGGAAAAAGAAAAACTGACGAACAGGCTAACGAACGAACGTTCGTTCTCTGCGGCTAACGGGTGAAAACCGTTCGTTAAAACGAACGTACGAACGGGCGTTCGCTAAATAACTAAACCAGAAAAAATAAAATCGATCTAATAATAATAAAAAACCGCGCGTTCTAAAAAACCGCATGGTTTTCTACCTAAAACAGGCGACGGCGGCGGCTACCTCGGGACGGACGGCGGCGGCCCCGGCGGGGTTCCAGCGGCGTCGGGGGGGGGCGGAGGGTCGGCTATGAGGCGGCGTGCGATGGCGGCACGCGATCGCGCGGCGAAGCGGCGGCGAAGGGCGACGGTGTCTGCGGCGACGGGCGGCAAATTCGGCTGCGGTGGCGGCACAGAAACCGAGGTGGGGCGGGTGCTAGGGTTTCGGGCGGGCTGGCGGCTCGCTCGGGCCGTCGGCCTTTAAAGGCCGCCTGGGTGTAGTGTCCGGGTCGGACACGACCCGGTTAGGCGGTGGACTTTTTTTTTTAAATAATTCCGTGCAGAAAAACAAATAAAAGAAATACTAAACGGACTCCAAAAATCTAGAAATAAATTTTCCCTGTCCTCTAAAAATATAGCGGACAAAGTGAACATTTATTGGGGCCTCTAATGCAATTTTGAAAAATTTATATTTTCCCTAATTAAAATAAAATAGCGATAAAACTCTGAATAAAATACTTATTTGATTTTAATATTAAATCCCCAATATTTCTTTATTTTCGGGAAGTCATTTTATCCCCTCTCTTTTATTTTTATAAAAAAATATTCGAAGAGAAAATAATTAAGATCAAAAGATCCTCTTTTCAAAATTTGAGAAAACTCAAATATGAAAGTAATGAAATCACCAACTCTCTCCGTGGGTCCTTGAGTTGCGTAGAATTTCTAGGATCAAGCCAACATGCAATAAAATATGATATGCAATGATGATCTAATGTATAACACTCCAAATTGAAATTTTGGGATGTTACAATGGGCTATGTAGATGCCCATTAATAGATATCAATGTGAGTGAGTAGGGATTGCCATGCAACGGATGCACTATAGCTATAAATGTATGAAAGCTCAACAAAAGAAACTAAGTGGGTGTGCATCCACCTTGCTTGCTCACAAAGACCTAGGGCGTTTTGAGGAAGCCCATAATTGGAATATACAAGCCAAGTTCTATAATGAAAAATTCCCGCTAGTATATGAAAGTGACAACATAAGAAACTCTCTATCATGAAGATCATGGTGCTACTTTGAAGCACGAGTGTGGTAAAAAGGATAGTAGCATTGTCACTTCTATCTTTTTCTCTTATTTTTTTATTTGGCCTTTCTCTTTTTTTGTAAAGTCCGAAGTGTCATCCTGACTTGTGGGGGAATCATAGTCTCCATCATCCTTTCCTCACTTGGGACAATGCTGTAATAATGAAGATCATCACACTTTTATTTTCTTACAACTCAAGATTACAACTCGATACTTAGAACAAGATATGACTCTATATGAATGCCTTCGGCGGTGTACCGGGATATGCAATGAATCAAAAGTGACATGTATGGAAGAATTATGAAGGTGGCTCTGCCACAAATACGATGTCAACTACATGATCATGCAAAAGCAATATGACAATGATGATGCATGTCATAATAAACGGAATGGTGGAAAGTTGCATGGCAATATATTTTGGAATGGCTAAGGAAATGCCATAATAGGTAGGTATGGTGGCTGTTTTGAGGAAGGTATATGGTGGGTGTATGGTACTGGCGAAAGTTGCGCGACACAAGAGAGCTAGCAATGGTGGAAGGATGAGAGTGCGTATAATCCATGGACTCAACATTAGTCATGAAGAACTCATATACTTATTGCAAAAATCTACAAGCCATTGAGAACAAAGTACTACACGCATGCTCCTAGGGGAATAGATTGGTAGGAAAAGACCATCGCTCGTCCCCGACCGCCACTCATAAGGAAGACAATTAATAAATAAGTTGTGCTCCAACTTCATCACAAAGCGGTTCACCATACGTGCATGCTACGGGAATCACAAACTTCAACACAAGTATTCTTTAAATTCATAATTACCCAACTAGCATGACTCTAATATCACCATCCTCATATCTCAAAACAATTATCAAGCATCAAATTGATCATGACATCCAATTCACTTTCCATTATAGTTTTTATTATACCCAACTTGGATGCCCATCATTCTAGGACCATTTTTATAACCATAGCAAATACCATGTTGTTCTATAAGACTCTCAAAATAATATAAGTGAAGCATGAGAGATAAAAAATTTCTTCAAAATTAAGCCACGGCCGTGCTCTAAACGATATAAGTGAAGCACTAGAGCAAAATTATCTAGCTCAAAAGATATAAGTGAAGCACATAGAGTATTCTAATAAATTCCAATCAAGTGGGTTTCTCCCAAAAGGTGTGTACAGCAAGGATGATTGTGGTAATCTAAAAAGCAAAGGCTAATATCATACAAGATGCTCCAAGCAAAACACATATCATGTGGCGAATAAAAATATAGCTCCAAGTAAAGTTACCGATAGACGAAGACGAAAGAGGGGATGCCTTCCGGGGCATCCCAAAGCTTAGGCTTTGGTTATCCTTGAATATCTTGGGGTGCCATGGGAATCCCTAAGCTTAGGGCTCTTGCCACTCCTTATTCGATAGTCCATCAAATCTTTACCCAAAACTTGAAAACTTCACAACACAAAACTCAACAGGAAATCTCATAAGCTCCGTTAGTGCAAGAAAGAAAAACCACCACATAAGGTACTGTAATGAACTCATTATTTATTTATATTGGTGTTAAAACTACTGTAATCCAACTTCTCTATGGTTCATAGCCCCTGATAATAGCCATAGATGCATCAAAATAAGCAAACAACACACAAAAAACAGAATCTGTCAAAAACAGAGCAGTCTGTAGCAGTCTGTAACTTTCGAATACTTCACGAACTCTAAAAATCCTACCAAAATAGGAAGTCCTGGGAAATTCGTATATTTATCTACATAAAAAATAATCAACTCAAAACAACGTTTCTGCGAATTACTAAAATTATTTTTGTGCGCACAAAAGTTTCTGCTTTTCAGCAGAATCGAATTAACTATCACCGTTGGTTATCCTATAGCTTGTACTTGGCACAAACACTAATTAAAACATGAAAACACATCTAAACAGGAGCTAGATGAAAAATTTATTACTAAACAGAAACAAAAAACAAAAAACAAAAATAAAATTGGGTTGGCTCCCAACAAGCGCTATCGTTTAATGCCCCTAGCTAGGCATAAAAGCGAGGATAGATTTAAGTAGTGCCATCTTTGGCACTCAATTCATAGGTAGCTCGCATGATAGATTCATAAGGTAATTTAACTTTCTTTCTTGGAAAGTGTTCCATGCTTTTCCTTAATGGAAATTGGAATCTAATATTCCCTTCCTTCATATCAATAATTGCACTAATCGTTCTAAGGAAATGTCTACCAAGAATAATATGACATGAGAGATTGCAATCTATATCAAGAACGATAAAATCTACGGGCACATAATTCCTATTTGCAACAATAAGAACATCATTGATCCTTCCCATAGGTTTATTAATGGTGGTATCCGCAAGTTGCAAATTTAAAGAGCAATCATGAAAATCATGGAAACCTAGAATATCACATAAAGTTTTCGGAATCATGGAAACACTAGCACCCAAATCACACAAAGGATAGCACTCATGATCTTTAATTTTAATCTTTATAGTAGGTTCCGACTCATCATAAAGTTTTCTAGGTATAGAAACTTCCAAATTAAGTTTTTCTTGATCAGATTGCATCAAGACATCAACAATATGTTTGGTAAAAGCTTTATTTTGACTATAAGCATGAGGAGAATTCAACACGGATTGCAACAAGGAAACACAATCTATTAAAGAACAATTATCATAATTGAATTACTTCAAATCCATAATAGTGGGTTCAATGCTATGTAAAGTTTTGACCTCTCCAATCCCACTTTTACCAAATTTAGCATCAAGATCTAAAAACTCCAAATCATTGGGACGCCTTTTAACTAAAGTTGACTCATCTCCAGTCCCATCATTATAAAGATTCATATTACAAAACAAAGATTTAATAGGTGACACATCAATAACTTTTAGATCTTCATCATTATTTTCCCCTAACCCTTCTGGTTTGGCAGCCATCTTATTGACCAAGGTGGCTTGCTTATTAGAAATTTGGGCTATTGATTTTTCAAGACGAGCAATTTGAGAACTCAAACCATAAAATTACTTAGACATATCATCAAGCTCTTTGTTCATGTACTCCATAAAACTTTTTTGTTCTTTAAGCTCTTTTCTAAAGAAACTATTATACTCAAATTGTAAAGTCATAAAGCTTCTAATGTTTAATTCAATCTCTTCGAACCTTCTAAGATGAAGGTCGGTGTTCTTAGGCAAAGCCATAAGGGCAAACAAGCACACGAGAAGACAAGCAAAAGAGAGAAGAGATTGGGAAAGAGAGGGCGAATAAAACGGCAAGGGTGAAGTGGGGGAGAGGAAAACGAGAGGCAAATGGCAAATAATGTAATGCGAGGGAGATGAGTTTGTGCTGGGTACTTGGTATGTCTTGACTTGAGAGAAGACCTCCCTGGCAATGGCGCCAGAAATCCTTCTTGCAACGTCTTGAGCTTGCGTTGGTTTTCCTTGAAGAGGAAAGGGTGATGCAGCAAAGTAGCGTAAGTATTTCCCTCAACTTTTGAGAACCAAGGTATCAATCCAGTAGGAGGCTCCTCAGAAGTCCCACGCACCTACACAAACAAATGAGAACCTCGCAACCAATGCAATAAAGGGTTGTCAATCCCTTCACGACCACTTGCAAAAGTGAGATCTGATAGAGATAATAAGACAAGATAAATATTTTTGGTATTTTTATGATATAGATTGGAAAGTAAAAGATGCAAATAAAAGTAGATGGAAAACTTATATGATAAAAGATAGACCCGGGGGCCATAGGTTTCACTAGTGGCTTCTCTCAAGATAGCATAAGTATTACGGTGGGTGAACAAATTATTGTCGAGCAATTGATAGAAAAGCGAATAGTTATGCGATTATCTATGGATGATCATGTATATAGGCATCACGTCCATGACAAGTAGATCGAAATGATTCTGCATCTACTACTATTACTCCACACATCGACCTACTCATACCTGCAGCTAGAGTATTAAGTTCATGAAGAACAGAGTAACGCATTAAGAAAGATGACATGATGTAGAGGGATAAACTCATGCAATATGATATAAACCCCATCTTTTTATCCTCGATGGCAACAATACAATAAGTGCCTTGCTGCCCTAACATCCTTTGGGAAAGGACACCACAAGATTGAACCCAAAGCTAAGCACTTCTCCCATTGCAAGAAAGATCAATCTAGTAGGCCAAACCAAACTGATAATTCGAAGAGACTTGCAAAGATAACTTAATGACACATAAAATAATTGAGAGGAGATTCAAATATTTCTCATAGATAAACTTGATCATAAACCCACAATTCATCGGATCTCAACAAACACACCGCAAAAAGAGTTACATCGAATAGATCTCCAAGAAGATCGAGGAGAACTTTGTATTGAGATTCAAAGAGAGAGAAGAAGCCATCCACCTATTAACTATGGACCCGAAGGTCTATGGTAAACTACTCACAACTCATCGGAAGGGCCTTGGAGATGATGTAGAGGCCCTCCATCGTCGATTCCCCTCCGGCGGAGCGTCGGCGAAGGCTCCTAGATGGGGCTCGCGGATACAGAAGGTTGCGGCGGTGGAATTAGGTTTTCATGGTGCTCCTCGATGGTTTCAGTGTACGGGAGTATATATAGGAGGAAGAAGTAGGCTGGTGGACGCTCGAGGGGCCCACGAGGATGGGGGGCACGCCCATCCCCAGGGGGCGCGCCGGGCACCCTCGTGGCTGCCTTGGTTGTTGCTTGACGTCCACTCCAAGTCTCCAGGTTTGCATTTGTTCCAAAAAGATCGCTCCCGAAGGTTTCATCTCATTTGGACTCCGTTTGATATTCCTTTTCTTCGAAACACTGAAATAGGCAAAAAACAGCAATTCGGGTTGGGCCTCCGGTTAGTAGGTTAGTCCCAAAAATGATGTAAAAGTGTAAAGTAAAGCCCATAAACATCCAAAAAGGGTAATATAATAGCATGGAACAATAAAAAATTATAGATATATTGGAGACATATCAAGAACCTCCCGACGACCATCTAGAAGAAGGCTGGTGATGACGGTGCCGGGGAAGAAGCTGGAAGATGAGGTAGGAGTCCGCCAATACGAGACGAAGGCGTCAATGCCATCGTACTCCGACTTGACGGCACACCACCCGCCTTCTTCGTCTTCTCCGGCCTTCCAACGCGAGCCACCAAAAGCGGCAACCCCGAGAAGTTCAAGGAGCTGGCTTGGGAACCCACCGCCAAGAACTATCCCCCGGCAAATCGCTCTGCCGGTAAGGAGGCCAGGTGTAGATGACGGTGCTGCTGGTGTCGCCCAAGGACGGTGTATCTGACACCTAGTCGGACCCATCATCCTCCCGCCTGCTACCCCTATCGTCGATGTCGCTGCCCTCCTCGCCGCTGTCGCTCGAGGAGGAGCTCTCGTCGTCGGTCGAGCTCTCCGCACAACACCCTAACCTGTGTCCCAAGCACCCGAAGACCTTGACGAAGAGCAGCTCGCTCTCCACTAGTTTGAAGTGGAGAACGTGCCCCTTCATCAAGCAGTGGGCGCGTGCGAAGGATTTCCAACCCCGGCGAAGGAGCATTACATGAGGGACGGGGAACCTTGTGTTCACCCACATGTCGCCATTGCAACACCCCTTCATGTGAAGCCTCAGCCTTGGTGGCTGGTCAATCTCCATCACCCTTGCGAATGCCTCGGTAAGGTGGAGGCGGCTACGCGGCGGCTCACGCAACTGCAAGACGAACTCCAACACCGTGTCTCCGACATGGCCGCTCGACGAGGCAGGAGGAGATGGAGGCCGAGAAAGTGGCGCCACGGATGTCCCCCTTGCACACCCACCTTTGCCTCAACCACCTCGCCGACAACGGCCCCGTCCGGCGCCTCCGCCTTGAGCGTCTGGCTCTTCCTTAACCGCCTCTGCTTTCTGGGGGGAAGAAGACCTAGTCGCCTCCGAAGAATGACGACCACGGCCGTGCCCTCTCGGCATGTATTGATGGAGGATGGGGAAAGGAGAAGACGTGAGAGGATGCCTCTCCTCCTCTAGACCCCTTTTTATACCCAAACCAAGGAGACTGAAGGCTGGCCTTGCGCCTCTGAAGATTCCTTTCAAATCCTGCTCATTAAAGCCACTTACAACGAGCGAGGCCATCGACCGCCCTCCCCGCGCCAATCAAAGGTGCATGGGTATCAGCCATGGCGCATCTCCCCATATCCCAAGCATAGTGCGATCATTCCACGCACGACCCCCACATCACGCGCTCAACGTGGGTCGTAGGGAAGCACAACTGCCAGAAAGATTGTGGCGGTTCACCTCTGCCACGCCTGCCCGCGCACTGCTTTGGACCTAGCCCAACTATGCCTTGCGCTTATGTGTGGCCAAGGCCCAAGTGAGGGAGTCCTGGATAAAGGGGTCCTCGGGCGTCCGACATATTGACATGGGCCGGACTGATGGGTTGTGAAGATACAAGACCGAAGACTCCCACCCGTGTCCGGATAGGACTCTCCTTGGCATGGAAGGCAAGCTTGGCGCCCGGATATGAAGATTCCTTTCTCTGTAACCAACTTTGTACAACCCTATCCCCCTCCGATGTCTATACAAACTAGAGGGCTTAGTCCGTAGAGGCAATCATAATCATACAGGCTAGACTTCTAGGGTGTTAGCCATTACCATCTCGTGGTAGATCAACTCTTGTAATACTCATATTCATCAAGATCAATCAAGCGGGAAGTAGGGTATTACCTCCATAGAGAGGGCCCGAACCTGGGTAAACATCGTGTCCCGCCTCCTGTCACCATCGACCTTAGACGAACAGTTCCGGACCCCCTACTCGAGATCCACCGGTTTTGACACCGACATTGGTGCTTTCATTGAGAGTTCCGCTACGTCTTCACACAAAGGATTGATTGGCTCCGTCAATCATCTAAAACAATGCAGTCCAGGGGGAAGTTTTCCTCCCCGGACAGATCTTCGTATTCGGTGGCTTCGCACTGCGGGCCAACTCGCTTGGCCATCTAGAGCAGGTCGACATTCTTAGCTACGCCCCTAGTCATCAGGTCAGGTTTGGAAGCTTGAATTATGTTGCCGATATCCGCGGAGACTTGATCTTCACCGGATTTGAGCCCATGACAGCCGCTCCCTACCACCACGATGAACATGACCTAAATCTGTCATCGTACCATGCCCAGGAGATAGCGCATGTAAGTCCTCTGGCCCTAAATCCGGAGCAGATTGCGCTGTCCGAGGACGGGAAGCTCAACCCCGTCGCGGAATCCACGGACTCAGCGGCGTTAGAGCCGCACACAGATCAAACCTCGAGCGGGGCCTGTGTCAACGGAACCTCGGATTCATCTCCGACTATAGGTTCTGAACCGCGTGCATCCGTGCCCATCGAACCTGATCAGGCGCCGATCGTTGAGTTCAGCTCCACGGACATCTTCCGGCACTCACCTTTAGGCGATGTGCTAACCTCATTAAAAGCCCTCTCCTTGTCAGGGGACTACCAGCCGAACTATATCCGGCTTGAATTGGAAGCTGATAACGGGGAATTTCGCTTCCCACCCACCACCCACTTCATAGCCACTATCGAGGACTTAACCGACATGCTCGATTACGGCTCCAAAGACATCGAAATTATTGTCGGTGTACTAAAGTAGGGGTAGCTTAGTACCCCGAACTTGTGCACGGGCAGTCGCAGCACCCCGCGGCAAGGCTTGCCGGGCGTCCGCCAAGACCCTTCATCATTCCTATTTTTACTGCCATTCAAGAACAAAGTGTTAACTAAGAAGACAAGGCCCCGGCAAGAGGAGCTTGCCGGGAACGACAAGACCCCGGCAAGAGGAGCTTGCCGGGAAGGACAAGACCCCGGCAAGAGGAGCTTGCCTGGAAGACCAACCAAGGCGCTTCAGAAGACTTGCCGCGATGCACCGCGCGTCCCGGCAAGACCCGACGAGCGGCAAGCTTGCAGGTGCAACAAGACAGAGACCGCGGCAAGGCACTTGCCGCGACGAAGTCACCACTCTACGCTCCAGCTCACCCGACGACGTGTCGCCGCAGGATCACTCCTGGTGCACGTGGCGGGTGGCTGTGCAGCCTAGCGGTGCGAGGTGGCAAGCGAAGGTGACTAGGAGGCCATCGTGGCGATCGGTGGCGCCCCTAACGGTCGCTTCCTGCACTGTTGGAGTGACCGGACGAGCATTAAATGCCCTTGTCCCCTGCCGTCAGAGTGAGGTAGGGGCACTGTAGATAGTGGTTGTACCAACCCGCGTTTTTACCCTTTTACCCCTCTCTCTACGCTGCCACCTGTCGGTGACCCCTTTAGACTATAAAAGGGAGGCCCATGCGCACGTAGAAGGGGTTCGGTTCATTCGACTCATTCGACACCACAGCATACCCACGCTCTCAAGCAAGAACAAAATACAAACACAAAGCAGCAGTAGGAGTTTTATCTCTCCGGAGAGCTCCGAAGCTGGGTAAAATCCTCCGCGCGCTCGACCTCGATCTGCTCTTTGTGCGCTCTCCGCTCCCTTGCCGGACCAGAAGGGCCCCCCTGCCCCATAGGTGCTCTTTTCCCGCCACGACATCTTTGGCGCGCCAGGTAGGGGAGCGTCGAGATGGTGCAAATCTGATCTGGTCTCTGCGCGCGCTGCATCAACATCTTCATCGGCATGCCACCGAAGAAGAAGACTTCGGAGGTGGCCAATCCGTCTGCGACTATCCTACCGCCACCGGAGCAAACAGGCGGTGGGGTGGACGCCGGCAGAAGAGCGGACGCTGGCGAAGGAGCGGGCGCCGGCGGGGGGACTCGCATCGTCACCCGGTCCAAGGACAAGGCCCCGCAAGGTTCAGCATTTGCACATCCACCGCACCCCTCTCAGGAGGTGCAAGATCGACAACGCCACGGTGCCCCTAGCACCGTGCTCGCGTTGGAACAAGGCCAAGATGGTGGGTCGCGGGACGCTCAAGGCCAACATACATGTCAACACGCTGGCACGAGCGCAGTGCGGTCACTTGGACGAGATGTTGCTCCTTCTAACACTGTTAGGAGTTTGAGCATGTCCCGCACCTCGCGCCGCTCACCACCGCCACCCAAGACTCCAGAGGAAGCGCTGGCCCGAGCCCAGCTGCTTCTAGACTACCCTCCACGCCGGACAAGATCGACGATCGGAGGGCCCCCATTTATAGCCTCATTGGCTTCGCTTAACGCCGACAAGCCCGGCAAACGAAAGCACGCTAAAGCCGCTGCAAGACGCCAGCGGAAGCCGGTGGCGATAAGACCGCTGGGGTGCCACCACTGCACTCCCGCCCGAAGGCCAAGGTCGCCGACTTCGCGGGCCAACCTCGACGCCGACTCCACCACGCCGTCGGACCCGCGAGCTTCGCCGCGATCAACGCCACGCTCTCCAAGAACGACGACACGAAGACGCCGTACTCGATCGAAGCGCAGAAGAGAAGCGGCGTCAATCGACCAGCGCTAGACCCACTGTCGATATGCATGCGCCCGAGGAACCAGCGACTTGCCATACGCTGCAGGTTGCCCTGCGTTCACCCGTGAGCTGCGGCAAGTCGTGGCCCAAGACCAAGAACTTCAAGCCGACGCGTGCCGAAATACGATGGCGGGATACATCCATCGGAGTTCTCGGCGTCTACACCATCACGGTGCAGCTGCGGGGGACGCGACGAGAAGATCTCGCCAACTACTTCCGCCGGTGCTCAAGCCCAACGTCGATCTTGGCTCATGCACTTGCCGACAACTCCATCTCTTCATGGGCGGACTGTGCCATCGGTTTGTCGGCGCCTTCACAGTGACCACAAACCCCATGGTCAAGAGAGCGACCTTCATCTGCTAGCCCGTAAAGAAGGAGAACCCTGCGCAAGTACATACGAGAGATTCAGCCAGTGCGGCGCAACATCCTGACGTCCACCACCGCGCGGTTATCGACGCTCCATCGTAACGTGCATAACCGCAGGATGAGGGAGGAGATGGCGATGTGCAAGATCGAGACGCGTCGGCGAGCTATACGCCTGGCCGACAAGTCGCGCAGGCTGAGGAGGGGAGGAAAATCCCCGGAGAGAATGCAGGAGCAGAAGGATCTGACAGTGAGGATGCCCCTCCGGCAAAGAGGAACCGGAGGCGCAACAACAGAAAAACAAAGGCTAAGGATGTGCTAGTCGTCGAGCAGTCCGGCAACGGAGGTGACCTCGACAAGGCCAAAGCTGGTGACTCCGGCGAGGCTGTGGTGGCCGCCGACAAGCAGGACGGCTCCGGCAAGCAGTACTGCAAGATCCATCGCACCAAGGGCCATGACCTCCAAGCATGCAAGAAGGTTGAGCAGATGGCAGAGCTACAGAAAGTTGAATATGAGCGTCGCGACAAGGAGAAGGCCCAGGGAGGTGGCGGAGGATCCGGCAAGAAGCGTCCCGCCCGGGGAGGGCACCGCAGCAAGGCCAAGCAGCGGCAAGGAGACAGACCCCCCCGTGGCCGCGACAAGGACGAGGACGAAGATGAAGATGATGACATGGAGGAAGATGAGACCAACGACCAAGAGTTTCAGAAGGCGACGGAGGTTTTGTGCGTTGACGGCGGTGCTTCTCTGCACACCTTGCACCGCCAACTCAAGCAGTGGGTGCGGGAGGTAAATGCAGCAGAACCATCAGTCGAATCGCGCAAGCCCCAGAAGTGGTCCAGCACGCCCATCATCTTCGACGTTGAGGATCACCCTGATCGCATCACTGCGGTCGGGTGCTTGCCAATGTTGGTTTCGCCAACAATCCGCAACCTCAAGGTCACGAAGATGTTGGTTGACGGCGGGGCCGGCCTGAATGTGATCTCTTCCGCGGTGCTCAAGAAGCTCCAGATCCCCGACAGCGAGCTCGAAGAGACTGGTACCTTTCAAGGAATAAACCCGGGAAGGAGGAAGCCCAAGGGGAAGATCACACTGCCAGTGACGTTTGGTAGCGAGCTGAATTTCAGAATAGAGAGAGTCACATTTGATGTTGCTGATTTCCCATTGGCCTAACATGGGATACTTGGCCGTCCAGCGCTCGCCAAGTTCATGGCAGCCTCTCACTACGCCTACAATGTGCTCAAGATGCCTGGTCCGATAAGTGTTATTTCTGTCCATGGCGAAAAGAAAGATGCACTTATCTGTACCGACAAGATCTACCGGGAAGCAGCAGCCGCAGTAGAGCGCAAACCACTTGCCGCTGAAGCTCCCGGGGGGAAGAAGAAGAAGACCAAGTCCGGCAAGAGTAGCTCTGATGCCCACTCCGGCAAGCGCACCTCTTCGGAGTGCTGCGCTACCGTCGAGGACGCACCATCGAGCTCCACCGGCAAGTGCAAGAAGGCAAAGATAGAAGCACCAGAGACCAAGAAAGTGGCCGCCAAGGAGGACGGCGCTGGTGGTACCTTCACCATCAGTGCCACGCTTGATCCTAAATAGGAAAGCGCGCTCGTTGCTTTCCTGCGGGCGAATGTCGATGTGTTTGCATGGCAACCATCTGACATCCTCGGTGTTCCCAGGAAAGTAATTGAGCACCACCTTGCCGTCAGCGAGAGTCGAAGAAGCAAGCGAGAGCGTCAAGAGTTCGCTGTCAAGAGATCAAGAAATTGGAAGCAGCAGGCTTGGTCCGAGGAGTACTCCATCCAACGTGGTTAGCCAATCTAGTAGTCGTGCGCCAAAGCAAACGGAAGTGGAGGCTTTGTATTGACTTCACCGATGTTAATAAAGCTTGCCCCAAGGATCCATTTCCTTGCCGCGCATTGACCAGATTGTCGACTCCACGGCAGGATGTGATCTGCTTTCATTCCTTGATGCATACTCGTGATATCACCGATCTTCATGGCGAGAGGAGGAAGAAGAAAACCGCATTCATTACTCCATGTGGCACGTACTGCTTTGTACGGATGCCTTTCGGACTAAAGAATGCCGGTTCAACATTTGCAAGAGTAGTCAGTCATGGTTTTGAGCCACAACTGCACAGAAATGTAGAAGCTTACATGGATGACATAGTGGTCAAGAGCAAGAACAAAGAGACTCTGATCCAAGATTTCGACGAGACTTTTGCAAATCTGCGCAAGATCAATCTCAAGTTGAATCCCGAGAAGTGCGTGTTTGGAGTCCCTTCCGACAAGCTTCTCGGGTTCTTTAATCCCGAGGGGATTGAAGCCAACCCGACAAGATCAAGGCCATCGAGCGATTGAAGCCCGAAGCGCGTCAAGGATGTGCGAAGGCTTGCCGGCTGTGTTGCTGCTCTCGAGAGGTTCATTTCTAAGTCTGTTGAGCGCTACTGCCATTTTTCAAAATTTTGAAAAAGGCAGGTCCAATGAAATGGACTCCGGAAGCGGAGGCTGCGCTGCAGGACTTGAAGAGATACCTATCGTCCACTCCGACACTTGTCGCACCTAAGCCACAAGAGAAGTTGCTACTATATCTGGCGGCAACCAATCAAGTGGTTAGTGCTGTGTTAGTTGCGGAGAGGGAGGCGAATGATGAGCCAACAACCGCGGCAAGCGAATCCAGCGACAAGCAGGGGGCTTCCCCGACAAGTTCTGATTCCGGCAAGGATAAATCTATGCAGCCACAAGAAGAGAAAGTTGGTTACTGGCGACTACTTTCCGGCAGAGCTCCCCGAAGCCGCCGCCAAGAAGGTCCCCAGGATCAACACAGAAAGTGCTGAGGAGCAGTCTGCTCCGACAAGCCCTAGGGTTTGTTTCGTTGAAGCAGACGCTCCCGACAAGCTGTGTCCAGACACGCTTGCCGGGGAGCATCACGCTCCGGCAGGATCCCAGATTCTTGCCGTAGAAGCGGATGTTCCCGCAGCAGTATTTGCGCCTTTAGTCCTTGTTGTCGGAGCTTGATAACGATGTGAACTAGGTGTCATTCAAAGAAGCATAGCCTTGCCGGAACGCAGAAGACAGGAAAGCTAAGTTGCCAAAGTTTGAGCATGATCAAGTTTTAAATTTTTAAGTTATATTCCTTGAACGTCCGTGCCTTGTATGGAAAACCTGAGCGTGGAGGAATCGACTCGTGGCCAAGTTGCGCCCTTGATTTGTTTCGAGTCCGCTCAACAATACAACTGCGCTGCAGCTAGCCCCGACAAGGTTTCTTGCCGGAGGCAACACCGCCAGCAGGTTGCTGATGTTCCGCACTCAGCAAGTGTGCTTGCGCCGGCAGGTTCCCTCAAAGCGTAGGGTAAAAACATACAAGGGACGTAACAGAGTAAAGGATATAACATAGCAAGTGTTGCCCAGGACAAAGTTATATTACGAAAGTAACTTGTTACAGCACTGACTAAGTTGTTCTTATAACTAAAGTAACAGCGACAAGGAAGGAGAAGAGGGGCGCGCCGGCGCCTGGGCCCCGACAAGCCAGTGTTGCTGGGGGCTGCGAGTACCAAGATTCATCCGCGGCAAGCCAGAGTTGCCGGGGGCTGCGATATCAGATAAGTCTTTCGTCCCTCATCATGCATCCTCTTATGGACTGGGGAATGCGAAACTGCGTTTCTCCCCGGAAACGTCCGTGCCTTGTATGGAAAACCTGTGCGCGGAGGAATCGACTCGTGGCTAAGTTGCGCCCTTGATTTGTTTCGAGTCCGCTCAACAATACAAGTCTTGCAGCAACTAGCCCCGACAAGGTTCCTTGCCGGAGGCAACACCGCCAAGAAGTCTGCGATGTTCCAAGACTCAGCAAGTGTGCTTGCGCCAGTAGGTTCCCTCAAAGCGTAGGGTAAAAACATACAAGGGATGAGACGGGGAGGCGGCAGGGCCTGTTGCCGGGAGATGAAATGTATTTCCGAGGGGTACCAAGGATTAGCTCCTTGATGTGGGTTCAACCCGCAAGACAAAAAACCCGGCAAGCATCCCCTTTTCATTAAAAAACATCCCATTCGAGTACAGTCCATAGAGGATGAAAAACATGAAAGAGAGGATAACAAGTTTTAAATGCAGCTAAGGCCCGAAGGCTTACAAATTAAAAAGATAAGATGCCCGTAATCCCTTTCCTGTCCCTCTCTTCAGGAGGTAGGTCAAGGAGGCGAAAAGGGCAAAAGGGGCGCCTAGGCGAGCTACAGGTGCCAGAAGACACCAAGAGAACATCCCGGGGGCTGGACGGTGATGGCGGCACCGGAAGCAGAGCTCGAAGACGGGGCGGCAGGACGTCAGCACGCTGTCGAGGGCACCACGCCCTCGTACTCCGACTTGACAGCCTTGCCGCCAGCCCTCTTCCCCTTCCGCAGCCTCCCTACGCCAGCCGCCCAAGGAGACTACCCCGGGGAGTTCAGGGAGCCGGCGACGCGGATGATGGGGTCGCCGGTGACGCACGAGGCGGCGCCCAACACCTAGTCGGGCCCGCCATCCCGCCGCCCGCTACCCTCGTCGTCGCTGTCGCTCTCCTCCTAGTCACTCTCGCTCGAGGGGGAGTCTTCGCTGTCGGAGGAGCTGTCCACGCAGCACTTCGCCCGCGTGCCGGAGTCCCCGAAGACCTTGACGGAGAGGAGGTCGCCCTCCATTAACTTAAAATGGAGGGTAAACCCCGCCGTCAAGCTGTGGATACGGGCGAATGTCTTCCACCCGCGATCAAGATACATCACATTAGGAGCTGGGAATACAACGTGGACTCGCGTGCCGCTGATCCCACAGCCCCTCATGTGCAGTCTCAGCGTCTCGGGCGGATCCGACTCCATCGCGCTCGCAAATGGAGCTGGAAGCCGGAGGCGACGACGAGGCACCCGGCGCAGCTTGACGCAGAACTCGCAAGGGTCGTCCCCTGTGTGGACGGCCGTGGGGAGAGGAACCGCCGGCGGAGGCGGAGATGGCGTGCCGCCACGCCCGCCTCGTCCTTGAGCGCCTCGACGTCGTCCTCGACCTCGTCCACGACCTCGCCCCCTCCCTCTTCACCTTGTGGCTGGCTCTGCCACCACGAGCGCGGGATAGGGAGGGGCGCGCGGCCTGGCAGCGACCCTCGCCGCCACCGATGAAGGGCCGGGGTTCCCTCCCTCCATGGCTAATGAGAAGGAGGGGAGTAGAAGCTGAAGAAAGGAGGAGATGAGAGAGTACGGGCTTCCGCGCTCCCCTTCCGCTCTTTTTAAGGAGCGAGGTGGGGGCTCGGCCGCCCCGCTCAGCCAATCAAGGCACGAGAAGAGCAGAGAATCGGGGCCAACCCGCTGCCTCTGCCCGTGACGGCTCAGTTTCCCACTTCCACCGCCCACGACCCCAAGCGCATGGGAGCCGCGTGGCGGGGATGCAGAGCCGAGGCGACGGATGAGGTGACCTCGCCCCGCCCCGTGATCATGGGGGGTGGGCGCCTCGAAAATCGCGCACGCCACCCACCTTTCCCACGACACTGCGATTGACGCGTGCCGTTACGAGAGGACGCGGTGGATTCGGAGTGGATCTGGTTTGGACCCAGGCCGCGCGTGCCCGTGCCCTGTTTTGGGCCTGGCCCAACAGCGCTCGGAACCGTGTATGGCCCAGGCCCGGGGGCTCCTGTCGGTGTACTAAATTAGGGGTACCTTAGTACCCCGAACTTGTGCACAGGCAGTCGCAGCACCCCGCGGCAAGGCTTGCCGGGCGTCCGCCAAGACCCTTCGTCATTCCTATTTTTACTGCCATTCAAGAACAAAGTGTTAACTAAGAAGACAAGGCCCCGGCAAGAGGAGCTTGCCGGGAACGACAAGACCCCGGCAAGAGGAGCTTGCCGGGAAGGACAAGACCCCGGCAAGAGGAGCTTGCCGGGAAGACCAACCAAGGCGCTTCAGAAGACTTGCCGCGACGCACCGCGTGTCCCGGCAAGACCCGACGAGCGGCAAGCTTGCGGGTGCAACAAGACAGAGACCGCGGCAAGGCACTTGCCGCGGCGAAGTCACCACTCTGCGCTCTAGCTCACCCGACGACGTGTCGCCGCAGGATCACTCCTGGTGCACGTGGCGGGTGGTCAGGCAACCTAAGCGGTCTTGGTGTAGCGAAGGTGACTAGGAGGCCATCGTGGCGATCGGTGGCGCCCCTAACGGTCACTTCCTGCACTGTTGGAGCGACCGGACGGGCATTAAATGCCCTTGTCCCCTGCCGTCAGAGTTAGGTAGGGGCACTATAGATAGTGGTTGTACCAACCCGCGTTTTTACCTTTTTACCCCTCTCTCTACGCTGCCACCTGTCGGTGACCCCTTTAGACTATAAAAGGGAGGCCCATGCACACGTAGAAGGGGTTCGGTTCATTCGACTCATTCGACACCACATCATACCCACGCTCTCAAGCAAGAACAAAATACAAACACAAAGCAGCAGTAGGAGTTTTATCTCTCCGGAGAGCTCCGAAGCTGGGTAAAATCCCCCGCGCGCTCGACCTCGATCTGCTCTTTGTGCGCTCTCCGCTCCCTTGCTGGACCAGAAGGGGCCCCCTGCCCCATAGGTGCTCGTTTCCCGCCATGACAATTATGGACGACGATGCCGGAGAGGAGCAGGACACAAAACCACCGCTTGCAGGGCGTTGGATAGCCACCTCCTCGTATGACGTATACATGGTTGATGCACGTAAAGAGAATAACGACGACAATGAAAAGGATCCAGTCGAGGATAATACTCCTGAGATACAGCCAAAGCGCCGGCGTTAGCGGCGCCGCTCTAAACCACGCCGTGGAAAAGACAGCAATAATGGCATAGGAGAAAATAATACTCCGGATGATGCCGAAGATAACGAAGACCCCGTTGAGCCAACCTCCGAACAGGTCGAACAGGAAGATGGGCGAGTTAGCCCTGATGAACAGGCCATGAACGAAGACTCGGAGGACAGTGACTACCTTCCGCTCACCGAGGATGAGGTGAGCCTCGGCAATGAGGATTTTATCATGCCAGAGGAACCTCTCAAACAGGAGCGCTTTAAGCACCAGCTAATAGCCACGTCAAGGAGCGTGAAAAAGAAGCAGTGATATGTCTCCAACGTATCTACTTTTACAAACACTTTTGCACTTGTTTTGGACTCTAACTTGCATGATTTGAATGAAACTAACCCGGACTGACGCTGTTTTCAGCAGAACTGCCATGATGTTGTTTTATGTGTAGAAAAGAAAAGTTCTCGGAATGTCCTGGAAATCCACGGAGGCACTTTTTGGAATTAATAAGATTTTTTGGCGAAAGAATTAATGCTAGGGGGCCCACAGCCTGTCCATGAGACAGGGGGCGCGCCACCCCTAGGGCGCGGCCTCCTATCTCATGGGCCCCCTGGACCTCCACCGACGTCAGCTCCAACTCCATATATTCCGTCTCGGGGAGAAAAAAAATCAAGGAGAAAGTTTCATCGCATTTTACGACACGGAGCCGCCGCCAAGCACTAATCTCTCTCGGCGGGCTGATATGGAGTCCGTTCGGGGCTCCGGAGAGGGGGATTCGTCGTCGTCATCATCATCAACCATCCTCCATCACCAATTTCATGATGCTCACCGCCGTGCGTGAGTAATTCCATCGTAGGCTTGCTGGGCGGTGATGGGTTGGATGAGATTTACCATGTAATCAAGTTAGTTTTGTTAGGGTTTGATCCCTAATATCCACTATGTTCTCAGATTGATGTTGCTATGACTTTGCTATGCTTAATGCTTGTCACTAGGGCCCGAGTGCCATGATTTCAGATCTGAACGTATTATGTTTTCATGAATATATGTGTGTTCTTGATCCTATCTTGCAAGTCTATAGTCACCTATTATGTGTTATGATCCGACAACCCCAAAGTGACAATAATGGGGATACTTCTCAGTGATGACCGTAGTTTGAGGAGTTCATGTATTCACTATTTGCTAATGCTTTGTTCCGGTACTCTATTAAAAGGAGGCCTTAATATCCCTTAGTTTCCGCTAGGACCCCGCTTCAACGGGAGGGTAGGATAAAAGATGTCATACAAGTTCTTTTCCATTAGCACGTATGACTATTTACGGAATACATGCCTACATTACATTGATGAATTGGAGCTAGTTCTATATCACCCTATGTTATAGCTATTGCATGAGGAATCGTATCTAGCATAATTATCCATCACTGATCCATTGCCAACGAGCTTTTCATATATTGTTCTTCGCTTATTTACTTTTCCGTTGCTACTGTTACAACTACTACGAAAACCCAAAAACATTTATCTTTACTTTTGCTACCGTTACCATTATTATCATACCACTTTTGCTACTAAATTCTTTGCTGCAGATACTAAGTTATCCAGGTGTGGTTGAATTGACAACTCAACTGCTAGTACTCAAGAATATTCTTTCGCTCCCCTTGTGTCGAATCAATAAATTTGGGTTGAATACTCTACCCTCGAAAGCTGTTGCGATCCCCTATACTTGTGGGTTATCAAGACTAATTTCTGGCGTCGTTGCCGGGGAGCATAGCTCTATTCTCTGAGTCACTTGGGATTTATATCTGTTGATCACTATGAAGAACTTGAAAGACGATCGAACTACTATTTTGCCCTCAACTACGAGGGGGGTAAGGAACTGACATCTAGCTCTGCACTAGATTCTCCTTCCGTTATTAGTAAGCTTGCAACACCTAAACCTGCTACTGCTATGAATTCTGATATGTCGCATGTTATTGATGATGCCACTTCTGCTATGCATGATGAAACTACTTCTGTGCGTGATACTACTTTGCCATTAGGTGAATTTCTAGATGCACAACTTGCTAGAGTTAGGGGGAATGAAATTACTAAAGATCCTATTACTGATGATAGTGATGATGAAGGTTCCCCCAATGATTATGTATTTTTTGTTGTTCCTAAGGGTTATGTTATGAATGAAAAAGCTGCTATGGAAGTCCCTGCTTGCAATGATAGAAATGATCTTAAGAAATTATTAGCTAAATGGAAGCAGCAGTCTCTTAATGCTAGAATGAAACCCAATCCTGCTTTTGCTACTTCACCTATCTGTGTTACTGATAAGGATTATGAATTCTCTGTTGATCCTGATATTATTACTTTAGATGAATCTGATCCTTTCTATGGCCTTGAATCTAAAACTGTTGTGGCACATCTTACCAAGTTGAATGATATTGCTACCCTGTTTACTAATGATGAGAAGTCTCGCTATTTATACATCCTTAAGATATTTCCGTTCTCATTAAAGGGTGATGCTAAGACTTGGTATAATTCTCTTGCTCCTGGTTGTGTGCGTAGTCCCCAGGATATGATTTATTACTTCTCTGCTAAATATTTCCCTGCTCATAAGAAAGAAGCTGCCTTGCGGGAAATTTATAATTTGGTGCAAATCAAAGAAGAGTCTCCCACAAGCTTGGGGGAGGCTTCTCTGGTTACTTAATGCTTTTCCTGATCATCCTCTTAAGAAAAATGAAATACTTGATATCTTTTATAATGGACTAACCGATGCTTCCAAGGACTACTTGGATAGTTGTGCTGGTTGTGTTTTCAGGGAAAGAACAGTCAACGAAGCTGAAATATTATTGAATAATATGTTGACTAATGAAAATAATTGGACTCTTCCCGAGCCAATTCCTGAAGTAATTCCTGAACCAATTGAGCCAACTCCTGAGCCTATTCGTAAACCCACTCCTAAGAAGAGAGGTGTTTTATTTCTCAGTCCTGAAGATATGCAAGAGGCAAAGAAATCAATGAAAGAAAAAGGTATTAAAGCTGAAGATGTTAAGAATTTACCACCTATTGAAGAAATACATGGTCTTAATTTACCGCCTGAAGAACCACATTGTCTTGATAACCCGACACAGGTAGTAAAGGTAAATTCTCTCTATAGATATGATAAAGTTGAAATACCCTCTACTAAATTTAATAGCCCATGCTTAGATGAATTTGATGACTTTATGGCTAGACAAGAAAGTTTTAATGCTTATGTTTGTAGAGAGTTAAAGAATAATGCTTTCGAGATAGGCCGCGTAGGTGATAATCTGGCTAGAGTTAAAGATGAACTTCACCGCGTTAGCAAATATGCTTCTATGGTTGCTACTCAAGCTGAGCAAGTACTAAGAGCTCAAAATGATTTGCTTGATGAATTAAATAATAAAAATGACTTTGCTGGTAGAGTGGCTACTAGAACTGGTAGAATGACTCAGGAACCTTTGTATCCTGAAGGCCACCCTAAGAGAATCGAGCAAGATTCCCAGAGAAATAATTTAGAGGCACCTAGTTCTTCCAAAAAGAAGAAAAAGAAAAATGATAGGACTTTGCATGCTTCTAGTGAACCTACTGTAGAGACACCTGAGAATCCCAATGATATTTCTATTTCTGATGCTGAAACACAATCAGGTGATGAACATGAACCTAGTGATAATGTTAATGATAATGTTCATGTTGATGCTCAACCTAGCAAAAACAATGATGTAGAGATTGAACCTGCTGTTGATCTTGATAACCCACAATCAAAGAATCAACGTTATGATAAGAGAGATTTTGTTGCTAGGAAGCACGGTAAAGAAAGAGAACCATGGGTTCATAAACCCATGCCCTTTCCTCCTAAACCATCCAAGTCAAAGGATGATGAGGATTTTGAGCGCTTTCTTTGAAATGATTAGACCTATTTTCTTACGTATGCGCTTAATCGATATGCTTAAAGTAAATTCTTATGGTAAGTATATGAAGGATATCATCACAAAAAAAGAAAGATACCGGAAGCTGAAATTTCCACCATGCTTGCTAATTACACTTTTAAGGGTGGAATACCAAAGAAACTTGGAGATCCGGGTGTACCAACTATACCATGCTCCATTAAAAGAAATTATGTTAGAACTGCTTTATGTGATCTTGGAGCTGGTGTTAGTGTTATGCCTCTCTCTTTATATCGTAGACTTGAATTGATTAAGTTGACACCTACTGAAATATCTTTGCAAATGGCTGATAAATCAAATGCTATACCTGTCGGTATTTGTGAGGATGTGCCTGTTGTGGTTGCAAATTTCACTATCTTAACGGATTTTGTTATTCTTGATATTCCCGAGGACGATAGTATGTCTATTATCCTTGGTAGACCTTTTCTTAATACTGCAGGGGCTGTTATTGAATGCAACAAAGGCAATGTCACTTTTCATGTTAATGGTAATGAGCATACGGTATACTTTCCGAGGAAACAATCTCAAGTTCATAGCATCAATTCTATTGAAAAGTTCCAACTATCATTTTGAGGTTTTAATTTCCTCTCCCGTCAAGAAAAAGTATGATATTCTTATTGTTGGGGATTTTCATATCCCGTTGAGGTAACTTAGTGTTATTCAAATTTCTCCGGTTTCGTGTTATTCGAATGAGTTTGTTAACAAGACTTGATCAACCTTGTTAGTGGGTTCATTTTGATGATCACGAGATGGATGAAACTAGAAGGCACAACCTTCTGTACCCTCTTTTCATTTTCTGTCATTTAGAATAAATAAAGCAAAAATAGTATTATCCGTCTGTTTTCTGAATTATCCAGGCATTAAAAAATAGTCAGAAAATAAAAGTGCTCCAAATGCCCTGCAAATTTAGTATGATTTTTTCTGTAATATTTAAGGATTTTAGGCACTGAAAACACTACATGAGGGGCAAGCACCAGGCCACGAGAGAGGAGGCGCGCCCCAGTAGGGCGCGCCTGCCTCGTGGGCCCCGGTGGCTCCCTCCACTTATGCCAGCACCCACACACTTCATCTTGTACGCAAAAAAATCCCCATCCAGCTCAAGCACGAGTTCTAGCTCGTTTTGCTGCGATTTTCGATCTCTTAGCTCAAAGCTCCATTCGCAAAACTGCTTCGGGAGATTGTTGCTTCGTATGTGACTCCTTCATTGGTCCAATTAGTTTTTGTTCTAGTGCCTTATTCATTGCAATTTTTTGCTGCATAGGTGACCATGTTCTTGAGCTTGCATGTTAAATTTTTGAGGTCCCAAGCAATTCCAATGCATGTTATAGGCTCTAGGCACTTGTAGGAGTAGTTGCTATCAATCTTGTTTAGTTTTATTCACTTTTATTTTGAAGTTACTAAAATTTCAGAAATTTTTAGAAAATGTTAAGGAGGCTCTTTAAAGGCACTTCTAGCCAAAGCTCTAAGGAAAAACAAGACAAAGAAAAGGAAAAACCCAAGTATAATCTTCCTCGCTTAGCGGAAGTATGGTCGTGCGAATGGCCATCTGAGGATTTCTTGAAAGAAGCACGAATTCATGAAGACTTTTATGCTTTAATCGAGACTGCAGGCCTCACCGGTTTCATGAACAACCGAATCGATCAGTATCTTTTACTCACCAATACTTTCATGCAAAACTTTTATTATTATCCTAAGAAGTCACCGCCTGCAGTATCATTTCATTTATATGATGAATTTAAAGAAATGTCTTTACGTCATTTTTGCGCCTTATGTAGGATACCTTATGAGGGAGAATTAGAAGAACCCCATCGTGATGATGTGGGTGGCTTTGTTAATACTATTGCTGTAGAGGAGCCAAAGAAGGGCTCCGAGGCGAAGGTCTCTAGCATACACTTTCCTGTTTTACGCTACTTTGCCATATTTGCTAGTAGATGCTTGATTGGTCGTGGAAATAGTGGAAATTTGAGCATTCCAAATATTATTATTCTTCAACATGCTTTGCTAGGGGATAATACTTTCAGTATGGGTGCCGTCGTTGCTAAACGACTAGCCCTGAATCGTACAAAAGGCCCCATATTTGGAGGTATCTATGCTGCACGTCTTGCTGAACATTTTCAGATACCCATTAGGCACTATGAGGAGGAAGAGACAAAATCACCTCCTCACATTTTAGATTACAAGAGCATGGTAGCACACAAGTTTATTGTTGACAATGAAGAGAAGATGCTCTTGTATAGACTTAGATTCAATAAGAAACACTTTGAGTTTATTATTTTGCCTGCACCTCTGTTATTTGATTTGCTTGCAGAAAACCGTCTTGTCACGCCGGAAGCGGTGAACAACCATCTAGCCCAAGCTTTTACTCCGGAACCTGAACCTGAGCCGGAACCTGAGCTGGACCCTTATCGTGCATCATCTGTCCAGTGGGATCCGGAGATGACCAGCCAGTGGTATCCTGATTACACCTCCCACTACACCAGAGAGAGTAGCGGCGGTCCTTGGTATTAAACCAACTTAGGCCAAAAGCCTAAGCTTGGGGGAGTACGTATTTCTCACCGACTTTACATTCATGTTCACACACTAGTCATCGGTGCTCATACTCTTTCATTGTATTATCCATGCTAGTTTAAATTTCTTTTTCTAGTTTTCTTCTTGTGTATTTGATAAACCTTAAGAAAAACCAAAAAATTAGTTAGTTTAATTTCCATGCTTGTAGTAGAAATTAAAATGAAAACCCAAAACGATTTCTAATTCTTCTTCGTACTTGTTGGGAGCTTTCCCATGTAAATAGTTTTATTTTCTTTTCTTTCTTTTGGGGGTCGACAAGACCATATTGAAAATGCTTAGTGGCTCTTATACGCATGATTGTTTATTTAATTTAGAGCCCATATTACCTTGTCTTCTCTCTTGAGTTGAATTCTTGCAGATTCCAGCTTAGTCCAATGCACGTGCACTCTTATTATTATACACATCGTTCGGTCGTGCAAGTGAAAGGCAATAATGACAATATATGATGGACTTATTGGGATGAGAAAAGCTGGTATGAACTCGACCTCTCTTGTTTTTGTAAATATGATGAGTTCATTGTTCCTGAGTCAGCTATTATGGAGTAAACATATTTGCAATGACATTTAGAGATTATACTTGCTTGTGCCATGCTTGATTAGCTATGACTTATAATGGTTTACCTTGCGTGCCAGCATGCTACTAGAATGATTATGATGTGATATGATGGAATGGTATCCTCCTTTGAATGAATTGAGTGACTCGAGTTGGCACATGTTCACGCATGTAGTTGAATCAAATCAGCATAGCCTTCATGATATTTAGGTTCATGGTGGATTATATCCTACTCATGCTTGTACTCGGTGTGAATTAATTTTAATGCATGTTTACGACTGTTGTTGCTCTCTCAGTTGGCCGCCTCCCAGTCTTTTGCTAGCCTTCACCTGTACTAAGCGGGAATACTGCTTGTGCATCCAAACTCCTTAAAGCCCAAAGTTGTTCCATATGAGTCAACCATACCTACCTATATGTGGTATTTACCTACCGTTCCAAGTAAATTTGTATGTGCCAAACTCTAAACCTTCAAATGAAATTCTGTTTTGTATGCTCGAGCAGCTCATGTTTCAACTAGGGCTGCCTATATCTTCCATGCTAGGTGGGTTATTCTCACGAGGAGTGGACTCCGCTCCTCATTCACGAGAAAGGGCCGGTAACCGGGATGCCCAGTCCCATGATCCAAAAAGATCAAAGCAAATCAAAATAATTAAACAAAACTCCCCCAGGGTTGTTGTATGTTGGAGGCACTCGTTGTTTCAAGCAAGCCATGGATTGATGCTTGTTGGTGGTTGGGGGAGTATAAACCTTTACCATTCTATTTGGGAACTGCCTATAATGCATGTAGTATGGAAGATACAGCCATCTCATAGTTGTTGCGTTGATAGTGAAAGTATGCCGCTCAAAATGTTATTCAATCTCTATTTTAAAATCGAGCTCTGGCACCTCTACAAATCCCTGCTTCCCTCTACGAAGGGCCTATCTATTTACTTTTATGTTGAGTCATCACTCTTCTTATTAAAAGCACCCGCTAGAGAGCACACTATCATTTGCATTCATTATTATTGGTTTATATTGGGTATGACTTGACTGGATCTCTTTTACCATGAATTACAATGTTTAGTCAGTCCTTGATCTTTAAAGGTGCTCTGATTTATGTTTTATGGTCTCGTAAAGGGCTAGGAGATACCATTTTGTTATATCATGTTATGATTATTTTGAGAAAGTGTTGTCATCCGAGTTTTATTATTATGGCTCGCTAGCTGATTGTATATTGATATGAGTAATTGTGAGACCTATGTGTTATTGTGAGTATGGTTAGTTCGTAGTATTTTCTGAAACTTGAATGCTGGCTTTTCATGTTACAACAACAAGAGCAAACAGAGTTTGTAGAAGTTTTTCTTTATCACTTTCAGTTTATCAACAGAATTGCTTGAGGACAAGCAAAGGTTTAAGCTTGGGGGAGTTGATACGTCTCCAACGTATCTACTTTTCCAAACACTTTTGCACTTGTTTTGGACTCTAACTTGCATGATTTGAATGAAACTAACCCGGACTGACGCTGTTTTCAGCACAACTGCCATGATGTTGTTTTATGTGTAGAAAAGAAAAGTTCTCGGAATGTCCTGGAAATCCACGGAGGCACTTTTTGGAATTAATAAGATTTTTTGGCGAAAGAATTAATGCTAGGGGGCCCACAGCCTGTCCATGAGACAGGGGGCGCGCCACCCCTAGGGCGTGGCCTCCTATCTCGTGGGCCCCCTGGACCTCCACCGACGTCAGCTCCAACTCCATATATTCCGTCTCGGGAAGAAAAAAAATCAAGGAGAAAGTTTCATCACATTTTACGACACGGAGCTGCCGCCAAGCCCTAATCTCTCTCGGCGGGCTGATCTGGAGTCCGTTCGGGGCTCCGAAGAGGGGGATTCGTCGCCGTCATCATCATCAACCATCCTCCATCACCAATTTCATGATGCTCACCGCCGTGGGTGAGTAATTCCATCGTAGGCTTGCTGGGCGGTGATGGGTTGGATGAGATTTACCATGTAATCAAGTTAGTTTTGTTAGGGTTTGATCCCTAATATCCACTATGTTCTCAGATTGATGTTGCTATGACTTTGCTATGCTTAATGCTTGTCACTAGGGCCCGAGTGCCATGATTTCAGATCTGAACCTATTATGTTTTCATGAATATATGTGTTCTTGATCCTATCTTGCAAGTCTATAGTCACTTATTATGTGTTATGATCCGACAACCCCGAAGTGACAATAATCGGGATACTTCTCGGTGACGACCGTAGTTTGAGGAGTTCATGTATTCACTATGTGCTAATGCTTTGTTCCGGTTCTCTATTAAAAGGAGGCCTTAATATCCCTTACTTTCCGCTAGGACCCCGCTGCCACGGGAGGGTAGGACAAAAGATGTCATGCAAGTGCTTTTCCATAAGCACGTATGACTATTTGCAGAATACATGCCAACATTATATTGATGAATTGGAGCTAGTTCTATATCACCCTATGTTATAACTCTTACATGAGGAATCGCATCCGGCATAATTATCCATCACTGATCCATTGCCTACGAGGTTTTCATATATTGTTCTTCGCTTATATACTTTTCTGTTGCTACTGTTACAACTACTACAAAAACCCAAAAACATTTATCTTTACTTTTGCTACCGTTACCATTATTATCATAACACTTTTGCTACTAAATACTTTGCTGCACATACTAAGTTATCCAGGTGTGGTTGAATTGACAACTCAACTGCTAATACTCAAGAATATTCTTTGGCTCCCCTTGTGTCGAATCAATAAATTTGGGTTGAATACTCTACCCTCGAAAGCTGTTGCGATCCCCTATACTTGTGGGTTATCAAGCAGCAGCAACTTCAAGCTGATCAAGATCTGCTCAACGATAGATGGACTAATGTCCTAGCAGCCGAAGAATACAGCCTCGAGTGCCTAACCAAATGTTACCCGAAGCACAAATTATTACCCCAATTCGATGACAAGGCACTAGAGCCCGTCCTACCAGCGCGTAATGCGGCTGACCGACCACCACGTGGCCGGTACAAAGCGGCCACTCAATCTGAACACCAGCCCGCACTACCTCGCCATAAATATAGAGACACAACAGCTCGTGATCATACACATGACCTGCGGTAGGACCTAGACAATAAAGCAGGTCAGACCAGATCGACGGACCATGGGGACGTGCCCGTGCGTGCAACGACGACCATCTAGACGAACATGACAAACACAATCATGCCCGGGCCGAGCACGACATACGAACGCCATCCGAGCTACGTCGCGACGTGGCCCGACAGAGAGGCGCCGCACACCCCCTTTGCTTCACTGATGAAGTAATGGAACACGAATTCCCGGAAGGGTTTAAACCCATGAATATAGAATCATACAATGGAACAACAGACCCCACATTATGCATTGAAGATTTCCTCCTCCATACCTGTCGGTGTACTAAGGTAGGGGTACCTCAGTACCCCAACTTGTGCACGGGCAGCCCCAGCTCCCCGCAACTAGATCCATCAAATGCTTGCCGGAGACCATCTCCGCTCCACACCAAACCGTTCAAGAACAAAGTATATAAGATAGAAGCTCAAGACCCCGGCAAGAGGAGCTTGCCGGGAAGGCCATTCCAGGCTTAAGACTACATTACTCCTGCAGATCCCCATGAGAGGAGCTCGTCGGGAAGACTAGAAGATCATGTCACAGAAGACACGCCTCGGCGCCCGCGCCCTTCGCGAGGACCCGGGAGCGGCAAGTCACAGAGCCCGACAAGCCCCGGGTCCGCAAGATCAAGGCCCCGCAAGGTGCTTGCCGGGAGAGCTACGCCACGTGCCCGCACTCCAGCTCATCTGCCCACGCCGCCTCCAGCCTTCTCCAGAGACGCGGGCGGGTGGCCGTGCTGCATGAGGAATGCGGTGGCACTCCACGGTGGTGGCTTCATCACCCGTGGCGAAAGGAGACGCGATGGCGGGAGCTTTTGGGGCGACGGCGACGGGCATTTAATGCCCTTGTCCCCCTCTGTCAAAAGTAGGTAGAAAGCACTGTAGCTGAACTGTTCCCGCACTGTTCCAACTACCACCTCTTTTACGTTTTTACCCCTCTACCTCACGTTGGCACCTGTCGGTGACCCCTTGCCCTATAAAAGGAGGCCCATGCACAACGAGGGGGTTGACCATCGCTACCCACGCCAAGGGCTCACCACCGGCTACCCCGGCGAAGGTTTTCACACACTACTCCACCGCCTTGCTCGCATTCTTGAGCAAGATCTAATACAACACAATGCAGCAAGAGGGTTTTACGCGACCATCGCGCCCGGCTGGGTAAAATCCGCGTGCATCGCCGATCGCTCTCCGCGCAACCTCCGCCTGCATCAACACACGAAGGGCCCGGCCCCATAGGTGCCGCGCCACCCATCCGCCGCGACATCTCGGCGCGCGGTAGGGGCGCCGAGGTCGTCGAACCTGATCCGGCGTTCAAGCGCCAGGTTTTCATCAACCTCTCCGGTTTCACGGCAGCTTCGCCGACAATCGCGTCATGGCCCCGAAGACGAGAGCTTCGAGGGTCGCAGACCCATCTCC
This sequence comes from Aegilops speltoides, assembly GCA_021437245.1. Lineage (NCBI taxonomy): Eukaryota > Viridiplantae > Streptophyta > Magnoliopsida > Poales > Poaceae > Aegilops > Aegilops speltoides. The sequence goes on from CM038143.1 coordinate 236,339,650, forward strand.
GTCTTCTCCGCCGCCACCGGAACCAACGGCCGGCGGAGGAGACGCCGGTGGAAGGGTGGACACCGGCGAGGGCGCTCGCGGTGCCACCAGATCCAGGGACAGGACGGAGGACCGCGCCTCGGCCTCCGTAGATCCGCGTCCACTCCAAAGATATGGCGGCTCATGGCGCGCCATACCACGAGAAGGTGGTATCCGCCAGCTGGAGCAAGAGCAAGCAGGGGGTTCGCGGGATGCTCCGGACTGCTGTCCATGCATGAATAAAGCGAGAGAGGTCGAGGCAGGGTTCTGCTCCCCCTAACATTGTTAGGGGCCCGAGTGTATCCGGCTCCTCGCACCGCTCGCTCCCGCTCCCCTCGGCCCCGGCAAGCGCCTATCCCTGGAGCGTTACGATGTCGTCGAAAGACGCGCTATCGAGCTCTAAGTCCGGCAAGGACGGCTCTGGTGCTCTATCCGACAAGCGTACCTCCTCGAGCGCAGAAGCCCGTGAGGACAGCTTTGGTGTTCGCCCCAAGCAGCGCGCCTCCCGAGCGCCAGCGCCGCCGCCGTGGACACACCATTGAGCTCCACCAGCGAGCACAAAGAAAAAGAAAGCTAAGTCGCCGAGTCTTCGTGCAGAGCGCTTTTAATTTCATGCTTTTATATGTCATACCCTCGCGATTCGCCCTTTGTGCGCGAAACTCAGGCGCGAGGAGCTCGCTTGTGGATGGTCGCACCCTTACTTCGCTTCAACACGCCAACGAAGTTAAGAGTAAGCCGCGACCAGCCAAGGCCTCGTTCGCTTCGAGCCCGCCAAGAAGATAAGTGCGTCGCGCCGACACGGCAAGGTTGCTTGCGGAGGCGACACCAGCCAAGCGGGCTGCCGACGCTCCGCACTCAAGAAGCGTGTTGAGCACCGCAAGTTACCTAGAAGCGAGGGTGAGAACACACAAAGGATGTAGGGCAGGGGGTATGACGTGGCGAGTCATGCCGTGAAATGTCGTCCGTATGAGAGACTTGGGCGCAAGAGGAGCCAAGTCGTGGCCCGATTCGCGCTTGTTTTGTTTCCGAGTCCGCTCAACAAATACAAGTGTGCTGCAGCACCTTATCTTGCTTCCGAGCCACGCCAGTTAAGTTAAGCGTCATAATCGCCCGACAAGGTTGCTTGCGAAGCGACGCCACCAGCGGGCTGTCCCGCTGCAAGCGTGTTCGCCCGCAAGCTCCCCAAGAGCGAGAGTACAAACATACGAAGGACAAAGCCCGGCATCACGTTGCTTAGCCAAGATTTATATACACATGCACACACATGTGCCTCGAGCAATTTCATATCTACTTCAGCTATTTTCATGGCTAAAATTGCAGCAACAAGAAGGAACCAAAAGATCGCACCCGCGCCTGGGGCCCGGCGAGTCAGGGTCGCCGGGGGCTGCGGATGCCGTGGTTCTTCTTCGGCGAAGCGGCTCGCTGGGGCTGCGAGCATCGAGATTCGCCTCCGCAAGCTAGTGTCGCGGGGCTGCGATTTCAGATAAGTTTTTCATCCTCATCATGCATCCTCTCATGGACCGGAGATGCGGATCGCGTCTTTGAACGGTCGTGTCTTGTAAAACTCGTGACGTGGAGGAACCGAAGTCGTGGCCCGATTCGCGCATTTGGTTTGTTTCGAGTCCGCCAACAAACCCAAGTGTGCCGCTGCACTCTATCTTGCTTCCGAGCCTCGCCAAGAAGATAGGCGTCATAATCGCCCGACAAGGTTGCTTGCCGGGAGTGACACCACCAGTGGGCTGTCCCGCGGTTGCTAAGCGTGTTCGCCCCGGCAAGCTCCCCGATAGCGTAAGAATACACAAGGCACGCAGTCAAGTAAAAGACTCGGTCCGGCAAGCATTCCTTTCTTTTCATTAAAAACATCCAATTTAGTACAAGTCCATAGAGGATGAAAAACATGATGGAGAGGATTACAAGTTCCTAAATACAGCTAAATGCCCGAGGGCTTACAATTTGAAAAGATAAGGTGCCCGTGATCCCTCTCCTGTTTCTCTGCTCAGAGTTCAGGAGGTAGGTCAGGAGCCCCGGCAAGATAAGCTTGCCGGGAGAGGAGACCCCGCAAGAGGAGCTTGTCGGGAAGGGCGAAGGAGCGCTTAGGGAGCGTGGCGGTGACGCCGCCGTGCAAGGAGCTGCGCAAGGTGACGGGCATGGGGAACGATGCCGAGGAGCCAGCGACAAGTCCCTCAAGGTCATGGAGAGCCACGGCGCCAAGACCCCAAGAGAACACCCGGGGCGCCAGAGCTTGGCGGAGACGAAGGCGCGGAGGCGAGCTTGAAGACGGGTAGTGGGGCGCCAAGACGCCTCGAGGGCTACTCGCTCTCGTCTCTGCGCGCGAACGGCATTGCCGCCACTCCCCTCTTCCTCTTCTTCGCTGCCTCACGCCAACCGCCCAAGGAGACGGCCCCGGAGTTCGGAGGCCGGCAACCCAGAAGATGGGGTTGCCGGTGGCCTGCGAGGCAGCGGTGTCCGACGCCTAGTCGGGCCCGCCATCCCCGTCGCCGCTGCCGCTCTCCTCCTCGCCACTTTCGCCGAGGAGGAGCCTTCATATCCGAGGAGCTGTCCACACAGCAGCGCACCGGGTTCCATAGTCGCCAAGACCTTGACGGCGAGGAGGTCACCATCCAAGAACTTGAAATGGAGGGTGAACCCGCCGTCAAGCTATGGATCCGGCGAACGCCTTCCACCCTCGGTCGAAGAACATCACGCCGGGCTTGGGACACGACACTCACCCGAAAGTGCCGCTGATCCCGCAGCCCTCATGCGTAGTTCCATCACGCCGGGCGGATCCGCCCCATTGCGTCCGCGAACGGGCCGGCAACCGGCGACGACGAGGCGCCCGACGGCTTGATGAAGAACTCCCAAGGGTCATCTCCGGTGTGGACCGCGCCGTGGTCGAGACGCCGGAGGAGACGGGAGGCTCACCACGACCGCCTCTCCTCGACCGCCTCGGCGCGCCCTCGGCCTCGATCACGCCACGCCCCTCCCTCTCCCTCTCGTGGCGGCTCCACCGCCACGGGCGAAGCTGAGGAGCGCGCGCTGCCTAGAAGCAACCCGCCGCCACCGTCGAAGAACTGGATTCCCTCCTTCCATGGCGGCAAGAAGAACAGAAGACGAAGGCGAAGGAGAAATGGATGAGTGTGGCTGTCGTGCACCCCTTCCGCCCTATTTAAAGGGGCGAGGTGGGGACTCAACCGCCTGGCCAACCAATCAGAAGCGAGGAGGCCAGAGGAGCGGGCCGACTCGCCTCTCCGCCTGCGTGGCGGCTCGGTCTCCCACCTTCGCCCACGACCCCCATGCATGAGGGCAGCGTGGCGGGAAGCGGAGGCGGAGCGACAGGTGAAGCGACCCCGCTCTGCGCCACGATCACGGGGTGGGTGCCTTAAAGGCTGCATGCGCCGCCCACTTCTCCCACGACGCCAAGAATCGACGCGCCCGTTGCGGGAGGGGAGACGACAGATGCAAAGAAGAGATTCGACGGGCCATGGGCTTCAAGGCACTGGCAGATCCTTGCCTTGGGCCTGGCCCAACAGCCGACACTGTATGGCCCAGTTCGGGGCTCTGTCGGTGTACTAAGGTAGGGGTACCTCAAGACTTCATCTTGTGCACGGGCAGCCCCAGCTCCCCACAACTAGATCCATCAAATGCTTGCCGAGACCATCTCCGCCCACACCAAACCGCTCAAGAACAAAGTATATAAGATAGAAGCTCAAGACCCGGCAAGAGGAGCTTGCCGGAAGGCCATTCCAGTGCTTAAGACTACATTACTCCTGCAGATCCCCATGAGAGGAGCTCGCTGGAAGACTAGAAGATCATGTCACGAAGACACGCCTCGGCGCCTGCGCTTCCGGCGAGGACCCGGGGAGCGGCAAGTCACAGAGCCCGACAAGCCCCCGGGTCCGGCAAGATCAAGGCCCCGGCAAGGTGCTTGCCGGGGAGAGCTACGCTACGTGCCCGCACTCCAGCTCATCTGCCCACGCGTCGCCTCCAGCCTTCTCCAGAGACGCGTGGCGGGTGGCCGTGCTGCATGAGGAATGCGGTGGCACTCCACGGTGGTGGCTTCGCCGCCGTGGCGAAAGGAGACGCGATGGCGGGAGCTTTTGGGGCGACGGCGACGGGCATTTAATGCCCTTGTCCCCCTCTGTCAAAAGTAGGTAGAAAGCACTGTAGCTGAACTGTTCCCGCACTGTTCCAACTACCACCTCTTTTACGTTTTTACCCCTCTACCTCACGTTGGCACTGTCGGTGACCCTTGCCCTATAAAAGGAGGCCCATGCACAACGAGGGGGTTGACTATCGCTACCCACGCCAGGGGCTCGACCACCGCTACCCCGGGCGAAGGTTTTCACACACTACTCCACCGCCTTGCTCGCATTCTTGAGCAAGATCTAATACAACACAATGCAGCAAGAGGGTTTACGCGACCATCGCGTCCGGCTGGGTAAAATCCCGCGTGCATCGCCGATCCGCTCTCCGCAACCTCCGCCCGCATCAACACACGAAGGGGCCCCGGCCCCATAGGTGCCGCGCCACCCATCCGGCCGCGACATCTATACCCACTTGTCCCACAGTAATGACATCCACGCCATCAAATACCTCCCACTAAAACTAAAGGGGCCAGCGCGACACTGGATGAACAACCTCCCTGAGAACTCTATCGGCAGCTGGGAAGACTTGGAAGACGCCTTCCTCAGTAACTTCCAGGGTACATATATTCGGCCTCCGGACGCCGACGACCTAAGTCACATTATCCAGCAGACCGGGGAGTCTGCCAGGAAGCTCTGGACTAGGTTCTTGATCAAAAAGAACCAAATTGTTGACTGTCCGGACGCCGAAGCCCTCATGGCCTTTAAACACAGCGTCCGACATGAGTGGCTCGACTGCCACCTCGGTCAAGAAAAACCAAGATCCATAGCTACGCTTACCACTCTGATGACCCATTTTTGCACGGGAGAAGACAGCTGGCTCGCTCGTAGGAGCAACAGCACCGATGATCCGGGTACTTCCGAAGTTCGAGATGGCAACGACAAGCCACGACACAATATACACAAGCATCGCAATAAAAATGAAGGAACTCAAGACACGGCGGTCAACGCCGGGTTTAGTGGTTCCAAACCCGGTCAACGGAAAAAGCCATTCAAGGCAAACAAATTCATGGCACCCCCATGATCACGAGCTGTTGTGTCTCTATATTTATGGCGAGGTAGTGCGGGCTGGTGTTCAGATTGAGTGGCCGCTTTGCACCGGCCACGTGGTGGTCGGTCAGCCGCATTACGCGCTGGTAGGACGGGCTCTAGTGCCTTGTCATCGAATTGGGGTAATAATTTGTGCTTCGGGTAACTTTTGGTTAGGCACTCGAGGCCGTATTCTTCGGCTGCTAGGACATTAGTCCATCTATCGTTGAGCAGATCTTGATCAGCTTGAAGTTGCTGCTGCCTGATAACCCACAAGTGTAGGGGATTGCAACAGCTTTTGAGGGTAAAGTATTCAACCCAAATTTATTGATTAGACACAAGGGGAGCCAAAGAATATTCTTGAGTATTAGCAGTTCAGTTGTCAATTCAACCACACCTGGATAACTTAGTATCTGCAGCAAAGTGTTTAGTAGCAAAAGTGGTATGATAATAAAGGTAACGGTAGCAAAAGTAAAGATAATAGTTTTTGGGTTTTTGTAGTAGTTGTAACAGTAGCAACAGAAAAGTAAATAAGCAAAGAATAATATATGAAAAGCTCGTAGGCAATGGATCAGTGATGGATAATTATGCCGGATGCGATTCCTCATGTAAGAGTTATAACATAGGGTGATATAGAACTAGCTCTAATTCATCAATGTAATGTTGGCATGTATTCCATAAATAGTCATACATGCTTATGGAAAAGAACATGCATGACATCTTTTGTCCTACCCTCCCGTGGCAGCGGGGTCCTAGCAGAAACTAAGGGATATTAAGACCTCCTTTTAATAGAGAATCGGAACAAAGCATTAGCACATAGTGAATACATGAACTCCTCAAACTATGGTCATCAGCGAGAAGTATCCCGATTATTGTCACTTTGGGGTTGTCGGATCATAACACGTAATAGGTGACTATAGACTTGCAAGATAGGATCAAGAACACAAATATATTCATGAAAACAAAATAGGTTCAGATCTGAAATCATGGCACTCGGGCCCTAGTGACAAGCATTAAGCATAGTAAAGTCATAGCAACATCAATCTCAGAACATAGTGGATACTAGGGATCAAACCCTAACAAAACTAACTTGATTACATGGTAAATCTCATCCAACCCATCACTGTCCAGCAAGCCTACGATGGAATTACTCACGCACGGCGGTGAGCATCATGAAATTGGTGATGGAGGATGGTTGATGATGACGACGGCGACGAATACCCCTCTCCTGAGCCCCGAACAGACTCCAGATCAGCCCTCCTGAGAGAGATTAGGGCTTGGCGGTGGATCCGTGTCGTAAAACGCGACGAAACTTTATCTCTGATTTTTTTCTCCCCGAACGTGAATATATGGAGTTGGAGTTGAGGTCGGTGGAGGTCCAGGGGGCCCACGAGATAGGGGGCGCGCCCCCCTGTCTCGTGGACAGCCCTGGGCCCCTTGGTCTTGATTCTTTCGCCAAAAATTCTTTCTAACTCCAAAAAGTGCCTCCGTGGATTTTCAGGACATTCCGAGAACTTTTCTTTTTTACACATAAAATACATCATGGCAGTTCTGCTGAAAACAGCGTCAATCCGGGTTAGTTTCATTCAAATCATGCAAGTTAGAGTCCAAAACAAGGGAAAAAGAATTTGGAAAAGTAGATACATGGGAGACGTATCAACTCCCCCGAGCTTAAACCTTTGCTTGTCCTCAAGCAATTCTGTTGATAAACTGAAAGTGATAAAGAAAAACTTTTACAAACTCTGTTTGCTCTTGTTGTTGTAAACATGAAAAGCCAGCATTCAAGTTTCAAGAAATATTATGAACTAACCATACTCACAATAACACTTAGGTCTCACAATTACTCATATCAATAACATAATCAGCTGGCGAGCCATAATAATAAAACTCGGATGGCAACACTTTCTCAAAATAATCATAACATGATATAACAAAATGGTATCCAGCTAGCCCTTTCTGAGACCGCAAAACATAAATGCAGAGCACCTTTAAAGATCAAGAACTGACTAAACATTGTAATTCATGGTAAAAGAGATCCAGTCAAGTCATACCCAATATAAACCAATAGTAATGAATGCAAATGACAAGTGTGCTCTCAAATGGGTGCTTTTAATAAGAAGGGTGATGACTCAACATAAAAGTAAATAGATAGGCCCTTCAGAGAGGGAAGCAGGGATTTGTAGAGGTGCGAGCTCGATTTTAAAATAGAGATTGAATAACATTTTGAGCGGCATACTTTTGCTGTCAATGCAACAACTATGAGATGGCTGTATCTTCCATACTACATGCATTATAGGCAATTCCCAAACAGAATTTTAAAGGTTTACACTCCCCCCAACCACCAACAAGCATCAATCCATGGCTTGCTCGAAAGAACGAGTACCTCCAACTAACAACGGCCCTGTGGGAGTTTTGTTTAATTATTTTGATTTGCTTTCATCTTTTTGGATCATGGGACTGGGCATCCTGGTTACAGGCCCTTTCTCATGAATGAGGAGCGGAGTCCACTCCTCTTGAGAATAACCCACCTAGCATGGAAGATATAGGCAGGCCTAGTTGTAACATGAGCTTCTCGAGCATACAAAACAGAATTTCATTTGAAGGTTTGGAGTTTGGCACATACAAATTTACTTGGAACGGCAGGTAAATTCCGCAAATAGTAAGGTATGGTGGACTCATATGGAACAACTTTGGGGTTTAAGGAGTTTGGATGCACAAGCAGTATTCCCGCTTAGTACAAGTGAACGCTAGCAAAAGACTGGGAAGCGACCAACTGAGAGAGCGACAACAGCCGTAAGCATGCATTAAAATTAATTTACACCGAGTACAAGCATAAGTAGGATATAATCTACCATGAACATAAATATCATGAAGGCTATGTTGATTTGATTCAACTACATGCGTGAACATGTGCCAAGTCGAGTCACTCAATTCATTCAAAGGAGGATACCATCCCACCATATCACATCATAATCATTCTAATAGCATGTTGGCACGCAAGGTAAACCATTATAACTCACAGCTAATCAAGCATGGCACAAGCAACTATAATCTCTAAATGTCATTGCAAATATGTTTACTTCATAATAGCTGACTCAGAAACGATGAACTCATCATATTTATAAAAACAAGAGAGGTCGAGTTCATACCAGCTTTTCTCATCCCAATAAGTCCATCATATATCATCATTATTGCCTTTCACTCGCACGACCGGATGATGTGTATAATAATAAGAGTGCACATGCATTGGACTAAGCTAGAATCTTCAAGCATTCAGCTCAAGAGAGAAGACAGGGTAATGTGGGCTCTAAGTTAAATAAACAATCATGCATATAAGAGCCACTAAACATTTTCAATATGGTCTTCTCGACCCCCAAAGGAAAGAGAAGGAAATAAAACTATTTACATGGGAAAGCTCCCAACAAGTAAAAAGAAGAACAAGAAATCTTTTTGGGTTTTCATTTTAATTTCTACTACAAGCATGAAAATTAAACTAACTAATTTTTTTGGTTTTTCTTAAAGTTTATCGAACACACAAGAAGAAGACTAGAAAAAGAAATTTAAACTAGCATGGATAATACAATGAAAGAGTATGAGCACCGACAACTAGTGTGTGAACATGAATGTAAAGTCGGTGAGAAATACATACTCCCCCAAGCTTAGGCTTTTGGCCTAAGTTGGTCTAATACCAAGGACCGCCTGGCTGATATCCCTAAGTGAAACTGGGGTTGTATTGAGATGTAGCGGCAACCGCCTCCTGAGCAGCAGCGTGTTGGCGAGCTGCTTCTATTCCCCTCTCGTATTCAGATGCTTCCTCCCTGGTGACAACATATCTTCCTTTTGCCTGATAATCAAAAAGGTGGGGAGCAGGAAGAGTAACAGGGACGACGTTGCATCTATCATAGATTAGTCGATAATAGAGGAATTGTTCATTCCTCTCAAGAAAATGATGATTGAACATAGCTTCTTTATCCAAATAAACAGGAGGTAAAATCATATCCCCTCTTGTGGGGCTATATTAAGAAAATTAGCCACAGGGGTTGCATAAATTCCTCCAAATAGATCTCCCTTTCTACTATTATTTTGCAACCTACGTGCAACTATTGCCCCCAAGTTATAAGCTTTATAACCTGACACAGCACACTTGAGGACACAAAGATCAGGGACACACATGTGACATGCTTCGTCCTTACCGTTAATGCATCTACCAATAAAGAGATCAAAATAATGTATAGCAGGAAAATGAATGCTCCCTATGGTAGCTTGTGCTATGTCCCTAGATTCTCCCACAGTAATACTAGCAAGAAAATCTCTAAATTCATATTTGCGAGGATCATTAATATTACCCCACTGCGGGAGTTTGCAAGCAGTTGTAAAATCCTCTAAATCCATGGTATAAGATGTATCATAAATATCAAACATGACACTAGGGGAATTACGCGCACAGATATACTGGAACCTCCGCGCAAAGGAATCACTCAATTGATAGTACTGAGGACACTTATCTTGTAAGAAGACCTACAGCTCGGCATTACGCACATACGCGTCAAATTCCTCCTTGAAGCCTGCTTCGACCATAAAATCATCGGATGGCCACTCACAAGCTCGTACATCCGCGTCCCTCGGCAATTCAACATATTGCTCACGCATAGCAATTCTTGGCCCTTTCTTTGCCGAGGAACCACCTTGGTACATTCTTCTAAGCATAATTCTTTTTCTGAAAATTTCTGAAATTTTAGTAACTTCAAAATAAAAGTGAATAAAACTAAACAAGATTGGTAGCAACTACTCCTACAAGTGCCTAGAGCCTATATCATGCATTGGAATTGCTTGGGACCTAAAAATTTTAACATGCAAGCTCAAGAACATGGTCACCTATGCAGCAAAAATTTGCAATGAATAATACACTAGAACAAAAACTAATTGGACCAATGGACGATTCACATACCAAGCAACAATCTCCCGAAGCAGTTTTGTAAATGCAGCTTTGAGCAAGGAGATTGAAAATCGCAGCAAAACGAGCTAGAACTCGTGCTTGAGCTGGATGGGGATTTTTTGGGTAGAAGATGAAGTGTGTCGGTGCTGGCATAAGTGGAATTCTCAGGTGTGTCTACAATAGGTTCACTAGAAGCATGCAAAGTTCTATCGTTTTTCTTTTTCTTCTTTTTAGAAGAACTAGGTACCTCTAAATTATGTCTCCAAGAATCTTGCTCGATTCTCTTAGGGTGGCCTTCAGGATACAAAGGTTAGTGAGTCATTCTAACAGTTCTAGTAGCCACTCTAATAGCAAAGTCATTTTTATTATCTAATTCATCAAGCAAATCATTTTAAGCTTTGAGTACTTACTCAGCTTGAGTAGCAACCATAGAAGTATATTTGCTAACGAGTTTGAGTTCATCTTTAACTCTAGCTATATTATCGCCTACGTGGCCTATCTCGAAAGCATTGTTCTTTAACTCTCTACCAACATAAGCATTGAAACTTTCTCGTCTAGCCATAAAGTCATCAAATTCATCTAAGCATGGGCTATGAAATTTAGTAGAGGGGATTTCAACTTTATCATATCTATAGAGAGAATTTACCTTTACTACCTGTGTCGGGTTATCAAGACAATATGGTTCTTCAACAGGCGGTATATTAAGACCGTGCATTTCTTCAATAGGTGGTAAATTCTTAACATCTTCAGCTTTAATACCTTTTTCTTTCATTGATTTCTTTGCCTCTTGCATATCTTCAGGACTGAGAAATAAAACACCTCTCTTCTTCGGAGTTGGTTTAGGAATAGGCTCAGGAGTTGGCTCAATTGGTTCAGAAACTACTTCAGGAATTGGCTCAGGAAGAGTCCAATTATTTTCGTAAGTCAACATATTATTCAATAGTATTTCAGCTTCGTCGGCTGTTCTTTCCCTGAAAACACAACCAGCACAACTATCCAAGTAGTCCTTGGAAGCATCGGTTAGTCCATTATAAAGGATATCAAGTATTTCATTTTTCTTAAGAGGATGATCAGGCAAAGCATTAAGTAACCGGAGAAGCCTCCCCAAAGCTTGTGGGAGACTCTCTTCTTTGATTTGAACAAACTTATATATTTCCCGCATGGTAGCTTGTTTCTTATGAGCAGGGAAATATTTAGCAGAGAAGTAATAAATCATATCATGGGGATTACGCACACAACCAGGAGCAAGAGAATTATACCAAGTCTTAGCATCACCCTTTAATGAGAACGGAAATATCTTAAGGATATAAAAATAGCGAGACTTCTCATCATGAGGAAATAGGGTGGCTATATCATTCAACTTGGTAAGATGTGCCACAACAGTTTCGGATTCAAGGCCATAAAAAGGATCAGATTCAACTAAAGTAATAATCTCTGGATCAAGAGAGAATTCATAATCCTTATCAGTAACACAGATAGGTGAAGTAGCGAAAGTAGGATCGGGTTTCATTCTAGCATTAAGAGACTGCTGCTTCCATTTAGCTAATAATTTCTTAAGATCATATCTATCATTGCAAGCAAAGATTTCCCTAGCAGCTTCTTCATTCATAACATAACCCTTAGGAATAACAGGCAATACATAATCATTGGGAGAACCTTCATCATCACTATCATCAATAATAGGTTCTTCAGTAATTTCATTCCCCCTAACTCTAGCAAGTTGTGCATCAAGAAATTCACCTAATGGCAAAGTAGGATCACACACGTAAGTAGTTTCATCATGCATAGCGTATGGCATCATCAATAACATGCGACATATCGTAATTCATAGCAAGAGCAGGTTTAGGTGTCGCAAGCCTACTAATAACGGAAGGAGAATCTAGTGCAGAGCTAGATGGAAGTTCCTTACCTCCCCTCGTAGTTGAGGGCAAAATAGTAGTTCAGTCGTCTTTCAAGTTCTTCATAGTGATCAACAGATATAAATCCCAAGTGACTCAGAAAATAGAAATTATTCTTGATACCCCACAAGTGTAGGGGATCGCAACAGCTTTTGAGGGTAAAGTATTCAACCCAAATTTATTGATTCGACACAAGGGGAGCCAAAGAATATTCTTCAGTATTAGCAGTTGAGTTGTCAATTCAATCACACCTGGATAACTTAGTATCTGCAGCAAAGTGTTTAGTAGCAAAAGTGGTATGATAATAAAGGTAACAGTAGCAAAAGTAAAGATAATAGTTTTTGGTTTTTTTGTAGTAGTTGTAACAGTAGCAACGGAAAATTAATAAGTGAAGAACAATATATGAAAAGCTCGTAGGCAATGGATCAGTGATGGATAATTATGCCGGATGTGATATAGAACTAGATCCAATTCATCAATGTAATGTAGGCATGTATTCTGTAAATAGTCATACGTGCTTATGGAAAAGAACTTGCATGACATCTTTTGTCCTACCCTCCCGTGGCAGCGGGGTCCTAGCGGAAACTAAGGTATATTAAGGCCTCCTTTTAATAGAGAACCGGAACAAAGCATTAGCACATAGTGAATACATGAACTCCTGAAACTACGGTCATCACCGAGAAGTATCCCGATTATTGTCACTTCGGGGTTGTCGGATCATAACACATAATAGGTGACTATAGACTTGCAAGATAGGATCAAGAACACACATATATTCATGAAAACATAATAGGTTCATATCTGAAATCATGGCACTCGGGCCCTAGTGACAAGCATCAAGCATAGCAAAGTCATAGCAACATCAATCTCAGAACATAGTGGATACTAGGAATCAAACCCTAACAAAACTAACTTGATTACATGGTAAATCTCATCCAACCCATCACCTCACCGTCCAGCAAGCCTACGATGGAATTACTCATGCACGGCGGTGAGCATCATGAAATTGGTGATGGAGGATGGTTGATGATGACGACGATGACGAACCCCCATCTCCAGAGCGTCGAACGGACTGCAGATCAGCCCTCCCGAGAGAGATTAGGGCTTGGCGGCGGCTCCGTGTCATAAAACACGATGAAACTTTCTCTCTGATTTTTGTCTCCCCAAACGTGAATATATGGAGTTGGAGTTGAGGTCGGTGGAGGTCTAGGGGGCCCAAGAGATAGGGGGCGCACCCTAAAGGGGGGGGGGCGCACACCCCTGTCTCGTGGACAGGCCCTGGGCCCCTGGTCTTGATTCTTTCGCCAAAAATTCTTATTAATTCCAAAAAGTGCCTCCGTGAATTTTGAGGACATTCCGAGAACTTTTCTTTTTTACACATAAAATACATCATGGTAGTTCTGCTGAAAACAGCGTTAGTCCGGGTTAGTTTCATTCAAATCATGCAAGTTAGAGTCCAAAACAAGGGCAAATGTGTTTGGAAAAGTAGATACGTTGGAGGCGTATTAGGATGTGAAGATACAAGACCGAAGACTCCCACCCGTGTCCGGATAGGACTCTCCTTGGCATGGAAGGCAAGCTTGGCACTCGGATATGAAGATTCCTTTCTCTGTAACCGACTTTGTACAACCCTAGCCCCCTCTGGTGTCTATATAAACCGGAGGGCATAGTTCGTAGAGGCAATCATAATCATACAGGCTAGACTTCTAGGGTGTTAGCCATTACGATCTCGTGGTAGATCAACTCTTGTAATACTCATATTCATCAAGATCAATCAAGCAGGAAGTAGGGTATTACCTCCATAGAGAGAGCCTGAACCTGTGTAAACATCGTGTCCCCCGCCTTCTATCACCATCCACCTTAGACGCACAGTTCGGCACCCCCTACCCGAGATCCGTCGGTTTTGACACCGACACCGGGGGCTCCTGTCGTTGTACAAAAGTGTGGTTACTTCTGTACCCCTTACTTGTGCATGGACGGTCGCAGCCACACCTACAGCAGGGCTTGGCAAAGCAGAGTAGGACGACAGAAGGCAAGAGGGGAATAAAGAATATCAAAAAAGACACTCAAGGCAACAAGCAGCAAGAGGCAAGCAGTGCAATGCCGTCAACAAGCCTTGCCGAGGCAACCTGCGAAGCCCCCCAAGAAGCTCCATGCCGGGGCAGCTTGCGAAAGCGACCAGCAGGGCCACCACCCTTAGGGATGAGAGCTCTAACACCATCGATGACGTTAAGCCCATGATTTGGAGAGCACATGCCTGGTAGCATGCGGCCCATCGCGAAGATTGGCAACCCACGAGTCCACGTGGGATCGGAAGACGAAGACCCCCGGCAAGACCCTTGCCGGGGACAACTCCAAGGCCCCCGACAAGCCTTGCTGGGGATGATCGCTGGGCCAAGGCCCAGGCCCGTGCTCAGCAAGGTTTTTGCCACTTCACCACCACTCTTGTGCGACGATAGGCACGCTAGCTAAGAAGACGGCTGCATGGCGGCATGCAGATCTTCATGGAAGCCTACCATTTCGCTAACACAGCAGCTGGTTGGATAGCGTAGCGCTGCATGCCTCGTCGGCCCGGATGTGTGGTGAGGCGAGGATGAGCGGCAAAGGATGTGATGGCCTCTATTGCCATCCCCAATAAAGCGAGAGGACACGTAGGCCATGCATTAAATGCGCTTGTCCTATGTTGATCGAGCGATAAGCTCGTACCACTATAGCTTGCCACCTCATGTGTGTGAAAGTGCAACTAATCCCCGGGTGGTTTTGGTAATTAATAACAACATATATATCATTGAACTAATAGTTACTTGAGAATCATTTCAGAAAGTTCAGTGATATGGGTATGGCAAGGACTGAAGAAGTGGACCCCTCAAAATGCTAAGGCAAGCATTGGCAAAAGCTCAAGACTCCATTTTTGGTTTAGTGATCCAAGATCACATTGAGTCCATAGGAAAGCCAATACTATTAAAAGGGGATGAGGTTATGATGATGATCTGGTTGCTCAAGTGCTTAGTGATACATCTCCTAAACTATCGAAGAACTTTCACTGCCATATACACTCATAAGTAGTCTCGGTCCCACCGATTTTCCAAACTCAGTCACACCGAGATGAACCACCTCAGCCATAAAGCCAAACCCTAGCAAACTCGGATTTTCCGATTCTGAACTCGGTCTCACCGAAAAATGAGTTGCCAAGCTTCAGAATCTTCATCAAATCGGTGTCACCGAGATGATGAAGTCGCTCCCACCGAAATTGGCATACTCTTGTCATTGCACGAATCAGACTAACCGAGATTGTATTTTCGGTACCACCGAAAATCCCAACGTTCACATTATTTGAACTTTCGGTCTCACCGAGTTGTCAACTTCGGTCCCACCGAGATTGCTCAAATGTGTGTAACGGTTGGATTTTGTGTGGAGGCTATAAATACCCTCCACCCCTCTTCATTCGTGGAGAGAGCCATCGAAAGAACTACCACTCCTACCTTACATTTCGAGAAGAGAACTACCTACCCTTGTGTTGAGATCAAGTTGCTCCACTCCCACCATATGAAGCTTGATCTCTAGCCTTCCCAAGTTGCTTTCCACTCAATCCTTTCTTCCACCACAGCCAAATCAGTGAGGAGAGTTGAGTGTTGGGGAGATTATGATTTGAAGCACAAGAGCAAGGAGTTCATCATCATCAACACCATCTATTACCTTTTGGAGGGTGTTGCCTCCTAGATTGGTTAGGTGTCGCTTGGGAGCCTCCGTCGAGATGTGGAGTTGAACCAAGAAGTTTGTAAGGGCAAGGAGATCGCCTACTTCGTGAAGATCTACCCCGAGTAAGGCTAGTCCTCCGTGGGCGTAGGCCATGGTGGAATAGACAAGGTTGCTTCTTTGTGGACCCTTCGTGGGTGGAGCCCTCCGTGGACTCTCGCAGCCGTTACCCTCCGTGGGTTGAAGTCTCCATCAACGTGGAAGTCCGATAGCACCACCTATCGGAACCACGAGAAAAATCACTGCGTCTCCAAGATTGCGTTTGCTCTTCTCCACCTCTCTTTACTACATGTGCAATTTACTTTCTGCTGCCTATACTCTAGAATTGCATCTGTAGGGTGATGCTTGACTTGATCATAATTGTGAATCTGCCAAAAACTGTTCTTTATCAAAAGGCAGAATTTTTATATTGTCAAGTAGTCTAATCACCTCCTCCTCTAGACATACTTTCGATCCTACAAGTGGTATCAGAGCTTTGGTCTCCATTGTATTGGTTTCCATTGCATTGGACTCCATAAGCTTGGTTTCCATTGTATTGGTTTCCATTGCATTAGTCTTCCTGGCGCGCCAGGTCAGGCGTGTGCCGATCTGCTTTTTTGGGCCTGGCCCAACAGCTCGGCACTGTGTGTGGCCCAGTTCCGGGCTCTGTCGGTGTACTAAGGTAGGGGTACCTCAGTACCCCAACTTGTGCACGGGCGGTTGCAGCTTCCCGCGGTAGGGTTTACCACGTGCTCGCCGAAGACCTTCCTGCTCTATGTCAAACCATTCAAAGACGAAGTATACAAGACAGAAGATCGAGACCCCGGCAAGCGGAGCTTGCCGGGAAGGCCGTTCCAGGCTCAAGGATGCATCACTCACGCAAGGCCCTGGCAAGAGGAGCTCGCCAGGAAGACTAGAAGATTACATCATAGAAGACACGCCTCGGCGCTATATGCGTCCCGGCGAGGGCCCGGGGAGCGACAAGTTACAGAGCCCGGCAAGCTCCCGGGCCCGGCAAAGTCAAGACCCCGGCAAGGTGCTTGCCGGGAGAGTTGCGCCGTGTGCTCGCGCTCCAGCTCATCAGCCCACGCGTCGCCCTGGGGCCTTTCCTGGGACGCGTGGCGGATGGCTGTGCAGCCTGGGGGACACGGTGGCACTTCACGGTGGTGGATCCATCGCCGTGGCAGACGGAGACACAAGGGCGGGAGCTTTTGGGGTCGACGGCGACGGGCATTAAATGCCCTTCTCCCCCATCGCAAAGTAGGTAGCGACCACTCGCTCACGCCTTTGTAGCTCCACTGTTCCCGCACTATTCCAACTACCACCTCTTTTACGTTTTTACCCTTTTCTCCTACATTGACACCTGTCGGTGACCCCTTGCACTATAAAAGGAGGCCCATGCACAACGTGGAGGGGGTTCGGTTCGTTCGGTTCAAAACCTTGACAACTCTAGCACTCGGTGTAGCTGATACTGTAGATCTTCAAGCTCCCGAGCTCAATACAAACTAAGGCAGGAGTAGGGTTTTACGCGTCCATCGCGGCCCGAACCTGGGTAAAGACTGCCCGCGTGCTCGCCACGATCTGCTCTCCGTGCCCCCTCCGCCCTCGTACCGCACAGACAAGGGGCTCCGGTCCCATAGGTGTTCGTGGCGGGCAGTTCCCCCCAACATATAGTCACCTGTGGTAAAAGATAAAAAATGTTTAGAAAAAAAAGAACATGAGAGTGCCGATAGTGTTATAGGTCTGTCCACATAGTGCCTCCGCCGGTGACCAGGGTATTTTAAGTGTATAATTATGTGCGCGGGACAGACTTCGCGACAGTATAGGGCGGACGGCGGAGGCCGAACTGCTAATCCAGATCTGGGATTGATTGGTCCTGTCTAATGGAGACCGACGGCTTGATGGCCGACAAAATGTGCGGCTTGATGAGGCCGCTCTGTACTTCGGCCGTAGTAGCCGTAGTGTGACAACGGGAGCATTCCGTATTTCCGTTTATCGTGATGGTGCCGCGTGGACCGGGCATCTTAAGTTGGAGATAGGTTTAATGTGGGACCGCATTAAAGCGAGCAAAAGCGGTACGCCCGAGTAGTGCATGGCAGCTACTGTAGAGAGGGACAATATCGAAGGTCAAGCCTTCGCTTCGAAAGTTGTTCGGCGAGACAAAAACGACTTCGAATGTAATCGAGTCCATGTAGTGAGCTTCTACGCCGGATATTATTCCCTTGAAGGTAGTTGAGGTGGGCCTGATTCTTGAAAGATCAATGTCCATTTTGCAGACAGTGTCTTGGTAGAGTAGATTAATGCTACTGCCGCTGTCCATCATGACTTTCGTGAGATGGAACCCATCGATAATTGGACCGAGTATGAGAGCTGCAAGATCTTTGTGAAGTATACTGGCTGGGTGGTCCTTGCGATCAAAAGTTATCGGGCGGGCCGCCCATTGGCTTAATTTTGGGGCGGCTGGCTCGATGGCGCCGGCGTCCCATAGCGCATGCTTGCGGTCCCCTGTAGGGATGTGTGTCACGTATACCATGTTCATTGTCTTTACTTTGGGGGGGGGATTGCTTCTGACCCCCGGTGTTCGGCTAGCGAGTCTCTTCGTCATCACTGTCACTGGACGGCCCCTTCACCTTGTGTTCAGCATTAAGCTTGCCGACTTGTTTAAAAACCCAACAGCTCATGTTGGTGTGATTGGCTGGTTTAACGGGGGTGCCATGAATCTGGCACAGCCGATCCAGTATCTTGTCTAAACTGGATGGTCCGTCTATGTTTGCCTTGAATGGCTTTTTCGGTTGACCGGGTTTGGAACCACTGAATCCGGCGTTGACCACCATGTCTTGCGTTCCTTCATTGTTATTGCGACGCTTGTGTTTATTTTGTCGTGGCTTGCTGCTGCCGTCTCGAACTTCCGAAGTACCCGGATCAACGGTGTTGTTGCTTGTACGAGCGAGCCAGCTGTCTTCTCCCGCGCAAAAACGGGTCATCAGAGTGGTATGGGCAGCCATGGATCTTGGTTTTTCTTGACCGACGTGGCGGGCGAGATACTCATCTTGGACGCTATGTTTAAAGGCCACGAGGGTTTCGGCGTCCGGCCAATCGAAAATTTGGTTCTTTTTGACTAAGAACCTAGTCCAGAGCTTCCTGGCGGACTCTCCGGGGTGCTGGATGATGTGACTTAGGTCATCGGCGTCCGAAGGCCGAATATATGTACCTTGGAAGTTTTTGCGGAATGCGTCTTCCAAGTCTTCCCAGCTGCTGACAGAGTTCTCAGGGAGGCTGTTCAGCTAGTGCCGCGTTGGCCCCTTTAGTTTTAGTGGGAGGTATTTGATGGCGTGGATGTCATCACCGCAGGACAAGTGGATATGGAGGAGGAAATCTTCAATCCATACTACGGGGTCTGTTGTTCCGTCGTATGATTCGATATTCATGGGTTTAAACCCTTCCAGGAATTCGTGTTCCATTACTTCATCAGTGAAGCAAAGGGGGTGTGCGGCGCCTCTATGTCGGGCCACGTCGCGACGATGCTCGGATAGAGTTCCCCTTCGGTGCTCGGCCCGGGCGTTATTGTGTTTGTCACGTCCGGCTAGATGGTCGTCGTTGCACGTCCGGGCATGTCCCCGTGATCTTTAGATCGATCTGGTCTGACCTGCTCTGTTGTCTAGGTCCTGCTGCAGGTCATATGTATGATCCCGAGCTGTTGTGTCTCTGTTTTTATGATGAGGTAGTGCGAGGTGGTGTTCGTCTTGAGTTGCCGCTTTGTCTCGGCCACGTGGTGGTCAGTCAGCCGCATTACGCGCTGGTAGGACTTGCTCCAGCGTCTCGTCGTCGAATTGGGGTAACAATTTGCGTTTCGGGTAACTTTTGGTTAGGCGCTCGAGGTCGTATTCTTCGCCTGCTAGGACATTAGTCCATCTATCATTGAGCAGATCTTGATCACCTTGAAGCTGCTGCTGCTTCTTTTTCAGTCTCCTTGTAGTTGCTATTAGCTGGCGCTTAAAGTGCTCCTGCTTGAGAGGTTCCTCAGTCATGATAAAATCCTCGTTGTCGAGGCTCACCTCGTCCTTGGAGAGCGGAAGTAGTCACTGTCCTTCGAGTCTTCATTCATGGCATGTTCAGCAGGGCTAACTCTCTCACCTTCCCTTTCGTCCTGTTCGGAGGTTATCTCAATGGGGTCTTCGTTGTCTTCGGCAACGTCCAGAGTATTATTTTCGCCTATGCCGGTATTGTTGTTTTTCCCATGGCGTGGTTTAGAGCGGCGCCACTGACGTTGGTGCTTTGGATGTATCTTAGGAGTATTTTCCTTGACTGAATCCTTTTCATTGTCGCCATTGTTCTCTTTGGGTGTATCCACCATGTATACATCATACGAGGAGGTGGCTATTCAGTGCCTTGTAAGCGGTGGGTTTTGTGCCTGCTCCTCTCCGGCATCATCGTCCATATCGTCGATGTCCTTGGAGCCGTAATCGAGCACGTCGGTTAAGTCTTCGACAATGGCTATGAAGTGGGTGGTGGGTGGGAAGTGGAATTCTCCGTCACCAGCTTCCAATCAAAATCGGATGTAGTTCGGCTGAGAGTCCTTGATAAGGAGAGGGCTTTTAATGAGTTTAGCACATCATCGAAAGGTAAGTGCTGGAAGATGTCCGCGGAACTGAATTCAAGGATCGATGCTTGATCAGGTTCGATGGGTGCGTATGCGCGCGGTTCGGAACTTATGCCCGGAGACGAATCCGAGGTTCCGGTGACACAGGCCCCGCTCAAGCTGGGATCTGCGTGCGGCTCTAACACCGCTGAGTCTGCGGCTTCCATGGCGGGGTCGAGCTTCCCGTCCTCGGACAACGCAATCTGCTCTGGATCTTGGGCAAGAGCCGTTACCGGTGCTATTTCTTGGGCACGGTCTGTCGAAGATCATGTTCATCGAGGTGGCAGGGAGCGGCGGCCATGGGCTCGAATCCGTCGAAGATCAAGTCGCCGCAGATATCGGCAACATAATTCAAGCTTCCAAACCTGACCTGATGGCCAGGGGCGTAGCTGTCGATATGCTCTAGATGGCCAAGCGAGTTAGCCCACAGTGCGAAGCTGCCGAATACGAAGATCTGTCCGGGGAGGAAAACCTCCCCATGGACTGCATTGTTGTAGATGATTGTCGGAGCCATCAAACCTTTTCGTGATGACGCAGTGTAACTCTCAATGAAAGCACCAATGTCGGTGTCAAAACCGGCGGATCTCGGGTAGGGGGTCCTTAACTGTGCATCTAAGGTTGATGGTAATAGGACGCGAGGGACACAATGTTTACCCAGGTTCGGGCCATCTCTATGGAGGTAATACCCTACTTCTTGCTTGATTGATCTTGATGAATATGAGTATTACAAGAGTTGATCTACCATGAGATCGTAAGGGCTAAAACCCTAGAAGTCTAGCCTGTATGATTATGATTGCCTCTACAGACTAAGCCCTCCATTTTCTATAGACACCGGAGGGGACTAGGGTTGTACAAAGTCGGTTACTGTAACATCCCAAATTTTCAATTTGGAATGTTATACATTAGATCATCATTGCATATCATATTTAACTGCATTTTGGCTGGATCCTAGAAATTCTCCGCAACTCAAGGACCCGCGGAGAGAGTTGGGAATTTCGTTACTTTCATATTTGAGTTTTCTCAAATTTTGGAAATAGGATCATTTGATTTTAATCATTTTATCTTCAATTATTTCTATTATAAAAATACGAGAGATGGAATAAAATGAATTTCCCAAAATAACGAAATATTGAGGATTTAATAATAAAATCAAACAAGATTTTATTTCGGAGTTTTATCGCTATTTTATTTGAATTAGGAAAAATGTGTGTTTTTCAATATTGCATTTAGGCCCCAAATAAATGTTCATCTTGTCTGGCTTGATTTTAGAAGTCGGGATTTTTGGAGTCAGTTTAGTATTACTTTTATTATTTTTTCTGCGCGATTTTTAAAAAAAACGCAAACCGACCTCGGGCCGTATTCGGCCAGGACTCCCCTGGCCGGCCCCCTTTATATAGAGCCCGAGCGCACCCCAGCCCACCCCAAACCCTAGCCCCACCGCCGCCCTAGCCACCCCAGCCGCGCCGCCGCCGTCGCCGCCGTCACCCGCGGACCCGCCGCCGTCGCCGCCGACCGCCGCCGCCCGCGGAGTTCGCCGCCCGGCTGAGGTAGTCGCCGGATCCGCCGCGGTCTTCGCCACTAACCGCCCATTTTTTAAAAAAACCGCGATCATTTTTTATTTAGATCGGTTTTATTTTTTCAGTTTAGTTTATTTAGCGGACGTTCATCCGCATGTTCGTTTGAACGAACGGTTTTCATCGTTTAGCCGCAGACAACGAACGTTCGTTCGTTAGCCTGTTCGTCCGTTTTTCTTTTTCTCGGATTTTCCGCGATTTTTTTCGATCGCGGTTTCTAATCCGATTTTCGTTCTAGTATAAATTTTCGCTCGTTTATCGGAATCAAGCGATTCAAGCGCCTAGAGTTTCGTCTCAAAACACTCTTCCCGTTTAACCAACACAAACAAGTTTTTGCTACTGTAAAATATGACTTATGTCCAGATTAGTAAACGAAGCTTGTTTTTTTCCCGACGTTTGACTTTCCTTGCTTCGTTTGGTTTGATTCTTTTTGCAAACCGCAGTTCTTAAGTTGAACTTTCTGGTTAGATCTCTTATTTGAGTTTTACCTGTGCATTAGATGAGTACTTATTGTATGCTTGTTTGTTTGCAATAGAGTACTCGGAGTGCGCCGCTTGTTACTTTGAATCTCTAGGTTTCACGGATCATCAGCAAGGCAAGTAACACTTTGATCATACCTCTTTACTACCCAGTTTTATTGCATTAGATCAACCCTCAAACAATTGCATGATTAGGATCTGATTAGTATGTGGGTTTTGGGAAGTAGATGCGGTAGAACCTATTACCAGTTTTATTATCAAACCTTTGGGCGTTACTTCTACGTTTGCATATATTGCCATGCTATGCTAGTAGACGTGGATTGGGTGGGTGCATCCATGAAAGATGTGAGATTGTTTAATTAATGGTTTACTTAAGGTGGCAACTTAAATTCACATCTGGGTGGATTGAGGCACCTGTGGAACCCAGTGTTGCCTGTATTTTTTTGAAATCCCGGGGTACCGTGTGATTCTCCTATGGACCGCCACCCAGGCTCAAAGGGATCATGAGATTATTCATGCTAGAAACTTCCGTGTGCAGCTGCAAGCTACTATGGGCTCTAGCATAGTTGATTAAGTTGCGTGAGCTCTTGAAGAGGTAGACTAGTAGATGCAGGGGATGTAGGTTTGTACTGTCTACCCGGAGTAGAGAGTTAATGCTTCTGAAAGATTGTGTCTCGGTCATCCGTTTCTCAAACATCATGTATTGCGAGAAATCAAGCGGAGGAGATCGAGTCTTGCGAGGAAAAGTGCGCAAACCTCTGCAGAATGTATAAACTAATCATGGTTAGTCATGTCCCCGGTTATGGACGTTTTGAGTATCTAGTACTTGGATTATCATGTGAATCTCATCATCTTACTTAATTTAATTTTGTTGGGTTAATGATGATGTTTAATTGGGATTGAGTTGGAGTACCCTTCTCAATGTTTAACAACCACCATGATAGTTAAATAAAATTTATTCATTTGCAGTAGGGAAAAATTGTCTTTATGCAAAACTGTAAACCATAGAGCTTTCCACCAGCCATATATGCATGTAGTATAGTATATTTCTTTTTATTACTCTCTATGTGTTACATGACAGCATATTCCATGTGCTGACCCGTTTTTGGGTTGCAACATTCATGTTGCAGACTTTTCAATCGACGAGTAACGTGCCTTAGGTCGTGGTCTTATAATCAGTGATGCCGTTGGAGTTGATGGACTCGCTTATCTTCCACGCGTTCCGCTGTTATCGTTATTAGACGGCCTTAAGCCATATTTATTGTAATAAGTTCTCTTTTGAGACATTCGATGTAATAAGTGTGTGATTGCTACTCTGTTATAAATCCTTCGAGTACTGTGCGTGTCAGCATTACCGATCCGAGGATGACAACGATGCACGAGATCGATCTGCTTTGAGATCTGGTCGCTCTGATTCTGAGAAAGGAATCTTCATATCCTGGCGCCAAGCTTGCCTTCCACGCCAAGGAGAGTCCCATCCGGACACGGGAGAGAGTCTTCTATCTTGTAGCTTCATACCCAACAGTCCGACCGTCCAAGGATCCCTTAATCCAGGACTCCCTCAAGGAGTTCATACGAGATGTTTTTGAAGAATTTGTGAAGATATACCCTGTTGATGATGTGGCATGCAGTATCAATAGCATCTGGCCAGAAACGATGTAGAGTCTTGTATTCATCAAGCATAGGGTGAGCCATATCAACAAGAGTCATGTTCTTGCACTCCATGACGTCGTTTTGCTGATGAGTATTGGGAGCAGATAACTCATGGGTAATACCAAGTATATCAATATATTCATCAAGACCGGTATTCTTGAACTCAGTCCCATTATCACTCCTGATATGCTTGATCTTCACACCGAAGTTCATAGATGCTCTTGAGTAAAATCGTTTGAAGACTTCCTGCACTTCATTTTTGTAAGTGATGATATGCACCCAAGTGTAATGAGAATAATCATCAACAATGACAAATCCATATAATGATGCAGAATTGGTGAACGTGGCACAATGAGTAGGGCCAAAGAGATCCATGTGAAGTAATTCAAAGGGACGAGAAGTGGTCATGATAGTCTTCGCGGGATGCTTGGCTCTAGTGATCTTTCCAGCCTCACAAGCCCCTCAAAGATGATCTTTGAGGAAGTTGACACCCTCGATGCCAGTGACATGTTTCTTCTTCGCGAGAGTATGCAAGTTCGTCATCCCAGGATGACCAAGTCGTCGATGCCATAACCAGTCTTCTGAAGCTTTTGCAAGTAAACACGTGGCAGGCTGTGGTCCTGTAGAGAAATAAACAATATACAAGTCTCCTCTCCTAAAGCCTTCGAAGACTTTGGAATTGTCAGATTCCATTAGCACAATGCAACTATATTTGCCAAAGATGACAACCATATCAAGATCAGAAAGCATTGAAACAGACATGAGGTTGAATCCTAAGGACTCAATAAGCATGACTTTGTCCATGTGTCTATCCTTTGAGATTGCAACCCTACCTAGACCCAATACCTTGCTTTTGCCTTTGTCAGCGTAGGTGATATGCTTCAGATGAGATGGAGATAAAGCAGCGTCCATCAATATGTTCCTGTCACCGGTCATGTGATTTGTACATCCACTGTCGAGGACCCACTTAGTAGCTTTGGGTTGTTCATCCTGCAGATGAATTAGTGCAACTTATGAACCCATATACTTCATTAGTGAAGAATATGATATCAGTTTCATCAACAGTAACAGATATAGAAATTTGAGGACGTGAGAAAAGAGTAAATTATTTCTTGAAGATTAGCTTGCGTCCATTCAAGCATATTTAGGTCTCCAGCAAATTCTTCAGACGATTAAGTTCATCTGGAGACCTGACCCTGAATAAGAGATTAGTTCTTTTTCTTCACCACCCACATCTGGAGGGCTGGCAAAGAGTTCATCATTCTGCGAGCTCCATAAGAAAAATATGGCATTGAAGCCAGCGCACTTTGTTTCACAGAAGAGGGGTTAGGGTAAGCATATGAATAAGCAGAGAAATTCTTCGAGGACTTATGAACATAATGGTTTGAAGAATAATGCACATATTCATAGCCTTTGGACTTTCCCTATGAAACAGAAGTGTTAGCACGATGATGTTCATATGAGGATTTGGATCCACGTGTGGAATTTGATCTAGATGAAGAATTTGGTCCATAAGAGGACTCCATATGAAGATTTTGATGCATATGAAGGATTTGATCTGGGGTTCCTATTCTTCATGGGTGGTATCATGATGACATTCACCTGAAGATTTTCAAGACACCTTTTGGGAGCCTAGAATTTCTTCATAGGGGGACTGTTCCTGTGTCGGTGGGAACGACACCTATGGGATCACTGGAATCCCTTCTACGGCCGGCGGGCGTGAGGTTATGAAAAGAGCGGGTCTAGGAGCCAGCACAAGGATCGTTTACCCAGGTTCGGGCCGCGAGGATGCGCAATACCCTAGTCCTGCTTTGGTGTGTATTTGAGTGTTCTTGAACTAGCTACGACGTGTGTGCAATCCAAACAAAATCTGAATCCTCTCTTAGTATGCCTCGGGCAACCTTTTATAAGTCAAAGGGGACACCATAGTGGCACACAGGAGGTGGAAAGGTGTAGAGTGTACAAGCTTATCGCCTGTCATCACAGGACAAAATGCATTTAATGCACTACTTAGGTGTCCTCTTGCTTTATCGAGGACGGCGACTGTCGGTGTCAAAACCGGCGGATCTCGGGTAGGGGGTCCCGTACTGTGCGTCTAGGTGGATGGTAACAGGAGACAAGGGACACGATGTTTTTACCCAGGTTCGGGCCCTCTCGGTGGAGGTAAAACCCTACTCCTGCTTGATTAATATTGATGATATGGGTAGTACAAGAGTAGATCTACCACGAGATCAATGAGGCTAAACCCTAGAAGCGAGCCTATGGTATGATTGTTGTTCGTCCTACGGACTAAAACCCTCCGGTTTATATAGGCACCGGAAAGGGCTAGGGTTACACAGAGTCGGTTACAATGGTAGGAGATCTACATATCCGTATCGCCAAGCTTGCCTTCCACGCCAAGGAAAGTCCCATCCGGACACGGGACGGAGTCTTCAATCTTGTATCTTCATAGTCTTGCAGTCCGGCCAAAGATGATAGTTCAGCTATCCGGACACCCCCTAGTCCAGGACTCCCTTAGTAGCCCCTGAACTAGGCTTCAATGACGACGAGTCTGGCGCGCATATTGTCTTCGGCATTGCAAGGCGGGTTACTCCTCCGAATACTTCATAGAAGATTTTGGACACAAGGATAGTGTCCGGCTCTGCAAAATAAGTTCCACATACCACCGTAGAGAGAATAATATTTACACAAGTTCGATCTGCTGACGTATTTCGTGGCGTGACATCACACCACGGCCAAGCCTTTATTCGTTTTTACTGTTCCACCTCAGCGCATTTAGCGAAGCGGTTTCCTTGGCACGTCTTGTCAAAGCAGAGATCGTGTCCCCTTATTCCGGGATTCTCATCAATACAGGCTTGGGTAACCCAACCGCGCCATTGATTACGGTGCTTGGGAGATAAGCGCCATTGATTCCACCTTTTTTACCTATGCCTTCTTCCTCCTTTGCTTTTCCATTTCCGTGCACTAGAGCTCCAGCGTCCAAGTCCGCGCATCTCGCCTCAACCTTCCCCAGCCATGTCCGGAGCGGGAGGAAAGTGGATGGCCTCCTCCGTCACAGAGGGGCACATCGAGAAGTTAAGGAAAGCCGGATACCTGCACAACGACATTGCGCACCGACTTCCAGACGAGGGGCAACTCGTCCCCACCCCCAGGCCCCATGAGAGGGTGGAGTTCCTCCCCCATTTCCTCCGCGGACTGGGCTTCCCACTCCACCCATTTGTCCAGGGGCTCATGTTCTACTATGGCCTGGATTTCCATGATCTGGCCCCGAATTTCATCCTCAACATCTCAGCGTGTATCGTTGTGTGCGAGGCCTTCCTCCGCATCGAACCCCACTTCGGCTTATGGCTGAAGACCTTCAATGTCAAGCCGAAGGTAGTGGGTGGCCAGCAGGCGGAGTGCGGAGGCGCCATGGTGGGCAAGATGCCCAACGTCACATGGCTCGAGGGCGCCTTCGTGGAAACCATCAAAGGGTGGCAATCGGGGTGGTTCTACATCACCGAGACGCGTGACCCTGAATGGCCAGCGGCCCCCGAATGCAGATCTGGCATCCCCACACGGCTCACCTCCTGGAAAGAGAAGGGCCTGAAATGGGGTGATTTAGAAGAGCTGACCGGACTCCAAACCTGCGTCCAAGACCTCGTGAACAAGAAGACCAAGCTCGCCAACGTGGTCCAGGTCATGCTCGTCCGCCGGATCCTCCCCTGTCAATAGTGGGCCTTCAACTTGTGGGAGTTTGATCCGGCCCAGCACCAGACCTTGAGTAGGCTCTTTGACACTATGTACGAAGACGCCTGGAGGGTGCTGTTCAAGAGCGCCGAGGCTCTCGCATCCGCTACTGACGATCGCGGATTCAGCTCGCAGCGTCAAGCCGGTGAGGTAAGCTATTTTACCCTTTACGGGACACTTGTTTTTCATAGTTTGACTCTATGCGGGATCTAAACTCCCTTACTTTTGACAGGCCTGGCAGAAGGAGTCCGAGCAGGTTAACTGTCCGGCTCCCTTATCAGAAGACCCAACGGACGCCCGATTGACGGGGCTGCTGGCTGCGGCGCCTTACGTGGTGCCAGAGAAGAAGGCCAAGAAGAAGGCCACGGGAACCCGAAAGAGTTCCCGGCATCAGGTGTTATCGGACTCATCGTCCGATGACTCTGAGGCGGACTCCTCTTAATGAAACGAGGAGGAGAAAAGGAAGCCTCTCCCCGGTGAAGGAGAGAAAAGGAAGGCCTCCCCAATTGGGGAGGCTGGAGGGTCCAAGAAGGGAAGGACCTTTCCTCCGGACTACTCCACCAACGCCGAAGACGGCGAAGAGGATTGGCCCTCGAGGGCTAAGCCCCTGGCGAGATCATAAGTGTCCGGATTCCAGAATAACTCATGATTTTTCCTTTGTCGCGTAGTGTCTTCTAACACCAAATACACCCATGTAGCCCACCCAAGGACGAGCTTTCCGCTTCGTCGAGCGGCTCCCTGGATTCGTCGGATGTGAACAACACTTCACTTCCGACCGCCTCCTCCCTCCGTGATGCAAACGATGCCACGGTGGAATCCCAAAAGGGGCCCAACTAGGAGGAGGTGGTCCTGGAGGTGCCGCAAGGCGACCTCCCGGACTCCGGGCGCAAAGAGGGCGAAACCCCAGAGGGCTCTCAGTCCGGCCTGTGCGGTCTCCGCATCGAACCTCAGATGGTTCGAAGTCCGTGGCGGGCTCTTCAGAAGAAGGGAAAGATTATGCGCCGGTGGCCTCCATCAGCGAGGAGCACCGCACTTATTATGAGTGCGGTGATTCGAAAGTTCAGTCCGCCAAGAGCGGGCTGGTAAGCTATGCACTAGCCTTCTAACAGGCTTTGAGGTATGTAATTAAGATATGTAAAATAGTACCGCATAGGCAGTAGCCTGATGCTCGGTTTGGTGTTGAAAAAGAAAAGCGGAACCGAGGATCTAAAAAGATATCGCAGAGTCTAACATAAGCATGTCAATATGGGAATGCAGGCTGCGCTGCTGACCTCTACCGCACCGACTGCGGAGGTCAATTTATTGAAGGAGAGCCTCGAGCGGTCCGAGAACGTGCTCGGCCGTGCCAAGAAGCAGCTCGAGGACAAGGAAGGTAAGTAATACCTTATTAGAGTAATACCTTATTGGAAGGATTTGGTTGCAAAAAATGACAGGAATAACATGAGTATTGCAGGGGCCACGAACAAGGTGGCGACCCTAAGAGAGGCGGTGTCCAAGGCCAAAAAAGGTGCGGCCGCGGAGTGCGCCGAGCGAGAGAAGCAGGAGGCGCGGGTGGCGGAGGTGCGGCAAGAGCTCCAGGCTCTCGTTGAAAAGCACGAGAGTTTGGAGCGTGACTCGAAGACTCGAGAGTCCGAGCTCGCCTCGGCTCTTGAGAGTGCCAAAGCCGCTAAGGCCGAAGCCCAAAAAGCCCTCCAGGAAATTGAGGCAATAAAGAAGATAGCGGCGGGTAAGGCATTCTTTATGCAAAGCAAGCACGTGAAAGTGAATTACTTGTTACTTACCCGAATCCGGAGCCCTCCAGGAGCATTCGTAGATCTGCCCCGCAGTGTGTCCGATGCTGCCGCGTTCTACCGGGCCAAGGAGGGGAGCTCGATGGAAAAGGTGTTCTGGTCTCAATATGCTGAGGTCGGACATCCGGTGCCCTGAGCGACCAGTGAAGCAGCTGGTCGAGCTCCTGGGTGGCGAACAGGCCATGAAGGGCCTCATAGTTCGGCTGTGGCCTAAAGAAGCCATGTCTGGGAGCTACTTCGGTCTGGTGCGGCGGCTGGTGGACACCTGTCCATGGATTGAAGTCATCAAGCATTCCGTCTGCATTGAAGGTGCCCGTCGGGCCCTTGCCCGTGCTAAAGTGCACTGGGGCAAGATGGTCGCCGAGAAGCTTGTGCCCGACGCGCCACCGCCGGGCAAGGAGTATCGCACGCCCGAGATGTACTATAAGGGTGTCCTAAAGGGTGCCCGCCTTATAGCGGGTGAATGCTCCAAAGATGTAATTTTTTAGTAGACTTGCATTTGTTATCCTGTGCGCTGAAGACTTTGTTCATATGCGCTAAGCAATGCTTGTTAATTTAAAATATTACCTTTTGTGCGGCCGTTTATCAAATTTGAGAGATGGCAAGTCATTGGCTTCAGCCCCCATGCCACGAGTGTTGGGGTGTTTGGGATAAACTTGAGTGCTCTTGTTCCCATTTTTGGGTCCTTCGAGGGAGGCGCTCAACAAAACGAACGAGGCAACCGGACTTATAATGCTTGAACACTCCCACTTAGCCATAGAATTCTATAATTTTAAATTTCGTCGAAGCCCCTAGTGTTCGGAAGACCGAATTTTGGGCGCTATCCACGCCTGGGCCGGACAAAGCCGGCTCCTCGCTCTAAGCAGCATAAGTCTTTAGGGACTAGAAAAACCTCTCGAATAGCGACCGGCTCTCGCCCTGTCATGACGGTCAGTTTTAGCTTTCTCCACTGAGGTGTTCAACCCAGCTCAACCGGGGCACAATCGCAGTGGTTCTCCCAGTGCTACCTTAGCCGATATAACGGAACGTAAGGTACCAAACATGGGAGCCGGGCAAGCCCAACTATTGACCCAAGACATGATTCGGAGCCGATGCATATAATGCTATAAGTTCGGGGTGCCGCACTTGTGAAAGTGTTCGGACTTGTCACACTATATTTTGGGGAACTTAAGCCCCTGGTGTATTTGGCCGTACCAAAATGTACGGATGCAACATGTTATAAGTGAACATATATAGATAGAAAAAGTAATGTAATAATAGGCAAAAAGCGATGCATTGTTTATTCAAAAAATACTGCAACGAAAGCAGAAGGATGCAAATAGTGCGGTAAGCAAGGGATGGGACTATTTAACATGTCCCCCTCCAGGGGTAGGCTGCGGGATGGTATGTAAAACAGGTATACTGCTCGTAATAGAGACCACCTGGACACTCGACGTAGCTTTTCTGCTTCCCTAGCTGTTGCATCGTGAGTTCGGCAATTATACTGCCGGACAGGGCTTATAGAAAACAGAGTCCCGAGAATAAGAGAAAAAAATGACACAATTGGGAGCCCCTGGTGCGGTTGAGCCGCTCTCCGGACATGCCGTGGTCGTGCCCCAACCCCTATGCCCATGGTATCTCCAGAGCATAGTGATGTACGCGTGGTACTGGTCTCACGATTTCGTGAGGGCTGGGGTTGGGGCCGCATTGCTACGCGTGCTCGGAACGTGCCAGGCGGTCTTGTTGTAGGTTACTCCGGGCGCGCTTGACGATGTCTGGCCGCTTAACAGCCGGACTCGAGAATTGCCTTAAGAGGCTGCTTTGTACTTCCACCGCAAGAGCCGCTGTATGCTCCTCCGTTCGAAGAGAGCGTACGGTGTTTCCGTTGACCGTAATGACTCCTCGAGGGCATGGCATCTTGAGCTTGAGGTATGCGTAGTGCGGCACCGCATTGAACTTTGCAAATGCGGTTCGTCAGAGCAGTGCATGATAGCCGCTGCGGAATGGGACTATGTCGAAGATTAACTCCTCGCTTCAGAAGTTATCCGGGGATCCGAAGACCACTTCAAGTGTAACTGAACCTGTACAGTTGGCCTCTACACCTGGTATGACGCCTTTAAAGGTGGTCTTCGTGGGTTTAATCCTTGAGGAGTCTATGCCCATCTTGCGCACTGTATCCTGATAAAGCAGGTTCAGGCTGCTGCCTCGGTCCATCAGGACTCTAGTGAGGTGAAATCCGTCGATGATTGGGTCTAGAACCAATGCGGCGAATCCGCCATGGCGGATGCTAGTGGGGTGGTCCCTTCGATCAAAAGTGATCGGGCAGGAGGACCACGGATTGAACTTTGGGGCGACTGGCTCCATCGCATATACGTCCCTGAGTGCACGCTTCTGCTCCCTTTTGGGTATGTGGGTTGCGTATATCATGTTCACCGTCGCACTTGTGGGGGGAAACCCTTCTGTCCTCTATTGTTCGGCGGCCGGGTCTCCTCCTCGTCATCGCTATGCAGCCCCTTGTCATTGTTTTCGGCAGTTAACTTGCCTGCCTGCTTGAACACCCAACAATCCTTGTTGGTGTGATTAGCTGGCTTTTCAGGGGCGCCGTGTATCTGGCACAAGCGATCGAGTATTCGGTCCAAATTGGACGGGCCCGGGGTATTTCCGCTGACCGGGTTTAGAGCCTCTGAATCCGGCATTGACTGTCGTATCCTCAGCATTGTCGCCATTAATGCAGCGCTTGTGCTTGTTGCGACGTGACCTACCGTTGGTGTCCTTGGTATCCGAATTACCAGGGCTCTTGGTCATGTTGTTACTACAAGCTAGCCAGCTATCCTCTCCCCCGCAGAAGCGGGTCATGAGTGTTGTGAGGGCTGCCATGGATTCCGGCTTTTCCTGTCCTAGGTGCCGGGCAAGCCACTCGTCGTGGATGTTGTGTGTGAAGGCTGCAAGGGTCTGTGCATCCGGACAGTCGACGATTTGATTTTTCTTGGGTAGGAACCGTGTCCAGAATTGTCAGCCCGATTCGTCTGGCTGCTGAATTATGTGGCTTAGGTCATCGGCGTTTGGTGGTCGCACATAAGTGCCCTGGAAGTTGTCGAGGAATGTGGCTTCCAGGTCTTCCCAACAACTGATTGACTCTACTGGCAAGCTGTTAAGCCAATGTCGTGCTGGTCCTTTAAGCTTGAGTGGGATGTATTTGATGGCGTGTAGATCGTCACCGCGGGCCATGTGGATATGGAGGAGATAGTCCTCGATCCAGACTGCCGGATCTGTTGTGCCATCGCATGATTCAATGTTTACGGGTTTGAAACCCTCAGGGATTTGATGATCCATCACTTCGTCTGTGAACAATAGTGGGTGTGCGGCGCCTCTGTATTGGACTATATCACAATGCAGCTCAAATGAGCTTTGTCTACTGTGTTCGGCCCGGCCGGAATTGCTGTATCCGGCGTGACGGTTGTTATCATGTATCTTGGGGCGCCCACGCGATCCGTAGATCAATCTTGTTTGCCTTGCCTTGTCCTCGAGTATATCCCGCAGGTCTTTCTCATTTTCCCGAGCCTTGGTATATTTTGAGCGGCGCCGGGGTGTGGCTTGAGTGTAGGGCCGAGAGGCCTCTCTATCGCGGCCACGAGGTGGTCGGTCGGCCGTATTATGTGCATGTGATGTAGGTTTAGGTGCTTCCTCCTCTAATCGGGGTAGCAGCCTGCGTTTTGGGTAGCTCTTGGAGGGGCGTTCGAGTTCATACTCTTCGGCCGCAAGGACTTCAGTCCATCTGCCAGCTAGCAAGTCTTGGTCGGCTCTAAGCTGTTGCTGCTTTTTCTTGAGGCTGCTTGCCGTGGCCATAAGCTTGCGTTTGAAACACTCTTGTTCGATGGGATCCTCAGGTACGACAAATTCATCGTCGTCGAGGCTTGCCTCGTCTTCGGAGGGAAGCATATAATTATCGTCCTCTACCTCTCTGTCTGCCGCTCTCTCATGAGGGCTGGCTTCTCCATCCTTCTGCGCTGAATCCTGCTTTGGAGGGTTGTCTTCGCACTTGTCCGGTGTTATTGTCTCGGTGCGGAATCTCCATTTTTGTGGCGGGATTTAGAGCGGCGCCCGATGCCGCGCTTAGGCTGTTTCTTGGAGGGTCGTCCTCCGTTGTTCCATCGCCATTCCCATCCTTTGGGATGTCCACCATGTAAATGTCGTATGACGAGGTGGCCTTCCAATGCCTCAGTAGGCGCTGGTTCTTGGTCGTCTCCTGCATCGTCGTCCATACCGTCGATGTCTTCGGAGTCGAAGTCTAGCATGTCGGTTAAGTCATCGACAGTGGCTACGAAGTGGGTGGTGGGTGGGCTTCGAATTTCTTCGTCGTCTGCATCCCAACCGTCCTGACCATAATCCGGCCAGGGCTCTCCTGATAAAGAGAGAGACTTTAGTGAATTTAGGATGTCGCCAAAGGGCGAGTGCTGAAAGATGTCCGTGGCGGTGAACTCCATGATCAGCGCCCAGTCGGATTTGATTGGCCGGGGCACGGAAGGTTCGGAGTCCGGAGAGGAGTCCGACACCTTGGAGTCACGGGCTTCAGAAAGGACAGGGTTGGTATTCGCCTCTATCGCCGTAGAGGTAGCAGCCCCCGAGGCGGTGTCCAGCCACCCGTTCTCGATCGGCGCAGATGAGCTCGAGCTAAGGGTCGAGCGGACACTTGTGCAGCCTCAAGGCCTTTGTCCGCAGCGAGCTAGATCGTGCCCATCGTGGCGGTCTGCAGCGCTTAGGTCGTGGCTCGAACCCGTCGAAGATCAAGTCTCCGCGGACGTCTGCCGTATAGTTCAAAATTCCAAATCAGACCTGATGGCCAGGGGTGTAGCTTTCAATCTGCTCCAGATGGCCAAGTGAGTTGGCCCGTAGTGCAAAGCTGCCGAATACGAAGATCTGTCCGGGGAGAAAAGTCTCACCCAGGACCACGTCGTTTTTAATGATCGAAGGAGCCATCGGGCCTAAAGGCGACGACACAGAGGAACTCTCAATGAAAGCACCAACGTCGGGGTCAAAACCGGCGGATCTCGGGTAGGGGGTCCCGAACTATGCGTCTAGGCGGATGGTAACAGGAGACAAGGGACACGATGTTTTTACCCAGGTTCGGGCCCTCTCGGTGGAGGTAAAACCCTACTCCTGCTTGATTAATATTGATGATATGGGTAGTACAAGAGTAGATCTACCACGAGATCAATGAGGCTAAACCCTAGAAGCTAGCCTATGGTATGATTGTTGTTTATCCTACGGACTAAAACCCTCCGGTTTATATAGGCCCTGGAGAGGGCTAGGGTTACACAGAGTCGGTTACAATGGTAGGAGATCTACATATCTGTATCGCCAAGCTAGCCTTCCACGCCAAGGAAAGTCCAATCCGGACACGAAACGGAGTCTTCAATCTTGTATCTTCATAGACTTGGAGTCTGGCCAAAGATGATAGTTCGGCTATCCGGACACCCCCTAGTCCAGGACTCCCTCAGCGACGAAGCCTGTCTCATTCATCGCCGCTTTGCCTTGCTTCGACATGCGTCTAGGCCAACGAGGCGCGTAGTGCCATGTAGGCTGGCTGGCTGCTGAGCTGGTGCGGTGGCAGTGTTTTCACGAAGATCTGCATGCCACCATGCAGGTGCTTGCTGAGTCGGCCTGGAGGCCGCACGTCACCACATAGGTGCCCGCCTAGCTGGTTGAGCTGGCAGCTGCATGGGAACGGCGGTGGAGTCTTGGCAGATGTGGGCCTGCCCGTGGCCCTGCAGATGTCCTCAGCAAGGCTCTTGCCAGGGACCCGGCAAGGGTCTTGCCATGACATCGCGGTCGTCCCCGGCTAGGATCTTGCCGGAGGTCTCGGGGGTATCCTTGGCAAGGATCTTGCCGAGGATCGTCGTCTTCTGATTCTCACCTGATCTTGTATGCTTCTAGTCTTCACAAAGATCTGCATGCCACCATGGAGGTGCCTCCAGAGCTTTGGTTCCAATGTGGTCGATGGCGTTGGAACCCTTGGGCTCAAGGGTGGCACGCTCTGCTGGCGCTGGGCAAGTTGCCCCGGCAAGGCTGTTTCCGGGGCTGCGGAGGCTGCCCCGGCAAGGATCTTGCCAGGGAGTCCATCTCGCCCTCTTGCTCTTGGTGTTTCTGGTCTTGACGTTGCTCGTCTTGTGGCTTTGGCTTCCCTCCTCTTCCCTACTAAGTGTGGCCACGGGCGCGACTCTGATTGCCCGTGCACAAGTAAAGGGGTACAAAAGAGAGCCCCTACTTTTGTACACCGACAGGAGCCCCCGGGCCTGGGTCACACATAAGCGCGATGCATTGTTGGGCTAGGCCCATAACGGTGCGCGGGCAGGCGGGGTGGATTTTTACCGCGGTAACTTTTTTCATCCGCTGTGCTTCCCCACGACCCGCGTTGAATGCGCGATGTGGAGGGTCGTGCGTGACGTGAGGGTCATGCGTGGAGCGCTTGCTACATGCATGCGTCATATCGCATTAAATGGTAAAGAGGCGTCCCGCGCCTTCCCCATAAAAAGGAATAACCGCAGGCGTGCTGCTCATTTACCCTCCGCGCCTCTCCCAATCTCAGGACCACCGTTCCTCTCTTCTTCCTCAGGCGAAAGATTTGAAGCTCTTCCCTCTGCTTGCTGCAGCTGTGCCCCCATTGCTCTTGATCCTCCGCCTCCTTCCAGCCGCCATGGCGCCCAAAACCGGTAGGGGCAAGGAAACGGCCAAGGATGCCGGGGAGAGGGAGGTGCCAGAGAGCGAGGCGGCGGTGCAGCGAACACAGTTCGCCTACTTCCCGTTGACGGTCGATGCGGTCCATCTCAAGAACCTCTTCTTGCCCCTGTGGGGGAGAGAGACGATGGGGCACCATACCACGCGCATCATCCCCGCCGATTGCAACACGTCCAGCCCAAATCGGTACCCTCTTTTTCGTCGATTTATTCTCCTGCGAAGTTTGCCCCCCATTCTCTGACTTTTTCAACGACTTCATGCGCACTGACGGCTTCCATCTTTTGGATCTCACGCTGAACTCGTGGCATGCATGGCTCTCTTTCCCCACAATTGTGAGGGCTTTGCCGGGGTGTTCCCCAGCATGACGCTCTTCCGCCACTACTTCTCCCATCGCATCCAACTAGGGGGCGCCATCTCTGGGAGCATCTCCTAGATCCTGAGGGCCCAGGAGAAAGGCACGTATCCGAAGGGTGCCCAGAAGGAGAGGTGGGAGGAGTGGCGGGGCCGGTGGTGTTGGATCGAGGAGAAGGACCCGCGGGAGTTCTGCCAGGTTCGTCAGAGCCCGCTGTCGGTGTCAAAACCGGCGGATCGCGGGTAGGGGGTCCCGAACTGTGCGTCTAGGCGGATGGTAACAGGAGACAAGGGACACGATGTTTTTACCCAGGTTCGGGCCCTCTCGATGGAGGTAAAACCCTACTCCTGCTTGATTAATATTGATGATATGGGTAGTAAAAGAGTAGATCTACCACGAGATCAGAGAGGCTAAACCCTAGAAGCTAGCCTATGGTATGATTGTTGTTCGTCCTACAGACTAAAACCCTTCGGTTTATATAGGCACCGAAGAGGGTTAGGGTTACACAGAGTCGATTACAATGGTAGGAAATCTACATATCCGTATCGCCAAGCTTGCCTTCCACGCCAAGGAAAGTGCCATCCAGACACGGGACGAAGTCTTCAATCTTGTATCTTCATAGTCCAGGAGTCCGGCCAAAGGCTATAGTCCGGCCATCCGGACACCCCCTAATCCAGGACTCCCTCAGTAGCCCCTGAACCAGGCTTCAATGACGACGAGTCCGGCGCGCATATTGTCTTCAGCATTGCAAGGCAGGTTCCTCCTCCGAATACTTCATAGAAGATTTTCAACACAAGGATAGTGTCTGGCTCTGCAAAATAAGTTCTACATACCGGCGTAGAGAGAATAATATTTCCACAAATTCAATCTGCTGACGTATTCCGTGGCGTGACATCACACCACGGCCAAGCCTTTATTCCAATCGTTTTTACTGTCCCACCTCGGTGCATTTAGCGAGGCAGTTTCCTTGGCACGTCTTGTCAAACCAGACATCATGTCCCCTTATTCCGGGATTCTCTTCAATACGGGCGCGGGTAACACAGTCGTGCCCGTTGGCACGTCTCCTCTATCGAAGGCGAGTCCCGAACGGTCACGGGGAAGGCTCTTGGTATTCAACCTCTTTATAAAGAGACCAAGGCTCCAATCCTTTCTTTCAATCTCAATCGAATCCGCCCCTCGCCTCGAGTTCCAACACCCAAAGCTCCAGATTCAGGTGCTTCGGACCTTCGATGATGTCCGGCTCCGACCTGCAAGGCCGGTGGATGCCTTCCTCCGTTACGAAAGAAGACGTGCTAAAGCTAAGAGATGCCAGGAATCTAACCGGCGAAATTTTGCATAGGCTGCCTGCCCAAGGGTAGGTTATTCCCACTCCCAAGCCTGGTGAAAGCGTGGTTTTCGCGTCTTACTTCCTTCGGGGGCTAGGCTTCCTGACGGACCCCTTCGTGAGGGGGCTCATGTTTTATTATGGGTTGGAATTTCACGACTTGGATCCGGAGTCCATCCTCCACATCTCATCGTTCATTGTCGTATCTGAAGCCTTCCTCCGTTACCCCTCACTTGGATTGTGGCTCAAGACCTTCAAAGTGGAGCGGAGATGATCAAGGGGCAGTGAGCGAGTCTTGGAGGGGCTGTTATAAGCAAGAATGCTGATGCTCCGTGGCCCGAGGGCTCTTTTCAAGAGGAGCTCAGCCTGTGGCAACAAGAGTGGTTTTATATCACAGCTCCCAAGGGCACCAAATGGGTGGCGCCACCTGCCTTTCGCTCGGGTCCTCCACCGCGGCGGGCATCATGGGTCAATAAAGGACTTGACTGGGGGCCGTCCAAGGACGTGCCCTTGTTGTAGGGCCGCATTCAAGACCTCCCAGAGAGAGAGAGATCACTCTGGTCATAGTAGCGCAGGTCATGCTGATTAAATGCGCACTGTCCCTGCAAACGTCGCCCCCCGCGCGTGTGGGAATTTAACCCGAGGGACCACGAGCTCTCCAACATTTTATGGGCGCAACGCCTGTGGACATGTATAAGCTTTTCTTGGATCACAAGCAATGTGTCGGACTTGACCGAGGACGCAGGTCTGAGCTGCAATCGCCTGAACTCAAGTAAGTAGCCTGTGCCGGACACGCTATCCCATATTTATCATGAATTTGCCCTCAAAAGAGCAGTCCTTGAGCAGGAGTGGATAGCGCAAAGCAAAGTTAATCAGTGTCGGCCCCCT
Organism: Aegilops speltoides; assembly: GCA_021437245.1. NCBI lineage: Eukaryota > Viridiplantae > Streptophyta > Magnoliopsida > Poales > Poaceae > Aegilops > Aegilops speltoides. The sequence continues at coordinate 236,378,550 of CM038143.1, forward strand.
CCCCGAGACCACGCGGATCCCGTGTTAACCAGGATCTTTGGAGGTTGCGCCGGAAGAAGGTGAAGGGGAACAAGGAAGCTACCGCCTCCGAAGGAGGTTGTCGAGAAAGGAGGATCGAGAATCCCTCCATCCAAGGAAGAAGAGGATCGCCTCTGAAGACCCGGAGACCATGATCTCAAAGCGGGGGAAGAAATCTTCGTCAGAGGGTCCTGCGCCGAGAGATGCCTCGGCCGCATTGTGCCCCCAAGGGGATCAGCCCTCCACCGAGCCATGAGTAAAAAGGGGAGTTTTAAAATAAAGGATATCCCTGCCCTATTTCTGATGAAGATAACCGAAATTTTACCTTGTAGTTCGGATCTCAACCCTTCTCAGCAGAGTTCATCTTCAGGGGATCTTCGTTCGGATATGATGGAGAGCGAAATGCCTCCCCCTGCCGTACCGTCTTGCAAGGCGGGCGACCCTGAGGTGTCGTCGCGGAGGGTTTCTCCGAGTCCGGCGGGGCCGGAAGGCAGTCGTATGTCCCCCCAAAGCCCTCCGCGTCCGGCCTTCGCAAAAGGCCATCGGACCAGTCTGGCACCACCTGGTGTACGGTCGGAGGAGCTGAAGGATCTGCTCGGGGAGCGTCTATCTCAGAAGATCACCGTGCATTAATGGGTACGGTGATTGAAAGGATTTCATCCGCTGAGAGCGGTTTGCACGAAGCCGTCAGAAGTTTACTGATAGGTTTTGAGGTACGCAAAATGATGTACCTTCTGACAGTTCCGCATATAAAATGCGCGCTATGTAGATAGTAGCCCCTGAGGCTCGGTGTGTTGTCAATGACAGCGCGCCGAGGATCATAATCCCAGGTATAATATGTCGCCCTTCCTATGTAGGTGGCGAAGGGTCCGGTGGCTAGCCGGACTGATGAATTCGCCGAACTAAAGCGGCAACTTGACGCGGCGGACGCCGACATTGCGCTTGTCAATAAGCGACTTGACGAGTCACAAGGTATGCAATTTCTCCGCGGACACCTGGTAAGGGAGCTTGATGCCCGTGCCTTACAACATGTATGCTTGATGCAGATGGTGCTGCTGCCATGGAGAACCTTCAGGCGGAGCTCGCCCGAGCCAAGGAGCAAGCCAGAAAGAGTGATGCGGCTGCCTTAAAGGCGGCCAAAGAGCTAAAAGCCAAACAGGCTGCTCACTGCCGAAGCAAGAAGGAAATGGCCGAGATGGCTGTGAAGTTGAAGAATGCTGCCGACCGCTGCAAGCTTCGTGAAAAAGAAGATCGAGCGGTACAAGAGGACCTGAAGAAGGCCACTATCGAGGCCAAGGAAGCTTGCTCTGCGATGAGAGCTATGAAGGAGGAGCTGCGTCAGGCCGGAGATATCGCGGCTGGAAAGCCCTTTCTGCTGCAGAGGAAATTCGTGGATCCTAAATATGCTCAGTTGGACCGGCTGTGGAGTGCGGAGGATTCTTATCTGGACTTGGCGGCAAGTGCATGACGCCTGTGCCGAACACTTCCGAGATCAAAAGGATCCCGAAATGGAAAAGGTTTTCTGGTCACAGTTCCATAATCCAGAGCGCCCACTTCCATTAGCCGATCGCTTGGCCGAATGGGCGGAGCTGAATAGGTTATCCGGACTTGCCATGAAGGATGTCGTGAGTCTTTTGTGGCCGAAAAGGCCCGAGCCGAAGAGTTATTTTAGCTTGGTGCAGCAGTTCCTTGGTGCGGTGCAGCATATCAATGCAATGAGGAAGTGGGCATGCATAGAGGGTGCGTGGATGGCTCTTGCTCGTGTCAAGACATACTAGGTGGAGATGAAGGCCACCGATGTTACATCCCAAGATTCGGACGGAAGCTGAGTACCTGTCGAGCACTATTTTCAGGAAGTTCTGCAGGGCGCTTGTTTAATAGAGACGCAGTGCTCAAATGATATTATGTTCGAGTAACATGTATTATTGTGAAACAATGTATCGATGGAATATAAAAGCTTTTTATACTTGTGCTTTTCAAGAATTAAAATACCTCCTGTGCGGCCGCTAATGTATATGTATATATAACCTAAAAGATGGCAGTCTTCGGCTTCATCCCCCACGCATATAATGCGGGGGTGTTTGCAAAAGGCGCATTTTCACACTCGATCCAATGTCTTGGTCCTATGAAGGAGGTGGTAGCGCGGCAAAGTAGGCAACCGGACTATAATGCTTTATCACTTTCACTTAGCTATAGGAGCTTGACAGTGGGGCTACTATATAGCCCCTAGGGGCACCGCGCTCACCTTAATTCGGGGCGCGTATGTGCCTGACCGGGAAACGTCCTTCCTCAAGGAGGAGGAATCCTAAAGATTCCGGCGGGTCATCGAGTGGTTGACCAGTCTCACGCTATATCATGACAGTAAGTTTTTGGCTTTCTCTACTGAGGTGCTCGCCTGGCCGAACCGGGGCACAATCGCAGTAGTTCTCCTGGTGCCTCCTTAGCCGATAGAGCGGAATGTAATGCAGCAAAACACAGGAGCCGGGCAAACCCAACATTTGACCAAAGACATGATTCGGAGCTGATGCATATAAGGCCTAACTCGAGACGTCGAACACTCCCTAAGGTATTCGATCTTTATGAAAACGGGCCGAACAACGCCCTTGGTAATAAGCCCCTGGTGTCCAGGTACGCGCAAAATTCTGATGTGGCCCATGCCAAAACGCCAGCCTCCTCCTTGGTTATAGCAAGATACCAGGGGATGTGTATCAACAAGAGACAGTAAAAAAGGTTTACGCAGGGTCTTAATCTGAAAAGAATCCTTGTCACGGGTCCCTACTGCACGTCTGCGCCTGTGTCTCTGTTCTGCCGTATCCTGGACGGGTGTAGCACGGTGTTCATCTGTAAAAGAGAGGAACTTAGTTGAAAAAGATCGTGCGAAAATGTACGTTATATTAAATAAACAAAGTACGATTCAAAAAATGAATAAAATTGAGCTTTATTGTCTCTTGTTGTACATGCGTGGAGCCCCTTGTACAGAGGTATGCAGCTAGTAAGCCCTTGTATGTTTACGCCGGACTCGTCTAGCCGTGTCCGGGGTCTGAACGACCTGTTTAGGTGCTTTGATTGGTGAAGCCGGTTTAGTGTGTGGCTGTCAAGGCAGTCACACAATCTTCCGCGCTCGAGGAACACTCGGTATTTCCCTTTAAGGAGATGATGCCTCGCGGACCGGGCATTTTAAGTGTAAGGGATGCATAATGCGGTATTGCGTTAAAGCGGGTGAAAGCTTCGCGTCCCAGTAGTGCTTGGTAGCTACTTGTGAATGGGGCGAGGTGGAAGGTTAACTTTTCGCGGCAGAAGTTGTCGGGTGAGCCGAACACAACTTCTAGCAGTAGAGAGCCCGTACAATGGGCATATGGGCCTGGCATTACCCCTTGAAAGGAAGTGTTGGTATGGCGAATTTTGGTTGGGTCTATCCCCATTTTGCAAATTGTGTCCTGATATAGCAGGTTTAGATCACTGCCGCCGTCCATTAGGACTTGTGTAAATTGGAGTCCATCGATTATCGGATCTAGTATCAAGGTAGTCCATCCTGCATTCCGGATACTTCTAGAGTAATCCTGATGGTCGAAGGTGATTGGTTTTAACAACCAATGGCGGGACTCCTCTGGGATAGGCCGTATGGCGCGTATCTCTATGGGCGCCATTCTGTTTTTCCCTTTTGTCACGCAAAGTGAGTTTACTGTTTTGACTTCTTGTGGGAAATTCTTTTGTTTTTCGGTGCTCTGCTTGTGGGGTTCGTCGTCGTCCTCGCTTGGTGTCGAGCCCCTTGTGTTCGGCGTTGAGTTTTCCGGACTGCTTGAAGACCCAACAATCTCTATGGGTATGGTGCAGGCTTCCTGGGAGTACTGTGGATTTGGCATATCTTGTCCAAGATTTTGTTTAAGTTAGATAGCTCGTCCCTGTTATCCTTAAGGGGCAGTTTTTTTATGATTCTGCCGTGAGCTTTTGAATCCGGCGTTGACTGCCGTGCTCTTCGGGCGGTTTCCCTTTGTCCGGCGCTGGTCCTTGCTGCATCGCGGTTTCCCGTTTCCATCCCTGACTTCGGATGTACTTGGGTCGCTGGTACTACATCTTGCCAGCCAGCTATCCTCTCCCGCGCAAAAGCGGGTCATGAGGCTTGTTAATGCGGCCATTGTTCTTGGCTTTTCTTGGCCGAGGTGTCTGTTGAGCCATTCGTCTTGGACGTTGTGTTTGAAAGCTGCTAGGGCTTCGGCATCCGGACAGTCGATTATTTGGTTCTTTTTAGTAAGGAATCTGTTCCAGAATTTTCGGGCTGACTCTCCGGGTTGTTGAGTTATGTGACTTAAATCGTCTGCATCCGGAGGTCGGACATAGGTCCCTTGAAAATTTTCCCGAAAAGCATCCTCGAGCTCTTCCCAACTTCCAATGGTGTTTTCGGGGAGGCTCTTGAGCCAATGCCGGGATGGCCCTTTGAGCTTGAGGGGTAAGTATTTTATGGCGTGGAGGTCATCTCCTCTAGCCATGTGTATGTGGAGGATGTAATCCTCGATCCAGACTCCAGGGTCTGTTGTTCTGTCGTATGCCTCTATGTTTACGAGCTTGAATCCCGCTGGAAATTCATAATCCAGAACCTCATCGGTGAAACATAGGGGGTGTGCGGCACCCCTATATTTAGGTGTACCGTAATATTCAGATACTTGATGTGTTGCATTGCTTACTAGAGCTTGCTTTCTTGGCCCGTAGATAGATCTAACTCGGTCATCTTTTTGATGCGAATCCGTGTGCGCATCGCGTGCCGGCTTGTGTACGGCGCCGTTTGCCGCTCTATGTTTGCCATGGGGTCGTCTATCTGACCGGGTGGTCTCCTTGTTCTTTGATTGCAGGGGCTCTACGGCCTCCTCATCAAATTCGGGCAGTAGTTTTTGCTTCGGGTAGCTCTTTTTTTGGCGACTATCGTCGTATTTGTCTGTGGTGTTGAGTACTTTGCTCCATCTGATTCTGAGCGCATCTTCCTCTGTTTTGAGCTTTTGATTCTGCGTTTTCAGGCTACGTGCAGTGGCGACGAGCCTTTTGTGGAGGTTCTTCTGCTCCAGCAACTTGTCCGGCGTGAGATCGTCCGGACTGTTATCTTCGCCGGGGACGGGTTGTTTATCCAGATTGTCCTGTTTGGACGGTTGCTCGATAGCGTGTTCGTCGTCCACCGGTTCGCCCTGCTCTATGGCTGGGTCTGTATGGCTGCTGTCTTTGTCGAGGCGGGACTTTGAGCAGCGCTTGCGTCGCCGTTTTGACTGCTTTTCAAGGGAATGATCCCTCGTGGCGTCCCGTTGTTCCTCGTTGTCGCTTCCTTTAGGTGTGTCCACCATGTATACATCGTGAGATGAGGTGGCTGTCCAGTGCCCTATAGGTGCTGGTTCATGTTTGTCTCCAACATCGTCGTCCATACCGTCGATGTCTTCGGAGGCGAAGTCGAGCACGTCGTTTAACCTTTCGACAGTGGCTATGAAGTGGGTGGTGGGTGGTAGTCGAATTTCTTCGTCGTCCGCATCCCAACCTTGATGACCATAGTCTGGCCAGGGCTCTCCTGATGAAGAGAGAGACTTTAGTGAATTCAGGATGTCGCCAAAGGGCGAGTGCTGAAAGATGTCCGCGGTGGTGAACTCCATGATCGGCGCCCAACCGAATCGATTAGCGGGCGCGAAGGTTGGAGTCCGGAGAGGAGTCCAGCACCTTGGAGTCACGAGCCGCAAGCGACGGGGTTGGTGTTCGCTCAATCGCCGTGAGATCGCAGCCCCGAGGTGGAGTCCAGCCACCCGCCCTCGATCGGCGTAATCGGCTCCAACTAAGGGTCGGGCGGGCACTCGTGCGGGCCTCGAGGCACTTGTCCGGTGGCGAGCTAGATCATGCCCATCGTGACAAAGGCGGGCGCGCTTGGCTGTGGCTCAAACCCGTCGAAGATCAAGTCTCCGCGGACGTCAGCCGTTTAGTTCAAACTTCCAGGTCTGACCTGATGGCCAGGGGCGTAGCTTTCAATCTGCCCCAGACGGCCAAGCGAATTGGCCCGCAGTGCAAAGCCGCCGAATACGAAGATTTGTCCGGGGAGAAAAGTCTCACCCTGGACCACATCGTTGTTGATGATCGGAGGAGCCATCAGGCCTAAAGATGACGACACAGAGGAACTCTCAATGAAAGCACCAATGTCGGTGTCAAAACTGGCGGATCTCTGGTAGGGGGTCCCGAACTGTGCGTCTAGGCGGATGGTAACAGGAGACAAGGGACACGATGTTTTTACCCAGGTTCGGGCCCTCTCGATGGAGGTAAAACCCTACTCCTGCTTGATTAATATTGATGATATGGGTAGTACAAGAGTAGATCTACCACGAGATCAGAGAGGCTAAACCCTAGAAGCTAGCCTATGGTATGATTGTTGTTCGTCCTACGGACTAAACCCTCCGGTTTATATAGGCATCAAAGAGGGTTAGGGTTACACAGAGTCGGTTACAATGGTAGGAAATCTACATATCCGTATCGCCAAGCTTGCCTTCCACGCCAAGGAAAGTCCCATCCGGACACGGGACGAAGTGTTCAATCTTGTATCTTCATAGTCCAGGAGTCCGGCCAAAGGCTATAGTCCGGCCATCCGGACACCCCCTAATCCAGGACTCCCTCACCCGTCAACCCACCGCGGGGACTGGAATGACCTTGACGCCAATGACGAGAAGCCTTCGATCGCCACCACCAGGATCCATCGCCTCACCACGACCGGGCACACCCTTGAGATGATTGAGGCAGACTTCATCCGTCGCCGAATCGCCCCGCTGCATAACATGGGGAGGCCGGCCTGGGACTTCAGGAATGCGGCCGACGTCATGAGGGTCCGCCCCGGCCTGAAGCATAACTTCACGGTGATGGGGCACGCCTATTTCTGTCAAAGTCTCTTTCAGCTCTACGTGTACATCGACGGCATGGTGGAGAGGACCGGCAGGGCCACGAAGGCCGGCAAGGTCGTTAAGGGGCCCCTGTTTGGGTTGCCGGTGGGAGTGGTCCCGCTGAGCAACAACTCTCGCCGGTCCGACATTATTGCCATGATGTCGGACTTCAACGCGCACGGCCTCAACCCGTCCTAGGCCGAGCCCCCGGCACGCGAAGTGCAGGAGTTCTTCGACAACTTGTCGGAGGGCTATGACCACGACGAGCCGCTGCTCATCCAGGACACCACCAAGGCGGAGCTGGACTACATCGCCGCCAGGGTGGCGGAGGCAGAGCTTGCCAGGGAGGCCGGCGGTGCTGGCGGCATAGAGGACGAGGCCGACACGGCCACGGAGGCGAGGGAGCTCGCCCAGTTGGCGGGGTCTACCGGGGAGGCCAGTGGTGTCAACACCGAGGCCCCCCTTAATGAGGATGTGGTCGAAAAGTCGACCAAGGAAGAGGCCAAGGCCGACAACCCTCCGGCCACGGGAAAAGGGCGTGTCTTGTGGCGGGCCAGCTTTGGCGAGCCAGTCTGGCCCGGCAGGACCGAACCACGGCAAGAGGTCCAGGGGAGTCCATGCACCTGACGAGGGCCGCAGTAGCGAGGGAAGGTGGTGAAGGCCGCGGTTGCGACGAGGAAAGCGACCACCTCTTCTTCTTCCAAGCATTGCCGTAATCCATCCCCTTCCCCTCCTCCTGCAGATGTCGACACAGAGGTCGTCTTCGATTTTGGGTGTCTCAGCCCAAGGAGGAAGAGGAAGGCAACTGAAGAGGAGGTGGAGGACGAGTAAGTATCTTGCCCTTCGTCATCTCTCTCCTTTCAGACCGCGCCGCTTCTTCTGACTTGTTTTCATCTTCGCAGGGACAGGGAGGCACTGGCCTAGAGGGTGGCGAAGAGGGCCAGGGCCTCGACGGGAAACCAGCCCCCGGCGGGCGCTTCACGCACGCCGGTGATGGAGATCAGCCCGGACAGCAGCCCTCGGTGCAGCCCCCGTCTCAACCCCCAGCGTGCGTTCACCACTCACTCATCAACGTGTGTTGGGGTACAATCCCTTGGCACTGACCTTGCCATGGCTGCAGGAGGAGGACGGCAGCAGGAGGAGCCACTGAGGGCCACCCCCAACACGCCGCCCCCATCAACCATGTCGCCCCGAGGGGCATCCTTGACAAGGGCGCCAAGCACCAAGCCCATCTGCATGGAGGAGGAGGAGGCGAACTTGGGCGTTGGTGGCTTCGTCTCGGCGACGGATGTTGGCGGGGAGGGGGCCGCTTCTTCCGAGCCCGGCACGGGTAAATTATTCTCTTTCTGTCCATGTTCTTTCTTCTACTTCTTTTTGAGTTTGATCTTGGCTCCGTCTCAATCTCCTTCTTGCTATCCAGATCCTTCCTCGACAGACTGGGAGGATATTGACACCGTCATCGAGGAGGTTGCCAAGGACACCGAGGCCGAGGCCCACAGGATCGCCACCGAGGCTGGCAAGGGACCTGCCGGAGGGACTGGCAAGGCTGCTGCTGAGGAGACCGACAAGGGTGCCGCCAAGGAGGCCGGCAAGGCTGCTGCCGAGGAGGGGGTGGTCAACGATCAACCCTCCTCCACCACCGCCTCTGGCTCGGCCAGGTATTTGAAGGTGGGCGACGACCTGTTCGTCCACCTTCCAGGGACGGCGGGCACCAGGGCGCCGGCCGAGGGAGAGGTGTTTGACGACGAGGTGCTCACCTCCACCGGGCTCCAGGTTGTTGACAAACCGAGCGCTGGTGGTGACGGTTCTCAAGAGGAGCGGCTTGTTCAGGCCATGAGCGCCCACTTCCAGAAGCTCCAGGCACTCCACTGTGCCTCTCTGGACAAGGTGAAGTCTAGGGTGGCGGTGGCGCACATGCGGAGGCGGACCTTGAGGAACGCATCACCGAGACGTAGGGCTGGTTCCGCCAGGCCCACGAAGAGCTGAAGGCTGCACAAGATCTGCTGGCCGAGCGCAAGCAAGAGCTCATCTTGAAGCAGGGCGATGTCGAGAAGGCCCAGGAGGCGGCGACGGAACAGGCCGCCAGGGACGAAGCCGCCCGGCACCAACACCTCCCCGAGCTGAACTCCCAGGAGGAGGACCTCGCCGCTCGTGAGGAGGCGCTCGCCGTCACACTCTATGGCAAGGATGATGAGGTCGAGAAGCTCATCACGCAGCAGACCCGGTAGCTGGAGCAGACGCACGGGGAGGCACTCGATGCTCAAGCCCTGGTCCATGACGACACAGTGAAGGAGCTGGAGGTGGAGCGCGATGGCCTGGAGAACAAGGCCCTATAGCTGGCAAAGGAGAAGGACACGATCAGCTGCGCCTTGATAGATGCGCAGGCCTCAGTCCTCGACAAGGCCAAGCTAGTCTCCCAAGCCAACGACTCCATCAAAGACCAGAAGCTGAAGTGGGAGGGTCTTGAGGGGACGCTTTCGGAGGTCAGGGCCTGGGAGGAGACCCTGGCCAAGAATTTGGAGGATAGGTAGCTGCGGAGGAATGACGCCGCCAACCACGAGGATTAACCACGAGGATTATGTGAAGGGCGAAAACCTCTGGATCAGCCGCCTTGCCGAATTACAAGATAAAAGTGTTCTCCCTGACTATGCACCGTTGCCAAAGTTCATCATTTCGAAGCACCTTGTGATGATCGGGTGTGATCGATTCTACATTCACATACAATGGGTATAAGCCAGTTTTGCACATGCAGAATACTTGGGTTAAACTTGACAAGCCTAGCATGTACAGACATGGTCTCGGAACACTGTATATCGAAAGGTCGAATGTGAGTCATATAGTCACTACAAACAAAACAACTTCTGTGATGACACGTGTTTGTCACAGTAGGCCATGTTTTCTATCATGCATGTACATCCATGACGATTTTATGACAGAATCAAGATAGTCATAGCTGTGCTGTCGTAGAAGTGTTCCATGACAATACCAAAATTATCATCACGGAAGTGTTCACTTCCATGACGATAAAAGGCGCGTCATGGAAGCGCTTTCGTCAAGGGTAACCAACACGTGGCATCCCCCATAACGGGTCAGTGTTAAGCTATCGGGTTCCAGTTTGGATTCGATAACCCATTAATAGCATTTTCCACGTGTAAAATTCTCATTCGCCGGCGGATCCACGTGTCGGCCTAGCGTTGGGACAGTTGTCATCCAGCGATTGGACGGGACGCGCCTATGATACGTCGACACGTGGCTCGGCCGAATAGTGGCCCATTAAGGTCAAAAGGCCGGCCTGTTTGACTTGGTCAAAAGGTAATGGTCGGCCCACTTGTTAATGGCTTGTTCGCATATAGCCCATTTACAGCCCGCTAACTCACGGCCCACTATGGCCTATCCGAATTAGGCCCAGTAGTGTCATCTGGGCCGTCCAATATGATTCTAGCCCGTTGTTACTTCTGGCCCATTGTAACTGCGGGCCCATGTATGGCCCATGAAGTCTTTCTGCCCATATGAGGTCCTTTGTAACTCTTGGCCCGTGGTGAAACTGGCCCGTAAAGAATAGTGTATCACTTTATACCCATTAACGACTCATTATTCCATTGAGCCGTTTCTAGCCCGTGTTATCTTTCAGCCTTCTAAGGGCCCATTTATTCTTGGGCTGATTTGCAGCATTCGATTACTTACGGTTTGTTACTGGCCCGTTTTGGTTGTGGGCCAAATTCAGCCCGTGGTTAAAGTCGGCCCATTTGTGACCCATTAATCCGTTGGGCCGTTTTCATAGCGTCATCAAATACGACCCATTAACGACCCGTTATGCCTATCGATATAATCAAACCCGTTATACTCATCGGCCTATTAACGACCTGTTATGGTCGGCCCATGAACGGACAATTCCCACTCTAGCCCATTTACGACCCATAATGCGGTCCGTTATTGGCCCATGTTTAGCCAATCGATCATACGGCCTTTAGAAGGCCCATTGATTCTATGGCCCATAGAAGGCCTGCAGGAGGCCCATGGTCAATACAGCAGATAGCAAGACCATGGTGGCAACGGTCCGTATGTAGCCCATGGTTATTGTGGCCTAGTTATAAAAAATAGGTTACTGTGGCAACTAGAATAACGCGGAAAAAGAGCTGCAGTGACTACAAGCAAACAACTAAACAAGACAATAAGGAAATAAATAAGAAAGCAACTTACGCCGCCAGTGCAAAATATGGGGAACAAAGCAGCATATTAAATACACTGGCTATCAAAGTTGCTGACCAGTGCTAATAAATGCCGCAGCAAAACAAGTCCAGCACTGAAACCACTTCAGAAGAGCTCAAGAAACAATATCCTAGGTATCCACCATGCTGGAAAGATGCTTAGCAAGCTTATTAGCTTTCCCTTGTTTGGCGCTTAAATCCTCCAGCACTTGCTGTTGCACCAGAAAGTATGTATAGAATTCTGCAGGGACTTCCTTAGTCCTTCGGCCTCCTGCCGCAGTACATCTGATCAATGTTTTTCAACTTTACGTTGAGACTCAAGAAGCCGAACTGATTCAGGCAGCGAGTTCGAAGAGCTAGTGCTAGCAGTAGTAGCCAGTAACTGAAACACTACATCAAGACTGGACTTTGGGGTTGTCTTACTGTCTTCAAGATAGTTTTTATCAGCTTTCTTGGAGACCAACAGGGATGTCTCACTATCTTGAACTTTATCTGCATTACTTCCTTTACCATTGCATAACGGGGTACTCTTCTCCAATATTTTTTCCGCATTCTAAAAGAGAAACAAGCAGACACATAACATTTGGGTAGACCAGTTTAGTAGTAAGTTGGATAGGATAACAACATGAAACAAACATATATCTATGTAGTATGGTCATTGTATGGTCTATATCATTCAAGTTTATGTTGCCAAATCAAGATACAGACAGTTCAAATAATATCTGTATAAGACAAAGCAGCATGGATAGAATATAAGTGTGGGAAACTACACAACACTAACAACACTTGTAATGTGCATGGCATGAGAACATACTTGTTTATTCAATTGAAACTGAAATCAACATAGAGCAAGTTACAACAGCAAACACGTTAAAGAAACAAGTTTAAAACATACCTGTTGCGCCATTGGAGTTTCAATTGCATCCTTCAAATTTTGAATTAGTCCGTGTGAGTAAATATAGTGATCCAAGAGCAATGGAGTATGAAACATAGCTACGGAACCTGAACTGAGAACAATTCTTCTTCTGCTTTAAGCGTTGACTTGCGGTTCAGAGTGGTGGTCCTCGTGCTTTGGGCACTACAGTTGCCTTACTAACTGCTCGTATTCGGGTGCTCTGTGGTGGAGACGGTGTTGTGTCAAATGGAACTAGGTTACTATCTACTTGGGTTGGGGTTAGAAGGGGTGTAGCTGGTTCTTTGTCCAACTGGGTAGGGGCACAATCTGCGTGAGTCTGGGTTATGTGTGGTGGGGCTGGTTCTTGGGCATGTACAAGCATGGTTCTATCTGCATCAACGGGTAGCACAAGCTTTTCTGAAGACCGTGTTTTTACTCCCATATACACAGCCATCACCCCCCAATTCAAATGGCTGATAAACAAGAAAAGTAATTGAATGTACAGACATTGTATGATAGACAGGTGCACTGGATATTAGGGAAGAAACAGGGCATGAAATAATTCACATTTATGTTGTCTAACAAAACAGGATAGCATGACATAATTTCACTTATATGATGGCTAATTAAACAGGATAGCATGACACAATTTCACATATATGATGGCTAACTAAACAGAATAGAATGACATACTTCAAAATATGATGACTATGTAAACAGGATGACATGATATAACTATACGATTTGTCTATTAAAGTGGTTGGAATGCCATAATTCACATACATGTCGTCGATGGAAACATGATGGCATGATATAATTCACGGATAGAATGACATAATTCAAAATATGATGACAATGTAAACAAGATGAGATGATATAACTGTATTATGTCTTTAGAAAATGGGTTGGCATGCCATAATTCAGATACATGCTGTCTATGTAAACATCATGGCATGAGATAATTCAAATATATGATTTATGTACTAAGCAAGTGAGCAGAGGGCAATCACATATATGATGCGTCAACTAAGCAGATGGCATTCAATATTGTGTATATGATGTAAAAACTAAGCATTGCAAGACAACATATGCATGATATGAGTAATATAACCCTGCCAAGTTTGAGCATACACCTCAGGGGGGAAATAGGACAGGTCATCTGTCTCTGAATCCTCATCTAAGGAGCTATATGTAACCAACGAGATATCCGCTTCAGCAGGTAGCATTGTCTGCCCTGAAGACCTTGTTTTCGCTCCAGATTTTTTCCATCACCAATTCAATTGGCTGATGCACAGGAAGAGTAGTTGAATATACAAACATTGTTGAAAAATATCATATATAATACAAAAAAAGGATGGCATGATATAATTCACATATATGACGCTTGGCTAAACAATATGGCATTGCATAATTCACATACATAATGCCTTGCAACAAGATAGCATTGCATAATTCACATATATAATGTCTTGCAACAAGATGGCATTGCATAACTCACATATATGGCAATTAGACACTAAACAGGTGGCATTCAGACGAAGCATGTCTAGACTAAGCAAATGACATGCCAATGCAAGACACCGTATGCACGATATGAGCAATATAACCCTGCCAAGTTAGAGCATGCACCTCAGCAGGAAAATAGGACTGATCATCTGTCTCTGAATTCTCCTGTGAGGAGCTATCCGTAACCAGCAAGACATGCACTTCGTCAGATAGCATTGTCTGCTCTGAAGACCTTGTTCTCACTCCAGATTTTTTCATGACCGTGTCGAATGGCTAATGCACAGGAAGAGTAATTGAACGTACTAACATTGTTGACAAATTTAATACGTAATAAAAAAGGATGGCATGCTATAATTCACATATAGGATGACTGGCTAACCAGGATGACATTGCAAAATTCACATATATGATGCCCGGCTAAACAAGATGGCAATGCATGATTCACATATATGATATAGAAACTAAATAGATGGCATTCATAGAATGCATGTCTAAACTAAGGAGATAAAATATTTTATGTATAAAGTAAGCAACTCAAGGCACAATATGCATGATATGACCAACATCGGCATGCCAAGTTAGAGCAAAAGACCTCAGGGAGTAAATAGGAGTGGTCCACTCCCTCTGAACAGTTATCTTCCTCTTGATTACAATATGGAATGGGGGGAGGGAGGTTGCTTTTGCGCCCACCATGGAGTGACGTCTGCATGAAATTTTATTGCCACACAAGGCTCGTCTCTTTTGCTCTACATGTTCAGTACCATTGTGTACAATAGCTGACATGCATAGGAATGAAAGATAGTGAGATTATGTAAGGAGTGCATGCACAAATCCAAAGTGATGGTAGCAAACTGTGGATAGACCCAAAAGCAATGATAGCAGGCAGATAATATGTTTAGTTAAAAAATATAGATAATGGCTCCTTTAATGTCCGTTTCACCCAACATGAAACTAACAATAGACACTGGAGATTAACCAGTAGTAGACAAGTAGTATTGATTGCTGCCACAATATGTACCCCACAATCATTTAGAAACTCAAGTTTGAGCATTAGTTTGGACCTGACTCAGAGTCTAATCGATGAACAGGATGATAAAGTAGCATCTCATCGTATTAAGCGATGCATAACATAAGTAGACACGAAAGAGTGCGACCTCTCTTGCGGACCCGTATTGTCCTCAAGGTCATCTGCTCAGTTGATGATGGTAATGCAGTTGTCGTGGCTGCCGGTGGTAGGGAAGAAGATCTGAGGCGGCGAAAGACAGTATGGAGGGCAGATTCCTGCTGTGGTGAACCCTTCCGTCGTTGAACAACTGAGCTGGGGTGGACCACAACGCAGTAGGAGTGGGACAAATCACACAAGGTTTTCTTTGACACTATCTGTAATAGAAGTATTCCTTTGCTCCACACAAAGTTTTCTTTGACACAAGGTTTTCTTTGGCACTAAAGGAACAAATCCTACAGTTTTCCTTTGCTCCATTCCTTTGAATAAAATTCATGAATAGTAGTACCATAGGAAACTTTCCAATTCCTATGTTTTTCCTTCACTTTTCCTTTCAAGCACTGGCTATTCTAGTAGGAAGGATTGCACAGGGAAAATACTACACTCCTAAAATGTTTTTGTGCTACTTCTACTACTTTGGACCGAGGCCACTGCCCTACTAGCTCAAATCCCAGACCCATCTAAAAATGCATAGCTCAAACGTGCAGAAATAAATAATGATGGCGTTCGAGAGAGTCCATCACGGATAGCTAAGTTGCCTGGTACCTCATTGCTTGTCATATAGTAGGAGAAACTAATCGTATTTCACGTTACTATGCATGTTTAGTTGACAGTATATGTAACATGTAGAGTAAAAAGGCAATGCAACAAGTGTACAACCTCTTTGGCGAAGCCATGTTGATCTCAGCATCATTGGGTTGGTCGGTGAGGATGCTCCGGCTAATGTGTCTACCGAAGGAGGGGAAGAAGATCTTAGGCGTCTGGAGATGGAGACGAGGGTACTGCTCCACTGTGATGGAGGGTTTCGTCGTTGGAGCAGCTCCGGTGAGTTGTACAACAGCGAGGCTGAAGTAGGACAAGAGAGACAATGCTAACCTGAGTGGAATTCTAATAGCATCTCCAATAGATGATGTAAAATACATAACCACAAAGTGCTAGATGTAAAATACATCAGCCGCTCATCTTTGAACTTAACTGTTGAAACTGCATTTAACCTCGAAACTGAATTTCACTGTCGAAACTGAATGCACTAGTAGCAAAAAAGCAGTAGCAGCAACATCGCCCGGAGTGGCAGCGCGTGCGAGAGCCGGGGCAGCTGGTCATATATCAGCATGTCGAGTAGCATCTGCAGGGGCACGAGCGAGAGCATGATCTGCTGCTCGTGCAGCAGCAGCGCGAGCAAGAGTACAGCAACAATGCAAGCAAGAGTAGCAGCGCAAGCAAGATTAGAGAAGCAATACAAGCAGGAGCAAGAGCAGACCAGGCAGGGGACTGAGAGCAAGAGCAGAGCAGCAACACGAGCGAGAGCCAAAGCAGCAGCAGTAGCTCCTACTGATGTGGATGTCGCTGTCGAGGGAGCGACACCGTAAAGGAAGTGGCCGGCGATGCCGCCGTAGATGGAGCCGCACCGTGGCGGCTTGGGATCGAGTGTCGGCAGCATCGTGAGATCGAGTCAAGAAGAAAATGCAGCGATTCGGGTAGAACCTCTTTGGTGGCGCCGATTAGGCCTAAACTACATCCAAGGAACCGGTGATGGTGCTACTCTTTCGGTGGTGCAGGTGAAGACGGTGCTGTGGGAATGGAGGTGGCGTGAAAGACTAGGCGAACGTCGGGGCAGCTCCTTGGAGGTGGAGGACGGGGTGGCTGAACCGGTGGGACGATGAGATCGACCATGGATCCTCATCCGATGCGGTGGATGAGGGACGTTGAGGTGTTGTTGTGGACGACATCGTCGGCGAAGAGGCTCCGGCTGGGTGGCGGATAGAAGAGGATGTGGGGCTTCGCGGGTTTCCGCAGCCTCGGTGTACAAATGGGGTCAGAGGGGATGGGAGGGGGAACCATGGCTTAGGGACGCGCTTGTATGAAATTTGGGGTAAGTTACAAAAGTACCCCCACCGATTTGAGCTAGGCGGTTCTTTCGGTTCAGGGGTATCATGGGAATTTCGCATGTCAGGATTTCGCAGGAGGTGGGAGTTTTCGCGCGCGTTGTAATTTCGGGATAGCAAGGCATGTGTTGAGATGGAGGAAGTTTTCAGAGCACAACGAGACAAAGATATATCTTAAAATTTTGGGGTTACAAGGCGCGGGTTGAAGATGCGGGAGTTTCGCAGCATAATAGACAAAGATGCTAGCTTAAAATTTCGGCATAACGAGGCGCGGCTTGAAATTTCGGGAGAACAATCTTAACGTGGACAAAAAAAGACAATTCGCACCCGAAAATAAAGAGCCATGTCCCGTTTTACTATATTACTAGAAATACCATTGAAATACAACAGCAAAAAACTAAAAAAATCGGGACAACAAGCTTAACGCGTACAGTACCAAATCAATTTGCACTTTCCTCAACAATATGAAAACAATTAATGATGTCTAGTGTATGGACTAAATTTGAGTACATTTTCCCTGTTTGAATGGGATTGTACTCGGGTTAGTTATACAACCATCTAAATATCATCTTCACAACACATGAAATGAATATAGGAGTAGTAAATTCCCATATAAATATGAACTGCATGTACATACAATCTCGAATTCAAACATATGTATCCATTTTATGTTAAAATTAAATCTTAGTACATGTATGCTCTAGCTAGATGTTCGGAATCTAAACCATGTATGATACTATGTACAACGTGTCTAACATGCACAACACACACACACACACACACCATTTAGACAAGTAAGGTACACGTGCATTGCACACATGAGACTTGGCAACCAAATTATGAATAAATACCACACTATAGCATGTAAGCTTTGAGTCATATATGCATGATTTAGATGTTCGTTTAATTCATACAGTACATCTCATTCAAAATCAATTACTTTTTATAAAAAAGTTTAATCTATTTTAAGATTGATGGAATTGTGCGTTGTAAAGCATAAAGTAAAAACAAATAATGACAATTCATCTAGAAAACAATTTGGGCAATTATGATACGGAAGATTCTAGAACAAAGGAGAAGTACTTCTGTTCTGAGGTTTGTGCATTATGCTTAAGTTCAACTATGCAGTCTTATAGATTGTACATGTGGCGGAATCTGGGGGAATGAAGATGATATCCAACGGCTAGTAGTGCTTGTATTTGCCATCTCTGCATCGTTGGATTGGCTTCATCCAACAACCATCTTTCAAAGTTTTTCGCACACTATATAGGGGTATAGATATCTGATGCGAAAGCCAACCATCATCTCTAATTTGAATAGTGTGTCCATGCATGGATGCAATGTGGGCAAACGATGTCTACCATCAGTATCTCATAGTCAAATCAGTATGACCTCTTGTCCAATGTGTATATAGTATAGCATGCTCATTTCCAAGCCATAACACGCATATCTCAATTTGTTTCCTGCATACATGGGTTTCAAACATCATGATCTCTTATTAAAATATTTGAATTCAACTTTACATGGTTATGACCTAACCTGGTCTTTTACACCCACACAGCCTTCTTCTCTTCATAGTTGTACCATTTTCTCTCGTGCATGCATGCACACACACTACCACTCGGCATTATCCATTGCACAAAAGCAATCTTTTTCTTCAGGTCGATCTCCCATGCATGCACAAAAACACACATCCCCCTCTTCATCACTTCAGGCATTCTTCATCTCTCACATGCATGCGCAACGATCGATGTTCCTCTATGTGTGTGTGTGTGTGTGTGTGTGTGTGTGTGTGTGTGTGTGTGTGTGTATAGGTCTTTCCAAGTTTACCACACAAACTAATCGATCAATATTTCTAGTCAGGTCTCACCCTCTTTCCCACATACACATCGATCAATATACCTCTCTATATAGGACTACATAGCTAATACACACACATTATATATCCATCTTCTCCCTCTCATCATCCATGCCTTCCGCTTCATCTGTCAGACGCGTGCACAGTGGCAAGGGCCCTGGCCCCCCTAACATCACTATATTGGGGCTAATATTAATGTGATTAGTAGATCAATTATTGGTAAAATTGTTTAAGTTGATTAATTGGCTCTCCCCATAAAGGATTAGCAACGCTTGGCCCCCTAGCTCATTTAATTTTCATGGCCCCACCACTGCACTCAACCGCACACGTTCTCGCCCCCTCTCTTTAAATATCGATCTCGCACTTGTGCACTGCTTCACAGTCTCCCTCCACTTGGACCCTCGCACCATCTTCTAGCCCCCCATATCCCAATGTTTGTATGCTTTTAGAGCTCTTCCCTCTATCTGTCTCTATCGATATCTTGCGCAGTTGACCCCTCCCCTCCCTTCTCGTATATCACCCCAACCCCATGCACATACATGTATGTATATAGGCCCCTCTGTCGTGGAATTGTCACGACAGATGTCCTTAGTGTTAGGACTTAGTCGCGAGGCCAACGCATCTATGTGGTAGCTTGAGAGGGGTTGATCGGGACGAGAGACGCAAGACGGATCATCACACAAGACAAGGATTTAGACAACTTCGGGCCTCAGGAAACATCATCCGGTAATAGCCCTACATGCTGTTTGTGGCTAGGTCTCATTATGATCATGAGTGAGTCGCCGGTAAGCCGGCTCTTTGTGTCTAGCCCTAGAGATTGTTTCTTCTTGCTTGTCCCTCTTTGGGGAGCCCTGCCCCTCCTTATATAAGTTGAAGGGGCGGGTTACATGACTAGTCCTAGTAGGATTAGGATTACTCTATTACAAGTGGAGTCCTAGTCTTGCTTCCTTTGTAGGAGAATATTCCTTATGCCTTTTCTCTTAAGCCGGCCCACCATAGCATGAGCCGGCCTTCTGGGCCTTGGGCCTTGTCTTAATCTGACCCGCCGTCAGGGCCATCCGTGAGTCGCCATGCTCGTGAGTCGTCAGACCAGTGAGCCACCAGACTCGTGAGTGGCCAGTCCTCCGGCGAGTTACCAATGAAAATGCCAAGGCCGACCGGGTCATACTTCTGGTCGGGTCATACCGCGGGGTATATCCCCGACATTAGCCCCCAGTTTAATTTGGATTTATCCATGTTAAACTGATCCTGTAAAATAAATACAAGAACAAACTTGATAGGTTGTGCTCTGGGTTAAATATTTTCCAGAACCGACACTTGATCATCTTTAAGTCCTTGTCATTTCCTCTTGGATGCATACTCAATATCATATAGCAAATCTCCTTTAACAGATATGTCCAAACTTTGCCAATGCAAAAAATCCAGGCATTTCTTCTGAAAAATCCGGGTCTTCATGACCAATTTGCTGACATTGGCTCTTGTAGAGAAATATTATAAGAAATAATCCATTTGAGTCGGCCTTCAATGCTCTAACTTGACAAAAATATTGGTCTTGAACTATTCAACTAATATTCAGCCGGCTTAAAGATGTAGATCTTGTTGATTTATGTTTGCCAAAATATTGGGGTTATAAATAAATGATGCCGGCTCATGATTGTTGCTGACACCGGGTTAATCTGGTCTACTCCAAACTGAGAATTTGAAGATTTTTTCTTCCTTATATACATATCACCTGTAGCCCCCAAGTGCCGCGTTGTCATGCTTGCAGCAACCTGGGACTTGTAATTGTCTTATGCTCATGAAAAACTGCAACCAGTGTATCCCCCAAGGGCTGGGTCATTATGCAATAATGAGCAGGGACTTTGTAAATATGATCATGTAAACTTGAGCAGCAACGTGTAGCCCCCAAGGGTCGGGTCAGAAAGATAAAACTGAGCTGGAACTTTGTATATAATTCATTGATAATAACATCATATGATGTAATCTCCACCATGGCGCTTGAACCCACGTCCATAAGGTTAAGAGCTTTGTTCTCTACCAACTGAGTTATCGATCTTTCAACATAATGGATTAAGGCTCGTGTACCTTGAGTTTTGACAGGAGCAATTGGTAGCCCCCAAGGGCCGGCTCATTACAATGTGATGAGTTGAGTCTTCAATAAGTTGAGCAAAAAATGACTTTGCATTAGCCCCCAAGTGCCATGATGCATGTTGGCAGTGACATGGAACTTGCATATTTCATGTAACCTCAACTTGAATAATATAGCCCCCAAGTGCCGGGTCGTAAGCCTGCAGCGACTCGAGACTATTCACTCCATTGTAAAATAAATCATATACCTTGATAAAATAATAGCCATTGCGCTGAAGCAACTTTAAAGACATCCATCATAATATTGATAATCATAATAAAAATCCAGCCATATTGGCTATTCAATATTGGAATAATATAATCCGGTATGAAAACCTCAATCATTCAATATCATCATGAAAATCCAGCCAAGTTTTGGCTATTAGAAATTTGAATACCTTATCGGTTGACAAGTAGATCCGAAGTTCAAATACTCGGCCGCTCTTGGCCGATGGCGACTTAATGCGCATTCATTGTACCCGGTGGCTTATAGCCTTTGAGAAAATCAAGAATTGATAAGCCTTTTGAGACACCAATTTCAATCTTTGATGATGGGCTTGAACTTAATAATTTATATAAGTCATAGCTCTGTAAATCCTGCATAGAGTTTAAACAACATATGCCCTGGACACTTAACGTCAAAAGCCAGGGTGGGTAACCACCCAAATGTAGTCTTATCCTGCACACAAGTAGATCACAAGAACCCTTAGTGGTTTACCGCGGGGCGGGTCGTAATATCTCACATATAACCATTGATGTGTAACAAGGAGTCACAGATAAGCCCCCAAGTCATAGGTAAGCCTGTTATGAATCATAACTTTGAAACATAACTATAATAATAATATCATACCTGTGATTTTGAATTTTTACTGCCGGTTTATGTGACCTATGCAGTAAGGGTGATAACGCAATCTTTAGAAGCCAAGACTTCCAAATGTTTGATGATTGTCATATGTTGGCAACTTATCGTCCAAAGTTAAGCCGAGTTAAATAGAAACCACACACACACACACACACACACACACACACACACACACACACACACACACACACACACACACACACACACATATATATATATATATATATATGCCTCAGATATGAACAAAAAAGTCTCAAGACAAAATCAAAGATTGCTTTCAAAATACTTAAGCCAAATAGAGAGAAAAGATTGAGGCTTCCGATTCGAATACGATCAGTAAACCGTCCCAAAGGGGTTAAGCTAGGATTCGAATACGATCATGTAGCCCCCAGTGGCTTTGGCGTTGTGCCAATCAAGAGGGTACCGACAGCTATGTTCTCTTTGGTTCGAATACGATCTATGTTTGAACAGGAAGCCCCCTAATGATCTTGAGAGTTTTGTAATGACTCTGATTCGAATACGAACAAAGTCGGTTCCCAAAAGGGTTGAGCTATGATTCGAATACGATCAAGAAGCCCCCTAGTGAGCTCGGTAGTGTGCCGATCAAGAGGGTACTGACAGCTATGTTCTCTTTGGTTCGAATACGACCTATGTTTGAATAGGAAGCCCCCAAGTGATCATGAGAATATTTAATGACTCTGATTCGAATACGATCAGGGTCAGACAAAAAGGGTTAAGCTAGATTCGAATATGATCAGCTCCCAATGGTCATTAAAGTAGGGTACCTATGTTTGAGTTGTGCTTTGCAACAGACTCTCTTTGGTCCCCTTAATTTTTCCCGAGAACTCGAGCTTGTGAGTAATGAATTCTTCTTGAATCAGAATTTTAAACCAGATATTGAGATCTTCAAAACTTTGTGAGAGACAAATTTCTCTTGAACCAGATTTTGAACCGAATATGGAGATCTTCAAAACTTTGTGGGAGACAAATTTCTCTTGAACCGGATTTTAAACTGGATATGGAGATCTTCAAAACTTTGTGACAAACAGATTTCTCTTGAGCCGGATTTTAAACCGGATATTGGCAAGACTTGCTGAGTCATACCATTGTAGCCCCTGAGTCTTAAGACGACTCGAGGAGTTGTCTTGAGATTCTCCATATTTGAGCATAGCAGGAGGTGTATATCATTGGTGTTGATAGCGCGATGTGAATCCACAGAATGTTGAGGTGACTGCGACGGGTTATAAATGATCCCGTATGAGCCGTGTCAGTAACTCGGCCAATGGTTCCTTCCAACTGGATGTTTGAAGTTAACCAAACTGTAGTGGCGGCGACTTGTGCACCTGCCCATTGAGCCATCCAGTGCAGACAGCGGCTGATAATACATGATAATTTGCCTCCAATTTGTTGGAAGAAAACTGGGCTACCCAAGCAGTGACTTGCTCATACTCAATAAATAGCTCATGCAAACAGATGCGACCCGGTGTGTTCATGTAGACCAGGCTGTGAGAGATGGACGGAAAAGATGACTGCATCATTAGAGGCGGCTCAGACAGATGAATCGGCCGCGATATTGTAAGCTGGCACAGGCGGGAGAGTCGACCGCGGGCGCGGTAATCCGTGCGGACGAACAAGTTAGCCGCATCGTGTTGATGTAAATTGAGCCGTAGAGGCGGCGGCTGACACATATATTCGTCAAGCATCTTGTTCGACCATCGCTCTTGCAATGATCAACTGTCCTGCATAAACAATGTTGCAGACCAAGGCAAATATAAACTTCTCTTTGACAAAAATAATATATGTTAATAAAACAAACTTGTATGAATATCACCTGATTCGCCCGAACAACAGATGAGTCGGTTGCGGCACTATAAACCGGTGCGGATGGGCGAGTTAAACGTAGGCGCAGTAAGCCGCGCGGACAGTCGAATCAATCGCAGGCATGGTCAGCCTCGTAGACGGGCAAAGTTGATGTAGCCGGGGTGGCAACTTGTGCAAGATGAGCGCTAGTGGAAAAAATAATATTTGCTCATGCCCCTTTTGCGACACCTTTTTGTAGGAATAATGGTCCTGCGGAAAAATATCATAGACCAAGTAATTCTTTGATAAAAACAATATGTGTGAATGAATAAACTTGGATGGATCTCACCTCATTTGTTCAGATGACGGATGATCCATTTAAGACGACAAAAACTGCTCAGGCAGACCGACGGCTTAACACAGCAGAGGCGGCTCAACGCGGCACCGGCGGCTCATCGCGCGGCAGGCACGGCACAAGCAACGCAACGGTGGTTTAACCATGGCGAATCACGACGAGTCGACGGTGCAGAGGCGGCTCACCCACAGCGGAGGTGGAGTGGCAACAGAACTTTGGAGGCGAGGCTCCTGTCCTGGTCACTAATTAGGACCGGTGGTGCTTGCATATTTTTTTTCTTCCTTGATGGATGGAGTCATCCATGTTGTAGAAAATGTTGATTTGGTCAAACGATGCATCCATTGCTTGACATTGGTCCTGCTATGTTGAACCGGGGCATGTACACACAACGCCGCGAACATTTTCAAGTGCCTTTTACTCGAGGGATACATGTAGTCAGTCCATTCATTGACAGCCACGCATCAGCGCTAGCGACCCGGAGGGAAATAAGCAGCATAGCAGCCCCGCTATATGCGGTGGCAGAAACGGACGGCGACGGCGGCTTGCGCTATAGTCGAAGGTGGTTTGAAATAGTGGGGGCAGCGTGCCACGGCATCAGAGGCAGCCGGGCGGAGCTGAGCTGGCTCGAAGCAAGGTGACAACGGCCGGCCGGCTCATAGGGGAATAGAGGGCCAGTCCGGTGACTCAGCACGGGACGGCAGCGGTGGAGCGGTGGGCCGGTCTGGCAACTCAGCAGGGGCCGCGGCGGTTTGTGGGGGTGTATTGCAGTGGAAGCATTCCGGCAGAGCAGGTATGACTAGCGTGAAGCGGAGGCGGAGCGGAGCAGGTACGGCCAGAGCGAGGTTGGAAACGGCACGGCGTGGATCTGGCCGGCTAGTGGTGCAGCACCGGCTTGAAGGCGAGGCCGCGCCCATAATCAGAACTCGTTTCCGGTTCATGGTCTTTGCTTTATCTTTTCTTAGCAGATGACTGGTAGGACTGCAAAAACTGCAGATAAACTCTGTAGGAATCATCCGATGGTAGCTTATCCAAACATCTCCGGCGGTCACCCTTCCCAGATACAGTACTTAGTAGCCATGCATTTGATTATTCCATCAAAACTGCCAATGCATATGTCCTGACAATATAACTGACCTTTTGACTTATTCCTTCGTGTAAATACTTTGCTGTATTGCCAGATGCACCAAGTATATGTTTGGTTTGGTTGCCTATCTCCGGCTCATCCATGGGGAGTTGCGCGCCGGCGACTTGGCGCACTCATAGAAACTGGCGGCTCAGCAGCTCATATTTTCCTTTGGGAAACGTTTGTGGCCGGTGGGCCGGCCGAACATTGGGCCGATCGCACGCGGCACCTACATAACATAGATTGAACGCTCCATGCTCCTCTCATCAGGACGTGTCCCCTTTCCATGGGACCCGCGCACTGCCCCCGTCCTTTCTTATCCATCCACACACTTATCTATCCTCTCCTTCATCTGTTTCTCTCCCTTCCCAATCTCGCTTCTCCTCTCTGTCTCTCTTCCTCCGCAGCAGCCATGGCCTTGCCCGCCGACCGATCGTGAGTTTGCTTTGTCATGAAACAACTCCGAGCCCGCTGCTGTGAGCACCTCCGGCCACGAAAAAACGCGAGCTCACCGCTGGGCATGGCCTGTTTTGCAACTCCGCAACCCTCATCCCCTCCTCAAGCGCAGCAGCCATGGCGGTGGAAGATCTGCCCGATTTTTTATGCTATCTGGTTGTAGCTTTCTGGATCATCGGTTGTAGCTTTTGCTAAACCGGTTGTATCTTTTTTAAAAATAATTTTGTTCAAGCTTTTTCTTCAAAAATATGTTTCTTCTGCATCTTTTTCATAAAACCACTGGTTCCAGCCTTTAGAAATACTGGTTGTAGCATTTTGTTCAGCTGGTTGTAGCATTTTTGTTCAGGAATGCTACCACAAGAGTTCGTCCTGCTGGACCAGCAATGCTTTTTGCTACAACCGTAGCCTTTTTTTGCTGCCACCGGTGACTTTTTTTGCTACATACATCCACGGCGGTGCTGGTCGACAGCGGCGATGCCTTTTTGCTGCTGCAACCATTTTGGAGTTTGCTGGAACCGGCGCCTAAATTTGCTACCATCGCCTTTTTGGTTTTGCTGGAAGGAACTGTCCAAAAGCTTCCACCAGATTTGGTTTTTGCTGGAACTCTCTCCAAAAAATGCTACTGCCGGCTTTTTTTGGCTGCAAGCAATGTCGTCGTTTTCCATATGATGCTGGAACAGGCAATGGTGCCGTCGGAGTCCATGGTGCGACAAACTACAACTGAGGGTCTGCTATATTTTTTGTTACAACCATCCTCGGTAATTGCTACAACCGACGGCGGAATTTGCTGCGACGACAAATGAAGGCATTTGCGACCAGCAAGACGTCTTCCTCCATGTGGACGGCGAGCCCAGGGTGGCCGGCGAGCGCGCAGCGGCAGAGGCCGAGCGCGTGGAGGCAGAGGGCGAGCACGCGGCGGCAGAGGGGGGGGGGCGGCGCTCTCCTTCTTCCTCCTTTTCTCCGCGTGGGAGGTTGATGATGGGTGCGGGGGTGGACGGGGAGATCTAACGACGCAGCAGATAGATCGGATGGATCTGGGCTGACCGACCCAAAGATTCGGCTGGTGCGCCGGCGCAGAGTGTTGCCCTTCTCCTTTTGGCCCTTTACGCGAGCAGTAACACACACTTTTACTAGAAGTAGAACCATTACTGTCCATCAACAGTAGCAGTGGCTTAGTAGATATTTATTGAGCCGCCTCGGGACTACTCTCGTGTGTTTTGACAGAATTCCTTTCGGTCTCGGCCACGCGCAGGAGCAACGATGGGATTTGATCTTCTCAAATCTGACCGGCCGGTTACCTTTGCTTTGGTAGTAACATAATTATTGGGTTTGATGCAAACAACGATAGATCCTTGTAATATCCCCTTGGGACTTGATCCGGTAGTAGCAGCGATAACGGGTGGCCCGTGACTGTAGCATGATGATTTGTGGCAGATTCCAATCCGGTCTCGACTATAAGAAAACGATTTGCCCTCGGATTCGACGGGTCGCCAGAGACGGTAGCAGCAGCGAATAAACCCTAAAAAACTCTCCGTCTCTGATGAATCTCACATCTGTCATCTCCAAAGTAAACCACAATTCTGATTTCCCAATGACAATTTTACTGGCGCTGCCCATGGTTGTCCGGCGGCTCACGTGATTGTTCTGTGCCAGCTCTTTTTCATCAGATCAATTGCGAGCTTCTCGATCCCTAGGAGAGATCCCTTCAAGAACTCAACACCAGCATGCGCGAGCCCTACGTTGGGCTCCAACTGTCGTGGAATTGTCACGGCAGATGTCCTTAGTGTCAGGACTTAGTCGCAAGGCCAACGCATCTATGTGGTAGCTTGAGAGGGGTTGATCGAGACGAGAGACGCAAGATGGATAATCACACAAGACAAGGATTTAGACAGCTTCGGGCCGCGGGAAACATCATCCGGTAATAACCCTACATACTATTTGTGGCTAGGTCTCATTATGATCATGAGGGAGTCGCCGGTAAGCCGGATCTTTGTGTCTAGCCCTAGAGATTGTTTCTTCTTGCTTGTCCCTCTTTGGGGAGCCCTGCCCCTCATATAAGTTAAAGGGGCGGGTTACATGACTAGTCCTAGTAGGATTAGGATTACTCTATTACAAGTGGAGTCCTAGTCTTGCTTCCTTTGTAGGAGAATATTCCTTATGCCTTTTTCTCTTCAGCTGGCCCACCATAGCATGAGCCGGCCTTCTGGGCCTTGGGCCTTGTCTTCTATCTGACCCGCCGTCAGGGCCATCCGTGAGTCGCCAGGCTCGTGAGCCGTCAGACCAGTGAGCCGCCAGACTCGTGAGTTGCTAGTCCTCCGGTGAGTTACCAATGAAAATGCCAAGCCCGACCGGGTCATACTTCTGGTCGGGTCATACCGCGGGGTATATCCCCGAGACCCTCCTTCACACAAATTGCATTGACACGTATTCCCTCACCATATCTTAGTATCTCACACACACGGACTACGTGTGCGAAAGAGAAGAGGTGCACACACGCACTCGTTCCCGCATACAAACACGCGGGTGCACGGTGGAGCACATTTGTACAAAAAATGAGCCTGTAGAAAGGCTTAAGATGATGTGCCACAAGTGTATATCTATATCTATAACCCTATATAGTGTGCGAATAACTTTGAAAGATGGTCATTGGATGAAGCCAATCCGGCAGTGCAGAGATGGCAAATCCGAGCACTACTAGCCATTGGATATCATCTACATTCCACCAGATTCTGCCACATGTACAATCTAGAAGACTCCATGGTTGAACTTAAGCATAATGCACAAACATCAAAACACAAGCACTTCTCCTTTGTCATAGAATCTTCCATATCATAATTTCCCAAACTTTTTTCTAGATGAATTGCCATTATCTCTACTCTTATAAAAAGCAGAGTTGGTGATGATGGTGTGACTGCCATCCTGCACTATAGGCCGTCCGATCTGTATCTGACGGATCGGAACCAAACTATGACAATTTACCCATACTCCACTCCACATTTGCAGATAAGGCCTTCCTCGTTCATCCTTTTCTCCCACAAGTTAAACTACTCATACAAATGCATCTTGATGTTTCGTGCAACGCACAGGCATCTTGCTAGTTTATTTTTAGTTTATGCTTTACGATGCACAATTCCATGAATCTTAAAATAGATTAATTTATTTATAAAAACTAAATGATTTTGAATTAGATGAACTATAAGAGTTAAATGAACGTCTACATCATGCATACATGACTCAAAGCTTGCATGCTATAATGTGGTATTTATTAATAATTTGGTTGCCAAATCTCATGCGTGCAATGCACGTGTACCTTACTAGTACTTTGAGTATGTGCAAAACACATAAATTAGAATTCCAATGGCACGCTACAGAGTGTCTCCCCCTTTTTTAGTTAATATATTATTATTAAAATGATGTGGGGGCATCCATGAAGGCACGTGGCACATGTGGGGGTGTTGTCACCACCTTCTTGTGTGGATTGATCACAGTGACGTGATGCTGTTCTAGAAGAATGTACTCGTCCTCTCTCACGCACACTGACAGTATGTGCACGAAGCGAAGATGTGCACACACACACTCATTCCCTCGCACGCACATGCAGGTATACGGTGGGACGCATTTTTGTAGAAGATCCACCCCATGTGATAATTTTATGCGTGTAAAGACGTTGACTTAATTGATGGTCAATTAATACAGCGCATGCAACTTGAGTAGACATGAGGGAGGAAGTAGTTGAGAATGACATTACTACTCCACTGCGTGCATGCGAGTAGTTAAATCATGGGTTGCTACTTCCATTGATCCCCTTCGTATTTTGTGCCAATTTTTACCATAATTTTAAGAAATATAATATTTATGCATGTCATAAAAGTAATATCATCGAAAACTACGTTCAAGAATGCGATTCCAATGGTATAATTTTTGGTGACATGCATTAACATTTTCTTAGTTGAATTTGTAGCGACCAGACCTCAAACGGTCAAATCTTTGTGAATCAGTGTCATCCATGGATCGGTAATGCTGACACGCACAATACTCGAGGAATTATAACAGAGTTTCAATCACACACTTATTACATCGAGTCCTCATAAAGAGTATGATTACACAAAAATATCATGGCTGAAGGCCATCTAAACTAGATAACTATGGAAGCTTCGAAGGTAAATGAGTACATCAACTCCAACGGTATAGCTTAGTGCAAAACAACGACCTATCGCACCTTATTCATCGTCTGAGTAGTCTGCAACATAAGACGTTGCAGCCCGAAATGGGTCAGCACATGGAATATGCTGGCAGACTTACACTGTAAAGCAATGAAATGCAAGAACTATCTCTACATGCAATATTTGGCTGGTGGAGGCTGTAAGTTTCATTGTTATGCATAAAGCTAGTTTTTCCATACAACAAAGGAATAACTTTATTTAACTACTCCCATGTTGCCCATTATTTGAGAAGGTTTCTCCAACTCAAACCCCAATTAAAAGTGTCATCATTAACCCTTCATCATAATTAATTATAGTAACGTGATGAGATCACATCAAAAGTTTCAACTACTAGATACTCAAGATATCCATAACCGGGGACACGGCTAACCATGATTAGTTTATACACTCTGCAGAGGTTTGCGCACTTTCCCCACAAGACTCGACCGCATCCTTGATCGAATGATCGAGACATAGCCTTTCTGAAGCATTAAATCTCTACTCCGGGTAGATAGTACCACCTACTTTCCCCTACATTTGCTAGCCTACCTCTTCAAGAGCTCACGCAACTTACTCAACTATGCCAGAGCCCATAATGGCTTGTGGCTGCACATCGAAGTTTCTAGCATGAATAATCTTATGATCCCTTTGACCCTGGGTGGCAAACCGTAGGAAAAATCACGCGGGTACTCCGGGATTTCCCAAAAACAGGCAACACTGGGTTCCCCAGGTGCCTCAACCAATCCACCGAGATGGATATTAAAGTTGCCACCTTAATGTTATCCATGAATAAATAACTCTCAAACTTCCATGTGTGAATCATGATCCAAACCCCATCTACGAGCATGGCTAAGCAACAATTAAGCATATCGTATATTCCCGGGGTGATCAAAAGGAATTAGGTTCCTGCCTCAAGTACTACAACCAAAACCACATTTTCCCAATCCTACTCATGCAAATTTATGAGGGCAGAACTCCGGCATTCTATAGGATAATCACACGGGTACTCCGGGATTTCGAAAAACATGCAACACTGGGTTCCCCAGGTGCCTCAACCATTCCACCCAGAGGTATATTAAAGTTGCCACCTTAATGTTATCCATGATTAAATAACTCTCAAACTTCCATGTGTGAATCACGATCCAATCCCCATCTACGAGCATGTCTAAGCAATAATAAGCATAACATATATTCCTGGGGTGAGCAAAAGTATTAGGTTCCTACCTCAAGCACTACAACCAAAACCACATGTTCCCAATCCTACTCATGCAAATATTTCAGGGGAAATACTAATGCATAGTAAAAAATAGGTATAAAAGAGTATGATCAAAGTGTAACTTGCCTTGCTGACGATCTGCAAACTCTAGAGGTTCGTACTAACAAGCTTCACACTCCGGGTAATCTAGCGTAGACAAACAATAGCATACATAAGCAATCACTCAAACAAAACTCGAGAAAAACCAAGAAAAGATCCAAATAGAACACGAAACAAGCAAACGGCTTAAACTAACAAGAGTCAAAACCTAACAGCAATATTAACATGTGAAATAGATCTTAACAGTAGGTACATGTGATTAGCTACGATTTGCAAAAAGATTCAACTCAAACGAAGCAAGGAAACTCAAAATATAAAAGAAACAAGATCGTTTACTAATCTGGACTAAACTGAAATTTTAAAGTACCAAAATCATGTTCAAGTTGGTTAACTGGAAAGAACAGAATGATACGAATATTTAGGCGCTAGTTTCATCTAATTTTGATAAACGGGTAAAAAGTTATGCTAGTTTAAAGATCACGGGCTAATTCGGGATAAAACTATTCACGGATAAGTCCCTAGCCGTAAATAAACTAAAAAGAAAAACAATAACGAACGAAGGTTCGCTATCAGGGACAAACAGGTGAAAACGTTCGCGCAGTGATGTTAGAGTGAACATTCGCTAATTAGAGAACTCCAAAAATAAAATTGATATGAACCAATCTAACAAAAAACAAAAAAAAACGGGCGGCGGTTCGGCGGTTTACCGGTTAACGAGAAAACCAGCGGCGGCGGCGGGATCAGACGATGGCATCGGCGGCTGATGACCCACAAGTGTAGGGAATCTATCATAGTCCTTTCGATAAGTAAGAGTGTCGAACCCAATGAGGAGTAGAAGGAAATGACAAGCGGTTTTCGGTAAGGTATTCTTTGCAAGCACTGAAATTATCGGTAACAAATAGTTTTGTGATAAGGTAATTTGTAACGGGTAACAAGCAATGAAAGTAAATAAGGTGCAGCAAGGTGGACCAATCCTTTTTGTAGCAAAGGACAAGCCTGGACAAGTTCTTATATAGAGAAAAGCTCTCCCGAGGACACATGTGAATTATCGTCAATCTAGTTTTCATCACGCTCATATGATTCGCGTTCGTTACTTTGATAATTTGATATGTGGGTGAACCAGTGCTTGGGTACTTCCCTTTCTTGGACAAGTATCCCACTTATGATTAACCCCTACTGCATGCATCCACAACTACAAAAGAAGTATTAAGGTAAAGCTAACCATAGTATGAAACATGTGGATCCGAATCAGCCCCTTGCGAAGCAACACATAAACTAGGGTTTAAGCTTCTGTCACTCTAGCAACCCATCATCTACTTATTACTTCCCAATGCCTTCCTCTTGGCCCAAACAATGGTGAATTGTCATGTAGTCGACGTTCACATAACACCACTACAGGAGAGACAAGATACATCTCATCAAAATATCGAATACGAAATTCACATGTCTACTTATAGCAAGACTTCTCCCATGTCCTCGGGAACAAACGTAACTACTCACAAATCATATTCATGTTCATAATCAGAGGGGTATTAATATAAATTAAGGATCTGAACATATGATCTTCCACCAAATAAATCAACTAGCATCAACTACAAGGAGTAATCAACACTACTAGCAACCCACAGGTACCAATCTGAGGTTTTGGTACAAAGATTGGATACAAGAGATGAACTAGGGTTTGAGAGGAGATGGTTCTCGTGAAGATGTTGATGGAGATTGACCCCCTCCCGATGAGAGGATCGTTGGTGATGACGATGGTGATGAATTCTCCCTCCCGGAGGGATGTTTCCCCGGCAGAACAGCTCCGCCGGAGCCCTAGATTGGTTCCGCCAAGGTTCCACCTCGTGGTGGCGGTGTTTAGTCCCGAAAGCTTCCTTATGATTTTTTTTTCAGGGTAAAAGACTTCATATAGCAGAAGATGGTCACCGATAGGCTGCCAGGGGGCCCACGAGGCAGGGGGCGCACCCAGGGGGTAGGGCGCGCCCACACCCTCATGGATGGTGGGTGGCCCCCCTCTGGAACTTCTTCCGCTCAATATTTTTTATTAATTCCATAAATGACTTTCGTGGAGTTTCAGGACTTTTGGAGCTGTGTAGAATAGGTCTGTAATATTTTCTCCTTTTCCAGCCTAGAATTCCAGCTGCCGACATTCTTCCTCTTCATGTAAACCTTGTAAAATAAGAGAGAATAGGCATAAGTATTGTGACATAACGTCTAATAACTGCCTATAATGCAATAAATATCGATATAAAAGCATGATGCAAAATGGACGTATCAACTCGCCCAAGTTTAGACCTCGCTTGTCCTCAAGCGGAAGCCGATATCGAAAAATATGTCCACATGTTTAGAGATAGAGGTGTCGATAAAATAAAATACGGACATGAGGGCATCATGATCATTCTTATAACAGCAATATATATATATATATATATATATATATATATATATATATATATTGTCATATGATTTCTTATGCTAGAGTAACAATCTATTCACAATGTCAAGTATGAATCAGAAAATTCATTGAAAACTAACAAACTATGATCTTAGTCATTGAAGCAATTGCAATTTATCATAACATCGAAAAGAGTCAAAATAAGAGCTTTTCAGCAAGTCCACATACTCAACTATCATTTAGTCTTTCACAATTGCTGACACTCACACAATACTTATGGGTATGGAGTTTTAATCGGACAAAGAGAAAGATAGGGGCTTATAGTGTTGCCTCCCAACCTTTTACCTCAAGGGTAATGTCGACAATAATAGTTCATGCTAACTTACACCCAAATGGATATATATATATATATATATATATATATATATATATATATATATATCAGGATCTTTCCAACACGAGGTGCTTGCCAAAGGATAAAATGTAAAAAGGAAAGGTGAA
The DNA here is from genome assembly GCA_021437245.1 of Aegilops speltoides. NCBI lineage: Eukaryota > Viridiplantae > Streptophyta > Magnoliopsida > Poales > Poaceae > Aegilops > Aegilops speltoides. The sequence goes on from CM038143.1 coordinate 236,412,172, forward strand.
GATCACCATGACTCTTGCATAAAGTATAAGACAAAATATAGGCCCTTCGCAGAGGGAAGCAGAGGTTGTCATGTGCTTTTATGGTTGGATGCACGAAATCTTAATGCAAAAGAACGTCACTTTATATTGCCACTTGTGATACGGACCTTTATTATGCAGTCCATCACTTTTATTGCTTCCATATCACAAGATCGTGTAAAGCTTATTTTCTCCACACTAATAAGTCATACATATTTAGAGAGCAATTTTTATTGCATGCAACATGACAACTTACTTGAAGGATCTTACTCACCATAGGTAGATATGGTGGACTCTCATGGCAAAACTGGGTTTAAGGATATTTGGAAGCACAAGTAGTATCTCTACTTGGAGCAAGGAATTTGGCTAGCATGAGGGGTAAAGGCAAGCTCAACATGTTGGATGATCCGTGACAATATACTTTATTTCGGATATAAGAAAACATAACCCATTACGTTGTCTTCCTTGTCCAACATCAACTCTTTAGCATGTCATATTTTAATGAGTGCTCACAATCATAAAAGGTGTCCAAGATAGTATATTTATATGTGAGAACCTCTCTTTCTTTATTACTTCCTATTAATTGCAATGATGACCAAAACTATGTTTCTCAACTCTCAACAACTTTTATTCATCATAATCTTTATGTGAAGTAATTACTCTCCATAAGATCAATATGATCTCTTTTATTTCTTTTTATTCTTTCTTTTATTCCCTCAAGATCATAGCAAGATAGAAAAGCCCTTGACTCAACACTAATATTTATTATATATAGCTCACGGACTCAATTACATAGAGGGATCATAATGCAAAACTCAAAACTAGATCATACTAAAAACTGTATTCTACTAGAACAAGATATTACCAAAAGGATCGAACTAAGTAAAACGGTAAAGATAGGAGTGTGATGGTGATACGATACTGGGGTACCTCCCCCAAGCATAGCAGTTGCCAAGGGGAGTGCCCATACCCATGTGATTCTGGCTCTTTCTTTGGAGGTGGTGGTGTGATATTCTTGGCGATGATGCCCCTCAGGATACGATTCTCCTCCTCGAGCATATTGACTTGCTGCTTGAGGTCCATATTTTCCTTACGGAGCTTGCCTGTGACGGCTAGAGCTCCTTTCACCCATGGATGTTGCATAGCTGCTGGAGAACAAGTGACACTCTTTTTCATATTTTCATAAGAAAGAAATCTAACATTGGAGGGGATAACCGAGTTTGGAATAGCTGAGCTCTTTAGTTCCCCCATTGTGAATCCAGCTCGGAAATGAGAGGTAACTTCTTGATCCTCCTCCATAGCATCTATCCTTTTCAAGTCGGCCTCCGTTTCCTCCTCCGTTGATGGCCCAAAGTGGTAGGCATCACTGTTTGCTCCTGGACCTGGTGTCGGATGAGACACCCAACTCTCCCCAACTGACTCTTGAGAAGACATCTTGCTCTAAATCTGCTGTAGAAACAGCTCGAAACAAAGACATAAGATATTTGCATGATAAGGTGGTCAAAACCTTCGGGAGATTATGTAATGAATTTTTACCAACCAAAAGAAGTATCGTACAAGAAAACGGAGTCTGGAGAACACATGAGGTGCCCACGAGGTAGGGGGCGCGCCCAGGGGGTAGGGCGCGTCCTCCACCCTCGAGGACGCCTCGTGTCCTTCCCGGACTACTTATTTTCCTATTTTCTTAAATATTCCAAAATGGAGAAAAACTGATATTAGAACTATTTTGGTGTCGGTTTACTTACCGTACCACATACCTATTCCTTTTCGGAGTCTGAAACGTTCTAGATAGTGTCCCTTATGTATTACTCCAAGGTTACGGTTTCAATAACGTTAGTTTCAACATTTATAGGATTACCTGAGATATAATGTTTGATCCTTTGACCGTTCACCACCTTTGGACTTGTGCCTTCGAAGTTGTTGATTTTTATGGCACCGGAATGATAGACCTCCTCGATAACGTAAGGACCTTCCCATTTAGAGAGAAGTTTTCCTGCAAAAAATCTTAAACGAGAGTTGTATAGCAAAACATAATCACCTACATTAAACTCACGCTTTGTATCCTTTTGTCATGCCATCTTTTAAATTTTCCTTTAAACAGTTTGGCATTCTCATAGGCTTGGGATCTCCATTCATCAAGTGAGCTAATGTCAAATAGCCTCTTCTCACCGGCAAGTTTAAAATCATAATTGAGCTCTTTAATGGCCCAATATGCCTTATGTTCTAGTCCGAGAGGTAAGTGGCATGCTTTTCCATAAACAATTTTATATGGATACTGTCATGGGAACAAACACCTATGGGACCGGAGCCCCTTTCGGTCCGGTGGGGGGCGGAGATCGCACGAAGAGCGGATCGAGGCGGAGCACACGAGCGATTTACCCAGCTTCGGAGCTCTCCGGAGAGACAATACTCCTACTGCTGCTTTGTGGTTGTATTATGTTCTTGCTGGAGAGCGTGAGTGTTCTCTGGTTTCAAATGCTTCGAACCCCCCACTACGTTGCGCATGGGCCTCCTTTTATATACTCAAGGGGTCACCGACAGGTGGCAACGTAGGCGAGGGTAAAAATGTAAAAGAACTGCGGTTGGTACACCTACTTGCACAGTGTATCATACCTAACCCTGACGGCAGGGGACAAAGGCATTAAATGCCCGTCTGTGTCGCCCAAACAGTGCAGAAAGGGACCGTAAGGGGCGCCACCGCTCGCTACGATGGCAATCTTGTTAGCGCCGCTTGCTACCTCGCACCGCTGGCTGCACAGCCTCTCACCACACGCGCCTAGAAAGGTCCCAAGGCGACACGTTGATGGATTCGCTGGAGCGTGGGTACAGAGTGGTGGCTTGCTGCGGCAAGCGCCTTGCCGCGGTTGTTGTCTTGTCGCGTCCGGAAGATTGTCGCTCACCGGGCCTTGCCGGGACGTGCGGCGCGCCGCGGCAAGTTTCTTGAGATGCCTTGGTTGGCCTTCCCGGCAAGCTCCTCTTGCTGGGGCCTTGTCTCCTTCCCGGCAAGTTCCTCTTGCCGGGGCCTTGTCTCCTTGACTTGAACACTTTGTTCTTGAATGGCTCCAAAGGAACCACGGAGGACTTTGGCGGTCACCCGGCAAGCCTTGCCGCTGGTGTCTGCGATCGCCGTGCACAAGTTCGGGATACTAGGGTACCCCTACTCTAGTACACCGACAGGAGCCCCCGGGCCTGGGCCACACACGGTGCCGAGCGCTATTGGGCCAGGCCCAAAACAGGGCATGGGCACGCGCGGCCTGGGTCCACGCCGTATCTTACTCTGTATCCACCGCTCCCTCCCCTAACGGCACGCGTCGAATGCGGCGTCGTGGGAGAGATCGTGGGTGGTTCTTTATTCAGAAAGCGGAATGTCCGCCCCCTCCCTCTTTATAAGCAGAGGAAACAGGTGCAGTTCGCCCATCTTGCCCGTTGCTACTTCCAATCTCAGAAATCTCCGTCGCTCCCCCCTTCTTCCAAAGCCAAGAGAGAGCAGCACTCCGCCCCCCATCGCCGCCGGCGCCACCAACGCCTTCGATCTCCCCCACTACCCCGCCATGGTTCAAAGCCGGAAGGGTGTGAAGTCGGCCGAGGCGCCATGGCTCGAGGCGCCACGAAGGAGCGGCAACTTCCCCAGCTCGCCGCCAAGGAGCCGAGGGAGTGGTACTACCTCTTCTTCGTCGACGGAGACGCGCGCATCCACAAGACGAAGGTACTCTCCGCCGCCGCTTCGGAACGGGCTCCGAACGGATACCCTTTCTTCGCGTTGTTCTTCTACTACGGGCTCTGCCCGCCCTTCTCTGAATTCTTCTGTGATATTATGAACACCTACGGGTTCCATCTCCTTGACTTCACCCCCAATGCTGTTCTGACCATGGCAGTTTTCGCACATCTCTGCGAAAACTTTGTCGGAGTCCACCCAAACGTAGCTCTTTTCCGCCACTTCTTTATGCCCCGGGTCGAGAGAGGAGAGCCTTTAGACGGCGGAATCGCCTGGATCTCGAGAGCCGGCAAGAAGGAGGCTTATCTGGAGGGGGAGCTCCGCAGCAAATGGGAGGAGTGGAGAGCAGAATGGTGTTGGATTGTTGAGGAGAACCCGCAGCCGTTTACTGCCCTGCGCCAAGCCCCAGCAGTGCGCGGCAATGATTGGAGCACCCTGGCCGCGGACGACGATAAGCTGAAGATTGCCATCACCCGGATCTTGCGGCTCAGGCTTGCCGGGCTCACTGTAGGCGTTGTTGGCGCGGATTTTCTTCGCCGCCGCATCGCCCCCCTGCAAGAGAGGAGGAGACCCGCCTGGGAGTTCGGGGGCACGGCGGACATCATGAGGCTGCGTCTGGGCCTCAACTTTAATTTCATTGTCTTGGAGCTGGACGCGATGCTCAAGGAGCTGTTCAAGCACGACCCTCAGCATCCCGAATGGTTCAGGTTGCCGCAGGGTGTCGTTCCGCTGTGCAACAACTCCTCGCTCGACCGCATCTGCGCAATGATGCCGTTGTGCGACTTGCATGGACTTGTCCCAACCTGGCAAGAACCTGCCGACAATGTTGTGCAGCAGTTCTTTGACGGCTTGGTGGAAGTGGCGGTCCGTGCCGACGAACAGAAGAGCCTCACCCACGACACCACCGATGCGGAGATGCGGCGCATCGCCACCAGGGCGGAAGAGGCGGCGGCAGCCGCCGCCGCGGGCGAGTTTGGGTTCACCGTGGAGGAGGCAGAGGCAGCTGAGGCGGCAAGCCTTGCCGATCGAGATGAGCTTGCCGGAGAGCTTGCCAGCGAGGGAGAGCCCGCCGAGCCTGAAGACGAGTCAAGCGAGCCCGCCGAGGTTGCGAGCGGCCCGCCATCTTCAAGCGGCTTGCCGTAGGCAGAGCTCCCAGCGCAGCCAAGAAGGCGTCTCCGCAGGGCCGTGGACGTAGCAGGGCGGCAGACGGGTCAACAGCCGCCGTGCCGCGGGACGCGCTCCATCGCGACAAGCACTGTTGCCGCGGGAGCGCCTCACGCCGCTGCGGCAACTCGAGCGGGGTCCTCCCGAACCGCCGCTTCTGATCCTGCCGCTGCCCCCGCCAAGCGGTCGAGGGAGCCTACTCCTCCGCCTCGTCACGCCGAAAGAGGGCCGGACTTCGACCTCTCCGCGCTTAGCTCCGACGAGGAAGAAGAAGAGTAAGATTCTTTGGTGTACTTGTAATTCTTCAATTCTTGCTGTTTTTGTCTTGCATCTGATTTGCTTTACTCTGAACTCATTCCTTTTCAGGACCCTGGCCCAGAGAGCGGCGAAGAGAGCCAAGGCTCCGGTGATTGTCATCGAGGACGAGCCCACCGTGACAGCAGGGGGCGCGCCCGAGACCACCTTGCCGGACCCGACAACTACTCCCCGAAGCAGCCCCCAGCGCAGCCCCCAGTGTAAGTATCTGTTTACTTCCCGTTGTTGGGCGCGCATGGGTGCTCTTTATTTGCTGATATCTGTCTCTTGATTTGTGTAGGGGCAGAGCAGCCTCACCAGGAGCAACCGGAAGCCGCCCCCGAGATGCTATCTGCTTCAACTACGCCGGCAAGGGAGGATTCCCCGGCAAGGGAGCGTTCTCCAGCAAGGGAGAAGTCTCCGGCAAGGGACAGTTCTCCGGCAAGGGACGGCACCAGCGACCCCCCGGTGGTGGAGGCCATGACTGCAGATCGCAGTACAGGTACCCCTTCTTGCTTGAAAACTTCCCTTGTGTTCTTCTTCTGGTTTTCTTTTTGGATATTTGCTTGACTTTTCTCCCTCTTTCGGCCTTCAGATCCACCTTCCACGGAACCGATGGAGACCGAGGCCACCGGCAAGGAGAACGCGTGCGGCAACACCGACGACGCTGCTGCCACTGAAGAAGGAGCTGGCGCTGGTGAGCCCGCCAGCGAAGAGGCCGCCAAAGCTGCCGCCGCAGGAGCTGGTGAGGGATCTGGCGATCGCACTAACGACCCTGAGGCCGCAGGAGCGCAAGGCGCTACGTCGACCGCCGATCCCTCCGCCGCCGCCGCAGCGTTAGGCTCCGAAGAACCCCAGCCTGGCGCCTATTTGAAGGCCGGTGATGGCGTCTTCATCAAGCTTCCCTGGGCGTCAAGCTCCAGGGTGCCGGTCGAAGGAGAAGTCTTTGACGGAGAAGTGCTCGCCTCCGCTGGGTTGACGCTGGTTGACGCGCCGAGCAGTAGCGCGGCGAGCCTAAGGAGGAACAGCTGCTGCGGAGGCTGCTGTCACTCTACCGCGCCCGACAAGCCAAGCTGGAATCCCGGGAAGCGCTTGTCGCGCAGGCGGGAGTGGATATTGAGAAGCATGCGGAGGAGCTCCGGAGCCACAATCAGGAAGCCCTCCGGTCCATTGCAGAGGAGCGGGCGCAGCTCGTCGAGGCGCGGAAAGCCTTCCTCCTCGAGAAGGCTGAAGCTGAAGAGCAACAGTGGCTTGCTGCCGAGGACCTGTTTGCGCGGGAAGGCAAGCTGGCGCAGCGGAAGGTCAATCTGGACAGCCATGAGGAGGAGCTTGCCGCGCAAGAACAGACATTTGGCGGGGCTCTCAAGGAGGCAAAGGATGCTGCCACAGCTACTGAGGCCGCCAAGAAGGAGCTGGAGACGAAGGTGGCGCAGCTGGAGGGCGATCTCAAGGCGAGGGATGAAGAGCTTGCCGCGCTCCAGCGTGAGCGCGAGAAGGACGCCCATGCCCACGGTGAGCTGCAGGGTCGTCTCGTCGAGAAGGGCAAGGAGCTGAGCGCCGCCAAGATCTCCAACGCTGATCTCGAGTTGAAGCTGGCTACTTTGACCGAGACACTGGACGGCGCCAAGGAGCGGGAGGCGGCCTTGAAGGAGGAGATCAAGGCCAACGAAGCGCTGCTGACGAGGGCCGCCGAAACCCAGAACACCTTTAGGGAGACTGTGGAGCTCATGACAGAGGGTCTCGTAAATATCGCCGCAGTCATCGACGAGGAGCTGGCGCAGCTGGGGATGGAGGATTTTGGGTATTCCTCCGATGACAACCTCCAGCCCAGCGCCAAGCTCACTCTGTTCTTCAAGGGTGTGGCGACGGCACTCCAGCGACTCCGGGAAAGGATCCCAAAGCAGCTGGCCGACGGGTCGCGCACGATCTGCGCGAGAGTTCTGCAAAAGGTGTTGGTGAAGGTGGCCTTCCGCAACCCAGGCCTCAACCTCACCAACGTCCTCAAGAAGCTGCCGGCGGATGCTGATCTGGAAGAGCTCAAGGCCCTCGTCGCACCCATTGTGGACAAGGTGAACGAGGTCAAGAGGGTCGATGGCGACCGCGTAGATTAGGCCGCCCGTTTCCTCCTTTCCTTGTCGCTGCTAGTCATGTTATGAGAACAATCTATTAGAGCTGCGACAAGTTATCTTTTAATATAAATTTATTTTGGGCAGTATTCGCTATGTTATTCCCTTTACTTGATTCCTTCCTTTGTATGTTTTTGCCCTACGCTTTTAGGGAACTTGCCGGTGCAGGCACCTTTGTCATGAAGCGCTGAGTCGCGAACGTCAAGAGCTCGTTTGGCGGTGCCGCCATCGACAAGAAACCTTGTCGCAACTAGTCGCAGCACACTTAAGTTGTTGAGCGGACTCGAAACAAAGTAAGGGCGCAACTAGCTACGAGTTGGTTCCTCCGCGCACAGGTTTTCCATACAAAGCACGGTCGTTCGAGGAAGATAACTTAAATTTTTTAAAACTGATTGCTCAAATTTTGGCAACTTAGCTTTTCTGTCGTTTGCGTCCCGGCAAGGCGAAACTTTCTTGAACGACGCCTGGTCCACATCGTTATGTTCTCCTTCCCCCCTCGACAAACTTGTGGGCGAGGGAACCTTCCTTTCTTTGAGGAAAAGAAAGAAGAGAAAATAAAGATATGGAGCCTTACGGCTCGTTATTTCTTACCGGGGGCAGATGATGCACAAAGTGTCAGATAACACATGCAAAAAATAGAAAGCATGAAATTTGACAAGATGTGCGGAGCACATGAGCTTTATTTATGCACGGGGTCTGCGCTCGGCTTTGTACAAAGGATTACATGCAACAGCAGCAAGACTTGTACAAAAGGTGGTTGCCGGAACAGGTTCCGCAACAACGCTTCTCTGAGTAAAACTTACGAAGATGCTCAATGTTCCAGAGTTGCTCACCGAAAGCCATCTTCGGTCTCAAAGCGGACAGCGCCAGCCTAGTGACTCGCTTTCACCCAAGAAGGGCCTTCCCACTTTGGCGCCAACTTGTTGGAATTCTTGGCGGACTAAACGCGCCGAAGAACAAGGTCGCCTTCCTCGAGACTCCTGGCATTAACTTTGCGGCTATGGTAGCGGCGCAAAGCTTGCTGGTATCGAGCAGCTCGTATAGCAGCCTGGAGACGGTCTTCCTCAAGGAGCAGCGCGTCATCCTGCCGCAGCTGCTCTTGCTCAAGCTCATCATAAGCGAGCACTCGAGGCGATCCGTATGCGAATTCCATGGGGAGAACTGCCTCTGCTCCATAGACTAGAGCGAAAGGTGTCTGGCCAGTGGCTCGATTTGGCGTCGCCCTGATCGACCAAAGAACAACCGGCAACTCCTCAATCCAGTTCCTTCCGCACTTGCGCAGCCTGTCGAAAGTCCTGGTCTTGAGCCCGCGCAGCACTTCAGCATTTGCCCTCTCCACTTGACCGTTGCTTCTCGGATGAGCAACAGAAGCGAAGCAGACCTTGGCGCCAAGATCTTGGACATACTGCATGAAGGTGCGGCTCGTGAATTGCGTGTCGTTGTCGGTGATGATCCTGTTAGGGATCCCGAAACGGCAAACAATCGACCTGAAGAACTTGACTGCTGACTGTGCTGTCACCTTCCTCACTGCCTCCACTTCCGGCCACTTTGTGAACTTGTCGATTGCAACGTACAAGTACTCAAAGCCACGAACAGCTCGGGGGAAGGGGCCGAGGATGTCGAGCCCCCAGACCGAAAATGGCCAGGATAAAGGGATCGTCTGCAGAGCTTGAGCTGGCTGGTGTATCTGCTTGGAATGGAACTGGCACGCTTCACACTTGGTTACTTGTGCAGTTGCATCTTGGAGGGCTGTCGGCCAAAAGAAACCTTGCTGGAATGCCTTGCCGGCAAGTGCTCTTGCGCCAATGTGGTGACCACATATGCCTCCATGTATCTCTGCCAACAGCTTATGTCCGTCTTCCCGGGGAATACACTTCAATTTCACACCGTTGAAGCTTCTTCTGTACAGTGTGTTGTCGACAAACTGGTACATACTTGATTGCCGGGCTACTCTCTCCGCTTCTTCTTGCTCTCCGGGAAGTTCTCCTGTCTGAAGGAAACGGACAATCTGCTGTGCCCATGCTGGAGCTTGCGGCTCGACAACAAGGACTAAAGGCACATATGCTGCTGCGAGAACATCCGCTTCTATGGCGAGAACCTGCGGCTCAGCCGGAGCTTGATGTTCCCCGACAAGCTTGCCGGAGCAAAACTTGTCGGGAGCATCTGCTTCAACGGAACAAATCCTAGGGCTTGTCGGAGCAGACTGCTCCTCAGCAGTCTTGGTGTTGATCTTAGGGACCTTCTTGGCGGCGGCTTCGGGGAGCTCTGCCAGGAAATAGTCACCAGAAATCAACTTCCTCTTCTTGCTCTGTCCAGTTGATGGTGTTACGGATGGTTGAGACAGCTTGAGCACAAAAATTCCTGGTTCCACAGGTAACTTAAGTGCGGCGCACTTCGACAGGCCATCTGCAATGTCGTTCTGAGCTCTTGGGACATGTTCCATCTGTAGGCCGTCAAAGTGCTCTTCTAACTTTATCACTTCATCAACGTAAGCTTCCATCAACGGACTCTGATAATTCTTGTTCACTTGGCGGACGACAAGCTGCGAGTCACCCCTGACAATGAGCTTCTTGATCCCAAGGTCTGCTGCGATCTCGAGACCGCAAGCAAACCTTCATACTCTGCAGTATTGTTTGTTGCTTGCTTCGAAAGTGCATCCGACGACGTGCTTTGAGGTGCTCTCCGGTGGGTGCGATAAGCAAGACGCTCAAGACTGGAGCCTTGCAGCGAGAAGGCACCATCAAAGTACATCAGCCACTCTTTGTTTGCCTCCTTGACGGGATGCTCGTCTCGAATTTCTTCATCCGGTGTTGGCGCCCATTCTGCTATGAATTCGCCAATGCCCGGCTCGATAGTTGAAGTGCTCTCAAACTTAAGGCTAAAGCTTGACAGTTCCAAAGGCCCACTCGACAATCCTGCCTGCTGCTTCGGATTCTGCAGATCCTCTTCAGCGGAAAACGAGTGACGACTGTGATCTCATGTGCTTGGAAGTAATGGCGCAGCTTTCTCGAGGCCATGAGAAGCCCGAAAAGCAATTTCTGCACACCAGAGTACCTTGACCTAGCCCCCTGCAGAAGGGAACTGACAAAGTAAACTGGGCCCTGCACCATTTTCTTCTGTACCTCCTCATGTGCCTGCGCAGATCCATCTTTGTCGGGACTAGAGCTTGTTGGTGAAGCCCCCTGCTTGTCGCTGGATGCACCTGCCGTGGTCGCTGGCTCATCATCCGCCTCCCTCTCCGCTACTAACGCAGCACTAACCACTTGATTGGTTGCCGCTAGATACAGCAGCAACTTCTCTTGTGGCTTAGGTGCGACAAGTATTGGAGTGGAGGACAGGTATCTCTTTAAGTCTGCGCGCAGCCTCCGCTTCGGAGTCCATTTCATTGACCTGCCTTTTTCAATATTTTGAAAAATGGCGGAGGCGCCAGCAGACTTAGAGATAAACTCGCCGAGAGCAGCCACGCAGCCGGCAAGCCTTCGTACATCCTTGACGCGCTTCGGTGCCTCAATCTGCTCAATGGCCTTGATCTTGTCGGGATTGGCTTCAATTCCCCGCTGAGACACGAAGAACCCGAGAAGCTTGCCGGAAGGAACTCCAAACACACACTTCTCGGGGTTGAGCTTGAGGTTGATCTTGCGCAGATTTGCAAAGGTCTCGTCCAAATCCTGAATCAGAGTCGCTTTGTCCTTGCTATTGACCACTATGTCATCCATGTAGGCTTCCACATTTCTGTGCAACTATGGCTCAAAAGCGTCATGGACTACCCTTGCAAATGTTGAACTAGCATTCTTTAATCCGAAAGGCATCCGTATGAAACAGTAGGTGCCACATGGGGTGATGAATGCGGTCTTCTCCTCATCCTCTTCTGCCATGAAAATCTAGTGATACCCTGAGTATGCGTCAAGAAATGAAAGCAAATCACATCCAGCCGTGGAGTCAACAATCTGGTCAATGCGCGGCAAGGGAAATGGGTCTTTGGGACAAGCTTTATTAACATCAGTAAAGTCAATACAAAGCCTCCATTTCTCGTTTGCCTTGCGCACGACTACAGGATTGGCCAACCACATAGGATGGAGCACTCCTCTGACAAGGTCTGCTGCTTCCAGTTTCTTGATTTCTTCTGCGATGAATTCTTGGCACTCCACTGCTTGTTTCCTGACTTTTTGCTTGACGGGCCACGCATGAGGACAGACGGCAAGGTGGTTCTCAATTACTTCCCTGGGAACACCGGGGATGTCAGAAGGCTGCCACGCAAACACGTCGACGTTCGCCCGCAGGAAAGCAACGAGCGCGCTTTCCTATTTAGGGTCGAGAGTGGCACTGATGGTGAAGGTACCACCAGTGCCGTCCTCCTTGGCGGGCACCTTCTTGGTCTCTGGCGGAGCTGCCTTTGTCTTCTTACACTTGCGAGTGGAGCTCGATGGTGCGTCCTCGACGGTAGCGCAGCACTCCGAAGAGGTGCGCTTGCCGGAGTGGGCATCAGAACTCTTGCCGGACTTGGTCTTCTTCTTCCCCCCGGGAGTTTCAACGGCAAGTGTCTTGCGTTCTGCTGCGGCTGCTGCTTCCTGGTAGATCTTGTCGGTGCAGATAAGAGCATCCTTTTTGTCGCCAGGGACAGAGATGACACTTATTGGTCCTGGCATCTTGAGCACGTTGTAGGCATAGTGAGAGGCTGCCATGAACTTGGCGAGCGCTGGACGGCCGAGTATCCCATTGTAAGGCAATGGAAAATCAGCAACGTCAAAAGTGACCCTCTCAGTCCTGAAGTTCAACTCGCTACCAAATGTTACCGGTAACGTGATCTTTCCCTTTGGCTTGCTCCTTCCTGGATTGATTCCTTGGAATGTGCCGGTCTCTTCGAGCTCGCTGTCGGGGATCTGGAGTTTCTGGAGTACCGCGGAGGAGATCAGGTTTAAGCCGGCCCCGCCGTCAACTAGCATCTTAGTGACCTTGAGGTTGTGGATAGTTGGTGAAACCAACATCGGCAAGCACCCGACCGCAGTTATGCGATCAGGGTGGTCCTCAATATCGAAGATGATAGGCGTGCTGGACCATTTCAGAGGCTTGCGTGACTCGACGGGTGGTTCTGCAGCGTTGACTTCCCGCACCCACTGCTTGAGTTGGCGGTGTGAAGTATGTAGAGAAGCACCGCCATCAACGCATAGGACCTTTGTGACTTTCTGAAACTCCTACTCATCGGCCTCATCATCATCCATATCTTCATCGTCGTCTTCATCTTCGTCCTTGTCGCGGCCGCGGGGAGGTCTGTCTCCTTGCCGCTGCTTGGCCTTGCCGCGGCGTCCTCCCCAGCCGGGGCGCTTCTTGCCGGATCCTCCAGTACCTTCTTGGGCCTTCTCCTTGTCGCGTCGCTGGTACTCAGCCTTCTGCTGCTCGACAAGCTGCTCGACCTTCTTGCAGCTCTGGAGATCATGGCCCTTGGTGCGGTGGATCTTGCAATACTGCTTGTTGGAGCCGCTCTGCTTGTCGGCGGCCGCCACAGGTTCGGCTTCCTTGGAGCCACCTCCGTTGCCGGACTGCTCAACGACTAGCACATCTTTGCCCTTCTTCTTCTTGTTGTTCCGCCGCCGGTTTTCCCTTGCTGGGGCAGCATCATCGCTGTCAGATCCTCCTGCTCCTGCATTCTCTCCGGGGAGTTTCCTCCCTTCCTCAGCACGTGCACACTTGTCGGCCAGGGCATATAGCTCACTGACGTCTCTGATCTTGCACATCGCCATCTCCTCCCGCATCCTGCGGTTTCGCACGTTCTGATGGAACGTGCTGATGACCGCGGCAGGGTGGACATCTGGGATGTTGCGCTGTACTTGGCTGAATCTCTGAATATACTTGCGCAGGGGCTCTCCTTCCTTATGGGCGAGCAGATGAAGGTCGCTCTCTTGACCATGAGGCTTGTGGCCGCCTGTAAAGGGGCCGACAAACTGATGGCACAGATCCGCCCAGGAGGATATGGAGTTGTCCGGCAAGTGCATGAGCCAGGATCTGACATTGGGCTTGAGTACCAGCGGGAAGTAGTTGGCAAGGATCCTGTCGTCGCGTCCCCCGGCAGCTTGCACCGCGATGGTGTAGATGCTAAGGAACTCCGACGGATGCAACCTGCCGTCGTACTTCTCTGGTATGTCTGGCTTGAAATTCTTTGTGCTGGGCCACTGGACTTGCCGCAGCTCATGAGTGAACGCAGGGCAACCTATCACAGACTGACAAGTCGCTCGTTCTTCGGGCGCATGCATGTCGACAATGGGCCCAGTGCGCTGGTCTGACTGACGCCACGCTTCTCTTCGGCGCTCGATGCGTGTACGAGCGTCTTCTTGCTGTTGTTCTTGAAGAACTTGGCGCTGATCGCGACGAGCTCGTGGATATGATGACGCTGTGGAGTCAGTGTCGAGGTTGACCCGGCGAGTCGGCAATCTTGGCCTTCGGGGTGGAGAGTGCACGATGGTTGCACCCCCACCGGTCTTGTCGCCATCGGCTCGTGCCTAGCAGTCTTGCCGCGGCTTCGATGTATTCGGTTGCCGTGGAGTGTCGCCGTTGGCGAAGCCGATGAGACTCTGAATGGTGGCCCTCCAATCGTCAATCTTATCCACCGTTGGAGGGTAATCCAGGAGCAGTTGAGCTTGGGCTAACACTTCTACTGGGGTCTTCGGTGGCGGTGGCGAACGGTGCGAGGAGCGGGATATGCTCGGACTCCCAACTAGGTTGGAAGGAGCAGTATCCCGTCCAGGCGACCGTGTCTTGCTCGTGCCAGCATGTTGGCGTGCATGCTGGTCTTGAGCACCCTGAGATCCACCAGCTCGATTTTGGTCCAACGAGCGTATGGTTCCGCGAGTACCATGGCGCTGTTGGCCCCGCACCTCCTGAGATGGGCGCTGTGCATGTACGGACGCCGAGGTTTGCGTAGCCTTGTCCTTGGACCTGGCGGCAGCGTGAGCTCCCTCATCGACGCCCGTTCCTCCGCCGGCGTCTATCCCACCACCCGTTTGCTACAGTGGCGGTGGGATCGACGTGGACGGAGCAGCCACCTCCGAAGCCTTCTTCTTTGGTGGCATGTCGGTGAAGATGATGAAGATCTGGCTCGCGTGAACGCCGGATCGGGTTCACACAACCTCAACGCCCCCTACCTGGCGCGCCAGAGATGTCGTGGGAACGAACACCTATGGGACCGGAGCCCCTTTCGGTCCGGCGGGGGGCGGAGATCGCACGAAGAGCGGATCGAGGCGGAGCACACGAGCGATTTACCCAGCTTCGGAGCTCTCCGGAGAGATAATACTCCTACTGCTGCTTTGTGGTTGTATTATGTTCTTGCTCGAGAGCGTGAGTGTTCTCTGGTTTCGAATGCTTCGAACCCCCCACTACGTTGCGCATGGGCCTCCTTTTATATACTCAACGGGTCACCGACAGGTGGCAACGTATGCAAGGGTAAAAATGTAAAAGAACTGCGGTTGGTACACCTACTTGCACAATGTATCATACCTAACCCTGACGGCAGGTGACAAAGGCATTAAATGCCCGTCTGTGTCGCCCAAACAGTGCAGAAAGGGACCGTCAGGGGCGCCACCGCTCGCCACGATGGCAATCTTGTCAGCACCGCTTGCCACCTCGCACCGCTGGCTGCACAGCCTCTCGCCACGCGCACCTGGAAAGGTCCCAAGGCGACACGTTGATGGATGCGCTGGAGCGTGGGTACAGAGTGGTGGCTTGCTGCGGCAAGCGCCTTGCCGCGGTCGTTGTCTTGTCGCGTCCGGAAGCTTGTCGCTCATCGGGCCTTGCCGGGACTGGCGGCGCGCCATGGCAAGTTTCTTGAGATGCCTTGGTTGGCCTTCCCGGCAAGCTCCTCTTGCCGGGGCCTTGTCTCCTTGACTTGAACACTGTGTTTTTGAATGGCTCCAAAGGAACCACGGAGGACCTTGGCGGTCACCCGGCAAGCCTTGCCGCGGGGTGCTGCGACTGCCCGTGCACAAGTTCGGGATACTAGGGTACCCCTACTCTAGTACACCGACAGATACATACCCATAGGATTTTTATATGCAGTTCTATAAGCCCATAATGCATCATCAGGTTTCTTGGACCAATTATTTCTAGATCTATTAACAGTGTTTTGCAAAATTAATTTAAGCTCTCTATTACTCAATTCTACTTGACCACTAGACTGTGGGTGATAAGGAGATGTAATTCTATGATTAACATCATACTTAGCAAGCATTTTACGAAAAACACCATGAATAAAATGTGAACCACCATCAGTCATTAAATATCTAGGGACTCCAAACCTTGGAAAAATAACTTATTTAAGCATCTTAATAGAGGTGTTATGATCAACACTACTAGTTGGAATAGCTTCTACCCACTTAGTAACGTAATCAACAACAACTGAAATATGTGTATAACCATTAGAGGAAGGAAACAGTCCCATATAATCAAAGCCCCAAACATCAAATGGTTCAATAACGAGAGAATAATTCATAGGCATTTCTTGACGTCTACTAATATTACCAATTCTTTGACATTCATCACAAGACAAGACAAACTTTCGGGCATCTTTGAAGAGAGTAGGCCAATAAAAACCGGATTGCAATACCTTATGCGCAGTTATATCTCCAGCGTGGTGTCCTCCATAAGCCTCGGAGTGACACTTGCGTAGGATCTGTTCCTGTTCATGCTCAGGTACACATCGTCTAATAACACCATGTACTCCTTCTTTATAAAGGTGTGGGTCATCCCAGAAGTAATGTCTTAAATCATAGAAGAACTTTTTATTTTGCTGGTATGTGAAACTAGGTGGTATAAATTTAGCAACAATGTAATTAGTATAGTCAGCATACCATGGAGCCGTACGAGAAGCATTTTTGACAGCTAATTGTTCATCAGGAAAGCTATCATCAATAGGTAGTGGGTCATTAAGAACATTCTCTAATCTAGACAAGTTGTCTACAACAGGGTTCTCAGCTCCCTTTCTGTCAATAATATGCAAATCAAATTCTTGTAGTAGGAGAACCCATCTAATAAGTCTAGGTTTAGCATCTTTCTTTTCCATAAGATATTTAATAGCAGCATGATCAGTGTGAACAGTTACTTTAGAATCGACAATATAAGGTCTGAACTTATCACAAGCAAATACAACTGCTAAAAATTCTTTCTCAATAGTAGCATAATTTCTCTGGGTACTGTCTAGAGTTTTACTAGCATATTGAATAACATTTAGTTTCTTATCAACTCTTTGTCCTAGAACAGCACCTATAGCATAATCACTAGCATCACATATAATTTCAAAGGGTGAGTTCCAATCAGGTGGCTGAACAATAGGTGCAAAATCAAAGCTTTCTTAAGTATTTCAAATGCTTCTACACAATCATCATCGAAGACAAAAGGAATATCTTTTTGCAATAGATTAGTCAGAGGCCTAGAAATTTTAGAGAAGTCCTTAATGAACCCCCTATAAAAACCGGCATGACCAAGGAAGCTTCCTATACCTTTAATGTCCTTGGGACACGTCATCTTTTCAATAGCATCAATACCTCTTTCAGAAATTTTATGCCCCAAGACAATGCCTTCATTAACCATAAAGTGACACTTCTCCCAATTCAAGACAAGACTAGTATCTTTGCATCTCGGCAAAACTCGATCAATGTTGCTCAAGCAATCATCAAAAGAAGATCCATAAACAGAGAAATCATCCATGAAAACCTCAACAATCTTTTCACAAAAGTCAAAGAATATAGCCATCATGCATCTTTGAAAGGTGGCAGGTGCTTTACATAAACCAAAAGACATACGTCTATAAGCAAAAGTACTGAAAGGGCAAGTAAAAGTGGTCTTTTCTTGATCCTCTGCTAACACAGGTATTTGAGAGAAACCAGAGTAACCATCTAGAAAGCAAAAATGTGTATGTCTGGATAATCTTTCTAGCATTTGATCAATAAAAGGGAAAGGGTAACGATCCTTTTTAGTAGCTTTATTTAATTTGAGGAAATCAATTACCATCCTATAACCTATAAAAATTCTTTGCGGGATCAATTCATCTTTATCATTACGAACGACAGTAATACCTCCCTTCTTACGGACACAATGGACAAGGCTTGCCCACTGACCATCAGCAACGGGATAAATAATACCTGGCTCCAGGAGCTTTAGTATTTCCTTTCTTACCACTTCTTTCATCTTAGGATTTAACCGTCGTTGGTGATCAATAACTGGTTTGGCGTCTTTCTCCAATTTTATTTTGTGTTGGCATAGAGTGGGACTAATGCCCTTCAGATCATCAAGAGTATATCCGATAGCAGCACGGTGCTTCTTCAGAGTTTTCAATAATCTATCCTCTTCCTGCTCTGAAAGGTTATCACTAATAATAACAGGATATATCTTATTTTCATCAAGATAAGCATATTTAAGAGTATTAGGCAATGGTTTAAGCTCAAACACGGGATCACCTGGTGGAGGATCCCCTAGGATTTCAACAGGCAAGTTGTGTTTCAAAATAGGTCCCTCCTTAAAGAATACTTCATCTATTTCCCTTCTTTCATTCATAAACATATCATCTTCATGGTCTAGCAAATATTGTTCTAAAGGATCATTAGGAGGCACGGCAATAGAAGCAAGACCAATAATTTCATCCTTACTAGGCAATTCTATATCGTGGGGTTGTCTACGACATGTAGCAAAATTAAACTCATGAGACATATCCCCCAAACCAATAGTAACAACATCCTTTTTGCAGTCTATCTTAGCATTAACAGTATTCAAGAAGGGTCTACCAAATATAATGGGACAAAAGCTATCTTGTGGGGAACCAAGAACAAGAAAATCAGCAGGATATTTAACTTTCCCACACAAGACTTAAACATCTCTAACAATCCCAACTTGTGAAATAGTATCTCTATTGGCAAGCTTAATTGTAACATCAATTTCTTCTATCTTAGTAGGTGCAATATCGTGCATAATTTCTTTGTATAAGGAATGAGGTATTGCACTAGCACTAGCACCCATATCACATAAGCCATGATAACAATGATCTCCTATTTTAGCAGAAATAACAGGCATGCCTACAACATGTCTATGCTTATTCTTAGTATCTGGTCTAGCAATTCTAGCAGCTTCATCACAGAAGTAAATTGCCCATCAATATTATCAGCCAAGAGATCTTTAACCATAGCAATACTAGGTTCAACTTTAATTTGCTCAGGTGGTGTAGGTGTCTTAGTATTACTCTTACGAACCATAGTTGAAGCTTTAGCATGATCCTTTATCCTAACAGGGAAAGGTGGTTTCTCAACATAAGTAGTAGGAACAATAGGATCATTATAAGTGATAGTCTTTTCTTTAACTTTAATAGGTGCAACTACTTTTACTTCAGTAGGAGGATTATATTTAAACCACTTCTCCTTAGGGAGGTCAACATGAGTAGCAAATGATTCACGGAAAGAAGCTACTATCTCAGAGTCAAGTCCATATTTAGTGCTAAATTCATGAAAAGATTCGGTATCCATAAAAGATTTAACACAATCAAACTTAGGTGTCATACCTGACTCCTTGCCTTCGTCAAGATCCCAATCTTTAGAGTTGCATTTAATTCTTTCCAATAAATCCCATCTGAATTCAATAGTCTTCATCATAAAGGAACCAATACAAGAAGTATCAAGCATGGAGCGATTGTTGAGAGAAAGCCGAGCATAATTTTTTTGAATATTCATTTCTCTTGAGAGCTCATGATTGTGGCATGAATATAACATTGACTTAAGCCTCTCCCAAGCTTGAGCGATGCTTTCTCCTTCGTGAGGCAAAAAGTTATATATATATAATTACGATCACGATGAAGAAGATGCATAGGATAAAACTTCTGATGAAATTCCAATTTCAATCGGTTGTAGTTCCATGATCCCATATCATCACATAGCTAAACCATGTCAATGCCTCTCCATTCAAAGATAATGGGAAAACCTTCTTCTTGACAACATCATCGGGCATACCTACAAGCTTAAATAATCCACAAACTTCATCCACATAGATTATTTGCAAGTCGGGATGCAATGTTCCATCTGCTGTAAAAGTATTAGCAAGCAGTTTATCTATCATACCCGAATGAACTTCAAAGTAAACATTTTCAGTAGGTTCAGTAGGTTCAGTAGGTTGAGGAGCAACTCTTTGCTCTACTGGTCAGGGTGAAGATACCCCGAACAAGCCCCTCAAAGGATTATGTTCCATAGTAACAGGTGATAGTAAATTTCAGCACACTATATAAATTTTTCCTTACCAAGTTCCACTTACCAAAGGCTCTTCACTCCCCAACAACGGCGCCAGAAAAGAGTCTTGATGACCCACAAGTGTAGGAGATCTATCGTAGTCCTATCGATAAGTAAGAGTGTCGAACCCAACGAGGAGCAGAACGAAATGACAAGCGGTTTTTAGTAAGGTATTCTCTACAAGCATTGAAATTATCGGTAACAAATAGTTTTCTGATAAGGTAATTTGTAACGGGTAACAAGCAATGAAAGTAAATAAGGTGCAGCAAGGTGGCCCAATCCTTTTTGTAGCAAAGTACAATCCTGGACAAGTTCTTATATAGAGACAAGCGCTCCCGAGGACACATGGGAATTATCGTCAAGCTAGTTTTCATCACGCTCATATGGTTCGCGTTCGTTACTTTGATAATTTGATATGTGGGTGAACCGGTGCTTGGGTACTGCCCTTTCTTGGACAATCATCCCACTTATGATTAACCCCTATTGCAAGCATCCGCAACTACAAAAGAAGTACTAAGGTAAACCTAACCATAGCATGAAACATGTGGATCCAAATCAGCCCCTTGCGAAGCAACACATAAACTAGGGTTTAAGCTTCTGTCACTCTAGCAACCCATCATCTACTTATTACTTCCTAGTGCCTTCCCTTAGGCCCAAACAATGGCGAAGTGTCATGTAGTCAACGTTCACATAACACCACTACAGGAGAGACAACATACATCTCATCAAAATATCGAACGAATAGCAAATTCACATGATTACTTATAACAAGACTTCTCCCATGTCCTCAGGAAGAAACGTAACTACTCACAAATCATATTCATGTTCATAATCAGAGGGGTATTAATATGAATTAAGGATCTGAACATATGATATTCCACCAAATAAACCAACTGGCATCAACTTAAAGGAGTAATCAACACTACTAGCAACCCACAGGTACCAATCTGAGGTTTTGGTACAAAGATTGGATACAAGAGATGAACTAGGGTTTGAGAGGAGATGATTCTGGTGAAGATGTTGATGGGGATTGACCCCCTCCCGATGAGAGGATTGTTGGTGATGACGATGGTGATGAATTCCCCCTCCCGGAGGGATGTTTCCCTGGCAGAACAGCTCCGCCGGAGCCCTAGATTGGTTCCACCAAGGTTCCGCCTCATGGCGGTGGTGTTTTGTCCCGAAAGCTTGCTTATGATTTTTTTCGAGGGTAAAAGACTTCATATAGCAGAAGAAGGTCACCGAAAGGCTGCCAGGGTGGCCCACGAGGCAGGACTTTTGGAGCTATGCAGAATAGGTCTCTAATATTTGCTCCTTTTCCAGCCCAGAATTCTAGCTGCCGGCATTCTTCCTCTTCATGTAAACCTTGTAAAATAAGAGAGAATAGGCATAAGTATTGTGACATAATGTGTAATAACAGCCCATAATGGAACAAATATCGATATAAAAGCATGATGGAAAATGGTCGTATCAGCGGCGCGGGCGTCTATGGCGGCGGCAGCGACGCGGCAGTGTGGCGGCCACGGCAAGAAGCGGTGGCGGTAGCAGCAGCAAGGTTGGAAAAGGCGGTAGGCGTAAGCGAGGCGGTTGGCCTTCGCCTAGTGCCTAGGCAGTGCCTAAGCGCCCTAGGCGGTAATACAGTTTTTACGCGTAGTGTTTTGTGATTATTATATGGGTGTTGATATTACTTTAGGGCATATAAATAAGTTAATTATCGTCTACTGCCATTGTAATATAACCCGTTTGATATATTAGTGTACTATGTGCATGATTTCTTGCTTGGGTAGGAAATTCCTTGCTTCACCTGTCTAGACCTCCATTTATGCCCTAGGCGAGGCGTTTGGCCATTGCCTAGTGCCTAGGCATGCCTAAGCGCCTCCTAGGCCCTGCCTTTTCCAACAGAGGCGGCAGGAAGTGGCGGCGGCGGCTGCGGGCGGGGTGCGGCGGCGGTGGGGAGGAGTTGCGGCGGGGCGGCGGCTTTATAGGGGCCTCAGGGGGTAGCGGCTTAGGGAAGGGGCCGACGTAGGTGGAGTCCGTCTCGGACTCCCCTCGGCGTCCGTGCCTCGCAACAAAATTTTGAAATAAATTAAAATATGATTTTTGTGAAACCTTCAACTCTCTCCTTGGGTCCTTGAGTTGCTTAAGATTTCCAGGATCTCAACAAAAATGCAAGAATAAATATGATATGCATATGTATAACATCGAAATTGATAATTGGGATATTACAAACCTACCCCCGTTAAGATGAAACTCGCTCTCGAGATTTGGGTTGGTCGGCAAAAAGGTTTGGGTGGTCTCTATGGAGATCTTCTTCTTTCTCCCAGTTGGCTTCCTCCTCGGTATGGTGGCTCCACTGAACTTTGCAAAACTTGATAACCTTGCTGCGAGTAACTCGGCCGGAAAACTCGAGAATCTTGACTGGTTTCTCTTCATAGGTCAAATCACTCTATAACTGAATCGCTTCCAGTGGAACTGTATATCTCAAAGGAATATCGGCTATCTCTGCGTGGCACTTCTTCAACTGGGAAACGTGAAACACATCATGAAATCCTAACAATCCTTCTGGCAATTCCACCTTGTATTCAACTTCTCCCATGCGTTCCAAAACTCTGTATGGTCCCACAAAACGTGGTGCTAACTTTCCCTTGACTCCAAAATGCTTAACTCCTCGAAGTGGGGACACACGAAGATATGCTCTGTCTCCGACTTCGTAAACTATCTCCTTGCGTTTAGTATCCGCATAACTCCTGTGCATGGACTGGGCTACCTTGAGTCTGTCGCGAATCGACTGAACCTTCTCTTCAGAGTCTTTGATTAAATCCGGCCCGAATGACTATCGATCTCCAACTTCATCCCACGTGAATGGTGTCCTGCACCTCCTTCCGTACAAACCTTCGAAAGGGGCCATCTTCAAACTGGCTTGATAACTGTTGTTAAAAGAGAACTCTGCATATGGCAAATTTTCATCCCAACTAGATCCATAATCTAGCGCACAAGCTCTCAACATGTCCTCCAGAATCTGATTGACTCTCTAGCTCTGTCCATCTGTCTGTGGATGGAAGGATGTACTGAACTCTAGCCTGGTACCCAAAGTTTCATGCAACTGATTACAAAACTTTGAAGTAAACTAGGTTCCTCTATCTAATACAATGGTCCTCGGAACTCCGTGCAGACATACAATCCTGGTCATGTATATCTTTGCCAACTTAGCACTTGTACAAGTGGTCTTCACCGGGAGGACATGTGCTACTTTCGTCAACCGGTCGACTAAAACCCAGATAGAGTCATAGCCTGAACGAGTCCTAGGTAATCCAATGATAAAATCCATGCCAAGCTTATCCCACTTCCATTCGGGTATCGGCAATGGTTGTAGCAATCCAGCTGGCTTCTGATGCTCTGTCTTGACTCTTTGACCAACATCACATACTGCTACATACTCGGCAATATCCTTCTTCATTCCTGTCCACCAGAAACTTTCTTTCAAATCCAGATACATCTTAGTGTTTCCTGGGTGAATCGAATACGGCGAATCATGTGCCTCCTGTAGAATCAACTTCCCTATCTCGGGGTCATTAGGCACATATATGCGATCCTCAAACCATAAAGTGTCGTGCTAATCCTCACGGAATCCTTTAGCCTTTCCTTTACTCATCCTTCCCTTTATCTCAGCAATCTCCTTGTTAGTTTTCTGGGCTTCTCTGATCTTACCCAAAAGAGTGGACTTAATTTCCAATGTTGCAACATAACCTCTCGGAACTATCTCCAAACGTAGCCCTCGAAGATCGTCTGCTAACTCCTCAGGTAATTCTCTGGTTATGAGCATCTACTATGACATTGGCCTTTCCAGGATGGTAGTGCGGTTTCATATGACAATCCTTGATGAGCTCCAACCATCTCCTTTGCATGAGGTTCAACTCCTTCTGCGTGAAGATGTATTTCAAACTCTTATGATCCGTGTATACCTCACAATGGTTTCCGATGAGAAAATGTCTCCATGTCTTCAACGCATGCACTACAGTTGCTAACTCCAAATCATGTGTAGCATAATTTAGCTCATGAGGTTTAAGCTGTCGTGAGGCATATGAAACAACTCTTCCTTCTTGCATAAGTACAGCTCCAAGTCCTCGGCGTGAAGCGTCACATTATACTTGATAATCCTTGCGTTGGTCTGGGGGAATCAGCACTGGGGATGTAACCAAACATTTCTTCAACTCCTGAAAACTGGCTTCACACTCCTCAGTCCATTTAAACTTGGTATCCTTCTTCAATAACTCCGCCATGAGCTTTGCAATCCTGGAGAATTTCTCAATGAACCTCCGGCAATATCCTGCGAGTCCAAGAAAACTTTTTAACTCTCCAACAAATGTGGGTGCCACCCATTTAGTCACAGAAGAAACCTTGGTAGGGTCTACTTCTATTCCTTTAGCCAACATTCACATTTGCTAAACTTGGCATACAACTGATGTTCTCTGAGCTTCCCAAGAACCAAACGCAAATGCTCCTTATGCCCCTCTTCATTCTTCGAGTAGACGAATATATCATCAATAAACACCACGATGAACCTATCCAAAAATTCCATAAACACTTTTCTCATCATATTTATGAAATAGGCAGGTGTGTTAGTTAGACCAAATGACATAACGGTATACTCGTATAACCCGTAGCTTGTGGTAAAAGCTATCTTAGGTATATCCTGCTCTCGGATCCTCAACTAGTGATAACCTGATCGAAGACCGATCTTAGAGAAAACTTTAGCTCCTGGCAACTGGTCAAACAAATCATTGTTCATCGGTAGTGGGTATTTGTTCTTGATCGTCACCTCATTCAGAGCACGCTAATCAACAACCATCCTTGAAGATCCATCCTTCTTCTCCGCTAGAAGCACTGGGGCTCCCCAAGGTGATGAACTTGGTCGAATGTAACCTTTCTCTAGTAACTCTTTAATCTGCTTCTTAATCTCCTCCAGATCTTGTGCGGGCATCCGATACGGTCTCTTTGATATTGGTCCGGTGCCTGGCAATAGCTCAATCAAAAACTCAATGTCCCAATCTAGTGGCATGCCTGGTAACTCCTCTGGAAATACGTCGGGGTAATCCTCCACCACTGGTACTTCCTCCTGTACAACTCCTGATAAGGAATTCACTTGAGTCCTCTTTGGCACATTCCGGGATACATACTTGATCCTCTTTCCTTCTGGGGTGGTGAGAAGTATCGATTTACTAGCACAATCAATGTTTCCACCGTACTGCGATAACCAATCCATGCCTAGTATTATATCCAGTCCTTGTGACTCCAAAATTATTAGATCAGAGGGAAACACATGGCTACCAATGGTTAAGGGTAACCGATCACACTATCGGCTGGCCATATACTTTGCTCCTGGCGAGCTTACTAACATGGGTGACCTAAGGGCTAGGGTTGGCAACTTAAACTTGTCCACAAATCCCCTTTATATGTATGAATGTGATGCACTAGTATCAAAAAGAACAAGTGTGGTAAATGCTTTAATCGAAAACTTACCGACAACTGCGTCGGGTTGCTGGACAGCCTGATTTTGGCCCTTTCTTTTTCTTTTGTTTTTCTGAGGTTTTTGCCTGAGTTTTCTTTTCCGTGGCTTTGTGGTCTGGAAACTTAAGAAGATGCCCTCTTCTTTGTTTCTAGAGTGGCTTGTCATTCTCAAATCCTTCCCTAGACCCTGTCATTTCCACCTTGGACCAAATCCCAGTATTCTTTTTATTGGGAATATTCCTTTTCTATTAAAGCAATAACTCAAATAGCCCTAGGTTGTGAAGCAACCTATATTTCCATCACTCCTAAAATTCCAAAATAATTCTCATAAATTTGTTGGGTCATATATTTCTCAAATATGGCAAAATATTTCATTTGTCATGTTTATCATCATGCTCAAATAATTCATTTCCTATTCTGCCCTAAATGGCACATTGTGAAGCAAGTGCCATTTTCCTTTGCCCAATTGACCTCAAACTCCTTGGACATCTTTTCATGTCCATATCATTTCCACATGCCAAAATACAACCCCATTTAATTATGATTTTCCAAAGTTTCTGTACAGAAAGAAGCTTTGTGAAGGAGGTACAAGCTCGGAATATCCAAATGAGTTGCAATTTTCCATGGACCTTCATATCATCATATCATAGGCCTCCACCAAAGTTGAGCTCATGTGAGAATAGCTTCAAATCTTTGTTTCTGCCCAAAATTTCAGTTTGTGAAGCAAGTATATTTTATCTTGCTCCATTATGGCTGCCAGTGTTTCTAGGTCTTCTCTTATCCATATAACCTCCCTCCACCAAGTTGTGGCTCAATCCCTTTCTCCATTTCCCTGTGGAATTTTTCCAAGTTTCTGGTCAGAATAAATCTTTCTGAAGCAAGTGTTATTTTGGTTCATCCAAATGGCATGAAACTCCTTGGGCATCTTGACATCTTCAAATCGTTGGGCCATAATCATTTTCAGCTCAATGCAACTATGTGAGTGCATCATCCAAATTCTCATTTCTGACCAGTGGGTCGCTTTCTATGGCAACCCTAATCTAAACTCCTTAACTTAGTCTAAGTTTTGGTGACCAGCATCACTGAGGGAGTCCTGGACTAGGGGGTGTCCGGACAGCCGGACTATCATCATCCGCCGGACTCCAAGACTATGAAGATACAAGATTGAAGACTTCGTCCCGTGTCCGGATGGGACTTTCCTTGGCGTGGAAGGCAAGCTTGGCGATACGGATATGTAGATCTCCTACCATTGTAACCGACTCTGTAACCCTAGCCCTCTCCGGTGTCTATATAAACCGGAGGGCTTTAGTCCGTAGGACACAACAACCATTACAACAATCATACCATAGGCTAGCTTCTAGGGTTTAGCCTCCTTGATCTCCTGGTAGTCCACTCTTGTACTACCCATATCATCAATATCAATCAAGCAGAGTAGGGTTTTACCTCCATCGAGAGGGCCCAACACAGGTAAAACATCGTGTCCCTTGTCTCCTGTTACCATCCGCCTAGACGCACAGTTCGGGACCCCCTACCCGAGATCCACCGGTTTTGACACCGACATTGGTGCTTTCACTGAGAGTTCCTCTGTGTCGTCACCGATAGGCTTGATGGGTTCTTCAAACAACAACGCCGTCCAGGGTGAGACTTTTCTCCCCGGACAGATCTTCGTATTTGGCGGCTTCGCACTGCGGGCCAATTCACTTGGCCGTCTGGAGCAGATCGAAAGCTACGCCCCTGGCCGTCAGGTCAGATTTGGAAGCCTAAACTTCACGGCGGATATCCGCGGAGACTTGATCTTCGATTGATCCGAGCCACAGCCGGGCGCGCCGCACTGTCGCGATTGGCACGATCTAGCTCTGCCGCCGGACAGTGCCTTGGAGGCCGCACATGAATCCGCTCCGACCCATAGTTCGGAGCCGATCGCGCAGATTGAGGACGAGTGGCTGGACACCGCCTCGGGAGCTGCAACATCCGCGGTGATGGAGCCGAACACTGACCTCGTCCCCTATAAAACTCGTGACTTCGAGGTGCCGGACTCCCTGCCGGACTCCGAACCTCTAGCGCCCCTGCCAATCGAATCCGATTGGGCGCCGATCATGGAGTTCACCGCCGCGGAGATCTTTCAGCACTCACCCTTTGGCGACATCCTAAATTCGCTAAAGCATCTCTCACTATCCGGAGAGCCCTGGCCGGATTATGGCCAGGACGGTTGGGACGCGGACGACGAAGAAATTCAAGCCCCACCCACCACCCACTTTGTAGCCACTGTCGACGATCTAACCGACATGCTAGACTATGACTCCGAAGACATCGACGGTATGGACGACGATGCCGGAGACGAACAAGAACCAGCGCCCACAGGGCATTGGAAGACCACCTCGTCATATGACATATACATGGTGGACACCCCAAAGGATGGGGACGGAGAAGAAGCAGCGGAGGCAGATTCCTTAAAGAAACAGCCAAAGCGCCGACGTCAGCGGCGCCGCTCTAAATCCCGCCACAAAGAAGAATGGAGATTCCGCACAGGGATAATAACACCCCGAGAGTGCCGAAGACAATCCCTCCCTGCAAGATTCAGCGCAGGAGGATGCAGAAGCAAGCCCTCACGAGAGAGCGGCAGACGAAGAGGTCGAGGATGATAATTACATACCTCCCTCTGGAGACAAGGCAAGCCTCGACGACAACGAATTCGTAGTGCCCGAGGATCCCGTCGAACAAGAGCGTTTCAAACGCAAGCTAATGGCCACAGCAAATAGCCTAAAGAAAAAGCAGCAGCAGCTTCAAGCTGATCAAGACCTGCTGGCCGACTGATGGACCGAGGTCCTCGCGGCCGAAGAGTACGAACTCGAATGCCCCTCCAAGAGCTACCCAAAACGCAAGTTGCTCCCCCGATTAGAGGAGGAAGCATACATACATTCATCACCAGCGCTGTCTGGCCGACCGACCACCCCGTGGTCGCGACAGAGGCATCCAGCCTTCCATCAAGACCGCACCCGGCATCGCCGAAAAATACGGCCACGAGGAACGCTACTGGACTTGCGGGATATATTGGAGGATAAGGCAAGACAATCCAGATCTATCTATGGATCATGTGGGTGCCCCACGACCCACGCATTTAATACCGCCGAGCGGATACAACAACTCGCCAGGCGAACACAGCAGATAACGCCCCTTGAGCTACGCCGTGATATTGCTTAATCTGAGGCGCCGACACCCGCTATGCTTCATCGACGAAGTAATGGATCATCAAATCCTGAAGGGTTTAAACCGTAAACATTGAATCCTACGATGGCACGACAGACCCGCGGTTTGGATCAAGATTATCTCCTTCACATCCATATGGCCCACGGTGACGATCTCCACGCCATCAAATATCTCCCGCTCAAGCTTAAAGGACCAGCTCGGCATTGGCTTAACAGCCGCCCGCAAAGTCAATTGGGTGTTGGGAGGACACGAAGCCGCATTCTCGACAACTTCGGGCACATATGTGCGACCACCGACGCCGATGACCTAAGCCACATAATCCAGCAGCGCATTTAATCGGCCAGCAATTCGACACGGTTCTTAACAAAGAATAATCAAATTGTTGATCGTCCGGATGCAGAGGCCCTCGCAGCCTTCAAACATAACATCCGCGACGAGTGGCTAGCCCGGCACCTAGGACAGAAAAGCCAAATCCATGGCAGCCCTCACATCATTAATGACCCGCTTCTATGCGGAGAGGATAGTCTGGCTAGCTCAAGCGCAACAACCTCAAAGAAAAATGCTGGTAGTCCGGATAATAAGGACCACAATGGCAGGTCGCGTCGAAACAAAAATAAACGCCGCGTTAACAGCGACGACAAGGAGGATAAAGCAGTCAACGCCGGATTTCGAGGCTCTAAACCCGGTCAGCGGAAAAAGCCATTCAAAAGAACCACTCCGGGTCCGTCCAATTTGGACCGAATACTCGACCTCTCATGCCAGATACATGGCACCCCCGAAAAGCCAGCTAACCACACTAACAGGGATTGTTGGGTATTTAAGCAGGCAGGCAAGTTAATTGCCGAAAACAACGACAAGGGGATGCACAGCGATGACGAGGAAGAGACCCAACCGCCGAACAGTAGAGGATAGAAGGGTTTCCCCCACAAGTGCGGACGGTAAACATGATATACGCAACCCATATACCCAAGAGGGAGCGGAAGCGTGCACTAAGGGACGTATATGCGAAGGAGCCAGTCGCCCCTAAGTTCAATCCATGGTCCTCTTGCCCGATCACTTTCGATCGAAGAGACCATCCGACCAGTATCCGCCATGGCGGATTCGCCGCATTGGTTTTAGACCCAATCGCCGATGGATTTCACCTCACGAGTCCCGATGGATGGCGGCAGAGCTCGAACCTGCTTTATCGGGATATAGTGCACAAGATGGGCATAGACCCTCAAGGATTAAACCTACAAAGACGACCTTCAAAGCGCCATACCAGTGTTGAAGCCAATTGTGCGAGCTCGACCACACCGAAGTGGTCTTCGGATCCCGGATAATTTCGGGCGAGTTAATCTTCGACATAGTCCCGTTCCGCAGCGGCTATCACGCTCTGCTCGGACAAACCGCGTTCGCAAAGTTCAACGTGGTGCCGCATTATGTATACCTCAAGCTCAAGATGCCAGGCCCTCGTGGAGTCATCACGGTCAACGGAAATACGGAACGCTCCCTCCGAATGGAGGAACATACAATGACTCTCGATGTAAGTACAGACAACCTTTTAAGGCAATTTTGAGTCCGGCCGTTAAACGGCCGGACACGGCCAAACGCGCCCGGAGCAACATCAACCAAGACCACCTGGCACGTTCCGAGCACGCGTAGCAATGCGGCCCCAACCCCAGCCCTCGCATGATTGCAAGACCAACCCTCCGCGTACATCATTACGCTCTAGAGATACCATGGGCCTAGGGGGAGGGGCACGACCACAACAGACCCAGAGTGCGGCTCGACCACACCAGGGGCTCACAAGTGTGTTGCTCCTTTTTTATTTTTTATTTTCCTTCTTTGTATACATAGGACTCCGTTCACCAGAGGCCCTGTCCGGCGGCAAACCCGCCGAACTCACGATGCAACAGCCAGGGAGGGAAAAGGCGCATTTAACACTCGGTGGTCTCCATTACGAGCATTAAATTTGATTATATACACCAGTCCGCAGCCCACCCCTGGAGGGGGACATGTTTAATTAGTCCAATCCCTTGCTTACCGCACTATTTGTATCATTCCGCACTTATAGGAGAATTCCTTGAATAAATAATGCAGCACTTTTTGCCTCTAATTGCATTACTTTACATATATGTTCACTAATGACATCTTGCACCCATATATTTTGGTGCGGCCGAATACACCAGGGGCTTATGTTCCCCACATTATGGTGTGATAAGTCCGAACACTTTCACAAGTGCGGCACTCCGAACTTATAGCATTATATGAATCGGCTCCGAATCATGTCTTGGATCGATAGTTGGGTTTGCCCGGCTCCCACGTTTTGGTACCTTATGTTCCGTTCTGTCGGCTAAGGTGGCACTGGGAGAACCACTGCGATTGCGCCCCGGTTGAGCTGGGCGGCGCCTCGATGAAAAGCTAAAACTGATGTCATGATAAGGCGAGAGATGGTCGCTGTTCGAGCGGTCTTTTCGAGTCCTTAAAGACTTATGCGCTTCAAGCGAAGAACCGGATAATGTCCGCCAAGGCGTGGATAGTGCTCGAACTCGGTCTTCGAATACTAGGGGCTTCACGAAATTTAAAATTATAGAATTCTATGGCTAAGTGAGAGTGTTCAAGCATTATAAGTCCGGTTGCCTTGTTACGTTGTGTTGGCGCCTCCTAGATGGACCCAAAATAGGAACAAGAGTGCTCAAGTTTATCCCTAACACCCCAAAGACTGTGGCTTGGGGCTGAAGCCGACGACTTGCCATCTCTCGGATCATATAAGCGGCCGCATGAAGGTAATATTTTAAATCAAACAAGCGTTGCTTGGTGCATATGAACAAAGTTTTCAGCGCAGGATAATACATAGCGAGTCTACTCAATAATTACATCTCGGGGCACTCATCCGCAATCTTGCGGGCACCCTTCAGACAGTCTTATAGTACATCTCGGCGACGATACTCCTTGCCCGGGGCGGCGTCGATGATAAGCCTCTCGCATCCAGCCTGCCCGGTGCACCTTTGCGCGGGCAAGGGCCCGACGAGCACCTTCAATACAAAGCAACGCTTGATGACCTCCACCGAGGCACGATCCACCAGCCGCCGCCGGCCGGCAAGTAGCTCCTGGCATGGCCCCTCCAGGCCACAGCCAGACTATGAGGCCCTTCATGGCCTGCTGGGCTACCTTGTGGAGCTCGACCAACTGCTTTAGCTGGTCGCTAGGGGGCACCGGATGGCCGGTCTCAGCATACTGAGACCAGAAGACCTTCTCTGTTGAGCTCCCCTCCTCGGCTCGGTAGAATGCGGCCGCATCGGACACACTGCGAGGCAGATCTGCAAACGCCCCTGGAGAGCTCCGAATTCGGGTAAGTGTTAGGTAGTTTACATTAACATGCTTGCTTTGCATGAAAAATGCCTTACCCGCCGCTATTTTCTTCACCGCCTCAATCTCCTGAAGGGCCTTATGGGCCTCGGCCTTGGCGGCTTTGGCACTTTCGAGAGCCAAGGCAAGCTCGGACTCTCGAGTCTTTGAGTCGCGCTCCAAACTCTCATGCTTTTCCATGAGAGCCTGGAGCTCTTGCCGCACTTCCGCCACCCGCGCCTCCTGCTTCTCTCGCTCCGCTCGTTCCGCGGCTGCATTGCGTTCGGCCGCGGACACGGCCTCCCTCAGGGCCGCCACCTCGTTCGTGGCCCCTGCAGTACCTACGTTATCCTTGTTATTTTTATTGCAACCGAAATCCTTTTCTGTAAGGTAAATATTCAAAGTGGTGTTACTAACCTTCTTTTTCCTCGAGCTGCTTCTTGGCACGGCCAAGCTCTTCCTCGGACCGCTCGAGATCTTGCTTGAATGCACCGACCTCCGCAGTCAGTGCGGCAGAGGTCAGCAACGCAGCCTGCAAACCCATATTGACATAGTTTTTAGCAACCCTGCGTATATCTTTATAGATCCTCAGTCCGGCTTTTCTTTCCGAACACCGAACCGAGCATCAGGGGCTACTGTCTATGCGGTATTACATTACATAATTTTAACTTCTTACCTCAAAGCCTGTTAGAAGACTGCTGCAGGCTTCGGTCAGCCCGCTCTTGGCGAGCTGGACCTTCTGAATCACCGCACTCATGATAGTGCGGTGTTCTTCCTCGATGGAGGCGCCTTTGAGCACCCCCAGCAAGTTGTCCGGCGCCTCCGGTTGGACGGGGGCCGCCGGCATCACGGTCTTGCCCTTCTTGCGAAGGGGCCGCCTGCCGGACTCTGGAACCACTGCGGGTTCTGGCGTGGAGTCCGGCGCAAAGTCCGGGAGGCTGCCTTGCGGCGCCTCCGGAGCCTCCTTCTGAAGGGTCCCTTCCTGGGATCCCACCTCGGCGTCCTCAGCGGCGCGAGGGGTGGAGGCAGTTGGGATGGAATCCACATCCGACGGAGCCAACGACCCGCTCGACAAAGTAGGGAGATCATCGTCGGCCGGACTGCAAGCAGTATGCGGCATTAGAAGGACACTATGTGACACAAAAGAAATTACAGATCATTTAGAACCAGGATACTTACGATCTCGCCGGAGGCCTGGCCCTCGAGGGCCACTCTTCTTCGCCAACGTTGGCGTTGGTGGAGCTGTCCGGGGGAATAGTTCTTCCCCTCTTGGACCCCTCGGCCTCCCTTGTCGGGGAAGCCTTCCTCTTCCTCTCTCCTTCCTCTGGGAGAGAGTCTTCTTCCTCCTCCTCGCCTTCGGGGGAGGAGTCCGCCTCGGAGTCGTCAGATACCTGAAAACGGGAACTCTTTCGAGTACCCGTGGCCTCCTTCTTGGCCTTCTTCTCCGGCACCACGTACGGTGCCGGAACCAGCAGCCCCGCTAGACGGGCGTCTACTGGGTTTTCTGGCATGGGAGCCAGACAGATGATCTGCTTGGCCTTCTTCATCCAGTCCTGTCAAAGGAAAAGGAAGATTGAAACACACATAGGGTCAAACTATTGAAAACAAGTGTCCCGTAAAGGGGTAGAATCACTTAACTCGTCAGCTGGTCGTTGCGAGCGAAATCCGCGATCTTCAGTAGCGGATGCGGGGGCTTCGGCGCCCTTGAACAGCACTCTCCAGCGCCTTAGACGCGTTGTGTCAAGAGCCGCTCAATGCCTCGTGCTGTGCGGATTGAACTCCCACAATTTAAATTCCGTTGTTGGCAAGGGAGAATCCGACGGATGAGCATGACTTGGACCACATTGACGAGCTGAGCTTCTTGTTCACCACTTTCGGATACGGGCTTGGAGTCCGTCGGCTCCTCCGAACTACCCCATAGCAAGCCCTTCTCTTTCCGGGAGGTGAGCTGCGAAGGATACCAGATCTGAACTTCGGGGCCGCCGCCATCGAGGGTCGCTGACTCGGTGATGTAGAACCACCCCGATTGCCACCCCTTGATTCCACGAAGGCCCCTTCGAACCAGAGGACGTTGGGCATCTTGCCCAACATGGTGCCTCCGCACTCCGCTTGAGTGCCCTTCACTACCTTCGGCTTGACATTGAAGGTCTTGAGCCATAAGCCGAAGTGGGGCTGGATGCAGAGGAAGGCCTCGCACACGACGATAAACGCCAAGATGTTGAGGATGAAGTTCGGCGCCAGATCATGGAAATCTAGGCCGTAGTAGAACATGAGCCCCCGGACAAAAGGGTGAAGTGGAAAGCCCAGTCCGTGGAGGAAGTGGGGAAGGAAAACGACCCTCTCATGGGGCCTGGGGGTGGGGATGAGCTGCCCCTTATAGGGCAGCCGGTGTGCGATGTCGCTGGAGAGGTATCCGGCGCTGCACAGCTTTTCGATGTGCTCCTCCTTAACGGTGGAGGCCAGCCATTTGCCTCCCGCTCCAGATATGGTCGGAGAAGGTCGAGGCGAGACACACAGACTTGGGCGCTGGAGCTCGAGAGTGCGCGGAGATGGATAAGCAAAGGAGGAAGAAGGCGTAGGTGAAAAGGTGGATCCTTATCGCCTTATATATAGGCGGACAAAGACTATGCGTCCCCACCGGCCTAGTAAAACTGCTTATCTCCCAAGCGCCACCATCAATGGCGCGGCTGGGTTACCCACGTCCGTATTGATGAGAATCCCGGAATAAGGGGAACACGATCTCTGCTTCGACAAGGCGTGCCAAGAAACCGCCGCTAAACGCTACCGAGGTGGTATAATAAAAAACAATTCAAGTAAAGGCTTGGTAGTGGCGTGACGTCATGCTACATAATACGTCAGCAGATTGAACTTGTGTACATATTATTCTCTCTACGGTGGAATGTGGAATTTGTTTTGCAGAGCCGGACACTATTCTGGTGTTCACAATCTTCTATGGATTATTCGGAGGAGGAACCCGCCTTGCAATGCCAAACATTATGCGTGCCGGACTTATCGTCATTGAAGCCAGGTTTAAGGGGCTCTTGAGGAGTCTGGACTAGGGGTGTCCGGACAGCGGACTATCATCGTCCGCGGACTCCAAGACTATGAAGATACAAGATTGAAGACTTCGTCCCGTGTCCGGATGGGACTTTCCTTGGCGTGGAAGGCAAGCTTGGCGATACGGATATGTAGATCTCCTACCATTGTAACCGACTCTGTGTAACCCTAGCCCTCTCTGGTGTCTATATAAACCGGAGGGCTTTAGTCCGTAGGACACAACAACCACTACAATCATACCATAGGCTAGCTTCTAGGGTTTAGCCTCCTTGATCTCGTGGTAGATCCACTCTTGTACTACCCATATCATCAATATCAATCAAGCAGGAGTAGGGTTTTACCTCCATCGAGAGGGCCCGAACCTGGGTAAAAACATCGTGTCCCTTGTCTCCTGCTACCATCCGCCTAGACGCACAGTTCGGGACCCCCTACCCGAGATCCGCCGGTTTTGACACCGACAATCACCTTAGTGTGTGATCATCACCATACAAAGTTTTTACAGCGTTACCAAGCTTGTGTCCCCACTACACATCACAAACACTTGGCTGCCCGTTTGCTTTGGGGTCTTCTGCATATCTCTTCTTTGCCCCTGGACCCAATTATTTCTTCACTTAGACTCAGGGAACTATGGTCATTCCACTAGACATGGTCGGCCACGCCAAAACTAGCCATTTGCTCCAGTGCCGGTGGTGATCACGCTGATGTCATGCCTAATTGCATGCTCTGGCTTATTCCCTGCCCTGTGCCCATCGTCTCCCTTGTCGTCTCGACCTCCATTCATGTCTTGGAGCTTCCCCGTGATGCCCTGCGTCGCCCTGCCTCGATGGCTCGTCGTGGTTCGCCATAAATGCATCGCTAGCTCCATGCCTGTGCCGTGCCCCACCACTGTCCACCATGAGAGCCATGTAGGAGCTCGCTTGTGATGCTCTAGAGCCTTCCCCTTGGCCTATATAAGGGTGCCCCGACCTCTCCCGCAGCTCCCAAGCCCCTCCCACGCCTCTCCCGACCCCTGGATCCCTCGGCCCCCTCCTCTTTTCGCCGGAGTTCTCCTCGGCTGCCGCGGTTCCTCCTTGGTTCCGGCGAGCTCGAGCCTCCTTCCCTACTATGATGTTGTCCACGAGCTCCCCCACCTCCTCACGGTCCTCCCCAACCCCTCAGACTCGCCGGAGACGGCCACATCACCGAGAACCACTGTCGGCGCCCGCCTCCTGTCCTCCTCGGGTCACCGCCCTGCGCCGCCGTTCTAGGCCTCCCCGGTCCGCTCTTCGCTCGGCAGGTGCGCTTAGCCCTCCGCTTTCCACCGGATGGGCTCGCCCGGCAGAGTCGGCCGAGCCGGCTGCCCAAAGCCGCCCTACTCTCTTCTCTACTCACGAGCGAACAGGAACAAGGAGAGGAGGAAGACGATGATTCGCCTGGCCCCTCCCCTGGTCAGCCACCCGCGTGTTGACCCCTCTGGTCCAACGTGGATAAGTGATGGGCCCCACCTCGTGGGACCCTCACGCGGCTGGTCCCGCCTCTAATGACGTGGATAAGTGGAAGCGTCAGCCCGTAGAGTACGTTTTCTTAGTCGAAAAGCGTATTTCTAATTTTGCGCCTCTGCCTTATCCACTCAGGGACCCGGCTGTGAATATTATTTTTACGCAAAAGTCCCTGATCTTCTACCCCTCATAACTCCGCAACCGTGTCGGTGTACTAAAGTAGGGGGACTCCTTTGTACCCCTTACTTGTGCACGGGCAGTCAGAACCGTGCCCACGGCCATGCTTAGCAGGGCAGAGGGAGGAGTCAAAGCCGCAACATGGTCAAAGCAATGGCAAGACACAAAGACAAAGAGCAAGAGGGCAGGACAGGCTTCCCCGGCGAAACCTTTGCCGGGGCGGCCTCCGCAGCCACGGCAAGAATCTTGCCGGGGCAACTTGCCCGACGCCAGCGGAGCGCGCCACCCTTGAGCCCCAGGTTTTCAAACACCACCAACCACATTTGGACCAAGGCTCGGGGGGCGCCTCCATGATGTCATGCAGATCTTTGTGAAGATCATGAACACTCCAAGTCAGATGAGGATTAGAAGACGACAAACCTTAGTGAGATCCTTACCGCGGAAACCCACAAGACCTCCGGCAAGATCCTTGCCGGGGACGACCACGACGCCACGGCAAGACCCTTGCCGGGGCCCCGGCAATGCCCTTGCCGAGGACATCCGCGAAGCCACAGCCAGGCCCACGCCCGCCAAGTTTCCACCGCCAGTCCCATGCAGCTGCCAGCCCACCAGCTAGGCAGGCACCTGCGTATTGACATGAGGCTTCAAGGCCAACTCAGCGCATGCCTACATGGTGGCATGCAAATATTCGTGAAGGCACTACCACCACGCCACCTCAGCAGCATGCCAGCCTACATGGCACCATGCGCACCACTGGCCTGGACGCGTGTCGGAGCGAGGTGGGGCGGTAGCAGACGGGATGGGGGCTGGTTTCCGTCCCCGATAAAGTGAGAGGGACACCTAAGGGGCGCATTAAATGCGTCGTGTCCCAAAATGGATAGGCGATAAGCTTAGTCACTGTACACCGATGCCACTTCCTATGTGCCACTGTGGCGATCCCCTTGACTATAAAAGGAGGCCCGATGCATCCAGGAGAGGGATTTGGACCCTTGGACAAGTTACACTCATCGTAGCTAGTTCAAGAACTCCAAGAACACTCAAATAGACAAAAGCAGGACTAGGGTATTACGCATCCTCGCGGCCCGAACCTGGGTAAATGACCCGTGTGCTTGTTCGGATTGTTGGGGAACGTTGTAGAAAATTAAAATTTTTCCTACGGTTTCACCAAGATCCATCTATGAGTTCATCTAAGCAACGAGTCAAGGGAGTGAGTTTGCATCTACATACCACTTGTAGATCGCATGCGGAAGCTTGCAAGGGGATGGTGATGATGGAGTCTTAGTCAACGTGATTCAGATCACCGATGTCCAAGTGCTGAATGGACAGCACCTCCGCGTTCAACACACGTACAGAACGGGAGACGTATCCTCCTTCTTGATCCAGCAAGGGGGAAGGAGAGGTTGAGGAAGATTGCTCCAACAGCAGCACGACGGCGTGGTGGTGTTGGTGCAGCAGTACTCCGACAGGGCTTCGCAAGCACGTAACGGAGGAGGAGATGTGTTGGGGAGGGGAGGGGTTGCGCCTGGAAGATGTGTACAACAGCCCTCCCCTCACCCCTCTATTTATAGGGGAAGGGGATACATTATAAATACTAAAGTTTTCACCACACAACAAATAACAAGCAATGAAATGAACTTCAACTCAACCATTCCTCAGCGTTGGAAACGCTTCCTTTGAACCACAAGTGATTCTGTGGGACGGGGCATCTATTGTCGATCTCTAGACCAACGCAGGACTGATCATCCAGGCTGAAGCGGCCTACTACATCAGTACCCGGGTGGGGAACCACCCAAATGTCCGATGTATAGACACAGTTGCTTCTCATAAATGGTGCTAGTAACGTTGTGTCAACAGCAGTTGGATCACCTTTCAACATCATTGGATAGTTTTGTCCAAGGAAGAGCGAGTTTTCTCCAAGACTATCAATTACATGCATCAGGAGAAGGTGTTTATACCGGCACACTAGTATCCATCCTGAATACCATGCAACGGGTGTTGGAATAGGTCCAGCGAGTGCGACCATGGGAGACTACACCTGCTTCCTTAGCAGTAACATCATCAGTGGGCTGTATACACACGAGAAGAGGTGATCCATCGGAATTAGTTGCTAGGCGCCAACGAGTATATGGGCGCTGCTCGTCCTCATGCTCGTGATCATCACCATCGTCATCTCCCCCTTGGTTATATAAATTTTCAAGTATTGGTGGTGGAATTTTCACAGGACCTTGGAAACAAGAGAAGAAGGTTAATTAGTAAAGGGAAACTTGCTAACCCGCATGCATGTGGATGAAACAATTATAATTACGGTGGAAGACAAACGTACCAAAATCATAACGATTCCATGCAAAAACAGTGCCACGAGTGGTGGCAGCAAACACAAGGCCCTCGTATTCAATTGCATCACAGTATGCATCCGTGTACAAAAACTGATTTTTGAGCAATGTCCATCGAGTCAAACCAGCAACAACGGCAACAAGTTTGTCGAAGATAGCAACAACTTCATAGTTGTTGTAATTCCAAGAGCGGGTGGGGACTCGAGAAATTGCTATCTTCCGTAGAAGACAGTCACCATGATTGTATTTGAACGTGTGTACAATACCGGTGTGCTCAACCTCTGGGCAGTCTGCTGAGATTTTTGGAAGTGGAACCCGGTCACGAGTGTACACATTCACAAGTTCCCACTCGCAGTTGGACCCAATGTAAACAACCCAATCTCCATTTGCGCCTGCCCAGGCCTTGCCCTCAAGCGATGGCATCTTAACATCATACGTATCATTATCAAGCGGCATCAACTTGCACAGGGCGAGGCCTCCGTCGTGACGGTGCCGGTCATCAGGGTCACGGCGAAGAAGATAGGGGAGATCAAACCATTCCTTGACTCTTGGGTTCCTTGTAATGATGTTATTAGTTGAGTCAAGAATGGGCTTGAACGAACCTGCCATGCTAGCCGAGGTGATGACGTTGCACCGATCAATGAGTTCCTCCACCGCGCCATCTTTCAGATCGGGGCAAGAATAACGGGGTCATTTCCGTCCTGTTCCCTCCATGGAGAAGACGATCGAACAATGGCAGGAGAAAGCGTGAAGGGCTGAAGGAAAATGGAGGAGGGAGAGGAAGAGCGTGCGACAGCAGTTCCAAATCGAGAGGGAAAGGCGAAGCGTCGGTGGACGGTTGCCAGTTTTCCACAGTTCACAAAGGCGCCCGGCCTACACGCGGTTCGAAATACTCCTACTACTCGCCGTCGTCTCACCGATATGTTGGAGCGGGACCACATGTCAGCGAAACATGGTGTGTAATTTCTCGGAAAAATGCGATCTCGCGCGTTGGCGTGCCGCGTTAGTTTTTTTTTTGAAAGTTTGCCGATTAGTTATCGACCTTTATTTTTTAACATGCAATCTGAATGGATAGCTCTGTGGTCATCACGTCGAGGATATAGTGATGGTTGATTCGCCTTGAGCAACTTTCTTTGTGGGAATATGGGAGTACCAAATGATTCAAGGAACAGAGAAATGATGGTTGCTTCGTCCGAGCAACTTATCGTGGCGAAGGTGGGGCTCGTGATTTGACTACTCACTAGTCATTACTCTCATGCGCGAACGACCGGGTGAATCTTTCACTGAAGTTGTGTTGTGCACTCAATATTGCTGCATGGCAGGTGGAGCCGGATAAAGGATGTCCAACATGTCGGTGAAACGAAGTCGAATTGTTTCTGGCATTGCTATCAATCCTTCAGGATTTGTTTATATGTACGCATAATTTTGATGAAATTGTACTGTGATGCTATGAAGGTTTCAACTCTGGTTCCCAGGAAAAAAAAGGTTTCAACTTAGGATTCATGTGTCTTGCCTCGAGATTATATCGTTACAACATTCTATCAAATACAAATGAAGCTACCATGGCTAATGCATCTCAATGGTTCATAGATCAGCGCCAATATTCACATCACAACTGAAGACAAAGTTGTGAGAAGGTGTACAAATAAAGAAAAAAATATGATTGATCGATGCTGTTCGTAGGCATGGCTCCATTTCCTCGGCACAGTGTTCATTGCTTGGCAGCTAGTTTCACCCAGCTCTGTAGCCAAAAAAGAGGTGTATGAAGGACACCACAATCCGATAATTTTGTGCAGCTCCACTAAAATCGGGCGGACCATCCCTGTTTGCAAAGATATCCAGTCAGTGTGATTACAATAATAGTGGAACTAGATGATGAAACATAGCACACATAAATAGATGCTGATCACCTCTACGATCTCTCTTTAGGACTAACTTCTTGTCGGAGAAGATTAGGCACGGAGTTGGATGAGGAGGATAGCAAAACCAATCTCCCTTTGTTCGGCCGTAGGACCATTGGCCTTCTATATGGGCCGTAGGATCCATCAGCCTTCTATACAGGCCTTAGGGATCAATGGGCCTTCTACGGGCCGTAGGGTCCATGGGCCTTCTACGGGCCATACTATCCATGGGCCTCATACGGGCCATAGGATCCATGGGCCTTCTACGGGGCGTATCATGATTTCGCCAATCATGGGTCATACTATTCGTGGACCATAATGGGCCATTAATAGGCCGTATTTGATAACTCTATGAAAACAGCCCAACAAGTCTTTTTGACATGAAAACGGCCCAACGTATTAACCGTCATAAGCGGGCCGATCAGAACGACGGGCTGAATTTGGCCCTAAGCGTAAAATGACAGTAACGGGCTGTATGTAACCGAATGCTGCAAATGAGCCCAAGAAGCAATGGGCCCTGAGAAGGCCGAAAGATAACTTGGGCTGGAAATGGCCCAATGGAATAACGGGCCGTTAATGGGTATAAAGTGATACACTATTCATTATGGGCTAGTTTCACCATGGGCCGTTAATGGGCCAAGAGTTACAAAGGTCCTCATATGGGCCGAAAGAAGTCATGGGCCAGACACGGGCCGGAAGTTAAAACGGGCTGAATCATATTGGACGGCCCAGATGACGCTATTGGGCCTAATTCGGATAGGGCGTAACGGGCCCTAGGTTAGCGGGCTGTAAATGGGCTATATGCGAATAGGCCGTTAACAGGCTTTCTGTGGGCCGGCCATCCACCTTTTAACCAAGTCAAACGGGTCGGCCTTTTCAAAGGAATGGGCCATTGTTGGGCCGTGCCACGTGTCGCCGTATCATAGGCGCCTTCGGTCCAATGAGCGGATGACATCTGTCCCAATGGTGAGCCGACACGTGTTTCCTCCAGCTAATGATGATTTTACACGTGGAAAATCCCCATTGGTCGGGGCTATTAACGGGTTATTGGATCCAAAACCTAACCTGATAGCTTAACGGCGTTCCATTACGGTGGATGCCACATGTCGGTTACCCTTGACGAAAGCAGTTCTGTGACGCGCAATTTCTCGTCATGGAAGTGGACACTTCCGTGATGATAATTTTGGTAATGTCATGGAACACTTCTACGACAGCACAAGTATGACTATCTTGATTCTGTCATAAATTTGTCATGGATGTACATGCATGACAAAAAACGCGACCTACTATGACAAACACGTATCATCATAGAAGTGTATTTTTTTGTAGTGCTTGTGTGCCCCGTTGATGCCATGGAAGAAGAAGAGCTCTGTGTAGGCTTGGCAGGTGCGCTCTTGGCAGATAGTGGTGGTTGTGCCTGCTTTCTTGTATCACGACTGGAGGTGGCACCTAATGGAGGTGCTGGTACAGTTGAAGTAGAAGATGCACGCGGTGTCCATGATGAAGGTCGACCTACAGAAAAGTTAGTTCGCGCCAATGCTTGTCGATCCTGCACTTCACATTCAGCTTTACAAGCAAGATGGAATAAACGAGTGATATTAGTATACTCCGTTAACCCCGAAGTGACAATAATCGGGATACTTACCGGTGATGACCGTAGTTTGAGGAGTTCATGTATTCACTAAGTGTTAATGCTTCGGCCCGATACTCTATTAAAAGGAGGCCTTAATATCCCTTAGTTTCCAATAGGACCCCGCTGCCACAGGAGGGTAGGACAAAAGATGTCATGCAAGTTCTTTTCCATAAGCACGTATGACTATATTCGGAATACATGCCTACATTACATTGATGAACTGGAGCTAGTTCTCTGTCACCCTATGTTATAACTATTACATGAGGAATCGCATCCGACATAATTATCCATCACTGATCCAATGCCTAAGAGCTTTTCATATATTGCTCTTTCTTAGTTACTTTACCATTGTCACTGTTACAATTACTACAAACTGCTACTGTTACTTTTGCTACTGTTACCGTTACTTCCATACTACTTTTCTATTAAATACTTTGCTACATATACTAAGTTATCCAGGTGTGGTTGAATTGACAAGTCAACTGCTAATACTTGAGAATATTCTTTGGCTCCCCTTGTGTCAAATCAATAAATTTGGGTTGAATACTCTACCCTAAAAAACGGTTGCGATACCCTATACTTGTGGGTTATCAAGACTATTTTCTGGCGCCGTTGCCGAGGAGCATAGCTCTATTCTTTGATTCACTTGGGATTTATATCTGCTGATCACTGTGAGGAACTTGAAAGATGAAAGAACTAAGATTTTTCCCTCAACTACGAGGGGAGTTAAGGAACTGCCATCTAGCTCTGCACTTGATTCACCATCTGTTTTGAGTAAGCTTGCGACACCTAAACCTGTTTCTGCTATTAATTCTGATATGTTGCATGTTATTGATGATGCCACTTCTGCTATGCATGATACTTATGATGAAAGTACTTCTATGCTTGATACTACTGTGCCATTAGGTGAATTTCTTGATGAACAACTTGCTAGGGCTAGAGAGAATGAAATAATTGAAACTGATAATATTGATGAAAGTGATGATGAAGATTCTCCCCCTAAATATGAATTGCATGTTGTGCTTGAGGGCTATGTTATGGATGAAGAAACTGCTAGAGGTTTTCTTGCTTGCAATGATAGATCTGATCTTAAGAAGTTACTAGCTAAGCTTAAGTAAAAGTCTTTGAATGCTAGAATGAAACATGACCCTGCTTTTGCTACTTCGCCTATCTATGTTACTGATAAGGATTATGATTTCTCTATCGATCCTGAGATAATTACTTTGGTTGAATCTGATCCTTTTTATGGCTATGAATCTGAAACTGTTGTGGCATATCTTACTAAGTTAAATGATGTAGCCACCCTATTCACTAATGATGAGAAAACTCATTACTACTATATCCTTAAGATATTTTTGTTCTCATTAAAGGGTGATTCTAAAACTTGGTTTAATTCTCTTGATCCTGGTTGTGTGCGTAGTCCCCAGGATATGATTTATTACTTCTCTCCTAAATATATCCCTGCTCATAAGAAACAAGCTGCTTTAAGGGAAATATATAATTTTGTGCAAATTGAAGAAGAGAGCCTCCCACAACCTTGGGGGAGGCTTCTCCAATTACTTAATGCTTTGCCTGATCATCCTCTCAAGAAAAATGAAATACTTGATATCTTTTATAATGGACTAACTGATGCTTCCAAAGACCACCTGGATAGTTGTGATGGTTGTGTTTTCAGGGAAAGAACAGTCGATCAAGCTGAATTGCTATTGAATAATTTGTTGACTAAGGAAAACAATTGGACACTTCCTGAACCAACTCCTAAGCCAACTCCGAAGAAAAGAGGTGTTCTATTTCTCAGCCAAGAAGATATGCAAGAGGCAAACAAATCTATGAAAGAGAAAGGTATTAAAGCTGAAGATGTTAAGAATTTACCTCTTATTGAAGAAATAGATGGCCTTAATATACCACCTATTGAAGAAATACATGGTCTTGATAACTCGACACAGGTACTAAAGGTAAATTCTCTCTATAGAAATGATAACGTTGAAATCCCGTCTTCTAAGTTTGCTAGCCAATGCTTGGAAGAATTTGATGTCTTTATGGCTAAACAAGAAAATTTCAATGCTTATGTTGGTAGACAATTGAAACAAAATGCTTATATGATTGGACACTTGAGTGATTATATGCCTAGAGTTAAGAATGATCCTAAACTTATTAGTAAACATGCTTCTATGGTTACCACTCAAGTAGAACAAGTGCTTAAGGCACAAGATGATTTGCTCAATGAATTGAATAATAATAAACATGACTTTGAGTTAGAGTAGCAACTAGAAGAGGTAAAAAGACTCAGGAACCTTTGTATCCTGAGGGCCACCCTAAGAGAATTGAGCAAGATTCTCGTAGAAATAATGTAGATGCACCTAGTCCTTCCAAGAAGAAG
Source organism: Aegilops speltoides (assembly GCA_021437245.1). Taxonomy (NCBI): domain Eukaryota; kingdom Viridiplantae; phylum Streptophyta; class Magnoliopsida; order Poales; family Poaceae; genus Aegilops; species Aegilops speltoides. The sequence goes on from CM038143.1 coordinate 236,456,741, forward strand.
AGGAAGAAAAATAATAGGACTTTGCATGCCTCTAATGAACCTGTTGTAGACACACCTGAGAATCCCAATGATATTTCTATTTCTGATGCTGAAACACAATTTGGTGATGAACATGAACCTAGTGATAATATTAATGATAATGTTCATGTTGCTGCGCAACCTAGCAATAATAATGATGTAGAGGTTGAACCTGCTGTTGAACTTGATAACCCACAATCAAAGAATCAACATTATGATAACAGGGACTTCGTTGCTAGGAAGCACGGTAAAGAAAGAGAACCATGGGTTCAGAAACCCATGCCTTTTCCTCCTAAACCATCCAAGAAAAAGGATGATGAGGATTTTGAGCGCTTTGCTGAAATGATTAGACCTATCTTTTTGCGTATGCGTCTTACTGATATGCTTAAAATGAATCCTTATGCTAAGTACATGAAAGATATTGTTACAAATAAAATAAAGATACCGGAAGCTGAAATTTCCACCATGCTTGCTAATTATACTTTTAAGGGTGGCATACCAAAGAAACTTGGAGATCTAGGAGTACTAACTGTACCATGCTCCATTAAAAGAAACTATGTTAAGGCTGCTTTATGTTATCTTGGAGCAGGTGTTAGTGTGATGCCTCTCTCTCTATATCGTAGACTTGAATTGAATAAGTTGACACCTACTGAAATATCTTTGCAAAAGGCTGATAAATCAACTGCTATACCTGTCGGTATCTGTGAGGATGTGCCTGTTGTGGTTGCAAACATTACTATCTTAACGGACATTGTTATTCTTGATATTCCCGAGGACGATAGTATGTCGATTATCCTTGGTAGACCCTTTTTGAATACTGCAGGGGCTGTTATTTATTGCAACAAAGGCAATGTTACTTTTCATGTTAATGGTAATGAGCATATGGTACACTTTTCGAGGAAACAACCTCAAGTCCACGGTATAAATTCTATTGGAAAAATTCTAACAATTATTATTGGAGGCTTTGAATTTCCTCTTCCTACTGTCAAGAAGAAATATGATATTCTTATTATTGGGGATGTACATATCACCGTTTAGGTATCCTAGTGTTACTCAAAATTTCTCCGGTTTCATGCGATTCGAAATGAGTTTGTTAACAAGACTTGATCATCCTTGTTAGTGGATTCCTTTTGATGAGTATGAGATGGATGAAGTTAGAAGGCACAACCTTCTGTACGCTCCTTTTACTTTCTGTTATTTATATTAAATAAAGCAAAAACAGTATTTTCTGTCTGTTTTCTGATTTATCCGTGTAATAAAAAAATACCCCGAAAATAAAAGTTCTCCAAATGCCCTGAAAATTAAATATGATTTTTTCTGAAATATTTGAGAATATCTGGCACTAAGAACACAGCAGGGGGAGCAAGCACCTGGCCACGAGGGTCCAAAGCGCGCCCCCTACCTCATGGGCCCATGGTGGCCCCCTCCACTTATTCCTGCACCCACACTCTTCTTCTTCCTCCCAAAAAAATCACCAACCAGCTCAAGCACGAGTTCTAGCTCATCTTGCTGCCATTTTCGATCTCCTTGCTCAAAGCTCCATTCACAAAACTGCTTTGGGGATTGTTCTTTGGTATGTGACTCCTCCAATGGTCCAATTAATTTTTGTTCTATTGCTTTATTCATTGCAAATCTTTGCTACCTAGGTGACCCTGTTCTTGAGCTTGCAGGTCAAATTTATTTGGTCCTAAGTAGTTCTAATGCATGATATAGTCTCTAGGCACTTATGGGAGTGGTTGCTATCAATTTTGTTGAGTTTGGTTCACTTTTGTTTTGAGTTACTAAAAATTTCAGAAAATTTCAGGAAATGATGAAGATATTTTTGAGGGGCTCTTCGAGCCAAAGCTCGAAGGATAAACAAAGCCTCACCGACTTCCTCCACGACCAGCTCGAACAGCACATACCTCATGTGCCGGGGGCCGTTCACGCATACAGGAGCCAGACACCAACTCCAAAGCCTGAGCCGGAACCACCACTTGACCCTTATCGACCGTCCTTTTATCAGTGGTATCCGGAGGAGATTGCCAGCTAGTGGTACTCTGATGACACTCCTCAGTACATCGGAGAGAGAAGCCGCGATCCATGGGCATAGACCAACTTAGGCCAAAAGCCTAAGCTTGGGGAGTACGTATTTCTCACCGACGTTACATTCATGTTCACACACTCAAGCTAGTTGTCGGTGCTCATACTTTTTCATTGTGCTATCCATGCTAGTTTATTTTCTCTTTCTTGCTTTCTTGTTGTGTGTTTAAATAACCTTTAGAAAAACCAGGAAAAAAAGTTAGTTGTAGCTTTTAGCTAGTTTATTTTCCATACATGTAGTAGTAATTAAAAGAAAACTCAAAAAGATTTCTCGTTCCTCTTTTCTTTGTTGGGAGCTTTCCCATGTAAATAGTTTTATTTCTTTTATTTTATTTGGGGGTCGAGAGGAGAAGACCATGATGAAAATGTTGAGTGGCTCTCATATGCATTATTGTTGATTTAACCGAGAGCCCATATTACCTTGTCTTCTCCCTTGAATTGAATGCTTGCAGAATCCAGCTTAGTCCAATGCACGTGCACTAGTATTATTATCCACACCGTTCGGTCGTGCAAGTGAAAGGCAATAATTGTCACATCCCTAGCTTTTGGTACTGCTTGGTGTTTGCATCTTGTTGCATCATGTTTAAATTCTATTGAAGGTTAAAAGGGGATTGATCAAACCCTAGCATCAGAAAGAATTCAACTAGGTTCAAACAAAAATATTTCCATTGAATCCTAAATGCCCTTCTAAAATGTTCATCATCTTTGTCTTGATCTAAAACCCCTGACAAAAATGGTGCACACTTTTCTGGGACAATAGAGGATCATAGAATTAAATCATACAGTATTTGCATTTGGGCATTTAAATCCTATAAAACATTTTAAAATGCCTAAATAATCACAACTGAAATGTTTATTGTTGGAAATAGTCCAAACAGTGGCCACAGTCAGTTGCATGATTTTTGGAAATGCTATGTCATTTTTAATAAAGCCAAACACAATTACAGGAAATAGAAAAACAGAAATAAAAGAGAGAGAGAGAGTTACCTGGCCTTACCTGGCTGGCCCAGCTCCTGTCCAGCCCAGCTGGCGGCCCCAGCCCACCTGGCCACCTCCTCCTGTCGTCTTCCTCCTTGCTAGGAGGACGGGCGTGTGCCCGACGCGCGTGCACCACCGTGCGGCCACCTCCTCAGTCCATGCCTGCTTGGCTCCTCCTCGACGCGGCCGACGACGCCACGTACATCGCCCCGACCCCCTCGATCTCTCTCACTCTCCCTGGACCCTTTCCCCCTCGTCTGCCCTCTCTCCCGTGCAGCCCGAGCGGAGCTCGTCTCGACCGCTCGCCGTTGCCGCACCCAGAGCCTCCCCCTCGACCCCTCGGCGTGCACAGTAGCTCGGCCACCTTGTCCTCGACCTCCTCACGAAGCCAAGTGACACCGGATGCCCCCGAACGCCCTCACCGCCGTCTTCTTCAACCTCGGGTCACCGAGATTGCCAGCGACCGTGCACCCGCCCCGACGTTTCCCCGAGCTCGCTGAGGCCACCGAACGAACCTCTATGAGCCTCCATCCAGAATCCCTCTGAGGGAGTCCCGGATTAGGGGGTGTCCGGATAGCCGAACTATCACCGTTGGCCAGACTCCTAGACTATGAAGATACAAGATTGAAGACTCCGTCCCGTGACCGGATGGGACTTTCCTTAGCATGGAAGGCAAGCTTGGCGACACGGATATGTAGATCTCCTACCATTGTAAACGACTCTGTGGTACTCTTGTACTACCCATATCATCAATATTAATCAAGCAGGAGTAGAGTTTTACCTCCATCGAGAGGGCACGAACCTGGGTAAAAACATCGTGTCCCTTGTCTCCTGTTACCATCCGCCTAGACGCACAGTTCGGGACCCCCTACCCGAGATCCGCCGGTTTTGACACGGACATTGGTGCTTTCATTGAGAGTTCCTCTGTGCTGTCGCCGTCAGGAAGGATGCCTTGTCCTGTCTTTAAATACGGCACCGTTGCTAAAGGAGCTTTGGCCATCGGCCAAACTCTCCGACTAGGCAGTTTTCTTATGACCGCCTGTTCGGCCGCCGCGCCGATGATGACTTCTCGGGTCATCGAGAGCAATCTTCACGTTAACTCGGAACTTGCCGAGAAGCTAGATCCGATGGAGCTCTCCTCTTTAAACGAGCTCTTGGATCGCATCGCCGCCCTGGGAGTCACTACATACTACGATCGATTGGGCCTAAAACCGATCTCGAGAGATCAACTCTCCCGGGCTACCCACCACGTTCTGTGTGGTGGAGGAACAAGATCTGGCGACCCTTCTTCTATATTAAGGACTAGCTATGTCCGGATTCCCGACCCCTCCATGCCGGATTCCCGCAGGGGCGGACATCGATCAAGTCTGAACCTAAAGTCGAGCAATGGCGGGATTCATTGGACAATATCCAAAAACCCAAGCTTCCAAGTTCGGAAACTTTTCGGCCCTTGAGTCTTAGATTGGACGGGGTTCCGAATTTAATTCCACCCGCCCACCCAAACATAAGCGATCTATCCCGAATCTGGCAGGAGCCCGCTGAAACACTACACCATTACTGGGCCAGATTCCTCCTGGTTATGGACAGGATAAAGGACTGTCGCGAGGAAGACGCAATTTCACTTTTCTGCAATAATTGCACGGACAAGGGAATCCTAAACGCCATAAGTGTCGTGAAATTACACGCTTTGCCGACTTGGCGTCCATAGTATGGAAGTATTGTGCGATGGAGAGTGCCTGGAAAACTGAAACCAAATTTTGGGATAATCCGGCCTCGAGTACAACCCTAGTCCGAAATAAAAGGGTGCATCATCACCAGGCACCTGGGTTAAATAACAAAAAGCAAAAAAACCCTAAAGGGCACGGAACCGTACTGGAGGGATGTCTAAATGGACCCTGCAAAATTCATAGTACAGAGGGCGCCACTCCAACTCATAGCCTTCGAGCATGTTGGATACTACGGCAGGTGGCCAAAAGTGGCGAAGAGCTTCTAGCTCCAGAGAACCAGCCCAGCAACACCAGTACGGTATTAACAGTCTTCGAGACTTTCGCATCATATAATATGCGGAAAGGAACACTCCGCAGCCTTGCCGAAGTCTACCAAGTAGCAACAATAAACCCATGGAGTGACACGGCTATTACCTTTAACGCCAGTGACAAACCTAAATTCCGAACAGCCCGAGCACCAGCCGCATTGGTCCTCAGTCCAATAGTGGACGGCTTTCGCCTTACTAAGGTACTCATGGACGGCGGCAGCGGATTAAACCTCATTTACGAGGAAACCCTTCGAAAAATGGAAATAGACTGGAGCCGCATTGAGCGAAGCAGCACAACCTTTAGAGAAATAATCCCTAGTCGGGAAGCATGCTGCACAGGAAAAATTACACTGGATGTGGTGTTCAGCTCGCCGGACAATTACAGGTCCGAGGAGGTCACGTTCCAAGTGGCCCCGTTCAGCAGTCTATATCACGCTTTATTAGGACGAGAGGCATTCACAATTTTTCAAGCTATACCCCATTACGGGTACATGAAGATCAAAATGCCCGGGCCCAACGGAATCATCACTCTTGCCAGTGATCCGGACATACACTCCGCGCCAAACATAAGACAACCGCACTAGCCCTCGAGGCACTATCCGAAGCCCTAGCGGCCGAGGAACTCACTGCGCTACGCTCCACGGTGAATAGGGACGATGTGATACTCGATAAGAGATCCAAGTCCACCTCTTTTAAGCCAGCGGACGAAATAGTCAAATTCCAAGTCCATCCAACGGACCCTACAAAGACGGCATCCATTGGGGCACGCTTAAACCACGATGTACACGCCGACTATGAGAATTCCTACGGGAAAATTGGGACATTTTGGCCTGGCACCCTTCAGACATGCCAGGAATCCCATGCCGGCTGGCCGAGCAAAGCCTAAATATCCTAAAAGGATTCAAGCCAGTCAAACAGGCTCTTCGGCAATTTTCTGAACTGAAGAGACAGGCAATCGGAGAGGAGCTAGCCAAACTATTGGAAGCCGGATTCATCAGAGATATAAAACATCCGGACTGGCTAGCAAACCTGGTGATGGTACCAAAGAAGGATAAATCCTGGCGCCTATGTGTCGACTTCAAGGACCTTAACAAGGCTTGCCCAAAGGACCCCTTCCCACTCCCCCGCATCGATCACATTATAGATGCTACCGCAGGGCACGATTCATTGTGCTTCCTGGACGCATACTCCGGCTACCACCAAATCAAGATGGCGGAGCCAGACCAAGCCACAACGGCATTCATCACTCCATACGGCCCATTCTGCTTCAACACAATGCCCTTCGGGCTCAAAAACGTCGGCGCAACATAACAGCACATGATTCAGGCATGTCTGGCAAACCAGATCGGCAAAACAGTGGAGGCATACGTAGATGATGTGGTCGTCAAATCCAAGCATGTCAAAACTCTAGTAGACGACTTGAGGCTCACATTCAACAATCTCCGAGCATACGACATTAAGCTGAATCCGAAAAATGCGTCTTCGGCGTACCAGCCAGAAAGCTCTTGGGCGTCATTGTATCCGGTAGAGGAATTGAAGCAAACCCAGCCAAGATTCGAGCTCTGTGACAAATGGATATCCCAAAAGACCTCAAACAAATAGAAAAATTGACTAGATACGTGGCGGCCCTAAGCCGCTTTATCTCCCATTTGGGAGAAAAGGCATTACCCCTTTATCGCCTCCTCCGGCGCATCGAACACTTCGAGTGGACGGATGTTGCCACGGCCGGACTCAAAGAAATCAAAGCCATATTGGCAACAAATCCGGTCCTCGCTGCGCCCAACTTGGGCGAACCAATGTTATTATATATCGCGGCAACACATCAAGTTGTAAGCGCGGTGCTCGTCATAGAACGAGAAACGGACGGACACAAGTTCCCCCTTCAGAAACCAGTTTACTATGTGTCCACTGTCCTAACTCCATGCATGTCCCGGTATCCACATTATCAAACGATAGCGTATGCGGTGTTCATGGCATCCCGGAAGCTGCGACACTACTTCCAAGAGTGTTCGATAACGGTAGCCTCCGAAGTACCTCTTAATGACATTATAAACAACCGCGACGCAATGGGCCGGATTGCCAAATGGGCCATCGAGCTCCTACCATTCGACATAACCTATAAACCACGGCGAGCTGTCAGATCGCAAGTTTTGGCTGACTTCGTCGCCGAATGGACTGAAGCCGAACTCCCTAAAGAGTACGACGCATATTCCAATTGGATCATGCACTTCGACGTCTCCAAAATGTTGGCTGGCCTGGGGGCTGGCGTCGTCCTGACGTCCCCAACCGGAGACACAGTCCAATACATACTCTAGATAATGTACACGGACTCCAACAACGCAGCCGAATACGAGGCCCTTCTACATGGCCTCCGGATGGCGGTCTCCATGGGCATTAAACGCCTAGAGGTGCGCAGGGATTTGAACCTCGCGATATCCCAAATAAATGGAGACTTCGACACCAAGGATCCGAAAATGGCAGTTTACCGTAACACCGTCCTAAAAATGTCAGCTCGGTTTGAAGGGCTCGAATTTCACCATATAGCCCGGGATAATAACCAGGCGGCGGACGTATTGGCACTCATCAGCACAAAGCGCGATGCCGTCCCTCCCAACATCTTCCTGGAGCGGCTTTTCATGCCATCCGTACTATGGGAAGGGGAGTCCGGAAACAACAATCCGGACCCAACCGCACCGCCCGACACCGAACATTCTGACACAATCGGTGGTTCTACCAAAGAAATAACACCTTCAGCCCATGAAATAATGGAAGTCATTGCCCCGTGGACCGAACCATTCCTATCCTACTTAACTAGGCATGAACGACCCGTGGACCAAAACGAGGCCCGCTGCATAGTACGGCGATCTAAAGCCTATAAGGTCCATGAGGGAGAGCTTTGTAAGAAAAGCACAACCGGAGTCCTTAAAAGGTGTATCTCCGAAGAGGAAGGGCGAAATCTTCTGGCTGAAATTCATGCCGGACTCAGTGGGCACCACGCCGCAGCCTGGGCCCTTGTAGGCAAGGCCTTCCGTTCAGGATTTTATTTGCCAACGGCCCGGGCAGACGCTCAGGACTTAGTCCAACGATGCGTCGGTTGCCAGCTCATTGCTAATCAAAGCCACATGCCACCCACCGCCATGAAAACTATACCCATCACCTGGCCGTTTGCGGTCTGGGGGCTTGACATGGTTGGACCCCTTAAAGGAGGAACCCACAAGCAAAAATACCTATTGGTCATGGTGGATAAATTCACCAATTGGATAGAGGCCAAGCCAGTTAAGACGGCCGAATCCGGACCCATGATAGACTTTATATCAGGGGTAGTACACTGTTACGGAGTCCCCCATAGCATCATTACTGATAATGGCACGAACTTCACAGCCGACGAGGTTAAACTCTGGTGCAAAAACATGGGCATCAAGCTCGACTACGCTTCAGTCTATCACCCTCAAACTAACAGTCAAGTCGAGCGAGCAAATGGTCTAATCATGAACGGCATTAATCCCAGACTAGTGCGGTCCCTTAAGGAATCTAACACGCACTGGGTAGAGGAGCTCGACTCCATACTCTGGGGGCTGCGGACCACGCCGAATCGCACTACCGGATTCACACCATTTTTTATGGTATACGGCACCGAGGCAGTTTTGCCCTGCGACATAATTCATGACTCACCTCGCGCGCGCATGTATGAAGAAAGAGAAGCCGAGCTGAATCGGCAGAACAGTTTGGATGCCTTAGAGGAGGAGCGCGACGTGGAAAAAGCTCGTTCCGCATTCTATCAACAACAGGCCCGAATATATCAAAGCAGAGAAGTACGGGCCAAAACTTACAATGTTGGTGAACTAGTTCTACGCCTGTCGGACAAGAAAAAGGACAAACTCAAGCCCAAATGGGAAGGTCCCTTCATCATCGACCAAGTCCTGACCGGCGGAGCGTACCATCTGCGAAACGCATCGGATAACTGACTCGAGCCGAACCCATGGAACGCAGCCCGTCTCCGAAGATTCTACACCTAGCGTCGGACTCTGAGTTCGTCTCCTTCCTCTGTCTACATTTAATACTTTAGCTGTCTTTTATTTCTCTCCTTCTCCCTCCTTTTTTTCTTAAAGCCTTTGGAGGCTCGTCTGCACACTGTTCGCACACACTTGACGTGCTACTCACGCTCACTATACATGGGGGCTTCTTTAACAGAAGCTTATTTATACGGGCTTTATGCCTAACACATGTGTCACACTTCCGCATGTACATTTTATTCACCATTATATGCATCGATATGACTTAAGTTTTGGCCAAGTTGGGTTGCCTGGCTCCTGTGCTTACCCCTAAGTTCTCGATTGTTCGGCTAGGTGGTAAAGGGAGCACCTCTGTGATTGTTACTGCCGGGTTAGCCGGATGTTTACCTCAGACTGGGTGAAGCTGAATGCTAGCGTTCTTAAGGGAATATTAGGTTGGTGAACTAAAAGACGATTTCTTACCTATTTATTTATCTGCCCCAAGATGCTTTCCTGCTTTTTTCGCAGTCCGAACATGCACTTTAGGGCATGCCTCCCAGGGAAAGGAACCCCTAACGGAACTATTCTCCCTGGAAGATGTCTCTTACTAACCATGTAATATAACATAACTAGTTGGGCATTTGTCTGATAAAGAACTAATGACCCCTACGCTTGGTCTCCACGCATGCCCCAGCTTTTTATAACCGCAAGGGTATTGACACACTCCGGACTGTCGGGTCCCGAGGTTGAAGCGAAAAGGTCCGCTACGACAAACGATCTACAATCCGGCTAGAAGGCATTTTACATGTCATTTTAAATTTCATAGTCAAATTGACTGATTGTATTCCTCTTCAATACCATCTAACAGGCTGTCTAGTTATAGTCCCGCTGGGAATACTTTGCGGCCAACTCTACTTGGCCGTACACTAAGCTCACACGGATCTCCTTCCCATCAGGCCCCAGAGGTCCGACCTCGGCCATGTGGTTTGGGTCAACCTTCGTGTACCGCATCTTCACCATGGCCCAGGCCTCCCTGGCGCCTTGACGGCAGGCCGATATCTTCCATAGCCGGAGCGCCATTGCTCCTGAAGCTTCTCTGCAAGCTCTCCAAGGCCTTCGGGTAGGGAGATGGATGGCCACAAGGCCTGGGCGACGCCCCTCATCACCTGCCGAACTCGTTTGTGCAGTTGCAGCAGCGCGGGAAGTAGGTCACCCGTTGAACCGGGCATTACCTCTGCAGGACGACCTGTGAGCATACCTACAAACATATTTCTATTAGTCAACTTTCTCGCCGAACTCTTTTTTAAGGTTTGTTCAAGCACTTACTAAAAATGCCGCGACGAAGCCGCCGATTCTCCTTAACAGAGTCAGACAGCTGGGCATGAACATCTTTTAGTTCCTCGCCCAGCTGGGTGTTGGCATCTTGGAGGTTATTCTTCTCTTGCCGCACCCTTGTAAACACATTCTCGCCGGCTTTTAATCGGCGCAGGAGCTGTTGCTTGTCTGGATCTACCCCGGCGCCATCTGCAATGTTATTGTCAGACTTATACGCACGCCGCACTTCGCAAACTACTTCTCTTTTAAAGCATATATTACCAGAGGGGGTCTCTGTGGCTCCCCCTGTGGCGGCTAGTGCTGCCTCAAGTTGGGCCTTGCACTCTTGAAGCTCCTGGGATAGTTGGGTATTCTTTTCTGTAAGATCCCACATAACAAATGATCCTTAAATCAGTTATTTTAACTATTTTAAGTCTCGGGGGCTACTGGCATACATAACTGTCAAAATTCCTCACCCGTATGTCTTTCACATACTGCTCTGTGGCTCTGGCTAGACCATCTTGAGAGGCACGAAGGTGCGCATCTCCCGAATTAAAGGCATTCACTGCCTCTTGGGAGAAACATGCGTCACGAAGAATTTTCCGGCGGCGCCTATGATTCATGGCGCTCTCCACCTCAGATTTGGTGGCGGACAATCTGTCGGCATCCTCCGTTGGAGGAGCATCCGATGCGTGCCTTGTGTTCGCCTCCCCTTCCGGACCTGGCTTTGGAGCCTGGCCGGTGGAGGCTCGATTGGCAACCTCTCCGGGCACAGTCCGGCGAGCGCTCTTTCTCCTGAAAAAATCACGAGCGTTAGTATGCCTTCCAGGAATCTTTCCTTGAAACACGGTGGCGCGCCATACCGTTGCGGCGACATCTCGATCCGCACCGCTCTTCTTTTCTGCCTGCAGGGCCGACCTGCCCCTTGTTGGCCAGCCGCCGTGGGCTCGGCTTCCCGCCTCAAAGGCACCTCCTGCGGAACACCATTTGTATGCGGTGATCAGAAATAAGCACTGATGGGTCATGGTATCAGGACTTCGGTCACAGTTACCTGGGAAGCTGGAAATATTCCGGGGTAGTCGGCCGTAATGGCGACCAAAGCATTGTCGATGCTAAGTTGGTAGAACACCCCATCGATCAGCTCCACCTTTATATCCGGATCCTCTTCGGAGGCCGGATCGAGGGACCGTTCCGGATCCTCGGGTTGTGGAGGCGGGCTGTGTATATCCTCTATGGCCCGGCGCAGCTCCTGCGTCGAAATCACAAAATGAGATACTTAACCATGGGAATGGGAATCGGATAGGCAAAAAGAAATGTCCACTTACCCAGCTTCGAGGATTGTTCATAGAAAATCCATTCAGTGGACTAACACGGAGAAAATCCTCCTTTTCCCCTTTGTACAGGCCGGACAAGATCTTCACCAGATCAGTGACCGATCCCGGCCCCTTATGGCCATGGCGGGTGGCATCATCCTCCCCGTGGAAATCCCACATGGAGTGGCCCCTATACTGGAGCGGCTGCACCCCCCGCATAATGCACGTGGCCATGACTCCGATCATAGTCAGTCCGGAATGAGCTAATAACCTTATTTGGCTCATCGGTGAGGACATCCTGTCTATTTTCATACAGGGGGCTCATGAGCGCCGGCTTAGGCATTTCTTCTAGGGAGCATTGCTTTGAACTCCGGAGGCGGTCGAATGGGATCCGTGGTGGGCGTCTTCTACATAAAACCATTCCGAAGGCTAGTCTTCAGACGCCTTCTTCGGGGTTCCGGATAGATATCCGGTCCCGGTGATGCGCCATAGTTCGGCTCCGCCCACTGATATATGGACCCCTCATGAGAACGGGGTACAAGGAAAAACAATCTCTTCCACAGCGCGAAATGAGCCTCAATGCCCAAAAACAGTTCGCAAAGGGCCACGAAGCCCGTGATGTGCAGAATGGAGGCAGGCGTAAGGTGGTGCAGCTGGAGGCCGTAGAACTCCAGGAGCCCCCGGAGAAACTGATGTATTGGAAATCCGAGTCCTCTTATTAGATAAGAGACAAAGCATACGCGCTCTCCTTTGGAAGGATCGGGGACGCTCTCCACTTGCTTTCCGCCTTTATAGGTGGCGTGTCCGGCTCGAATCGGAACCATGAAGGCTGGGGGAAGAAATCCCTTGGTTTGGGCGTCACTAGCTTGCTATGCGGGACTAAGCATCTCTCCCAATCCCCAGGCTGAGGGCTGGGAGCGTGAGAGGAGGAGCCGCGTCGACTGTCCATGATGGAATGGATTTTTGTCAGAGGCGCTCCGATGAAAGTTTGCGGAGGAGGGATGGTGTGATTCGGATCTAGATCCTCGTCTCTTTTTATAGGCGGCTCATTTGCGCAGCTAGGGGGGAAAGTGTAAAAATACCCTGGCTTTTCACATTCATTCGACACGTGGAAGATGGCCATTATTGGGCGTGGAAGCCAAGGAGCGCAGCATTTATAAGAAGCCAGGCACTATTCGACAAGTACATGGAATTTGGAGAAGAACCCGCCTCGCAATGCCGAACACAATCTACGTGCCGGACTCATTGTCATTGAAGCCTGGTTCGGGGGCTACTGAGGGAGTCCCGGATTAGGGGGTGTCCGGATAGCCGAACTATCACTGTTGGCCGGACTCCTAGACTATGAAGATACAAGGTTGAAGACTCCGTCCTGTGTCCGGATGGGACTTTCCATGGCGTGGAAGGCAAGCTTGGCGTTACAGATATATAGATCTCCTACCATTGTAACCGACTCTGTGTAACCCTAACCCTCTTCGGTGTCTATATAAACCGGAGGGTTTTAGTCCGTAGGACGAACAACAATCATACCATAGGCTAGCTTCTAGGGTTTAGCCTCTTTGATCTCGTTGTAGATGTACTCTTGTACTACCCATATCATCAATATTAATCAAGCAGGAGTAGGGTTTTACCTACACCGAGAGGGCCCGAACCTGGGTAAAAACATCGTGTCCCTTGTCTCCTGTTACCATCTGCATAGACGCACAGTTCGGGACCCCCTACCCGAGATCCGCCGGTTTTGACACCGACACCCTCCCTTTCCCCTCGCGTTGGCGAGCTCTAAGCCATAGCTCCGTCATGGCCGAACTCCGGCCGTTGCTGACCTTGTCGCCATCATGGCCACAGCTGCTACCGCTTGTGTCTGAGCCCGCCAACACTCTCAATGCATCTCCAGGAGCTCCAAGCTCCCAACAACCCAAGTTATATTTGTTTTTTCAAGACACTGCATAACTTAGTTCTATTTTTCTATAAGAATGCAAAACTGAACCTATGTTTTCCGTTCTATAATAGTATATATATACTTATATTTTTTATATATTATTTTATTACACATATATAATAGAAACAACATAAGGTTCCGTTGAACCTATGTTCGTCCAATCATTGTATAGACTGTCCCACTTCCTTTTTTTTATTAATCCTATATCGGAATTTTCTCGCACTTCTTTTTAGATGTAATCTGAGTTTTCTCCGAGTACTTTTCCCTAGAACCAACTCAATTGCCCCACGTCTATCCAAAAAGATAATAATACCCCACATCCTATTACCTCATCAAATTAAAATGATATTTTATTTCGTAAATCAAAAGTTCTTACAAAATAATAACAATAATTGTTAATATATAACTTGGCAAGTTAACTCCTGGTGATTGCGTACATAAGCTTGCAAAGATTCTACCGACCAATGCAGTAATAGACATGCAACAATTTCATATTTTTATAACATTTCCCGTCCAGCCCAACATGATATTTTCACCCAGCCTACCAAGTCCATGGATTTCGAGAAAAATGCAAATGTGCTTTAAATTCTAACATAATATATAAACGGGTTGCATAGACGCTACATCATTGTTTCACCCAGCCCACCAAATGGACTAAAAAACCAAATGGACTGGCTGACATGTGGCCAGTAGGTCGAAGCCTAAGCACTTTCACACAAAAAATACAAAGGTCGAAGCCTACGCACTTTCACACAAAAAATACAAAGGTCGAAGCCTAAGCAAGGCATTGGATTTACATCCAACGGTTGACATTCTTCTTCAACCTCTTGTCTTCTTCCTCTAGTGCTACCGGAACCACCTGCGCCAGCCTCTGGCATCTAGTAGCGTTGTTTCAAGTGCCTCACAATGAAACGCTACTCCACCAATGGCCAAGCCATCCCTTCACTCCTCCACGCCTCATGTTATTCTTTGCCGAGTGTAGGCCCACCCCGCACCCAAACCAGTCATGTTTCCCACTCCTCTCTGTCTGGAACTCCACTGACGCGTCTTTCCCATCTCCGAGGCATTCCAGTCTGGGGCCTCACTCATCGTCCACCGGCCACGGTGCGCTCGGCACGGTGTGGTCAACATGGTCAAAAAATGAGAGTCGTCGGAAGATGACTGTACGTGGAGAGGATGACAGTGGGGACAAACCACGCTCATGGACGCATGCATGCAACTGCATCCCTTTTACGCCGAAAAATAATGTTTTATCCCCCTGACAGCTGGGACCACCAGCTACATCTTCGCACGCAAAGAAGTGTGTCCTCGTTATGGGAAAAAAGAGATTCCTCCCCCTGACAACTGGGACCCATCAGATATATCTTCGCACGCAAGGAACTGCCTCCTTATCCTCCCTCACAGCTGGGACCCACCCGATCGAATCTTACATAGGGTTGCCTCTCCGGTCGCGAATGTGTACGTACATACTGGTCGATTGGTCTCTCTACAAGGATGAACCATGGCCAAGCAAGGAGTGACACATGTGGCGTAGAAGTTGAGGCAGTCCTGTGCAAATCATGTATACATACAACCACACTAAAAGAAAAAAAATATGCTACGTACATACATATGGGTGGGGTCTCGAACACGTACATTAATGGCGTCATGTTCATCGACAGCCAATCAGCTGGGTCGAAACGGAGGAAATTGTGTCGTGTTCATCCAGATGCCAGCAACTGGGTCAAAATGCGTCATGTTTATAGAAGCCAACTGACTTGGATGGAACAACCCAACAAGGGTCCTATTCATTGACTCGGGGTCTCGCATCCTTCAAAACGGAGGAAACGGAGTTCTCTTCGACCGCCTACAGTCGAAACGGTGTCCTGATCATCGGGAGGGTTCTGGCATACCACAAAACGGAAGAAACAAACATCTCTCCAAGCGCCTACGGTCAAAACAGGGTCCTGTCTTTCGAGAGGGGTCAGGCGTACCGAAAAATGGACGAAACGGACTTCTCTCCAACAGCCTAGGTCGAAAGAGGGTCCTGTTCATTGGTAGGATGTGTGGCGTACCGCAAAACAGGACTCCACGGGCTACTATTCATCCACCGTCGACTTCCTGTAGCCTCCACCAGCCACTGTTTGTCCACGGGCTACTGTTCATCTAGACTCCACGGGGTCATGTTCATCCACCCCAACTGGTTGGGCATGTGTGGAAGCCTCCTCGGGGTCATGTTCATCCTGCGCAATCGTGTACTACCACGTGGACCTGTTCATCCAACAGCAACCGCGTACTATCATGGGGGCCTGTTCATCCAGCGGCAACCGCCTACACACGGCCGGGGTCCTGTTCATCGAATCCCTCACCGGGAACTGTTCATCCACACCCAACTCAACCGGCTCGACTCACCACGTCTTGACTCGTTCTATGTATTGCGTGCGCGGCAGCAACCGGTACTGTTCATCCAGAGGCAACACAACTGGCTAGTTATGTCTCACATGGCGGTTTGATCGGCTTCAGTAAGCAGCAGTGGCATGATCAAACGGGTTCAGTTAGCCGCTGAGTGTCGGGGGAAACGAACACCTATGGGATCAGGGGTGATCCCTTCTATGTTCGGTGGGGAGAGTAGCTGCATGAAGAGCAGGTCTAGCAGTCAGCACCAGGGGATTTTTACCTAGTTTCAGGCCGCAAAGATGCGTAACACCCTAGTCCTGCTTGTTTGGATATATGTGTTCTTGAGATCTTGAACTAGCTGCGATGCATGCCTAGTTCAAAAAGTGTGAATCCTCTCTCTGTACGCCTTGGGCGTCCTTTTATACATAAAAGGGGTTGCCAAAGTGGCACACAGGAGGTGGAAAGCAAGCTACACTGCATGAGCTTATCGCTCGGCGTCGTAGGGAAAATGCATTTAATGTGCTGCCTACGTGCCCTCTTACTTTATCGGGGATGGCAACAGAAGTTGTCCCATCCGTCGCCGCTCCTCCTTGCTTCGACACGCAGCCAGGCTGACGAGGCATGCAATGCCACACTGGCTAACTAGCTGTTGTGTTGGCGTGATGGTAGAGCCTCCACGAAGGTCTGCATGCCGCCACGCAGGCGCCTGCTTAGTTGGCAGCTGGTCGTCACATTGGAGTGGTGGTGTGGTGGCGAATCCTTGCCGGGCGTGGGCCTGGCCGTGGCCCAACAATCATCCCCGGCAAGGCTTGCCGGGGGCCTCGTGGTCGTCCCTGGCAAGGGTCTTGCCAGGGGCCTTCGTCTTCTGGTCCCATGTGGACCCGCGGGCCATCAACCTTCGTGAAGATCTGCATGCTATCACGCATCCGTTCGCATATCTTGACCTTAACGTTGTTGATGGTGTTAGAACTCTCAGCCTCAAGGGTGATGGCCTTGTTGGTGCTGCATATGCCACCCCGGCAAGGATGCTGCTGGGGGAGGTTCTGCCTGTCCTCTCCTCTTTGTTCGTTGTCTTGAGTGCTGTCTTGGTAGCTTTCTGTTCTGTCTTCTGCTTTCCTGCCTGGCCCGGCCATAGGCGTGGCTACAACTTCCCATGCATGAGTAAGGGGTACAGAAGAACCCATACTCTTGTACACCGACAGGAGCCCCCGGGCCTGGGCCACACATGAGCGCAAGGCATAGTTGGGCCAGGCCCAAAGCAGTGCGCGGGCACGCGTGGCACAGACTTTACTTCCACGATCTCTTCGCCAGTTGTGCTTCGCCACAATCCATGTTGAGTGTGTGACGTGGTGGTCATGTGTGGGATGACCTCAGCATGCTTGCGTCACCCCGTAGTCAATAGTAAAGAGGCGGTCCGTGTGTCCCCAATTAAAAAAAGAGGGATTCACAGGTGAAAGCACAAGTGCTCCCAGGGTGATTTTGGTAATTAATGTCAATATATCTCTTGCTGGACTAACACTTTTACCTAGCATGTTTCAGACAAGTACAACAATGGAGTGGCATGGACTAGAGGATGTGGAACCCCTTCAAGATGCTAAGGACAAAGGATTGGCTCAAGCTTCAAGCACAAGACTCTACATTTTCTATTTTAGTGATCCAAGATCACATTGAGTCTATAGGAAAAGCCAATACTATCAAATCAAGAGGGGATGAGGTGTTGCTTAATGGCTTGCTTGCTTAAAGTGCTTAGTGATATGCTCCAAAGCCCCCAACTACTTTCTCACGTCCACATATGTCCTAAACCAAAATTCAAACTCAGCCCCACCAATTCTTTCTACCCGGCGCCACCGAGTTCTGATGTCATAGCCACTGCCACAAACCCTAGGCAAATCGGTCTCACCAATAGGGATCTCGGTCTGACCGACATGGGATTGTAATCACTCTGTTTCCCTTCGTAACATTTCGGTACCACCGAGATGAGCGATCGGTCCCACCGAGATTGCAATGTAAACTCTCTGTTTCCTTTTCGTAACATTTTGGTCTCACCAAAATGAGCGAACCGGTCCCACCGAGTTTACCTGACCAACTCTCTGGTTAGCTTATTACCAAAATCGGTCCCACCGAGTTTGTGTAATCAGTCTCACCGTGATTACGTTATGCCCTAACCCTAACCATATCGGTCCTACCGAGTTGCATGTCGGTCCCACCGAAAATCCTAACGGTCACTAGATTTGCTGAATCGGTCCGACCGAGTTTCTCAATTCGGTCCCATCGAGTTTGGCAAGTTGTGTGTAATGGTTAGATTTTGTGTGGAGGCTATATATACCCTCCACCTCCTCTTCATTCATAGAGAGAGCCATCAAAATGAACCTACACTTCCAACTTGCATTTTCTGAGAAAGCACCACCTGCACTTGTGTTGAGGCCAAGATATTCCATTCCTACCATATGAATCTTGATCTCTAGCCTTCCCCAAGTTGCTTTCCACTCAAATCTTCCTTCCACCAAATCCAAATCCTATGAGAGAGAGTTGAGTGTTGGAGAGACTATCATTTGAAGCACAAGAGCAAGGAGTTCATCATCAACACAACATTTGTTACTTCTTGGAGAGTGGTGTCTCCTAGATTGGCTAGGTGTCTCTTGGGAGCCTCCGACAAGATTGTGGAGTTGAACCAAGGAGTTTGTAAGGGCAAGGAGATCGCCTACTTCGTGAAGATCTACCGCTAGTGAGGCAAGTCCTTCGTGGGCGACGGACATGGTGGGATAGACAAGGTTGCTTCTTAGTGGACCCTTCATGGGTGGAGCCCTCCGTGGACTCACGCAACCGTTACACTTCGTGGGTTGAAGTCTCCATCAACATGGATGTACGATAGCGCCACCTATCGGAACCACAACAAAAACATCCATGTCTCCAATTGCGTTTGCACACTCCAATCCCATCCCTTTACATTCTTGCAAGTTCCATGCTTTATTTTCCGCTGCCCATATACTCGTTGCATGCTTGCTGGATATGTAACTTGTACCAAAACTCCACTTAAACTTAAAGAAGTTAAAAACTTCAACTTTCGGTACTTAGTGTCTAATCACCCCCCCTCTAGACACCTCTTCTCGATCCTTTCAGCAGGGGCGCTACTCATTTACTAAGTGGACTCGAGTCGCAGCCTGCATGGCACCGCACCGCACTATCACGGGATGGAAAACGGTCGCCCACCTGTCCTCACGCCACTTTTCACTCGCCATGTGTCCCCCATGCCTTGGGAAGGGCATGCAGTGGATGCGGAGGCCATGGGCATTAATGCCGAGGTGGGAAACTAGGCGTCGCTGATTGGGGCAGCGGGTCGGTCCCCATTCCCTGTGCTTCAGGAGGCCGGATTGGTCATGCGGGGCATCCGCCCCTTTGGCTGGGAGGCCAGGCTCCGGCCTTAACCTTCTATAAAAAGGGAGAGGGACGGTCCTTTCAGCACTCGCCTTCTTCTCCTCCTTCTGCTCGGTATCTTTGTTCCACTCGCCATGGTGAGAGGGCGTGCTGGCACTTCAACGGCGGCGACGAGGGCTTCTGCTCGACAACGTGTTCCTCCTCCTCCGGAGCTTCCGGCGGCGGAGCCCACCGCGATGGGGGGGAGGAAGGGGACGAGGCCGAGGTCACCGTGGTACTCGGGGAAGAGAAGGACGGGGCGGCGCGCCGGCTGTGCTTCGGCTGGCGGCCCCTCCTCCAATGGACGGCCATGCCGGAGATCAGCCTTACGAGTTCTTCATCGGGCTGTACAAGCGCGTGTGCGGCCATCTCCGCCTTCCTACCCATTTGCTCGATGATGGAGCAGCATCCGCCGTAGGCTTTTAGGCTACAAATGAGGGGCTGCGGGAATGGCAGGACGTGGGTCGATGTCGGCTTCCCCCACCCTCATGTCATGTACCTTCGCCGCGGGTAGAAAACTTTTGCACATGCCTACAGCTTGTCGGAGGGGCATGTTCTCCATTTCAAGTTAATGGAGAATGGCTTGCTCTCCATCAAGGTCTTCGGGAGCTCAGGAATCCACTTAGGGTGCTGCGTGGAGAGTTACACCAATGACAAAAGCTCCTCCTCGAGCGACAATGACGAGGAGGGCAGCGCCAGCAACGACGACGGCAGCAGGCAGGAGGATGATGACTCCAACTCCAGCTGACCATTAGTGGTAGCACCATCATCTACTCCGCCTCCTCCCCCGGCAACACACCTTGCCAGGGGTTTCATCATGTTGGCTTTGGCGCCAGTGGTTGATGGGCTTCCCCGTCAAGCTTTCCATCGACGCGTTCCCCATGCCCGTCCATGTCTTCACCTAGTGTGCTCGGGAGTAAAGGGGCAAGAACGGGCATTACGGAGCACTTTTCTTTTTCCCAATCTGTAGGCACTTGCCAAATCTTAACTTTCTAGAAAATATAATCTCCCGAGCCCATGCTCATGTTTTGTAACATTTGTACTTCTATGAGCATATCAATGAAAAAGATGAGCTTTTGCCGAGAACCCATGCACGTATATGTTCATGCGGAGTCGGACACCTCCTTAATAAAAATAAATGAGTTTTCCCGGCAAGCTACCTTGTCGGTACCCTCTGTGCCTACCGGAGAGTCACATCTGTCGGATTACAGGCACAAGGCCCAGCCCCCTGCCAATTTCTTTTCACCACAGGTTACTGCGACCATTCCGACCGAAACAGTATTTGGGTCAGGGATGGGAGCACCTAAGCCCAAAAAGAGTGGCGAGGTTTTCTAACGCACAAGTCACAAGTTACGAACCTGGATGGGCGAGAGGTGAACTTTACCTGTTTGATCTACCGGGGATCGCCGTGCCGGGTAGTCTCCTCGACCTCTTGCCGAAGCGTCGCCACTGTGGCTGAAAGGAAAAGAGAATAGGAGCATGGAACCTTTGCAGCTCATCTGTACCTTCTAGGATCTAAGTAGCACAATATCATGGACAAGCATGCATGTATATACGTATATATATAAACATGGAAACTAGCAGGAAACTGTACATACTAAAAGTTATCTGACTGCACCAGGGTCTGCGCTTGGCTCTGTACATTGGGTTACATGCCTTGCCGGCAAGGCTAGTAAATAGGGGGTTGCCGGGGCTCCCAGCAACCGTGCCCTATGGGTAAAACTTGCGAAGATGTTCGATATTCCAAGAGTTTCTCACCGGAATGCCATCTTCGGTCTCTAGGCGGACTGCACCGGGCCTGGTGACTCGTATTACCCGATAAGGGCCTTCCCACTTTGCCGTCAACTTATTTGAATGCTTGGTGGACTAAGCACGCTGAAGAACAAGGTCGCCTTCCTCAAGGCTTCGGGCATGAACCTTGCGGCTATGATAGCAGCGCAAGGCTTGCTAGTAGTGAGCGGCTCGAACAACAACCCGAAGACGATCTTCCTCAAGGAGCATTGCATCATCTTGGTGCAACTGCTCTTGCTCAAGATCATCATAAGCGAGCACTCGAGGTGATCTGTATATATGAATTCTGTGGGGAGAATTGCCTCTGCCCCGTATACCAAGGCAAAGGGTGTCTAGCCAGTGGCTTGATTTGGTGTCATTCTGATTGATCAATGAACCGTTGTCAATTCATCAATCAAGCGTCTTACATATTTGCACAGCCTGTCGAAAGTTCTTGTTTTGGGGCCTCGCAACACTTCAGCATTTTCCTTTTCTGCCTGGCCGTTGCTTCTTGGGTGAGCAATAGAAGCAAAGTAGACTTTGCTGCCAAGGTCTTGGATATACTGCATGAAGGCGCGGCTTGTGAACTGTGTGCCATTGTCGGTGATGACTCTGTTTGGCACACCAAAACCGCAAACGAGTCCCTTGAAGAACTTGACGACCGACTGCACTGTCACCTTTCTCACTGGCTCCACTTTCGACCACTTTGTGAACTTATCAATCACAACATACAAGTACTCAAAGCCACCGATAGCATGGGGAAAGGGCCCAGTATGTCGAGCCCCCAGACTGAAAACGACCAGGAAAGAGGAATTGTTTGAAAATCCTAGGCTGGTTGATGAAGCTTCTTTGAATGAAACTAGCATGCTTCACACTTGGTTACTAGTGCCGCTGCATCCTAGAGGGCAGTGGGCCAGAAGAAACCTTGCTGGAATGCTTTGCTGGCAAGGGCTTTGGACCCTATGCGGGAGCCACATATACCTCCATGTATCTCTGCTAGCAGCTCCAGCCTGTCCTCCCGTGGAATGCACTTCAATGTCACGCCGTTCGGTCTCCTTCTGTATTGGACATCATCCACAAACTGGTACATGCTGGACCGACGGGCTACATTTTATGCTTCTTCTTGCTCCTCAGGGAGCTCCCTTTTTGGAGGAAACGAATGGTATGCTGTGCCCATGCTGGAGCCTGAGGCTCGACCGCAAGGACTAAAGGCATGTCTTCTGCCGCGGGGGAAGCTGTCTCTACGGCAAGGGCCTGTGGCCCTGCCGGAGGCTGCTACTCCCCGGCAAGCTTGGGTACCCGGCAACTTCCTTGCCGGCGGCTCCTGGGAGATCAACAGGAAAGTACTTCCCGGGGCCCGTTTTACTTCGCTTGTTCTGTCCTGCTGATGGCTCAACGGATGGCTGGGTTAATTGAAGCACAAATGTACCTAGCTCCATAGGCAACTTGAGGGCAGCGTGTTTTGATAAGTCATCAGCAATGTTGTTCTCTGCTCGAGGAACATGCTCTGCTGGCAGACCGTCAAAGCGCTCCTCCAACTTCCCCACTTCATCCACGTAGGCCTCCATCAGTGGGCTCTGATAATCCTTGTTGACTTGTTTCAAGACAAGCTATGAATCACCTCTGAGGATGAGCTTCCTGATTCCGAGGTCTGCCGCGATCCTGAGACCGGCAAGCAGCCCCCCGTACTCTGCGGTGTTGTCCGTCGACCTTTCCTGGGGAAAGTGCATCTGGACTACATACTTGAGGCACTCTCCGGTGTGTGCGACGAGCATCACGCTGGCACCAGCCCCTTGCAACGGGAATGCCCCATCAAAGGACATAATCCAGTGACTACTTGCCACTTTGCCAGGGAGAGTGGTCTCCTGAACTTCTTCGTCGGGTGTGGATGTCCATTCTGCTATGAATTCTGCCAAGGCCCTGTTCTTGATCGTCGAAGTGCTTTCAAACTTGAGGCCAAAGCTTGACAGTTCCAACACTCACTCCACAATCCTTCCAGTTGCATCTGGGTTGTGCAAGATCCGTTGCAATGGGAGGCGAGTGACGATGGTGATCTCGTGTGCTTGGAAATAGTGACGCAGCTTTCTCGAGGCCATAAGGAGGCCGAAAAGTAGCTTCTGCATACCAGAATACCTAGATCTATCCCCCTGCAAGAGGGAGCTGACAAAATAGACTGGGTGATGCATCACCTTCTTCTTCTGTCTTACTTCGCTCACTTGCGCAGACTATGTCTTGCCGGGGCTGGACTCTGCCAGGGGCCCAGCCTTGCCGGCCTCGGGCCCTGCCAACCCCAGCTCTTCACCTAACAGCCTTGCCGCTGCTGTTGCCTCTTCCTCAACTTCTCTCTGCACCACTAGCGCAACACTGATCACTTGATTCGTTGTTGCCAAATACAGTAGCAACGGCTCTTGTGGTTTGGGCGCGACTAGTATTGGCGTAGAGGAAAGGTAACTCTTCAAATCTTGCAGCCCTACCTCTGCCTCCGGAGTCCATTTCATTGGACCCGCCTTTTTAAAAATCTTGAAAAAGGGGAGGGCACGCTCTGCAGATTTAGAGATGAACCTACTCAGGGCGGCAACGCAGCGGACAAACCTACGAACATCTTTGACTCGTTTTGGCACCTCAATCTGCTCAATCGCTTTGATCTTGCCAGGATTCACTTTGATTCCACGTTGGGAAATAAAGAACCCAAGAAGTTTGCCGGATGGGACGCCAAACACACACTTCTATGGGTTGAGCTTGAGGTTGATCTTGCGCAAATTTTCAAAGGTTTCCTCCAGATCCTTCATGAGCGTGGCCTTGTCCTTGGTTTTGACCACTATATCATCCAAATAGGCTTCCATATTTCTATGTAGCAGAGGCACAAAACCGATTTGGACTACTCGAGCGAATGTTAAACCAGCGCTTTTCAACCCGAAAGGCATTCATATGAAATAGTACGTACCACATGGGGTGATGAACGCGGTCTTTTCTTCATCTTCCTTCTTCATGAAGATCTGATGGTATCCTGAATAGGCGTCAAGGAACGATAGTAGGTCGCACCTAGCAGTGGAGTCCACTATCTGGTCAACGCATGGCAATAGGAAAGGATCCTTTGGACATGCTTTATTGATATAGTATAGTCAATACACAGCCTCCACTTCCCATTCACCTTATGCACTACAACTGGATTGGCCAACCAGGTCGGTTGGAGTACCCCCTTGACCAAGCCTGCCGCTTCCAACATCCTGATCTCCTCGATGATGAACTCTTGTCACTCCAAATCTTGCTTTCTGACCTTCTGCTTGATAGGCCGCGTGTGGGGATAGATAGCAAGGTGGTGCTCACTCACCTCCCTGGGAACACCGGGGATTTCGGATGCTTGCCAGGCAAAGACATCAGCATTCACCCGCAGGAAGGCAACGAGCGCAGTTTCCTATTTGCTGTCAAGGTTGGAGCTTATGGTGAAAGCTCTGCCCGTGTCATCCTCCTTAATGGGCACCTTCTGGGTTTTTGGTGGGGCCGCCTTGGACTTCTTTCTCTTGCCGGTAGAGCTCTCTGGCACGTCCTCAGTGGGAATACAACACTCCGAAGAGGCGCGTTTGCTGGAGTGGGTGCAGGAGCCCTTGCCGGAGCCAGGAGCCTTGTCGGCGGCCGAAGCCTTGCCAGTCTTCCTCTCGGTGACGGGAGCAAGTATTTTGGTGGCGAATGCTGCAACTGCCTCTCGGTAGAGTTGATCGGCACAAATGAGCGCATCCCTGTTGTCGCAGCTGGCGGTGATGATGCTCATTGGGCCGGGCATCTTCACTTTGTTGTACGCATAGTGTGACGCCGCCATGAACTTGGCTAGTGCTGGACGGCCAAGGATCCTGTTATATGGCAATGGGATCTCGGCGACATTGAAAACAATCCTCTCTGTCCTTTAGTTTAGGTCGCCACCAAACATGATTGGTAGCGTGACCTTTCCCTTCGGCTGGCTTCTCCCTCGATTGACCCCTTGGAACATGCCTGTTTACTCAAGATATTCATCAGGGATCTGTAGCCTCTTGATCATGTTGGGCGAGATCAAGTTCAAACCGGCCCCACTGTCAACTAACATTTCTGTCACCTTGAGGTTGCGTATCATTGGTGAGACCAACAACGACAAACAACCGACCGCAGTTGTGCAATCAGGGTGATCCTCGGTGTCGAAAATGATAGGCGTGTGGGACCACTTCAGTGGCTTCTGGGCATCGACCATCGATTCCGTCGCATTAACCTCACACGCCCACTGTTTAAGTTGGCGGTGGGAGGAATGCAATGAGGCACCTGCGTCGATGCATATGACCACCGTCACCTTCTGAAACTCATGCTCGGTGGACTCATCATCATCACCATGATCGTGATCCTCCTCTTTCTTTTCGCGGCCCCTGGCAGGCCTCTCTTGTTGCTTCTCCTTGTCGCCGCGACCTCCTCGGCTGCCGCGCTTGTTGCCAGATCCCTCAGCGCCACCTTGGCCCTTCTCTTTATCTCGTCTCTCGTCCTCAGCCCTTTGCTTCTCCATCAGCAGCTCAACCTGGCGGTAGTTCTGGAGGTCGTGGCCCTTGGTATGGTGAATCTTCCAATACTGCTTGTCGGAGCCCTCTGACTTGACGGTAGCCGCTAAGGCCCGGTAGGTGTTGCATCTGGCAATCTCCTTGCCGGAGTCGTCGACCTTGGCTTTCTTAGCGGTGTCGGGGTCGCCGGATTCCTCGACGGCAAGTACAGTCTTGCCCTTGCGCTTCCTGTTGCGTCGTCGGCCCTTCTTTGTCGGGGCGATGGCGTCGTCATCTTCAGAGTCACTTCCCACATGGGCATCTTTGCCGGGGTACTTTCTTCCTTCCTCAGCTCGGGCACATCTGTCGGCCAGAACATATAGTTCGGCAACATCTGCAACCTTGTTCATCACCAGCTCTTCACGCATCTTACGATTGCACACGTTCTGATGGAACACGCTGATGACAGCAATGGGATGAACATCGGGGATGTTGTACTGCACATGGCTGGATCTCTGCATGTACTCGCACAAGCATTCGCCGTCCCTATGAGGGATCACATGAAAATCGCTTGCCTGGCCAGGAGCTACGTGGTCGCACGTGAAGGCATCGACAAACTCATCGCACAGATCAGACCAAGAGGAGATGAAATTTGTCGGCAAGTGCATCAACCATGACCTGACGTTGGGCTTGAGCACCAATGGGAAATAGTTGGCGAGTACTTCTCTGGAACCTCCAGTTTGAACATGCGGGTGGTGGGCCACTAGAACTGCCGTAGCTCACGGGTGAATGCTGGACATGTTATTGCATAGGGCAAGTTGCAAGCATCCACCGGCGCAGGACTGTAAGCAATAGACCCAGCACGCCTATCAGACTGGTGACGCGCCTCCCGTTGCCGCTCGATAGTGGTCCGGGCGTCTTCCTTGAGGCACTCTCGAAGAACTTGATGTTGGTCGCAATGCACTCGTGTGTCAGACGACACCGTGGACAGGTTGTCACGGGCGTTAACCCGACATGCCGGCCGCGGTGGTGGGGAGTGCACCGTGGTTGCGGTGCCTCCACCCTTCCAATGTCAATACGCGCCAGCTCGTCGGTCCGGCGCCGCGAGGGACTTGCTTCCCGGTGGCCATCCCTATTGGCGTGGCCAATAAGGCTTTGGATGGCAGCCCTCCACTCTTCTTGCTTCTCCACAACAGGAGGAAAGTCGAGGAGTAGCTGCGCTCATGCCAATGCTTCTGCTCACATTGGTGGCAGTCACAGGCGTGAGTAATGGGAGGAACTCGGACTTATAACTATGTTAGTAGGAGTTATAACCAGCATCATGGCGTGCATGTCGGGCCTGCGCGTCTTTAGAGTGATGGTGAGGGCTCTCGCCATGGCGATGCCCGGGGTCCTCAACATCGCGGCGCTGTTCGTCGCGCACGAGCTGGGAGGACCACGACACATGCACTCGCGGGGTCATCTTCCTGCCCAGGTCCCCGCGCCACCCGTAGGTAGCGTAGCTCCATCCTTGGGCGCGTCGGCGTGCGGACCGTCGTCGCCCCTACAGACGACGCCACTCGCCTGGCATCTCGTATCTGGGTGGCGTGGTCAATCTTGATCTCCTCCGCCACCAGCGTCTACCACGTCACCCGTCCGTGCTGGCACAGGCGGAGCGGCTCTGGACGAGCTGACTGCTGCGATCGTCTTCTTCTTCGGGGCCATGGCGTTGAAGAAACTGATGCACTAGTTAACTAATAGACTCTCAACTAACTCCCCCTACCTGGCGCGCCAAAGATGTCAGGGAAAATGAACAGCTATGGGACTAGGTGCTATCCCTTCTACGTTCGGCGAGGAGAGTAGCTACACAAAGAGCAGGTCTAGCAGTCAGCACCAGGGGATTTTTACCTAGGTTCGGGCCACAATGATGCGTAACACCCTAGTCCTGCTTGTCTGGATATATGTGTTCTTGAGCTCTTCAACTAGCTGTGATGCATGCCCAATTCGAAAAGTCTGAATCCTCTCTCTGTACACCTTGGGCCTCCTTTTATATGTAAAAAGGGGTTGCCAGAGTGGCACATAGGAGGTGGAAAGCGAGCTACAGTGCATGACCACATCGCTCGGCGTCGTAGGACAAACACATTTAATGCGCTGCCTACATCCCTCTTACTTTATCGGGGATGGCAACAGAAGTCGTCCTGTCTGTCACCGCTCCTCCTTGCTTTGAAACGCATCCAGGTTGACGAGGCATGCAGTGCCACACTGGCTAACTAGCTGTTGTGTTGGCACGATGGTAGAGCCTCCACGAAGGTGTGCATGCCACCATGGAGGCGCCTGCTTGGTTTGCATGCTGGTCATCGCATTGGAGTGGTGGTGAGGTGGAGAATCCTTGCCGGGCGCGTGCTTGGCCGTGGCCCAGCAATCATCCTCGGCAAGGCTTGCCTGGGGCCTCATGGTCGTCCCCAGCAAGGGTCTTGCCGGGGGTCTTCCTCTTCTGGTCCCATGTGGCCCCGCAGGCCATCAATCTTTTGTGAAGATCTGCATGCTATCACACATGCATTCCCATATCTTGTCCTTAACGTTGTCGATGGTGCCGGAACTTTCAGCCTCAAGGGTGATGGCCTTGCTGGTGTTGCGTAGCCTGCCCCGGCAAGGAGCTCGTCTGGGCTATGTATGCTGCCCCGGCAAGGATGCTGCCAGGGAGGTTCTGCCTGTCCTATGCTCTTTGTTCGTTGTCTTGAGTGTTGTCTTGGTACCTTTCTGTTCTGTCTCTGATGTCCTACCGGGCTCGGCCATAGGCGTGGCTACAACTACCCGTGCACAAGTAAGGGGTACAGAAGAACCCATAATTTTGTACACCAACACTGAGTCGGGCGGGTTCAGTTAGCAGCGAAGGGATCGGTCGGTCGAGTTCAGGCCTTGCTCGGGTTCCCTTATAGCGAACACGGCTTGCACCACGCGCGCGTACGAGAGAGAGACACACAAACCACACTGCATCGCTTAGCCCGACCACCCACCATAACTTGGAACTCCACGGAAGTTTCCTCGCCCTCACTTCTACCATGATTTTTTATGTCACGCACGGCCAAAAGAATGTCATGCATGTGCGTCCCCGGCTCGCCCAGGATGAAAAGCCCATTTTATGTCATGATTTTTTTCATAGAAGTAGGAGCCCACCACATCTATGATGATACGTGTTTTTGTCAAAATTATCGTCATAGAAGTGTCATAACTATGATAGAAAAAAAATCTTTCGGGCCTAAATGTCAAGGATGTGTCTTTTTTTTGTAGTGCACATACAGCATCCGGAGTCCTTCTTGATCATGAGTGGTGGCTTACCGGACAACCCGAGGAGAATGAGCCGGATGGGCTACTACCCCCTTGTCAAGGACACCGTTAGTAGCCCTTGAACGGGTCTTCGATGTCGAGGACAATTCTTAAGGGACTTAGGATCCGGAGCCTTTGGCTTGACATGCGAGTTCCCCTTTAAGGATTCTTTGAATACCAATGGTCCCGCCAGGTGGAGCCGGGTCTGCTCCATGTGGCCCCAATCCCCGACCTTGGCAAACAAACCTCTACGGGGAAGCAAACCGATTTATGGTAAAACATCGAAGTGTCGGTCTCTCCCCCTTTATATTCAGGGCAGCTTGTATTAATTCACTACATCGACCCAATCCCTCGCTTCCAGCCAACTGCATAAGCACTCCGTGATCCCGAGTCCACCCTCAAGGGCTTTCCATGTAGAGTGATGCAAGCTCCCCGAGGCACCCTCACGGCCCTGTCAGAGGCGATTGGGGCAGATGTGCAGCCTCGCGCCTTCATCTGGAGCGATTAGCCAAATAGGATTATCTACCAGATTCAGATCTGGTATCAACCCGCACAGGACTGACATCCATGAGCGGTCAAGTGCACGCAAAGAATCACCCATCCCCCGGAGAGGGCGAGAGGGTATGCTTTGTTTCTTTTCTGCTGTGTGGATTATGATTTCCTATCCACCCCTTCCTCTAGGGCCTACTAGAGTTTTATGGGCTACAACTCCATCACATCACCCCCAAAGCTATTCTTTGTATCGCGGGGTACGTCTCCCTTTGTGAGATGCACCTCGGATGCGAGGCGCACTTTGAGCTGTGGTGGAGGTACTTCTGCATAATGCCCTGTTCTCCAGCCGAAAAGTTGTATCAGGTCGGGGAAGCCGAAGTTTGCCACATCGAAGGGACATATTACCTGCCTGGCTCATGATGACCCACAAGTATAGGGGATCAATCGTAGTCCTTTCGACAAGTAAGAGTGTCGAACCCAACGAGGAGCAGAAGGAAATGACAAGTGGTTTTCAGCAAGGTATTCTCTACAAGCACTGAAATTATCGGTAACAAATAGTTTGGTAGCGAGGGAATTCATAATGGGTGACAAGTAACAAGTGTAACAAAGGTGCAGTAAGATGGCCCAATCCTTTTTGTAGCAAAAGAAAAGCCTCGACGAACTCTTATGTAAAGCAAAGCGCTCCCAGGGACACATGGGAGTTATCATCAAGTTAGATTTCATCATGCTCATATGATTCACATTTGCTACTTTGATAATTTGATATGTGGGTGGAATAGTGCTTGCGTGTTGTACTTACTTTGAAAAGCCTCCCACTTATGATTAACCCCTCTCATAAGCATCCACAATTGATGTATGCTAGAACTATGTTGGTATTTATTCAAAGAGGAAGGGATGATGCAGCACATCAACTGTAGATATTTCCCTCAGTGATGAGACCAAGGTTATCGAACCAGTAGGAGAACCATGCAAAACAACATAAACAACCCCTGCACACAAACAAAAAATACTCGAAACCCGACGAATTAAAGGGGTTGTCAATCCCTTTCGGGTAACAACGCCAGAAATTGGCACGGAGACGGGATAAAGTTGTAATAGATTGGATAAATAGATCACAAATAAAATAAAGTGCAGTGAAGTATATTTGTATTTTTGGTTTAATAGAACTGAAAATAATAGCAAATAAATAGATCGTGAAGGCAAATATATTAAAGAAGAGACCTGGGGGCCGTAGGTTTCACTAGTGGCTTCTCTCGAGAAAAATAGCAAACGGTGGGAAAACAATTACTGTTGGGCAATTGATAGAACTTCAAATAATCATGACGATATCAAGGCAATGATCATTATATAGGCATCACGTCCAAGATTAGTAGACCGACACCCGCCTACATCTACTACTGTTACTCCACACATCGATCGCTATCCAACATGCATCTAGTGTATTAAGTTCATGAAAAAACGGAGTAATGCAATAAGGACGATCACATTATGTATACAAGATCTATTTATGTAGAAATAGACCCCATCTTGTTATCCTTAATAGCGACAATACATACGTGTCTTTTCCCCTTCTGTCACTGGGATCAAGCACCGTAAGATCGAACCCATCACAAAGCACCTCTTCCCATTGCAAGATAAATAGATCAAGTTGGCCAAACAAAAACCCAAATATCAGAGAAGAAATATGAGGCTATAATCAATCATGCATATAAGAGATCAAAGAAGACTCAGATAACTTTCATGGATAAAAAACATAGATCTGATCATAAACTCAAAGTTCATCGGATCCCAACAAACACACCGCAAAAGACTTATATCATATGGATCTCCAAGAGACCATTGAATTGAGAATCAAGAGAGAGAGAGAGAGAGAGAGAGAGAGAGAGAGAGAGAGAAGCCATCTAGCTACTAACTACGGACCCGTAGGTCTACAAAGAACTACTCACGCATCATCGGAGAGGCACCAATGGACATGATGAACCCCTCCGCGATGGTGTCTAGATTGGATCTAGTGTTTCTGGAACTTCCGGTGGCTGGAATTGATTTTCATCGACTCCCCTAGGGTTTCTGGAATATTGGGGTATTTATAGAGCAAAGAGGCAGTGCAGGAGGCTACTAAGGTGGGCACAACCCACCTAGGCCCCCAAGTGCGCCCTGGTGGGTTGTGCTCCCCTCGGAGCACCCCTCTGGTACTACTTTGGCCCAACAGGTGTCTTCTGGTCCCGAAAATATCCATAGAAAGTTTTGTTGCATTTGGACTCCGATTGGTATTGATTTCTTACGATATGAAAAAACAAGCAGAAAACAGCAATTGGCACTTGGTATTATGTCAATAGGTTAGTACCAAAAGATGAGAGTCAGAGTCGAAAAGAGGATTCCTCGCTTCTTTCTCTCGTGATACGCAAAGCAATCTCCTGTTTACTATTGATCTAATAACAGTTGATTGAGACTTGCCATTGTTGTATTTCGAAAGCGAACTCTTTTGCATGGAGTCGATAAAGACAGTGAGATGATTGCCGCATAATAATAATGAGTCGGTACCAAAGAGTACGAGGATAGCCCAAGCCTTCCACAAGTTCCTCGCTAAAAGTGTCTCATCTACGCTTCATTTTATACGTTTTTATAAATAAAAAGGCCACGATAGACCATCTGATGCTAGCTCCTCAAATCATTGGCCAGAGAGGGAAATGGATATAGCAAGTCTCCCCTCATCTACCAGAACGTGTTTGGAGTTATCTTCGCTCCCACACATGGCTAGACAACCGAAAAATGGCCTAGCAAAGATGACTTCTCTTGGGCAACGCAAGGACAAGTAGCTCAGATTACGAAACACAGCACAAGTTGGCATAACCCAAGTCAATATGATAACTCCATCATCTAGGGCTTGCCTTTGGCAGCTTCTTTCTTTAGATCAATGAAGACTGAAGATTATAAAATGATTGTAAAACATCCAAGAATGATACTATAACAGCATGGAACAATCAAAAATTATAGATACGTTGGAGACATATTAGCATCACCAAGCTTAATTCTTGCTCGTCCTCAAGTAGGTAAATGATAACAACAGAATTTTGATGTGGAATGCTGCCTATCATGTTCATCACATATTCTTTTCTTTATAGCTTGGACATTTGTACTTTTATATGGTTCAAAGCAATGGTCTAGTTTTGACATGAAGACTTTAATACTCAAGCACATCAACAAGCAACCATGTCTTTCAAAATATGAACGCTAAAGCAAGTTATCCCTAGCCCATTATGCTCAATCATTGATCCATTTCTGAAGCACACTCACATATTAGCTACACCCAATGCTCAAGTACGATCATAGTGCCCCTTAGTTGGTGCTTTATAAGACAAGATGGAGACTCAAGTTCAAAATAAAAATTGCATAAAGTAAAAGAAAGGCGCTTCATAGAGGGAAGTAGGGATTTGTAGAGGTGCCAGAGCTCAAAGCGAAAATTGAGATATAAAAACATTTTGGGAGGCAAACTTTTCCCACCAACAAAAATGACTTAGAGTTCCCAACACTTTCCATGGTAGATATATCATAGGTGGTTCCCAAATAGAAAATAAAGTTTATTCCCTTTTCCACCATACTTTCACTTTCCATGGCTAACTGTATCCACGGGTGCTCTCCATACCAACACTTTCCAAGGAATTTATTATTTGACAACATAAACTAAATTCATTTTTCATTTTGGGTCTGGGAATCCCTAATACCTTTTCTATACTCTCATGCAATGACAAGTGAATAAACACTAATCGTGAGAATAACACATCTAGCATGGAAAACATCGGCCACCCCTCACTGCCTTGCGAGCGGTACGAGCACACAAAAGAGAAATTTATTTTGAAAATCAGAGATGGCACATGCAAATTTGCTTAGAACGGCACGAAAATACCGCATATAGGTAGGTATAGTGGACTCATATGGCAAAACTGGTTTCAAGGGTTTTGGATGCACAAGTAGTGATCATACTTTGTGCAAAATGAAGGCTAGCAAAAAGATTGAGAAGCGTCTAACCAAGAAATGAAAAATCTCGTACCCGAGCATTAAGCATAAGTAACACCGAATAATGCACCACAAGTAGGATCTAATTTCATTGCATAACTATAGACTTTCGTGCTTGCATAGGGAATTCCAAACCTTAACATCAATATTCTTACTAAAGCATAATTACTCATCTACATGACTCACATATCATATCGTCATATCTCAAAACCATTACTAAGAACCAAGTTTATTTTGTCCAATGATCTCCATGAAAGTTTTTATTATATCCCCCTTGGATATCTATCACTTTGGGACTAGTTTCATATGTTGCTTTTAATAAGCTCAAACAAATTTAAGTGACGAACATGAGCATAATATTTCTTTCTCTCAAAATAATCTAAGTGAAGCAAGATTGAATTTCTTAAAAAATTTACTAACTCCCAAATAAATGTAAGTGAATCCTGAGTGCATTTCTTCAAAAATAACAAAGCACACCGTGCTCAAAAAGATATCAGTGACGCACTAGAGCAATTCCATGACTCTAAAAGTTTAAGTGAAGCATAGGAGAAAGCATAGCAAAATTTCCGGCTCTCTCAAAAAGGTGTGTCCAGCAAGGATTCAAGACTTAAAATACAAAGCAGAACAAGCAAAGACTCATATCACACAAGACGCTCCAAGCAAAACTCATAATATGTGACGAATTAAAATATAGCTCCAAGTAAAATACCGATGGTTGTTAGAAGAAAGAGGCGATGCCACTTAGGGGCATCCCCAAGATTAGTTGCTTGCTACTTGAATATTCTCTTGGGGGTGCCTCGGGCATCCCCAAGCTTAGCCTTTTGCTAATCCTTATTCCTTCATCCACCGTAAGATCACCCAAAACTACAAAACTTCAATCACACAAAACTCAACAAAACCTTCGTGAGATCAGTTAGTATAAGAAAGCAAACCACTACAGTAAGTATTGTTACAAACCCATTCATATTTTCTTTTTGCATTATATCTACTGTATTCCAACTTTTCTATGGCAAAACATTTCAAAGAAACCATAGAATAATCAAAACAAGCACACAACGCAAAGAAAACAGAATCTGTCAAAAATAGAACAGTCTGTAGCAATCTGACTACTTCGAATACTTTTGTCACTCCGAAAATTCTGAAAAATTAGGACCACATGAGCAATTTGTTTGTTAATGTTCTTCAGAAAGAATCAACTCAAAAACACTCTCCTGGTAAAAATGAAAAATATTTTCCTGAGTGCAAAAGTTTCTAATTTTCATCAAGAGCAAATCAACTCTCACCCCAAATCATCCCAAAGGCCTTGCTTGGCACAAACACTAATTTATACCAAAAAACACATATAATCAGAGGCATAATTGTTTATTTGATTGAAAACAGCAAGAAAACCAAAAAGCAAAAAGATACAAGTTGGGATGCCTCCCAACGAGCGCTATCGTTTTACGCCCCTAGCTAGGCATAATGCATAGGATCTAAGTTTCGCCATCTTTATCGTCCAACTCTTTGATCAAACACTTAGAATTTTCAAGGTTTTAGCATATAAATTCTCAACGACAATACTTCTAGGTACGAGATTGAAAAATTCATTTTTGCAAATAGGTTCTCTTATAACTTCAATAAAATTGGGATGAATACTAATCATATTAAGATCTCCTTTATCATTACTAGAAGTTGCACCCTTGTTTTTAGTAACTTGAGTAGTCTTGCCAATTTTTACGGAGGTTTCGGTGGAAGAAAAAGCCATACTTGGATTAGTAAAAATTCCTTCCAATTTATCAATCCTAGACGGGCTTTCTTCAATTCTTTCATGAATTACAGCCCCCTTTTCCTTTAACAACTTAAAAACTTCTCCCGCTTTTGACACAATTTTAGTAGCAAAATGTTGCACCTTTCTATCCAAGTTTTCAATATGTTCCTTGGTAAGCATTTTCTTTTCAATAGCATCTAGCCTTTCCATAACATGCTCGAGGGCCACAATTGTTTCATTGATCAGGAGCGGTGGTGAACCCACTTAATTTTCTAAAGCATTAAAAGCATCAAGAGATGGATACATCAAGAAATTTCCACCGGTAATTGTATCTTGGACGAATGTATACCAAGTGATGATGCCCACATAGGAATAGCGAAGAAGAACAACGGTAGATTGCTTACAGATAGATCTATTATGAGCATTGCAGGTCCTATATCAAGCATCTTTTAAATTGTCCCCTCCCCTTTTTTAAAAGTTAAGAACCTCGTTCTCGGGAGTGTACGCAATAGAGGAAGAACTATCCATAGAGACAAAAGGTAGTCAACAAGATTGCACTCAAAAACAGATCTTACGAGAAAACGGCGAACCAAAAAGAGGGCGAATAAAATGGCAATTTTTGTGAAGTGGGGGAGAGGAAAACGAGAGGCAAATGGCAAATAATGTAAATTGAAAGGAGATCAGATTTGTGATAAGGAAGCTGGTTGATCTTGATGATCCTCCCCGACAACGGCACCAGAAATTCCTTTTATTGTCTACTAGGACTACGTTGGTATTTCCCCAAAGAGGAAGGGATGATGCAGCACAATAACGGTAGGTATTTCCCTAAGAGGTGAGACCAAGGTTATCGAACCAGTAGGAGAACCACGCAACACAACATAAACAACCCCTGCACACAAATAACAAATACCTGCAACCCGACGTGTTAAAGGGGTTGTCAATCCCTTTCGGGTAACGGTGCCAGAAATTGGCACGGAGATGGAAGAAAGCTGTAATAGATTGGATAAATAAATCGCAAAATAAATAAAGTGCAGCAGAATATTTTTGTATTTTTGGTTTAATAGAACTGAAAATAAAAGCAAACAAAAACATATCGCAAAGGCAAATATATTAAAGAAGAGACCCGGGGGCTGTAGGTTTCATTAGTGGGTTCTCTCGAGAAAAATAGCAAACAATGGGAAAACAATTTCTGTTGGGCAATTGATAGAACTTCAAATAATCATGACGATATCCAGGCAATGATCATTATATAGGCGTCACGTCCAAGATTAGTATACCGACTCCTACCTGCATCTACTACTATTACAACACACATTGACCGCTATCCAGCATGCATCTAGTGTATTAAGGTCATGGAAAAACGGAGTAATGCAATAAGGACGATGACATGATGTTGACAAGATCTATTTATGTAGAAATGGACCCCATCTTGTTATCCTTAATAGCAACGATAGATCCGTGTCGTTTCCCCTTCTGTCACAGGGATAAGGCACCATAAGATCGAACCCATCAAAAAGCAACTCTTCCCATTGC
This sequence comes from Aegilops speltoides, assembly GCA_021437245.1. Lineage (NCBI taxonomy): Eukaryota > Viridiplantae > Streptophyta > Magnoliopsida > Poales > Poaceae > Aegilops > Aegilops speltoides. Next base: position 236,493,554 of record CM038143.1, read on the forward strand.
AAGATAAATAGATCGAGTTGGCCAAACAAAACCCAAATATCGAAGAAGAAATACGAGGCTATAATCAATCATGCATATAAGAGATCAAAGAAGACTCAAATAACTTTCATGGATAAAAAACATAGATCTGATCATAAACTCAATGTTCATTGGATCCCAACAAACACACCGCAAAAAGACTTACATCATATGGATCTCCAAGAGACCATTGTATTGAGAATCAAGAGAGAGAGAGAGAGAGAGAGAGGAAGCCATCTAGCTACTAACTACGGACCCGTAGGTCTACAAAGAACAACTCACACATCATCGGAGAGGCACCAATGGACATGATGAACCCCTCCGCGATGGTGTGTAGATTGGATCTGGTGTTTTTGGAACTTGCGGTGGCTGGAATTGATTTTCGTCGCCTCCCATAGGGTTTCTCGAATATTGGGGTATTTATAGAGCAAAGAGGACGTGCGGGAGGCCACCGAGGTGGGCACAACCCACCTGGGCGCGCCTGGGCCCCCAGGCGCGCCCTGGTGGGTTGTGCTCTCCTCGGAGCACCCCTCTGGTACTTCTTTGGCCCAACAGGTGTCTTCTTGTCCAGAAAAAATCCACACAAAGTTCCACTTTGTTTGGACTCCGTTTGATATTGATTTCCTGCGATGTAAAAAAACAAAGAGCAGCAACATGCAGTTGGCACTATGTCAACAGGTTAGTACCAAAAAATGATATAAAATGATTGTAAAACATCCAGCAATGATAATATAACAGCATGGAACAATAAAAAATTATAGATACGCTGGAGACGTATCAGCAACTACGAAAGAAGAATAAAGATAAATCTAACCATTACATTAAACATGTGTATCCTAATCAGCCCCTTACAAAGCAACACATAAACTAGGGTTTAAGCTTCTGTCACTCTAGCAACCCATCATCTACTTGATACCTCCCAATGCCTTCCCCTAGGCCGAAATCAAGATAAAGTGTCATGTAGTCGACATTCACATAACACCGCTAGAGGAAAGACAACATACATCTCATCACGTCCTTGGGAACAAAAGTAACTACTCACAAAGCATGTTCATGTTCAAGATCAGAGGTGTACCGAATATCATTAAGGATTTGAACATAAGATCTTCCACCAAATAAACCAACAAGCATAAACTGCAAGGAGTAATCACTACAAAAAAATACACTTCCTTGATGATACGTGTTTGTCACAGTAGGTCATGTTTTTTTTTGTCATGGATGTATATCCATGATGATTTTATGACAGAATCAAGAAAGTCATACCTGTGTTGTCATAGAAGTGTTCCATGACATTACCAAAATTATCATCATGGAAGTGTCCACTTCCATGATGATAAATCGCGCGTCATAGAAGTGCTTTCGTCAAGGGTGACTGAGGGAGTCCAGGACTAGGGGGTGTCTGGATTGCCGAACTATCATCATCGGCCGGACTCCCAGACTATGAAGATACAAGATTGAAGACTTCATCCCGTGTCCGGATGGGACTTTCCTTGGCGTGGAAGGCAAGCTTGGCAATACGGATATGTAGATCTCCTACCATTGTAATCGACTCTGTGTAACCCTAGCCCTCTCCGGTGTCTATATAAACCAGAGGGTTTTTAGTCCGTGGGACAACAATCACAACAACAATCATACCATAGGCTAGCTTCTAGGGTTTAGCCTCCTTGATCTCATGGTAGATCCACTCTTGTACTACCCATATCATCAATACGAATCAAGCAGGAGTAGGGTTTTACCTCCATCGAGAGGGCCCGAACCTGGGTAAAAACATCGTGTCCCTTGTCTCCTGTTACCATCCGCCTAGACGCACAGTTCGGGACCCCCTACCCGAGATCCGCCGGCTTTGACACTGACAGTGACCGACATGTGGCATCCACCGTAACGGGTCGCCATTAAGCTATCGGGTTCCGGTTTGGATCCGATAACGCATTAACAACCCCGGCCAATGGGGATTTTCCATGTGTAAAATTCTCATTTGCCTAAGGAAACACATGTCAGCTCGTCATCCCTACAATGGACGGAAGACGCCTATGATATGTTGACATGTGGCACGGCCCAACAGTGGCCCATTTAATGTAAAAAGGCTAGCCCAGCTAAAGGCCCACCATATTTTTTTCCGACACTAGTAGGTTGGCCTGTTAACAGCCTGCCATGTTTTGGGTCAAATTGAGGCCTATATCAGATCAGGCCGATTCACAGCCTGCATGTTTTCGGCTAAATTACGGCCCATACCGAATCAGGCCCGTTAACAGGTCTCTGTTCTTTTGGGCCCATTCTAAGTCAGGTTTGTATTTCAGCCTGTTAAAGGCCCGCTTACCAGTTGGGCCCGATAATAGTTTCGGCCTCTTAGTGGCCCGTGGTGCATCTGGGACGTTGTTGGCCCGGTTTAACTTTAGGCCATTTAACAGCCCATGCAGAAACTGGGCTATTTCTTGTCTGAAGTAACTTTAGGCCTCTTAACGACTCGTAGTCTTCGTGGATAATTTCCAGCCCAACTGGCCTATCGGCATGTTAATGGCCCGTGTAATAGTTGGCCCTAATTACAGCCCGCGTTGAATCCGGCCTGCTTACATCCCATCTAATAATGGCCTGTGACATTGTTGGGCCTACGGCCGTGTTGATACTGGCCTGCTTAAAGCCCGTAATTTTATTTGGCCAAACAGGGCCCAAGATATATTTTGGCATGTTAACGCTCGTCCTGTTTGGGCCAAACATGGGCCTTAGGTAGTTTTGTCCTATATTGGCCCGTTAATTTTTCGGCTCAACGCTAGCCCAATCTAGTTATTAGCCTGTTAAAAGCCCATGGTATTCTCTGCCCAAGCTGGCCAGAACTTTACTCAGCATGTTAAAGGCGGAAAACTACTATACGTTTAGACCTGCTAATGGCCAAAGATGATTATAGACCCACGTTTTCGCCCATATTAGTAACGGGCCGGCCTGAAGACCGACAACATTGAGATCCATTGAACCTTCCAGCCTAAATTACAACATGCCGACCAAGAATAAACCTAAAATACACAATAATGAAATTACGACATATTACATCCACTAGGAATCAAAGTTCGCCACCGGTGATAATAAAGCGCAACATGACCGCGAATTACATACACTGGGCACCAAAGGTCGCCACCAGTGCATATAAACGCGTCGACAAAAGAATATACAAAACTTAGAGCACTTCAGAAGGCATTAGCCTGGCCAAGACGGGCACTACAAGCAGCCGAACAAGCTGATGAGACCTTAGTGGTGTCAAAGATAGATGCTCCATCCCTAGCTCTACAGCACCAAAGTGCGCAAGGCAGTCCTCTAAGATTTCCTTGCATCATTGACATCAAGTCGAAGCTTAGCTGAAGAAATCCTTTTCGCTTTAAATCGAGACTGAAGAAGTCGAACTGATTGAGGCAGCGACTGCACAGAGGTTGTCTCACACCTGCTGGTGAGTAGCTTCAACTCACTGTCTTCATCAAGACAGGACCTTGGGGTCATCTCGCTCTCTTCAAGACTATCTTTCCCAAAGTTCTGCCTATCATAAGAGATACGACTCTAAAAGAGAAACAAGGAGACATGTAACAGGTTTCACAATTATATAAGCAAATAAATGGATTTGTTCTGCATAAGGAAGATGTTTCTACAACTATAATTTAAAACTAGTAGTTGTCGCAAACATCCAATCAAATGTAACCAGAAAAGTAAACAGAAGTGGAGGGAATGATGCCTATCCAAATCTATACTAGAAAAAGTTTGATGGCTTGAGAATGATAAACGTACATTACATATTAACACGGGCTGGACAAAGCCCTTCTCCATGTCGATGGAAGGATAATTCAATAAGTTCCCCAAAGAAAATTATTTATAAGCGTTGCCATTATTCTACATTGTGCAAAGAGTAAACATAGATTAAATAATATTGGAAGAAATAGAGGATAATGAAGCTCGGGTGCAGACTGATGATACATAATCAAATAGCAATTAATTAAGTACGGCATTACAAGGCAAAAGGTACTCACAAGAGGAATGCAGACATCAACATGTGAAGTGGCATTGGCTTTATTCAACATTTTGCTAAGAGTAAATGTAGATATGATAATTTGGAGGAAGTGGAGGGCAGGTGTCACACCCTGATTTTCATGCCACAACACTTAAGCTAATATATCATGATAAAGTGTGGTTTGAAAAAAACTCTTGCATTATTTGGCTTTTATTTGGAGTTGGTTTTCTCTCTGTGTTTTTCTAGTGCTCTTCAAAGTCAACACAACTCCACCTTCTATACTTCATATCCTTGCCCCAAACTTCTGCCCAATGATCATGCCATGTGTTTAGATCAATATAGTATTTTCTTAAAAAATAATTGGGCCAAAAAGTATTTTCAAAAATTAGTCTTCCAAAAACCCCTGAATTGAGGTTTGCACTGCAAGTACTTGATTTGGGGTATGAAAAATATTTCAAAGAGTATATTTGAAACCTATTAGATACAGGGTTCCCATAAACCACAAAAATATAATTTTAAAAGTTATTTTCCTATTTTATTTAAAAGCTTTTTATTAAGGCCATAAATGGTCTTTAATAGGGAAAAATTATTTTATTGTTTTAAAAATATTTGACAAAAATCAGGGAAACTCAGTGGGCATATATTTTCCATATATAAGAGTTTCAACACATGGTCATGTTCAAAATATTGGACAAAACCTCCCAAAACCATTTCTGCCCATTTCAAGGATTTGAAATATTTCAACAGGAAATATTTTCATAAAATTCCAAGGTAACTCCAGCAAGTCACAAATGCATATTGTGATCACCTTGCAAAGCCTCATGTCAATCAAGGTCAGTTTTGTTCACCAAAATGCCCCAAAACCCTCTCTGACTAGAATCAAATTTGAACAACTTTGTACTACCAACTTTCTCTCCTTGACCCCAACTTTTGTGAGCATGTTCACATGACTAAATGAGTCCACTACACCAAGTGGTTCATCAAGGGGAAGTGATTTGCTCAACTAGATCTACACAAGTTCATTTCTCCTAATTTCTTGGGTTTACAAAAGTTGCATTGGCAACTTTGCCCAATAAGCTCCAAATTGGTGGAAGGCCCTAACTATATGTGTCATTTTACCCTATGGAATCTCATGGTATTTGGAAATCATCTGGTGGCCCAAACCATTATCAAACACCTTCTGCCACATTTCAAAAATCACCTTTTTGACCACCGACACTATTCTCCTTGAGCTCAACTTTTTACCACAGCCCCTCCTAGACCTCTTCTGCCTCCAGTAGCAATGGCTGCATCTTAGATCAATAATTGAGGGGTGAAACCACCTCTTTTACTTCTCTGGACAGCCCTTGCACCCCTCTTCCTCACCTCCCTCCTCACTCAAGTGGCCACAAAAGGCATCCAAGGCTTTACCCACATTCTTTACTCCCACCTAGAGCCACCAGACAGCTTTGGCCATGCCCACATTGCATAGAAAATGGCCATGCAGGCCACTTAGGCGCTTTGGAGTGCGCTACAGTGCGGTCCCGCACTATAGCCGCCCCCTGCCAAGCACCTCCGGCTACCTCGGGCCTCCCGAGCGCGCCCGATGATGCTCCTCGGGGTTCGCAACACGCCACAGCCTGGTCCCCCTCCTCCTTCTCCCTCCTACTACCTTCCTCGCACGCGCACCCACCGCCCGAGAGCTCGAATGAGCGGCCTCACACGCTCGGCATCTCTGGCCTTACCCCGCTCTCTCCCTTAGCTTCCCTCGGTGTAGTCCATGCCCAGCAACACCCCAGACACGGCGCCAGCTCCTCCCGAGCCCTGTAGCGACGAGCAGGAGCTCGCCGGCGCACGGGTCCACGGCACCTCGCCGTTCGCCTATTTAAGGGCCTCCCCGAGCCCTAGTCTCCTCACCACTCGCTCTCTCACTCGCCTAATCACCCCCTACACCACTCACCCCTCTCCAGACGAGCCCGAGCTCGAGATCGAGCTCGAGCTCCGCCGCCTCGGGTCACCGTCAACCTAAGGGTACAGGCCCTCTCCGCCACTCCTCTTCCTCGATCTGGAACCTCCGCGTCTCACTGATCATTTACCCTTTCCTTCCCGTTTCTTTTGCAGCCGGAAACGGCCGGAACCGCCGCCTCCCGAAGCTCTTCCGCCGGTTTCGTCGTCGCCGGCGAACTCCTACACTCCGACGACCACCTCCACCTCCACCCAAACGGCGACTCCACCCTGAGCACGCCGGTGCCCTTGGATCTCCTCGCCGTCGACCACAGCGATGCTGGTGAGCTTGCCTCCCTCTCTAGCCCGAGGTTGAAGATGACGGCCGTGGGGCCCGTCGGTTAGCCTCACACTACGACGGGTGGCCCCCACCCGTCAGGTTTAAAACACGCGCGCGCGCACCGGTTCGCTGCGTCGGCTGGAGGCGTATTTCCCAAATACGCCTGCGACGTGGCAGCCTTGCGCGGGCTGGATTCTCCCTGGGCCTGCTGCACTGTGGCCGAATAGGCCCAGTTGCACAGTGGCCTTTTTCCTTTTCTTTTTCTGTAACTTTTCCAAAAATTCCGCAAGATTAAATAAAAATCCAAATGCAATAATTCCAACTCCTAAATTCTTGTAATAACCCCACCTATTTGTTGGTGCATTTTTCACTCTTATAAAACCAACTTCTCGTCATTGTTCAAATTTAAATTTGAATTTGAGCATTTATGCCTGTCATTTAAAATTCCTAGCACTGTTTCCATGACTACAAATCCATAACTAGGAATTTTCCTGTTCTTAGTTTTCACCCTAGTATTTAACAAAATGAGTTGACATTTTTCCGAGCACTTTGGTTTTTCTGTTTTATTATTTCCTTATTTTTCTCGCTATTAGTTTGCGATGATAGATTGTGTTGCCGACGAAGGAGTTTGACCAGAAAACCTTGAAGACCCAAGAAGTCTTTGCTAAGCCAGGCAAGCAACCCTTTGACCATGTTTGAGAAACTGTTTTTACGCATGTCATATAGCACTTTTATTACTTGCATCGGAGTCACGATGATGAGGTGACCACTTTGGGTGGTTCGCCTCCGTTACCGTTACTTCCTCGTTGATACTTGCATTGTGCATGACCCTACCTTCTTATGAGGGTTATGTCGGTGGGAGTAGTTACGATGCTAAAGTAGTTGCTACACAAAAAGGGGACGGGAATATGCACGGTGATGGAGACAAAGTATTTTGAAAAGACTTTTCTAAAACCCCATCGGGTGCCACTTATGCCCGAGGGAGATCATGAGTTGGGTAACCACTTGGTGACGAAGTGGTGTACCGAGGCAAGTGTGTGTGTTGTTTTCAAAATAGGATTGGTTTAACTTGCGACCGTTATTCCAACCTTACATGCGCAACCACTCTACCCTTATATGGGAAAGGGCATTATTGATTACCTAGGCCGATACTAGCTTGGAGCCCGCATTACTAGTGACAGGGGAGAGTTGGTGCTCTCTTTCGGGACGGGGTCGTGCCAGGTAGGGCGGCCATGACTGTTTTCACAGGGCACCGGATACACCATTGTGTCCCCTCTCGGATGTTACGATCTCGAGTGAGTATCGTACGATGTACATCGTGAGGATATGGAACAACGAGTGGACTCCTTGTTAATGTCGTCTAGGGAAAGATAGTGATCGGATGCTTACCCCGGGTACTTGAGGTATCGCGGGTCGTGGATGACACGGAAGTTCCCCGGATATTGTGGGCAAAGTGTGCAACCACTGCATAGTGTAAAACTATTCGAATAGCCATGTCCATGGTCAAGGACAGTTGGGTAACCGCTCTTGGGCTACGTCCACTTGTTTACAAACCAGTGTGTGTTTGGATAAATGGGAAAAACTACTTGGGTCAAGTCAAAGGACTTGACATGATCGAGTTGGGTTGATGCCCACTCCCTTTATGTTGGTATCTGTAACCAGTCCCTGTGGTTACTTGAATTCATATGATACATGATTTACCAATTGTTGAACATGTCATAGCACAATAAAATTAGCTTTCTGCAAAAATTTACCTGTGTCATGCATTGTTGTATCTTGAACCAAAACATGGGTTGCTTGCGAGTACATTCAAAGTACTCATTGGCTTGCCACTGGTTATTTAATTGGCCGGGCATGAAAGAACATGATATAATGAAGAGTACCTTGGTGACGAACATGCGAGCCAGGACGCTTCCCAGTCAGAATGCCTGTAGGGTCAAGGCAGATGGCATGGGTCCAAGTTGTTATTGAAGATTTCCGCTGCAATGATACACTCAAGACTTTACCATAATGGTCCTACTTGTGTAAAACGGTATGTATGAATGTAAGACTCTTGTTATTCAGCTTCTGTGTGTTTAGTGAGCATTGATCTCTGGGATCACTGTACACATGCATTCGGTGATATCGACTTATGAGTCGGGGTCCCCACAGAGCTGGTATCAGAGCCATCCTGACTGTAGGAAGCCTTAGTTAGCATGGTCGTTAGTTAAGTTAAAACTATTTTCAAAACTATTACTAACTTTGAAAAACTATCTACACTTCTCTTCCCTTCTGAGTTTTTCAAAAACTAAGATATATTTTCCTTATTGATCTCTTCCCCTTCAAAACTTTTGCAAATGGTCGTTAGTACCCTTATGCCCCTGACCACTAGATTCCTTGAAATCCTCGTGGGTAGTCTAGAAGGAGGATGCCTTGTCGGACATTCAACCACATCTTCTAAACACAAGATTGGTGACACCACAACAAGACGATACCAACAGAAGGTACATCCTTGAGGAATGAGGACATGAAGACCCAGAAGATGGTGACACCCTTGACACTGTCCCAAGATGATGCGACCTTAGCCTATGATGATCAGAGCATGGGAAATGCAAGATCATGATATACATCGCTAATGGAGCAACCATGTCCTTATCGTTGTTGCATCGGCAACCACCGATGGATGAGAACCTAGCCATTTGGTCCGCCTCACTATAGTGAGCAGGAAAACGGTTCTCTTCATCCCCCGCTCTCGGTGACGATATTGTCAACAATGTGTTCGACGGATTGGACCTCTATTATGCCTTGTTAATGTCATTGCATAAAGGACTGCCACCTGGAACCGCCGACAGCTTAAAAAGGCAAAAGTGATTGTCCTGATTAAGAAGACAAGAGAAGACCAAGTCAATGCCAGCCACGAGGAGTCACTTTCACCCCATCACCTCATCAGGCGAGAAGTTGTTGAAGATTTTTCAGGCTCAACCCAGATCTTTGATCAAACAAGAGACATAAAAACACCTGAGGAAAACTCAGGAGACTGCACGAGGCACAAGGCAAGACTACTGAGTCCGAGAACCCCTAGGGTAGGATGAGTCGTGTACCCCCTATGCGCAGTCGAGTCCATATGATGGTTCGAATAGAACCATGAGTGCATGTTGCTTGTTTTTATTTGTTTGTGTCTTGATATCAGTCGCCCTTTTTGCCCTAGGCAACAAGTACGGACTATATCACCTTACTTATCTTAATGCATGTGTTTGGCCCTTTCGGCACTTGTTGTTTGCACTTGCACTATAGAACCCCCTTTAGGCATCACCCTCCTCTATGCTACTTTTCCCTCCCATCTCTCTCTCCTCAGCTAAAGGCCGGCAAGACAAGGAACACCAAGGATTCTACTTTGGAACCAACAGGCACTATGGACTTTTGCTACAACCTCCTCGACCAAATGCAACCCCGTGGAGTTATGTTTAACCCTCTAGACTAGAAACCCATTCCTAGACCCTTTGAGACTTCACGAGATACCCCAGCTCGAAACCTTAACCCTGAGATTAACCTACGGAATCACAAGAGAACAAGTTAAGCTACAGTAAGCCTTTCTTATCACTGGGTTCATTATGGAACTAGTGGACGTAGTGAACAAGCACATTACCATCCTAAGGTAGCACCAGAACTGACGATGCCATATGAAAGACCAATTTGGGGATATATGAACAAAGTACAAATGATTTGATGAGTTTATATTAGTGACCTTGAGGAATTATCTGAGACTCTTTGGTGGATTATAAGGCTTCCATGTTGGTAGATGAACTTGGTGGGATCATGATTATAGAATAGCATAGCTTTCATTACCCCTGAGTAAATTGGATTTATAGGACAATTATGATCGCAAGCTAAAACTCCTGGAAGTGCAAGGATTTGACTTGATCAGATGATATTGATAGGAGACAGTTGATATTACGTAAATAACTTGAGGGAAACATGTAGGATTCCTCGTTGGACAAGAGATTTGGATTTAAATAGGTGATCCTAGTTGAGTATAGATGCTGAGTAAGCCTGCAGGATTCAGAGTAAATTGGATTTAGACTGATGATCTTGATCGTGATACCATGTTTCTCAATGGACAATAAACTAGGAGATTGGAATTGATTTAACTATATAAGCTGGTGGTTGGAAGTTACTTGACCCCGATAATGGGAATTGGTGGACTGACTATAGTAAAGATAACCCTTTCAAGTATTTGAGGATTATAGGACATTACAAGATCATGTGGAACACCATAAACATTGGATTTGCAGGATTAAATGGATTATGTAGTGATTGATGGAAGTTAATGGGTTGTTGGAGTTCATTCATAGGAAGGAAACAAGATCTTGGAGTGGCTTACGACGTGTTTCCTTAGGATAGAGGTGCTTTATCTTAGACCTTGGAAGAACAGGGTGAGCACTTGCATTGTCACGTTCAAGCTTAGCAGCTCATATGTTCTACCCATGGATTTTTAGGGGTAGACATACATATGAGTTTGGGGATTGTAGATATATATGATTTTGTTAGACCTCCTCTCGGGAGCCATGAGGATATGAATAACATGAGTGATGATTGGAGTTGACCTATACGAGATGATTCTTTTGGTAATATGATGTGAAGACTAGGTAGAACTATTAGCATCTCAGAAATTGTGCTTAAGGATAAGATGACAAACGTTCACCCGCACACTAGAATCCTTAAAACTCTTAAGCCCCACCAAACCACAACATGGTCGGATCATGACCACGGGCTTTGGCTCTAGGACGAGAAGACCTTTGCTAATGCTGAATCAAGACCACCACTAATTCCCCAGCCTACTTTATGTACCTCGTGAACAAGGTCTTCGTGGAGTGCTTAGATAAGATAGTTGTCATCATCATTTGGTGACCTACTTGTCCACCCGAAGAAGAGCTGTTCAGCTAGTGAAGGAACATTTGAAGACCGCCATGCCAAGGAAGAACTACACCCATCACCATCATCAAGAAGTGAACTTTCTAGTTGAAGACTAGGTGTATCTGCGAGCCACTTCTCTCAAAGAGAACCAAGCATTTTTCATGTTAAGAGAAACTCACACCAAGATTTATCGACCTTCTCCTAGATCACTGCAAGACGAAGCATAGACGGCTACCAACTAGAATTACCACCTGAACCACCCACTGTGCACAACATTTTCCATGAGTCATAGCTTCGGAAGTGCTTCCAACATCCTAACCAACCCGATCCCTACAAGGACGTCGATCACCAAGCCATCGACGTCCAGCCCAATATGACTTACGCGAAAGACCCCAATGGCAATATGGATCAAGCAGGATGTCATACATGAAGACATGCCATCAAGTACTTCAAGGTTCAATTGAGCGCCACTCGGAAGCACAAGCGGTATGAGGAGAAGAAGACTACCCCGGATCCAGTTTTCGTATTCCTTTCCACACCTAGTTTGGGAATCTCGGGGACGAGATTCTTGTAAGGGGGTAGGTCTGTCACACCCTGATTCATGCCACAACACTTAAGCTAATATATCATGATAAGTGTGGTTTGACACAAACTCTTGCATTATTTGGCTTTTATTTGGAGTTGGTTTTCTCTCTGTGTTTTTCTAGTGCTCTTTAAAGTCAACACAACTCCACCTTCTATACTTCATCTCCTTTCCCCAAACTTCTATCGAATGGTCATGTCATGTGTATAGAATAATATAGTATTTTCTTCCAAAAATAATTTGGCCAAAAAGTATTTTCAAAAATTATTCTTCCAAAAACCCCTGAATTGAGGTTTGCACTGCAAGTACTTGATTTGGGGTATGAAAAATATTTCAAAGAGTATATTTGAAACCTATTAGATATAGGATTCCCGTAAACCACAAAAATATAATTTTAACAGTTAGTCTCCTATTTTATTTAAAAGATTTTTCTTAAGGCCATAAATGGTCTTTAATAGGGAAAAATTATTTTATTGTTTTAAAAATATTTGACAAAAATCAGGGAAACTCAGTGGGCATATATTTTCCATATATAAGAGTTGCAACACATGGTCATGTTCAAAATATTGGACAAAACCTCCCAAAACCATTTCTGCCCATTTCAAGGATTTGAAATATTTCTACAGGAAATATTTTCATAAAAATCCAAGGAAACTCCAGCAAGTCACAAATGCATATTGTGATCACCTTGCAAAGCCTCATGTCAATCAAGGTCATTTTGGTTCACCAAAATGCCCCAAAACCCTCTCTGACCAGAATCAAATTTGAACAACTTTGTACTACCAACTTTCTCTCCTTGACCCCAACTTTTGTGAGCACGTTCACATGACCAAATGAGGCCACTACACCAAGTGGTTCATCAAGGGGAAGTGATTTGGTCAACTAGATCTACACAAGTTCATTTCTGCTAATTTCTAGGGTTTACAAAAGTTGCATTGGCAACTTTACCCAAACAAGCTCCAAACTGGTGGAAGGCCCTAATTGTATGTGTCATTTTACCCTGTGGAATCTCATGGCATTTGGAAATCATCTGCTGGCCCAAACCATTATCAAACACCTTCTGCCACTTTTCAAAAATCATCTTTTTGACCACTAACACTATTCTCCTTGAGCTCAACTTTTTACCACAGCCCCTCCTAGACCTCTTATGTCTCCAGTAGCAATGGCTGCATCTCGGATCAATAATTGAGGGGTGAAACCACCTCTTTTACCTCTCTGGACAGCCCTTGCACCCCTCTTCCTCACCTCGCTCCTCACTCCAGTGGACACCCAAGGCATCCAAGGCTTTACCCACATTCTTTACTCCCCCCTAGCGCCGCCAGACACCTTTGACCGTGCCCACATTGCATAGAAAATGGCCATGTCGGCCATTTGGGGGCTCTAGAGCGCGCTACAGTGCGCTCCCGCACTGTAGCCGCCCCTGCCAAGCACCTCCGGCCACCTCGGGCCTCCCAAGCGTGCCCGAGATGCTCCTCGGCGTCTGCAACACACCACAGCCTGGTCCCCCTCCTCCTTCTCCCTCCTGCTGCCCTCCTCGCACGCGCACCGGGCGCCCGAGTGCTCCAATGAGCGGCCTCACACGCGCGGCATCTCTGGCCTTACCCCGCTCTCTCCCTTAGCTTCCCTCGGTGTAGTCCATGCCCAGCAACACCCCAGACACGGCGCCAGCTCCTCCCGAGCCCTGTAGCGATGAGCAGGAGCTCGCTGGCGCACGGGTCCACGGCACCTCGCCGTTCTCCTATTTAAGGGCCTCCCCGAGCCCTACTCTCCTCACCACTTGCTCTCTCACTCCCTAATCACCCCCTACACCACTCACCCCTCTCCAGACGAGCCCGAGCTCAAGATCTAGCTCGAGCTCCGCCGCCTCGGTTCGCCATCGATCTAAGGGTACAGGCCCTCTCCGCCACTCCTCTTCCTCGATCTGGAACCTCCGCGTCTCACTGATCATTTCCCCTTTCCTCCCCGCTTCTTTTGCAGCCGGAAACGGCCCGAACCGCCGCCTCCCGAAGCTCTTCTGCCGGTTTCCTCGTCGCCGGCGAACACCTACACTCCGGCGACCACCTCCACCTCCACCCGAACGACGACTCCGCCCTGAGCACGCTCCCTCGGATCGCCTCGCCGTCGACCACAGCGACGCCGGTGAGCTCACCTCCCTCTCTGGCCCGAGGTTGAAGACGACGGCCGTGGGGCCCGGCGGTCAACCTCACACTCTGACGGGTGCCCCCCACCCATCAGGTTTAAAACACGCGCGCGTGCATCGGTTCGCTGCATTGGCTAGAGGCGTATTTCCCAAATATGCCATCGACATGGCAGCCTTGTGCGGGCTGGATTCCCCCTGGGCCTGCTGCACTTTGGACGAATAGGCCCAGTTGCATAGTGGCCTTTTTCATTTTCTTTTTCTGTAACTTTTCCAAAAATTCCACAGGATTAAATAATAATACAAATGCAATAATTCCAACCCCTAAATTCTTTTAATAACCCCACCTATTTATTGGTGCAGTTTTCACTCTTATCAAACCAACTTTTCTTCACTTTTCAAATTTAAATTTGAACTTGAGCATTTATGCCTATCATTTAAAATTCCTAGCACTGTTTCCATGACTCCAAATCCAAAACTAGCAATTTTCCCCTTCTTAGTTTTCACCCTAGTATTTAACAAAAATGAGTTGACATTTTTCTGAGCACTTTAGTTTTTCTGTTTTATTATTGCCTTATTTTTCTCGCTAGTATTTTGTGACGATAGATTGCGTTGCCGACGAAGGAGTTGGACCAGAAAACCTTGAAGACCCAAGAAGACTTTGCTAAGCCAGACAAGCATCCCTTTGACCATGTTCGAGAAACCCTTTTTACGCATGTTATATTGCACTTTTATTACTTGCATCGGAGTCACGATGATGAGGTGACCACTCCGGGTGGTTTGCCTCCGTTACCGTTACTTCCTCGTTGATACTTGCATTGTGCATGACCCTACGTTCTTATGAGGGTTATGTCAGTGGGAGTAGTTAGGATGCTAAAGTAGTTGCTACGCAAAAAGGGGACGGGAATATGCACAGTGATGGAGACAAAGTATTTTCAAAAGACTTTTCGAAAACCCCGTCGGTTGCCACTTATGCCCGAGGGAGATGATGAGTTGGGTAACTACTTGGTGACGAAGTGGTGTACCAAGGCAAGTGTGTGTGTTGTTTTCAAAATCGGATTAGTTTAAGTTGCGACCGTTATTCCAACCTTACATGCGCAACCACTCTACCCTTTTATGGGAAAGGGCATTTTTTATTACCTAGGCTGATACTAGCTTGGAGCCCGCACATTAGTGATGGGGAGAGTTGGTGCTCTCTCTCGGGGCGGGTCGTGCTGTAGGGCGGCCATGACTGTTTTCACGTGGCACCGGATACACGTTGTGTCCCCTCTCGGATGTTACGATCTCGAGTGAGTCTCGTATGATGTACATCGTGAGGATATGGAACAACAAGTGGACTCCTTGTTAGTGTCGTCTAGGGAAAGATAGTGATCGGGTGCTTACCACGGGTACTTGAGGTATCGTGAGTCGTGGATGACACGGAAGTTCCCCTGATCTTGTGGGTAAAGTGTGCAACATCTGCAGAGTGTAATACTATTCGAATAGCCGTGTCCACGGTCAAGGACAGTTGGGTAACCGCTCTTGGGCTACGTCGACTTGTTTACAAACCAGTGTGTGTTTGGATAAATGGGAAAAACTACTTGGGTCAAGTCAAAGGACATGACATGATGGAGTTGGGTTGAAGCCCACTCCCTTTATGTTGGTATCTGTAACCAGTCCCTGTGGTTACTTGAATTCATATGATACATGCTCTACCAATTGTTGAACATGTCATAGCACAATAAAATTAGCTTTCTGCAAAAATTTACCTATGTCATGCATTGTTTTATCTTGAACCAAAACATGGGTTGCTTGCGAGTACATTCAAAGTACTCATTGGCTTGCCACTGGTTATTTAATTGGGCAGGCATGAAAGAACAGGATATAATGAAGAGTACCTTGGTGACGAACATGCGAGCTAGCACGCTTCCCAGTCAGAATGCCTGTAGGGACAAGGCAGATGGCATGGGCCCAAGTTGTTATTGAAGAGTTCCGCTGCGATGATACACTCAAGACTTGACCTTAATGGTCCTATTGTGTAAAACGGTATGTGTGGATGTAAGACTCTTGTTATTCAGCTTCCGTGTGTTCAATGAGCATTGATCTCTGGGATCACTGTATATGTGCAATCGATGATCTCGAATTATGAGTCGGGGTCCCCACAGCAGGGCAGATAAGATGCAGAGTAATGTTAGACAATCAACCATCTCACGATGCAAGTATAGTAATACCTCCACCATTCGTTATTACTTGTCGCTCAAATGGATGTATCTAGCACTATTAAGTTCTAAATACATCCCATTGATCAACAATTAATTCAATACAGAGGGAGTACATGACAACAGGTACTTACATGAGCAATCCAATACTTCATAACCATTGTGTTCATTCTACATTTATCTAAGAGTAAATATAGATCTTATAATTTCGAGTAATGGGAGGATAAAGAAGCAAACATTTACAGTGATGCTACATAATCAAACAACAATGAGTGTAAGTATGCTGACAAAGGGCAAGAGGTACTGACAAGAGCAATGCAATTCCTAGTATTGTTGTGAGATCCTATGATCCTTTGAGCAAGGAGATTCATTTGAAATTAGTTTTCATACAAGAGAGAAGGTAAGGCACATGCAGAAATTTAGGAGTTCAAATTTTGAATTGATATCATAGATAGTACCTGACGTTGGGCTCTCAACAGTTCTAATAGGGGTTTGGCCAGTGGAGTAGGGGTAAAGTGTTGTATTGTTGTGTCTGTGTTTTCTGTGGCTGCTGATCTATCTAATTTAATAGGTATCACTACCTTTTCCAAATACCTAGTTTGTAGTGCTTGAGGATCTGCACTCACCCTCTTCCTTTTGGACATCTATTACTGAAGAACAACATTTGACTGGAAAAACATAGTATGATGACACATGGAATAGGTATAGAAAATGGATAGGTATGTCATATACTCATATATGATGCTTAAAGTAAGTAGTAGAAGTAATGCAAGATGTCATATGCAAAATATGTGCGACCAATACAACCTTGCCAAGTTAGAGCAAGCACCTTTATGGGTGAATAAGATAGGCAATCCTCCACCATGCACTACAAAAAAATACACTTCCGTGATGATACGTGTTTGTCACAGTAGGTCACGTTTTCTGTCATGCATGTACATCCATGATGATTTTATGACAGAATCAAGATAGTCACACATGTGTTGTCATAGAAGTGTTCCATGACATTACCAAAATTATCATCATGGAAGTGTCCACTTCCATGACGATAAATCGCGCATCATAGAAGTGCTTTCGTCATGTGGCATCGACCGTAACAGCTCGCCATTAAGCTATCGGGTCCTGTTTTGACCAATGGGGATTTTCCATGTGTAAAATCACCATTCGCTTGGAGGAAACACGTGTCGGCTCACCGTTGGGACAAATGTCATCCACTCATTGGACCGAAGGCGCCTATGGTACGTCGACACGTTCCACGGCCCAACAGAGGCCCATTCCTGTGAAAAGGCCGGCCCGTTTGACTTGGTCAAAAGGTGGCGGGCTGGCCCACAGAAAGCCTGTTAATGGCCTGTTCGCATATAGCCCATTTACAGCCCGCTAACCCAGGGCCCATTACGACCTATCCGAATTAGGCCCAGTAGCATCATCTGGGCCGTCCAATATGATTCTAGCCCGTTTTAACTTTGGCCCATGTATGGCCCATGATGTCTTTTGGCCCATATGAAGCCCTTTATAACTCTTGGCCCATGAACGGCCCGTGGTGAAACTGGCCCGTAATGAACAGTGTATCACTTTGTACCCACTAAGACACATGCTCGTGCGTTGCAACGGGAGAAGAAAATCACGTCCCTAATCGCTCAAGAAGTAAGGATGTCATCGTCGCTCTCCTTCCATCCAGCTCATATTTGCACAGCCTAAGAAGAGATTACATTGTTTAGACTCATTACAAGAACTAGGATTGGTCAGGTCGACTATGTACTTGTAAAGGATTGCTAGATCCCTTTTTCCACATCCTGGGAAGAAAAATCTTGGTACCAAAGAAAATATCTTGAGGAATGAGGAAGGCCACATCTCTGCCTGAAGAGGATAGTTGATATGATAAATAAACCAGCAGCATCTGCCCGAACTGTACTTTCAAATCAAGTCCTAGTTTAATCTGATAGGGCCAAAATAACCATTTTCATGAAACATATAGTAAATTTTCTATAATGGAACATATAGTCAAATTGTCCACTAATTATCGAAGTGTGCACTTCAAAGGGACTGTCCAATCTACATAAGTCATGACCACGATTTCTACATTTCCTAACTAAAACAACATTGTCTAACCATTGGCTTAGGCATACAAAGTCTAATACAAATTGCATACTACTGAGAAGTGTAGACCTGTTATTGTTTTTTAGTGACCATACACATTTAGTTGAGTGAATAGATTTCAATTATACTGATAGCTCAAGCCAAGAACCAAAAAAAGTAGTCCCATTGGCTATAAACGTCTAGCAATCCAAAGAGGTGTTGGCACCAGAGGAGCTGCACTGAACATCATCATAATAAGGTATATCCTGAGAATATTGAAAATGTAAAGTCAGAATCATGAACAAAGAGAACATGCCACACACTTAAATAATGGGGAAAAAATAGGACATGTTTCTTACAATGTAAAAAATAAGTTCTCTCTTCACTGGGCATCGGCTTGTCGCTTTGCAAGCTAAAAAATACTTTTTTGTTGGTAATACCACATAGAGCATAATATAGACAAATAAATCAAGTTAAACAATTGGCATGTTTAATCATGTAATATCATACACTGAATAAAGGACAATGCCAATCTAGAAAGGGCAATTATGTTTCATAGAATTCTCCAGTTCACCTGCACTGTGAAAGGACTGGAACCGCATATTTGATGTCATTATCCAATGACGGAAGCTCTCGATGCTCTCTAGTGTGTGACTGGTCACATTCTGGATGCTTTGCATATGGAAGAGGAAAATATGTCAACACAGAGCAAGATAAACAACACCTAAACCGAAGTAGTAGATCGGGTCATCTGCTTTTAGATATGTCAGGTTCACTGTTGTTATCTTTGCACTTGACGGATCTTTTGGATTAAGTGAGCAAGCCCACTTGTGATGCTGCTGATATTTACCTTCTAAAGAAACCATAGGTAACAAACTGAAGTGTGTTTCCCCTGCTTCAGTAGACCTCTCATCACCACCCGATGGCTGTTCGATTGCGCATTGACAAAGGCATATATGCAGTTTCCTAACCAGGCCAAATAGATCATATAAGTCTGATTTGGATAATTTGGAGTCGACATTGTTCTATTTTACTCTCCCAGCTGCATGTACCATGTTGCCTTCTTACTGTCTCTCAGCATAAGCTATAAAGATGTATAACATGTTCCTCCACGTGTGTGATATTCTCCATCTTTGGGCTTCTACCTCTTTGCCTGTTGCGGCCAGTTCTGCATTAAATTTTGATTCCGCTAACAAGATTAGTTATCTCTTCCTCCGCTGCCCACACAGCCACGAGTACCTCCAGGAGCGTCTTCATTGCCTCGTGCCTCGTAGGCTCGTACTCGGCGGTCATCGCTACCTCGGCAGTTGCACCCAGGAACCTCCCACGACGTCCTCCCCATGCACGTTTGTCACAACAAGCTGCAGCGTATGATGGGGCCTCCAGAGCGCTTGGTCGTCGGGGTGCCCGACCATTTCGCCATCTCGAGAGGACGCAGGGAGATGGGGGGCGGTGAGGCTGGCCAACTGGATCGGCCGCTCGATGTGGCTTGATGGAAGATTACAAGCAAAGTTCGCCGCCTGTTGGTGTGCTCCGGCATTGCCGCTGGACGGTGATGCTGAAGCTGTGGTGCGAAACTCGATGGAGGAACTACTGAAGGGATATCGATGGGGACGATTTGAGAATCACTGGCGTTGGCCTCGATCATTGTTACTACAGACATGCAAATCCTCGAAGGCTAAGATCTCATGGCTGGGTAAGGGCTGGGTAGGAACGTAGGAGAGGAGGGTGATGGTGCCCACAGCGGGCTACGGTTCTGACGCTCCCGGTAGGCCCAGATGAATCGCACCGTAAGATTGACCTGGCCCTATGTCTCCTCCAGTGCCTCGTCTGCTGTTTCTTCACCTCCACATCAGTGGCATATTCATGGGAGGCGTTAGGGAAGGATTACTCAGAGTCCGAGTCATGAGGGATGTAGAGTTCGACTCCAACTCCAAGTGAGTTTCATATCTCAGGGACAAAAAAAACAGGGGTGGGCAAACGTGTGTGTGGATCCAACAATGAAGCGTCTGCGCGGGCTGGTATGTCAACCACGGATATGGGCTGGTGTCGGGGCGTCTCTCTGTGGCCACGAGCACCTATGGGGCAGGGGGCCCCTTCCGTCCCAAGCAGGGAGCGGAGGGCGGCGCAGAGCGGATCGAGGTCGAGCGCTGGGGAGACGGGCGATTTTACCTAGCTTCGGGCTCTCCGAGAGATAAAACCCCATCGTTGCTTTGTGTTTGTATTCGTTTGCTCGAGAGCGAGCGTATGGTGGTGTTGATCTACGAACGGCGGAACCCTAGTGTGGGAAAGTTCCGAGCCAAACCCCTTCTACGTGTGCATGGGCCTCCTTTATAGTCTCAAGGGGCACCCACAGTGGCAGCGAGGAAGAGGGGTAAAAGAGTAAAACGCAGGTTGGTACAACAAGTGTCAACAAAGTGTCCCTACCTAACTCGACGGCAGGGACAAGGGCATTTAATGCCCGTCCGGTCGCCCCTAACAAAGGCAAAGAAACGATCATTAGGTGAGCCACCGGTTGCCACGATGGCCTCCTTGTCACTCCGCTACACCCGCCCGCATGATAGTGCGGCGCCCGCCACGTGCTCTGGGATGGCCCTGGGTGACACGTTGTGGGACGCTACTGGAGTTTGGGTGCAGGGTGGCAGCCTTGCCGCGCAAGCGCTTTGCCGCGCCCTTCTTCTCGCTGCAACCGGCAAGCTTGCGGTCGTCCGGGCCTTGCCGGACGCTGGGCGCCGTGGCAAGTCTTCTGAAGCGCCTTTGTTGGCCTTCCCGCAAGCTCCTCTTGCCGGGCCTTTGTCCTCCCCGCAAGCCTCTCTTGTCGGGATCTTTGTCTTCTCGCTGATACTTTGTTCTTGAATGGCAGTAATAGGAAATGACGGAGGGTCTTGGCGGGCGCCCGCAAGCCTTGCCGCTGGGCGCCGCGATCGCCTGCAGACAAGTTCGGGTACTAAGGTACCCCTACTTTAGTACACCGATAGAAGCCCCGGCTGGGCCATACACGTGCCGAAGCGTTGTTGGGCCAGGCCCAAAATCTGGCATCGGCACGCGCTGCCCGGGTCCGCACACAATCGGACTCCGGTTCACACGCGTCCTCCAAGAACGCGCACGATCGATTGCGGCCTCGTGGGGGCGTGGGTAGTGTGCGCGATTCGAGGCGCCCACCCCGTGATCACGGGCAGGGTGAGGTCACTTCACCCGACGCCTCGGCCGCCTCCCGCCACGCTGCTCCCATGCGCGGGGGTCGTGGGCGGTGAAGGTGGGAAACCGAGCCGTCACGGGCGGAGGTGGTGGGTCGGCCCCATTCCTCTGCTCTCCCCGTGCTCTGATTGGCTGAGCGGGGCGGCCGAGCCCCCACCTCGCTCCTTAAAAAGGGGCGGAAGGGGAGCGCAAAAATCCCGCACTTCCTCCTCTTCACCTTTCTCCAACTTCTGCTTCTCTTCCTCTCACCCGCCATGGAGGAAGGGAACCCTGGTCCTTCATCGGTGGCGGCGAGGGTCGCCACCAGGCAGCGCGCCTCTCCCTATCCCGCGCCGGTGGTGGCGGAGCCAGCCACGAGGGGAAGAGGTAGGGGGCGAGGTCGTGGACGAGGTCGAGGACGTGGTCGGAGCGCTCGGGGAAGAGGCAGCCGGGGCGGTTCGCCACCCCCGCCTCCGCCGGCAGCTCCTCTCCTCGAGGCGGTCCACACTGGGACGATCCACAGGAGTTCTTCGCTGCTGCGCGCTGGCACTCGTCGTCGCCTCGGCTTCCGGCTCCGCTTATGGCGCGATGGAGCCGGACCCGCCGAGATGCTGGAATTGCGATGAGGGGCTGTGGGATCAGCGGCACGCGAAAGAGCGCCGATCCCCAGCCCCGGCTTGATGTATTTCGATCGAGGGTGGAAGACGTTCACCGCATCCACAGCTTGACGGCGGGTTCACCGATTTTAAGTTAATGTAGGGCGACCTTCTCGCCGTCAAGGTCTTCGGGGACTCCGGCACCCGGGCGAGATGTTGCGTGGATAGCTCCTCCGATAGCGAAGACTCCCCCTCGAGCGAGAGTGACGAGGAGGAGAGCGACAGCGACGACGAGGACGGCGGTGGGTCCGACTAGGCGTCGGCCGTCGCCTCGCCACAAGGCCACCGGCGACCCGATCATCTGGGTTGCCGCCTTCAACTCCCCGGGCCGCCTCCTTGGGCGGCCGGGCGAGGGAGGCTGCGAAGAGGAAGAGGGGTGGCGGCATGGCCGTCAAGTCGGAGTACGAGGCGTGGTGCCCTTGACAGCGGCCGACGCCCCGCCGCCTGCCTTGAGCTCGCTTCCGGCGCCTGCCTCCGCCAAGCCCCGGCCGGCCCCCGGGATGTTCTCTTGGTGTCTTCTGGCACCCGTAGCTCACCTAGGCGCCCCTTTTGCCCTTCCCAGCAAACTTCTCTTGCCGGGGCCTCCTTGACCTACCTCCTAAAGAGATAAACAGGAGAGGGATTACGGGCATCTTATCTTTTTTTTGCAAGCCTTTGGGCCTTAGCTGCATTTAAAACTTTACTTGATTCTGTGCCTTGTACTGGAATCGGATGTTTTTCATCCTCTATGGACTTGTACTGGAATCGGATGTTTTTCATCCTCTCTTTCATGTTTTTCATCCTCTATGGACTTGTACTGGAATCGGATGTTTTTTAATGAAAAGAGGGGAATGCTTGCCGGGTTATATCCTTTACTTGATTCTGTGCCTTGTATGTTTCCACCCTACGCTATGAGGGAACTTGCCGGCGCAAGCACACTTGTCGAGTCGGGAACATCAAGCAGCCACCGGGCGGTGCTGTTTCCGCAAGAAACCTTGTCGGGTTAGTTGCAGCAAGACTTGTATTGTTGAGCGGACTCGAAAACAAATCAAGGGCGAATCGAACCATGAAGTCGATTCCTCTGTGCACAGGTTTTCCATACAAGGCACGCTCGTTCATGGATGCAGCCTCGCATTCCCCAGTCCATAAGAGGATGCATGATGAGGGATGGAAAACTTATCTGATATCACAGTCCCCGGCGACTCTGGCTTGCCGGGGGTGAATCTGTGTATTTGCAGCCCCCGGCAACACTGGCTTGCCGAGATCCAGGTGCCGGTGCTTCTTTCTTTGTTCTTGTCGCTGACGTCGTAGCCCCCGGGGCCCCTGGTTTGCCGCGAAGGAATCTTGGTAGTCGCAGCCCCCAGCAACGCTTGTTTGCCGGGGCCCAGGTGCCGGTGCGCCCGTCTGCTCTTTCCTTGTCGCTGTTATTTCAGTCATGAGAATAACTTAAACAGTGCCGTAATAAGTTACTTTTTGTAACGTAACTCCATGTTGGGCAACGCAACGCTATGTTTTGCCCTTTGTATGTTTATACTCCATGCTTTTAGGGGACTTGCCGGTGCAGACACGCTTGCTGAGTGCGGAACATCAGCAGCCTGCTGGCGGTGTTGCCTCCGGCAAGAAACCTCGTCGGGCTAGTTGCAGCGCGCTTTCATTGTTTAGTGGACTCGAAAACAAATCAAGGGTGTAAGTTAGCCACGAGTCGGCTCCTCCGCGCACAAGTTTCCCATACAAAGGGCGCCCCACGGCAAGGCTTGCTATGTTACATCCTTTACCCCATCACATCCCTTGTATGTTTTTACCCTACGCTTTTAGGAAACTTGCCGGCGCTAACACGCTTGTCGAAAAGGGACATCAAGAGCCCATCGGGCGGTGCTGTCTCCGGCAAGAAACCTTGTCGGGCTAGTTGTAGTGCACTTTCATTGTTGAGCGGACTCGAAACAAATCAAAGGCGCAACTTAGCCACGAGTCGGCCCCTCTGCGCACAGGTTTTCCATACAAAGGACGAACGTTCAAGGAATATAACACGGAATTTTGAAACTGAAAGTGTTCTATACTCAAACTTGGGCAACTTAGCTTTTCCGTCTTCTGCGCTTTGGCAGGGCCGCACTTCCCCCTTGATTCCCTCCCTTGCACGCCACACCCTCACGCTTCGTGGAACCCGCCGGTGCAAACACACTTGCCGAGTGCGGAACATCGCAGTTCACTGGCGGTGTTGCCCCGCAGAAAAAACTCGCCGGGCTAGTTGCAGCGCGCTTTCATCATTGAGCGGACTCGAAACAGACAAGGGCGCAACTTAGCCACGATTCGAGCCCCTTTTGCGCGCAGGTTTATCATACAAGGCACGGTCCTTCAAGGAATGTGACTCAAAAGTTTGGGGCTGAGCGCTTTCTTTGCTTTACTTGCCGGTAGAGCTCGATGGCACGTCCTCGACGGCAGCGCTGCACTCCGGAGAGGTGTGCTTGCCGGAGTAGGCACCAGAGCTATTGCTGCCGGACTTAGTCTTTGGTGAAACTGCTTTTGCCTTTTTGCACTTGCCGGTGGAGCTCGATGAAAGGCCTCGACGGCAGCAAGAAGATTCGGAGAGGCGCTGCTGTCGGAGTGGGCATCAGAGCTGCTCTTGCCGGGCTGGGCATTCTTCTTCCTCCGGGGAGCTTCAGCGGCAAGTGGCTTGCGGTCAACTGCGGCTGCTGCTTCCCGGTAGATCTTGTCGGTGCAGATAAGTGCGTCCTTCTTGTCAGCTTGGACAGAAATGACACTTATCGGACCAGGCATCTTGAGCACATTGTAGGCGTAGTGAGAGGCTGCCATGAACTTGGCGAGCGCTGGACGGCCTAGTATCCCATTGTAGGGCAATGGGAAATCAACAACATCAAACGTGATCCTCTCTGTCCTGAAATTCAGCCCGCTGCCAAACGTCACTGGCAATGTGATCTTCCCCTTCGGCTTGCTCCTTCCCGGATTTATCCCTTGAAAGGTACCAGTTTCTTCGAGCTCGTTGTTGGGGATCTGGAGCTTGAGCACCGCGAAGAAATCAGGTTCAGCCGCCTCGCCACAACCAACATCTTCGTGACCTTGAGGTTGCGGATTGTTGGTGAGACCAACATTGGCAAGCACCCGACCGCAGTGATGCGATCAGGGTGATCCTCAACATCGAAGACGATGGGCGTGCTGGACCACTTCAGAGGCTTGCGCGACTCGACGGACGGTTCCGCTGCGTTCACTTCCCGCACCCACTGCTTGAGTTGGCGGTGTGAGGTGTGCAGAGAGGCACCGCCGTTGACGCACAACACCTCCGTTGCCTTCTGAAACTCTTGGTCATCAATCTCTTCTTCCTCCATCTCATCATCCTCATCTTCATCTTCATCCTTGTCGCGGCCACGGGGAGGCCTGTCTCCTTGCCGCGGCTTGGCCTTGCTGCATGTGCCCTCCCGGGCGGGAAGCTTCTTGCGGATCCTCCGCCACCTCCTTGGGCTCTCTCCTTGTCGCGGCGCCAGACTCAGCTTTCAGAGCTCGCCATCCGCTCGACTTTCTTGCAGGATTGGAGATCATGGCCCTTGGTGCGGTGGATCTTGCAATACCGCTTGCGAGCCATCCCGCTTGTCGGCGGCTACCACAGCCTCGCCGAGTCATCAGCTTTGGCCTTGTCGGAGCCGCCTCCGTTGCCGGAATGCTCGACACCTAGCACATCCTTAGCCTTTCTTCCTGTTGTTCCGCCCGGGTTCTTCCTTGCCGGGCGGCATCCTCACCGCCGATCCTTCGCTCCTGCAGTCTCTCCGGGATTTTCCTCCCTCCTCAGCCCGTGCACACTTGTCGGCGAGCATAATGCTCGCGACATCTTTGATCTTGCACATCGCCATCTCCTCTCATCATCCTGCGGTTACGCACGTTTCGTGGAACGCGCCGATAACCGCGCAGGTGGATGTCCGATGTTGCGCCGCACTGGCTGAATCTCTCAGATGTACTTGCGCAGGGATCTCCTCCTTCGGACGAAAGCAGATGCAGATCGCTCTGTGGCTATGGGGTTTGTGGTCACCGTGAAGGCGCCGACAAACTGATGACACAGTCCGCCCATGAAGAGATGGAGCCGTCCGGCAAGTGCATGAGCCAAGATCTGACGCGGCTTGAGCACCGCCGGAAGTAGTTGGCGAGATCTTCGCCGCCCTCCGCAGCCTGCACCGCGATGGTGTAGATGCTGAGGAACTCCGACGGATGTATCCTGCAATCATACTTCTCGCACGCCGGGCTTGAAGTTCTGGTATCGGGCCACTAGACTTGCCGCAGCTCACGGTGAACGCAGGCAACTTGCCACATACGGCAAGTCGCTGGTTCTTCGGGCGATGCATATCGACAAGGGCCCAGCCGCTGGTCGATTGACGCCGCTTCTTCTGCGCCGATGCGAAAAGAAGGTCTTCGCGCTGCCGTTTGGAGAACGTGGCGTTGATCGCGCGGGTTCGCGGGTCCGACGACGCGTGGAGTCGGCGCTGTTGGCCCGACGAGCCGGGCGAACTCGCCTTCGGGCTGGGAGTGCACGGAGGTGGCACCCCAGCGGTCTTGCCGGCATCGGCTTGCACCGGGCGCTTTGTCGGGCTTCGGCGCGCGGTTGCCGGGCTTGTCGCCGCTAAGCGGCCGATGAGGTGTAAATAGTCATCCTCCGCCGCCAATCTTGTGTGGCGCCGAGGGTAATCTAGAAGCAGCCGGGCTCGCCGCCGCTTCTACGCCTTGGGTGGTGGTGGCGACGAAGCGGCGCGAGGAGCGGATGTGCTCGGACTCCCAACGGATTGAAGGAGCAACACCCGTCCGGCGATCAAGACTCACTCGCCAAAGATGCTTGGCACGCATGCTGGTCTCGAACGCCCCGCGACCCACCAGCTTGGCCTTGCTCCAGGCGCAGCACGGTGCTAGGAGCACCGGGCGCCGCCGACCTTGTACCTCCCGGGAAGGGTGTGGTGTCTGCGACGGTCGCCGACGCTATGCGAGGCCTTGTTTTTGGACCCGTGACGACGTGAGTCCCACTGCCGGCGCCCGCCTCTCGCTGGCGTCCACTCCACCGCCTGCTTGCTCGGGCGGTGGTGGTAGAATCGATGTAGACGGAGCGCCACCTCCGAAGGCTTCTTCTTTGGTGGCATGTTGATGAAGGCGTTGATGAGCGCACGCGAGACCGGATCGATGCTCACGACTCGACGCACTTCTACCGGGCGCGCCAAAGATGTCGGGCGCTCTCTCGTAACCACGAGCACCTATGGGGCAGGGGGCCCCTTCTGGTCCGGCAGGGGAGCGGAGGGCGTGCACAGAGCGGATCGAGGTCGAGCGCACGGGGGAGACGGGCGATTTTTACCCAGCTTCGGGGCTCTCCGGAGAGATAAAACCCCTACTGCTGCTTTGTGTTTGTATTCGTTCTTGCTCGAGAGCGAGAGCGTATGGTGGTGTTGGATCTACGAACGGCGGAACCCTAGTGTGGGAAAGTTATGAGCCGCCGAACCCCTTCTACGTGCGCATGGGCCTCCCTTTTATAGTCTGAAGGGGCACCCACAGGTGGCAGCGTAGGAAGAGGGGTAAAAGAGTAAAACGCAGGTTGGTACAACAAGAACCAACAAAGGTGTCCCTACCTAACTCGACGGCAGGGACAAGGGCATTTAATGCCCGTCCGGTCGCCCTAACAAAGGCAAAGAAACGACCGCTAGGTGAGCCACCGGTTGCCACGATGGCCTCCTTGTCGCCTCCTCTTGCCACCTCCTCGCGATATCGTGCAATACCGCCACGCGTGCTCTGGGATGGCCCTGGGTGACACGTTGCTGGACGACCGGAGTTTGGGTGCAGGGTGGAAACCTTGCCGCTGCAAGCGCCTTGCCGCAGCCCTTCTTCGCAGTACCGGCAAGCTTGTCGGTCGTCGGGCTTGCCGGACGCCACGGGCGTCGCGGCAAGTCTTCCGGAAGCGCCTTGGTTGGCCTTCCCGGCAAGCTCCTCTTGCCGGGGCCTTTGTCCTCCCCGGCAAGCCTCTCTTGTCGGGATCTTTGTCTTCTCGCTGATACTTTGTTCTTGAATGGCAGTAATAGGAAATGACGGAGGGTCTTGGCGGGCGCCCGGCAAGCCTTGCCGCTGGCGCTACGACTGCCCGTGCACAAGTTCGGGGTACTAAGGTACCCCCTACTTTAGTACACCGACAGCTGGCAAACAAAATAAACTTATGGGTTGGCAGGTTCGTTTTGTTTCGGCAACAAAATAGAAATATGGGCTCACCTCTACGTTCCTTCTTTTCTTTTGTTTGCACGTACTTCATAAAATAGAGTCCAAACAAAACTAAACAACAACGTAGGCGTGAAAACAATAGCGGGACCAAATAAAGCGGGACAAAACCAAGAATATCACCTCCCTTTAATAGTAGGTATAGATTAACGGCCCATTATTCCTTTGGGCCGTTTCCATCCCATGTTATCTTTCGGCCTTCTTAGGGCACATTTATTCTTGGGCTCATTTCCAGCATTCGGTTACTTACGACCTGTTACTATAATTTTCTGCTTGTGGGCCAAATTCAGCCCGTGGTTACAGTCGGCCCGTTTGTGGCATGTTAATACGTTGGGCCATTTTCATAGCATCATCAAATACGGCTGACTAACCACGGCCCGTTATGATCGGCCCATGAACGGACGATTCCAACTCTAGCCCGTTTACAGCCATAATGTGGTCTGTTATTGGCCCATGTTTGGCCAATCGATCATACGGCCCATAGAAGGACCATTGATGATACGACCCGTAGAAGGCCCATTGTGTCTACGGCCTATAGAAGGCCCATTGTTTCTACGCCTCGTAGAAGGCCCATTGTTTCTACGGCCCTTAGGAGGCCCAGTGTCACTACATTAAATGTGTAGCCCATGGTTATTGTGGCCTAGCTTTAAAAAATAGGTTATTGCGGCCACTGGCAAACCGCGGAAAAAGAACAGCACTCACTACTAGCAAACAAATAAACAAGACAACAAGGAAGTAAATAAGCAAGCAACTTACGCTAGGCTATCACGGCTATTACACATATTACATCCACTAGGCATCAAAGTTCGCCACCAGTGCAAATATAGGGAACAAAGCAGCATATCATATACACTGGTTGTCAATGTTGGCGACTAGTGCAAATAAACACCGCAACAAAACAAGTCCAGAACAGAAACCAATTTAGAAGATCCCAAGAAACGAAGTCATGGGTACCCATAATGCTGGCAAGATGCTTAGCAAGCTTATTAACTTTCTCTTGTTTGGCGCTTATATCCTCCAAATATGCTCTTGCACCAGAAAGTATGCATCTGAATTCAGAGGGACTTCTCACCCTTCACTTTCTCGTCGCAACACATCTGATCGATGTCTTTCAACTTGAAGTTGAGACTCAAGAAGACGAACTGATTCAGGTAGCGAGTTCGAAGAGCTTGTGCCAGCAGTAGTGGCCAGTAACTCGAACACTACATCAAGACAAGACTTTTGGGTTCTCTCACCGTCGTCAAGATAGTTTTTATCAGCTTTCTTGGAGATCAACAGGGATGTCTCACTATTTTGAACCTTATTTGCATTACTTCATTTACCATTGCATAACGGGGTACTGTTCTCCAATATTTTTTCCGCATTCTAAAAGTGAAACAAGCAGACACATCACAGGTTTACCATGTTGTATATGAAACTCATTTTGGTAAATCAGTCCAGTAGTAAAGTGGACATGATAACATCATGAAACAAACATATATCTATGTACCATGGTCACTTTATGGTCTATATCATTCTATTTTTTGTTGCCAAATCAAGATAGAGACACAGTTCAAATAATATTTTTTCAAGACAAAGTACAATAGACAACATATAAGTGTGGGAAACTATAGAGCAATAACAACACTTGTAATGTGCATGACATGAGAACATAATTGTTTATTCAATTGAAACTGAAATCAACATAGAGCAAGTTACAACAACAAACCAATTGAAGAAACAGGTTTAAAACATACATGTTGCGCCATTGGAGTTTCAATTCCATCCTTCAAATTTGAAAATAGTTGGTATGAGTAAATACAGTGATGCAAGAGCAAAGGAGTATGAACCATAGCTACAGAACCTGACCTGAGAACAAATCTTCTTCTCCTTTAAGCGTTGACACTACTAGGGAAAAGCCTAGCAGCAGCGCGGGTTCTGGCCCTCTCAGTAGCGCGGGTACCGGCGCTACTAATAAGGCGCTATAGTTAACGATAGCAAGAGCGCTGCTCACCCACGCCATCGCTATCGATGAATATCTCAGAGTGCTTTTGGAAAAGGGCGCTACTGATATTATCTGCAGCGCTTTTTAGCAGGAAGCGCTACAGGTAAGACGGTGCTACTGCTAAATTCCCCCCCTCGCTACTACTATTTTTATTTGTTTTTTCCCTGCATATTTGTTTTTTTATTTGTTTTGTATTTGAATAGGCTTTATACAATAATCTTTAGCATATCATCCACATACAAATGTAATCATAGCATATACATACAATTAGTCTCATCAAATCATGTCATCATCATAATCATCATCCAACACAAAGTGGTCTCTCGTCATCAATCTCGAAAAAAGCGATACAAGTCTCGATTACTTGGAAATACATCGTCATCCATCTAAACAATGATATATGCGAGAATAGCTATCACTTTGAGTACATGAGTTCAGATCCTCTCTCGCATTAGCGTGAACCTAAACTAAGCATCGTGGTCGCCGGAAACCGAAAAACGGTACACTGGGCTCGACACTCCGCCACTTGTCGATATATACTCTGGCGTAGCACTTCTTCGCCATCTATGATCTATGCACCTGCATCGTCACATGAGTCGATGATATGCAACATATATAGTTGAGCAACAGAAAGAGACAGACTTGGCAAAAATAGAAACAACATATCATAAGCATAAATAACAAAGTTCATCATACCCAAAATGACCTAACTAGAGTGATTTTCGCTAGTCGAGGAGGAGGACGGTTTAATTACATCACAAATAAAGTTTCACCATGAATAACTCAAAGTTTTGTCATAAAAGAAAGTATGGACTAAACGGACACATTGTCATATATCGACAATCACTACATCATGTTGTGCCATCCATCCATGTCAGGGAGATAGTCATCGAGCTTAGTGAAAGGCTTCATGTCGAGACACTGAGAGGCTATCCATGTTCGGACGTCTTCCCGCGAGATTTGTCCTTCTGCATGGAACATCCCTGTTTTTCCGACGACCTCATTCATGATGATTTGGGCAAGTTCACGATGGATGTTATACAACTCAGCTCGAAGTCGATGATCCTCGATATCTCCTATGTCCTTTGCCCATTGCAGAATATGGGCATCGCTAGATCTAGGTGCCATGTGAAGGTTCCGTGATCCCGTCAGACTCCAAAGATGTGGTGTAGGACATAGAATTTATCATTAAGAGAATCATTTGGTTGCTGGATGCAGCAGAAGTCGGTCTTATGGCTGAAGGCGACCCTGCCGCCCCTTCTCTTCTTGTCCCTAACCTCTCCACCCCTTGCTTGGTAGTAAAACATAGCACTGTCGAGAACATCTTTGATGTGGGTGTAATACTTTTTGTGAATGTTCTTCGACGAGTCCAAGTAAAGAGCGTGGGAGAATCGAGGGTAGAGGATGATGAGGACGGCGCGCCCGCCGCTGCGCAAAATAAGTACACCTCAAATTAATTAGCCTCCACCATGCAAATCAATTATTGAAATCGAAGGAAGGATAGCAGCGCGGATGACTTACACGGGATGATAAGGCACAAGAATCGCCTCCTTGTCCTTATTGGTGAGCATGAAATTGACGATGTAATCCCTCGCGTATTCACGATGATGTGCACAGACTCCCAAGAAGCCCTCGTGCATGTAGTACGGGTCACGACACGTATAAAACGATCCGCCAACCGCAATGATGTAGTTCATGTGCAAGGCATAAAGGCGACAAACGTAAAATCCAGCTTCTTCACGTGAAACATGTCGAATATGTAATCGAATCGAGGAAGAACTTATCCGCGGGAAGCCGCCGGCGCATTTACATTTGCCACGGAACGTTAACCACGAGAGTGGGTATCCCGGATCTTTCGAGGCGATGAGGCCTTTCTACCCGCAGCACATCGTCATGAAGTCTCCTTATATCGCCAATCTGGCCCGTGGCGCTGTTTCGTAGGATTGGTCGATCGATATGCCATTTATCCGCATCGGGATATCTACACGGTCCTGAAGCCGAGGCTGCTGAGGCGGCTGGATCATAGAATCAGCTTTTTTGCCTTTCCTCGCTCTCTTCCTAGGCTTCTTTACCACCGGATGGTCGTCAATACCACGTTGAGACGGTAATTCAGGCACCGACTCATGATGCTCAAACCTTGAGGAGGCGCGAGTATAGACATACTGTTCAGCGCCATCGTCATCCTCATCCTCATCCATGGTGACGTCATCAGCGACTAATGGAGCCACCTGCTTACCCCGTCCGCTATCACCCAACCCAACACCCGACGCTAATTGGGTAGGTGGGGTGTTGATGTTCATACCTTGCCGAGGCTGCGTGCTCGTGGGTGTGCTCCCGGCCGCCTCCGTGATGAAGCGACTCTTTGGCCACAACAGACCCACCCATTGCAACAATCACCAAGCCGCCATGGGTCTCGCCGTCATCCCCACTAGTATTAGAGGAGGTACTCGTGGCCCGCTTTGACACCGCCACGGAAACCTTGAAGACATTCGGGGATCGACCGGCTGTGGAACAATGGTTCCTTCGCTCCATTATCGTCCCTTTCCCCACGTCCACCTTCTGTTCGCCGATGGTGTACAATATGGTGCACGGGGTTTCGTCGGCCTGCAAAGAAAAGTCTGCGACGTGAGACATCTGAAAGGCAACGAAAATGGGAGATTATACATTTATATTGAAGGGGGCCGGTGTGGCAGATACCGTGAGGGCATCGAGCTCAGCCAAAGAGGAGGCACCACCGAGCACGTCCGGTGCGGCAGCCGATGCGGGAGCCGGTGCGGGAGCTGGTGCGGGAGAAGGTGCGGGAGCCGGTGCGGGTTCAGTTGCGGGAGCCGGTGCGGGAGCATGTGCTCCCAAGAAGTCAGCAAGGGGAAAGTCCTCTGCATTTTTTTCTGGATTTTGCCTTGTGCAAGTGTGAACGCCCGTCACGAAGGAAATAGATATATCTGCAATCGCCTGTTTTGTGGCAGCTACCTCTGCTGCGACTGTCTGAGATGATTTCTTCTCAACCGCAATCTCAACCTTCTTGTCGATGCTTTCTTCAGTTAACCTCCGTCTTTCCTTTTTCTCCTCCGTGGTCTCACGGTAGTACTTCTTCCACATGGCGCCCTCTCCGACACCGTGCACGCGTCCATACGACGGTCGAGTATCCACCGCTGTTGTTTCAATATGTTCAACGCCTGCTGAATGGAGTGTCCCACTTGGCCTCGCCAATGCCTCGACGGCGAAGTCGCTTTCGCCGCAATCCGGTGCTGCGCTCTCTCGCAAAAGGCACAAGGATCGTTTATAAATATGACTAACGTGTGCAATGAATTGATCGAAACTAAAATTACCAGCAGTCTCATGAACTCCGTAATGACCAAAGGTTGTCTCATAACCTTCTTCACTGGGTCCCAACGGTGTCGGGCCCTCAGACGCCACGCCCTGCGGGACGGTGAAATCCGCCAAGGGTCTGGATGCCTGCACTGCTGCTTCCGAGTCCCCCTTGGCCCATTTGGACCTCTTTCCGCCGTAACCACGGCTTCCGAGGTGGTGGGTCCCAATGTTCCGCTTTTGAAGCCCCTTCATGTACTTAGACTTTTCTTTGGCAGCTTCGGCCTCGCAAGCCTCCTTGAATATTTGAAACTGCTTTTCCGTGATTGTCGTTCTTTCCTTTACAATCTCGGAGTAGGGTTCCCCGTCATTGATCTTTGCTTTCACTCGATTTTTTTAGGCGGCCAACGCGTTGCTAAACTTGGTCATGGCGTGTTTGTTTATCTTCTTCATTGCCGGGTCCTTGTCTGGATCTTCATAATCCTTCTCATTTCGGCCCGGGAACAAGAATATCCGGTGAAACTTCTTTAGGAGGGAGCTCCTCATATTTTCTATCTTCTTTAGATTCTCAACGTTGATGGTGGCGGTTGTCCATATGATGCAGCCTATTTGATTGCCGTAACACGCGCGCGCTTCCTCGGGCGCCTTTGGCTCAAAATTGCCGTTGTCCACCTCCGTGACCACCAGTCTAGTAGTCCTGAGTTTGTTAGGAACCCGTTGCCTCTTTTCTTTCGGTTCTACACCGGCTCCGCTCCCCGAGGCAGCACCGGTCTCAGCGCCGGTCTCGATGCCGGTCGGAATCTCAGCGCCGGTCTCGATCTCAAGACCGGTTCTGCGTGTCGGTCTCAAAGACCGGTCTGCGGTCGGTCTCAGTCCCGATGCCACCGTGGGCCCAGAACAACATCTGTTGATCGTCGGTAAGGCTAAAAATTAAATCGCCGCCCGGTAGACGCCGTCGCAATCACCGTAACCCTGTCCTTCATCGTTGCTAGCCATGTTTCCTATGATTAAATCTAGTCAATTAATTCTAGACCTAATAAAATGAATAATGACATAAAAAGGACAATTGTTTTGCAGAATGTTGACTCTTCCCGATGCGGCAAATCTGGGCACTCGATATGCCCTAGTTTGTAGACAACTCATGCCGAAATTCACGGAACTTTCGCATGACCTTTGCTAAAAGTGGACAAATCGAGAACACGAATTTGCTTAATGTAAATGAATCAACATTCCGCAAAACATAGGCCACTCAGCATCATTCCCTGGAAACAACAAAGCCACTTGGGCACAATCGAACAACTTCAATGAAAAGATATAACATGACCACTTCAATGAAAAATAAAGTTTGCCTAAATTCTTTTCCTTGAAAAATAGTGGTCTTTTCAAAAATCAAAAACCTTTGCCAATCTACTTAACCTAGCTTGTTAATCCAACGAACCTAATTAACCTACCTATTTAACCTAGTTAGTTAATCTAGTTTACCTAGATAATTAACCCTAATTAAACTAGTTAACGCAGCTAGTTCTCTATCAAAGCCCAAAATAAATTTTTGCACTAATTGACCTGGATAATTAACCTAATTAAACTAGTTAACATGACTAGTTCTCTGTCAAAGCCCTAACTAAGTTTTGCACTAACCTAGATAATTGACCTCATTAAACTAGTTAACCTAACTACTTCTCTGTCAATGCCCTAACTAAATTTTTGCCCCAACCTAGATAATTAACCTAATTAAACTGGCTAACCTATGCATGAGAGAGAGAGGAGGGGTGGGGGCTTACAGATGATGGCTCCGGTGGTGGCGACGGAGGCAGTGGTGGCGAGGGAGGTAGGGGCGTCTCCGGTGATGGCGAGGGAGGCAGGGGCGTCTCCTGTGACGACGAGGAAGGTGGCGCGACGGCGGCTCCGGTGGCGTTGACGAGGCCGCGCGGCTCCGTGGCGTTGGGGGCGGCTCCGGTGTCATCGACGGCAAGACGGCTCGTGGCGCTGCTGCGTCGGCGGCGGGGGGCGATGGTGAATCGGGAGACGGCGGCGCTGGGTGGGTTGTGGGATTTGGGGAGAAGTGGTGGCGGGGAAATGGTTCTTTGGTTAAGTCAAACTTAGCGGTAGCGCTGCTTAAAAACACGCTTATAGCTAAGATAGCTATAGCGGTTTCGCAAAACGCTGCTGCTATAGCTATGTAAATTTCTTCCTTTTTAATTTCCTTTTCTGCTTCTATAGCGGGGTCTAGGACACGCACTGCAACTACGTTAGCTATAGCGCCTCTTACAAACAAACGCTGCTGCTATGCCTTCCTCCGATTTTTCGCTTTTTCGTTTATTTTGCTTTACATTTTAATTTTCCCTTTCTCCTTTTTCTATTTCTTTCATTTTCAATTACTTTTCTATTTGTTTTTCATCTTATTTTATTTCTGTTAGTAGTAGCGCTCTTCTAAGGAAACGCACTACTAATTATGCTCTAGCGGTAGCGCGTTTCTTCGAAGACCGATACTGCTATGCGTAGCCTAGCATTCTGCCAATGGGAATATTAGTAGTAGCGCTTTCTCGACCACTAGCGCTACTGCTAAGTTTGTATCTGTAGCGCGGTTTTTCTTAGATCGCTACTACTATATAGCACTAGCGCGCTTTTTTGACCCGCGCTGTTGCTAAATTTCTGGGTATAAGGTTTTCCCTAGTAGTGTGAGTTGGGATACGGAGTGGTGGTCCTCATGCTTCGGGCACTGTAGTTCCCTTACTAACTACTCGTGTTTGGGTCCTTTGTGGTGGAGATGGCGATGTGTCAACTGGAACTGGGTTACTATCTGCTGGGGTTGGGGTTAGAAGGGGTGTAGCTAGTTCTCTGTCCAACTGGATAGGGGTACAATCTGCGAGAGTCTGGGTTATGTGTGGTGGGGCTGGTTCTTGGGAAAGTACAACCGTCGTTCTATCTTCATCAACTGGTAGCACTATCTTTTCTGAATACCGTGTTGTTACTCCCTTAGATACTGCCATCACCCTCTCCAATTCAAATGGCTGATAAACAAGAGAAGTAATTGAAAGTACACACATTGTATGATAGACAGGTGCAATGGATAGTGGGAATAAAAGAGGGCATGAAATAAGTCACATTTATGTTGTCTAACCAAACAAGATAGCATGACACAATTTCACATATATGATGGCTAACTAAACAGGATAGCATGACACAATTTCACATTATGATGGCTAACTAAAAAAGATGGAAAGTCATAGTTCAAAATATGATGACTATCTAAACAGGATGACATGATATAACTATATAATATGTTTATTAAATAGGTTGGCATGCCATAATTCACATACATGCCGCCTATGGAAACATGATGGCATGATATAATTCATGGATAGAATGTCACAAATCAAAACATGATGACTGTAAACACTAAATAGGATGAGATGATATAACTATATGATGTCTTTATTAAATGGGTTTCCATACCATAATTCATATAGATGTTGTGTATGTAAACATGATGGCATGATGTAATTCAAATATATGATTTATATACTAAGAAAGTAAGCATATGGCAATCCATATATGATGTAAAAACTAAGCAATGCAAGATAACATGCATGACATGCGTAATATAACCTTGCCAAGTTTGAGCATAGACCTCGGGGGGGGGGGGAATAGGACTGGTCATCAGTCTCCGAATCCTCCTCTAAGGAGCTCTCTGTAACCAGCAAGATGTCTGCTTCAGTAGGTAGCATTGTCTGCTCTGAATACCTTGTTTTCACTCCAGATACTTCCATCACCGCTTCAAATGGCTGATGCACAGGAAGAGTAGTTGAATATACAAACGTTGTCAATAAATGGAAAACGTAATACAAAAAAATGATAGCATGATATAATTCACATACATGATGATTGGCTAAACAGCATGGCATTGCATAATTCACATATATAATGTCTTCAACAAGATGGCAATGCATATTTCACATATATGGTAATTAGACACTAAACAGGCGGCATTCACAGCATGTCTAAACTAATCAAATGACATAGCAATGCAAGACACCATACGCACGATATGAGCAACATAACCCCGCCAAGTTAGAGCATACACCTCGGGGTGGGGGGGGATAGGACTGGTCATCTGTTTCTGAATCCTCCCCTGAGGAGCTATTCGTAACCAGCGAGATATGCACTTCGTCAGATAGCATAGTCTGCTCTGAAGACCTTGTTTTCACTCCAGAATTTTCCATCACCGTGTCAAATGGCTGATGCACACGAAAAGTAGTTGAATGTACTAACAGAGTAGTTGACTATAGTAACATTGTTGACAAATGTAATACGTAACGAAAAAAAGGATGGCCATATATAATTCACATATAAGATGACTGGCTAAGCAGGATGGCATTGCAAAATTCACATATATGATGACTGGCTAAACAAGATGACGTTGCATAATTCACATAAACGATGAATAAACTGAATAGATGTCGTTCACACAAACCATGTCTATACTAAACAGATGACATATTTGATGTATAAAGTAAGCAATGCAAGGCACCATATGCATGATATAACCAACATTAGCATGCCAAGTTAGGGCGAAGACCTCAGGGGGTAAATAGGAGTTGTCTTCTCCTTCTGAATCCCCCTCAGGACAAATATCTTCCTCTCGATTACAATCCGAAATGGGTGGAGGAGGGCTGCCTTTGCGCCTACCATGAAGCAACGTCTGCATGAAATTTTATTGCCATGCATGGCTTGTCCCTTTTGCTGTACATGTTCAGTTCCATTGTATACAATAACTGACATGCATAGGAATAAAACATACTGAGATTATGTAAAGAGTGCATGCACAAATCCAGAGTGATGGTAGCAACCTGTGGATAGACCCAAAACCAATGGTAGTAGGCAGATAATGGCTTCAGTTAAAAAATACAGATAATGGCTTCTTTACTGTTTGTTTCCCACCCAACATGAAACTTACAGTAGACACCAGAGGCTAACCAGATAGTAGATAGATACTATTGATTGTGGCCCCGATATGTACCCCAAAACCATTTAAAAACTCAAGTTTGACCATTAGTTTGGAGCTGACTCAGAGTCAAATTGGTGAACAAGACGATAAAGTAGAATGTAATATTAAGCGATGCATAACGTACGCAGACACGAAAGAGTGTGACCTCTCTTGCAGACCCGTGTAGTCCTCGGGGTCATCTGCTCGGATGATTATAGTAATGCAGTTTTCATGGCTGCCGACGGCAGGGAAGAATATCTGAGGCAGTGTAAGACAGTCTGGAGGCCGGATCCCTGCTGTGTCGGACCCTTCTGTCGTTGGAGCAGCTGAGCTGGGGTGGACGACGGAGCAGCAGGAGTGGAACAAACCACGCAAGGGTTTCTTTGACAACTATCTGTAAGAGAAGTAATTTTGTAAGGGCTCATTTGAATTGGAGGATTCTAACAACGCAGGCATAGGAAATACATAGTAATAGGATAGGAATGCACGTGCAAAATAGAGAATTTAAAAACACATGATTTCTGCCAATCTGGGTGTTTGGTTCACAAGAATTGGAAGATCATAGGATGCAAAGAAGCATGGTGAGATTAAGTCAAACCACAAGAAAATGTACAGTTATAATGCTATTATGATACTATCTCTTAGTCTTGTGCTTCATGAATAGGAATTTGAAAAGGAGGACAAGTGGATATTAAAATTCCTATGGTTTTTCTTTCAAGGAGACACTAAACGAACGAATCCTACAGTTTTCCTTTGCTCCATTCCTTTGAACCAAATGCATGAATAGTAATACCATAGGAAACTTTCCAATTCCTATGTTTTTCCTTCACTTTCCCTTTCAAGCATTGGTGATTATAGTAGGCAGGCTTGAGCAAGGAAAAACAAAAAAATGTTTTTGTGCTACTTCTACTACTTTGGACCCAGGCCACTGCCCTACTAGCTCAATTCCCAGGCCCATCAACAAATGCACAGCTCAAACGCGCAGAGATAAATAATGATGGCGTTCAAGAGAGTCCATCGTGGATAGCTAAGTTGCCTGGTACCTCATTGCTTGTCATATAGTAGGAGAAACTAATCGTATTTCATGTTACTGTGTGTGCTTAGTGGACAATATATATAACATGTAGAGTAAAAAAGAGATGCAACAAGTGTACAACCTCTTTGGCGAAGCCATGTCGATCTCAGCATGATTGGGTTGGTCGGTGAGGATGATCCGGCTGACTTGGCTGTCGGAGGAGGGGAAGAAGATCTTAGGCATCTTGAGATGGAGCCCGGGGTACTGCTCCACTGTGATGGAGGGTTTCGTCGTTGGAGCCGCTACGGTGAGTTGTAAGAAGCCGAGGCTGAAGGAGGACAAGACAGACAATGTTAACCTGAGTGGAATCTAATAGCATCTCCAATAGATGACGTAAAATACATAACCACTAAGTGCTTGATGTAAAATACATCAGCCGCTCATATCTTAACGGTCGAAACTGAATTTAACTGTCGAAATTGAACTTAATTGTCGAAACATAATTTTGTTGTCGAAACTGAACGCACTAGAGGTGAGGCTACACGTCAGTCGACTGACTTTTTCATCTCTGGTCAGTCGATTTTTCAGCCGTTGGATACGAAATCAAGGGCCTGCAGTTCAAATTCAACTTCCACCCCCCTGAGTCGCCAGCCACCATCGACCAAACAGTGCGCCGCCGCCATGCCATGCGGCGGCGCCGCCCGCCCGCCCAAACCACTCCCCACCGCCGGTCCGCCACCACCCCGGCCATCCCTCTAGGCCCCTCGTGCCGAGCTTTTTCTCCGGCGATCCCCACGCCACCGCCCCGCTAACGCCGGCGACCACCGCCCCCACCCTGAACCCTGAGATAGATAGTGGGGTACCTCTCCTGTGAGCGCCCCTCCCCGCTGCGTCTGGTTCTTCCTTATCTCCGGCGGGCCCCCCACCCCCTAAAAATTGACTGACCCAAAAGTCGATTCAGTCGACTGAAATGTAGCTAAATTGAAGCAGCATCGCAAGCAAGAGCAAGAGTGGGAGCAGTAGCGCGAGCAAGAGCAAGAGCAATAGCAATAGCAGACCAGGCAGGGGACCGAGAGCAAGAGCAGAGCAGCACCGCGAGCGAGAGCTAAAGCAGCAGCAGTTCCTACTGATGTGGACGTCGCCACCGAGGGAGCGACACCGTCGAGGAAGTGGCTGGAGATGGCGCCGTGGATGGAGCCGCGCCGTGTTGGCTCGGGACCGAGCGCCAGCAGCACGGTGAGATCGAATCAAGAAGAAAATGTGGCGATTAGTGTACAATCTCTTTGGTGGCACCGATTAGGCCGCAACTTCATCCGAGGAAACGGTGATGATGCTGCTCTTCCGGTGGTGCATGTGAGGACGGTGATGTGGGAACGGAGGTGGCGTGAAAGACGAGGGGAACATCAGGGCAGCTCCTTGGAGGTGGAGGATGGGGTGGCTCAACCGGCAGGACGACGAGATCGATGATGGATCTTCATTCGGTACGGTGGATGAGGGACGTCGAGGTGTTGCTGTGGACGACATCGTCGGGGAAGAGCCTCCGACTGGGTGGCGGACAGAGGAGGGCGTGGGGCTTCACGGGTTTTCGCGACCTTGGTCTACAAATGGGTGGGTGGATGGGATGGAAGTGGGGAACCATGGCTTAGGGACGCGCTTGTCCAAAATGTGGGGTAAGTTATGAAAGTACCCCCACCTATTTGAGGCGGTTCTTTCGGTTCAAGGGTATCACGAGCATTTTGTGTGTCGGGATTTCATAGGAGGTGGGATTTTTTGCACGCGTTGTAATTTTGGAATAGTAAGGCGCGGGTTCAGATGGAGGGAGTTGTCGGAGAACAACGAGACAAAGATATATTTTAAATATTTCAGGGTAACAAGGCATGGGTAGAAATTTCCGGACTAGCCTAACATGTCCTGTACCAAATTAATTCGCACTTCCGTCGATGAAAAAACAAAAAGAAATCAATTCGCATCACACAATAGAGTCTAGTCCCGTGTACTGTACCAAATCAATTCGTACTACAAATGTCATTCAAAACTTTGAGTTCATGTTATGTTCAATCAAAATATTTCGCTACGTGTATAATGCATGCAACCTACTACTCAAATGAATGTTTTAGTGCATTCCGAATGTATATACTGCCGCTTCAATATGAACTAAATTCGAATTCGTATCTCTATTTGAATAAGATCTACAATAATGATTGTTGTGAAGTCAAACCATTTGAATTCGTTTCTATTTTTTAATAAGATCTACAATCATCATTATTGTCAAGTTAAACCATCATTTGTGTATTATCTTCACAGCACACCACATGATTACTCTCAAGTTAGATATGAACTATGTGTACTATATGAACTCGAACTCAATTTTTTGAATCCACTTTATGTTGATTTAAAATCACAGTACATTTCAAGCTCTAGCTAGATCTTCATAATCTAAACCATGTCTCATATGTATAATGTGTTTATCACATAATGTATGGTGC
The DNA here is from genome assembly GCA_021437245.1 of Aegilops speltoides. Taxonomy (NCBI): domain Eukaryota; kingdom Viridiplantae; phylum Streptophyta; class Magnoliopsida; order Poales; family Poaceae; genus Aegilops; species Aegilops speltoides. The sequence goes on from CM038143.1 coordinate 236,535,549, forward strand.
CCCACCGGCTACGCCTACAAGTATTTAGATCTGAGTTGCAAACACCACACATTACCACAAATTCAAATAAAATGTGAGATTGTTTGATATATAGTATTGTTTAGATTATTCGATATTTAGTTGTAAGCTGCAAACGCCACACATTATCACAAATTCAAATAAAATGTGAGATTGTTCGATGTATATTATGGTGTAGATTGTTCGACATTTAGCTGTGAGTTGCAATAGCCATGCATTATCACATTATGGTATAACATGTGCAAAACCACAACACGCGTATCACCGCTATATTCATGCATGCATATGTTTATAACACTATGATCTCCTATTCAGGTATATGAATCCACTTTCATATCAAATTATGATCTTTGTTACTCTCTTACACCCACACAATCCTCTAACCTTTGTAGCTAGCACTAACTTTCTCTCGTGCATGCACACGCCCTCCTCATCATCCCCCTCCCTCAGCATTCTATCCATCGCGCACATTCATTTTTTTCTTTAGGTCGTTCTCCCATAGTCTCCACAACTCCTTTTCGACACACACCGATTAGTAAACCTCTCCAGCAATGTCTGCCTACAACATACACACGCACCTTCCATCTCCTCCTTTCTTTGTCCATGCCTCGTGTCTCTCATATGGTCGCACAAACATGTAAACTCTCGCCCCTCTTTTCATCGATCTCCCAACCGCACACTCCTCCCCCTATCTAGCTAGTAGCTCGGCCTCTCGCACCACCTCCTATCTCCATTCTCTCTGTCGATCTGTATCGCTGGGCCTTATTTGCCTCTGACAAATGGATGTACACTGACCGATCTCCCGCTATACATATAGCTAGCTAGGTCCTTATAACTCGTTTTTTTCCCACGCGTCGACCGATCTATCTCATTAGATATGTCTCTCCCTTCCTCCAACAAACAACAATTGATCTACCGATCTAGTTAGGTTTGCTTACCAAACACATGGTTCCCCTTCATCATCCATGCATGCGTCCCGATAGATCTATCATGCACAGGCACACACAGAAACACATCCCCACTCTTGTTGATAATATGGCAGTTCTACCCTCAGTTTGTCTAGTAGGCCTCTCCCACCATCTCCGAGAAGCAACTCCATCACCCGCCTAGCACTCTACCCCTCTCCCTTCATCTCTCTCTACTCTCTCTCTCCATCCCATCCTACTTCCCGTCCTTTAGTTATGTATGGATGTCGACCGATCTCCCTCAAGTCATAGCTGGGTCTCTCCTTCTCAACACATATACGAGTCGTTCTACCTCTCTAGTTAGGTCTCTGTCTCCCCCCACCCCCCCCCACACACACACCCCGATACATTGAGCGCTCTAGTCATGTATCCCTGCCACACACAAACTTGACATGTGCCCTCTGACGTTCCGGTAGGTCAGTCGCCCTACATCTTTGACTTGCACACACACAATTTCGATGGCTCTCTTCATCGATCTCGCACCCACCCACTTGATCCTCTCCTCAACTCTATCGATATCTATGACCCCTCCCTCTCTTCTCGTGGATCGCCAGGCCCTCTATATATGATATGGATAGGCCTCCATTTCTTGCATGCACAATTTTGTTTGAGATGTCATCGACACATATTCCCACAAATACATTCATGAAATCACCCCCCCCCAAACAGAAAACACTCACGAACGCACACGCCATCTATCTAGGTTTGTATCTCTCTCACACACGCCCACGTAGGTGGGGGACTGCATGAAGAGAAGATGTGCACTCACGGCACACGTACTCCCATCTGTTTCCCAACCACACCCACGCGGGTACACGGTGGAACTCATTTTTGTACAAAAAAGGCAGCCCACGTGGTAATTTGACACGTGTACTGGTTGTCCACTTGATAGAGGGAGGATCGTCTACCACGGGTGAACAAACAAATAGCGACCTGACGCGTTATGTTAAAAAAGAGGCAAACAATGTGGGGCCTACCTTAGAGGCAAGGCTCTATACACTGGATTACTTTTGATGTGTCCCGTCAACTCGTAGAACAAGGAGAAGCTTGCTTCGTATGCCGTCTCCCACGCCCACGAGTGTGGTGGCTCACAGGATGAGGTGAAGCTTGCTTACTAGTATGCCTTACGCCCGCTCCCTCGCCAACGCGTGCGGTGGCTCGTAGGACAAGGAGAAAATTTTACTACTCCCTCCGTTTACTCCTTGTCCCTACCTTGGTTAGAGAGATTATCATATTGTTTGGAATATATGTCCTTTAGTACTCCCTCCATTTACTTATACAAGGCCACTATAAAAAAATACATATTGCATATAGACGTATATAGACATATTTTAGAGTGTAGATTCACTCATTTTGCTTCGTATGTAGTCCATATTGAAACGGACGTAATAGTACACACTCTCCCTTGCCCCTCGACCCTCGCCCACGTGGTGGACATGCAGCAATTCATTCGGTCTCATATAGCCAGAACGATATATACTGCAGTACCTTTATTGCTGGACTTCCCGAAGAGGCAAAGAGCCAATCGCAATGTTAATATTTTGGAGATGCCAAGCACAAGGTTTATAGGAGAACGACTAGTAGGTGCCGTGTCATTTATAAATAAAGTTTTTTTTTCTTTAGTGGCCCGTACGCAATATAAATAGGTTCATATGGAGAGAAAAGGAAACCGCTCCACTATATACATAGTCAGGACGAGCCTACACAGTTGCTTGCTGGGGTTGCTCTCTTCACACTCTCTCGCACAAAACGACTGTGGCCACATCTCTAACTTCCCGGCGAATCACGTCCACTGGGGCAAGAGTTCGATGCTTAGTGTAGATGCGGTCCCCGTCACCGACGGTGGAAACCCACTGTCGGCATGGCCCGATCAGGGGTCTCCGCCATTCTCTCTCACAAAGTCGGTGAGGTTGCCTTCGTCCCTTGCTCACTGCCATGACGTGAGCAATTGCCGCCACCCACCGCCCTCTACTAGGTTCAGCTACGTCTCGACATCCCTTAGGTACAACTGCCTTTACAGCCGGCTTGCACCACTGCTCCAGCTGCCCACATCACTCCATATGGATATTTCTCTACTTCTTTGCCCCGCACATACCTCTACTGGCTTCTACATACTATATTTGTGATGAGTTTATGTCTCATCAACTAGTCCCAGTAATCTTATTCTAATCACGCTTCTTCATTTTCTTTGCCACAGGGATGCTCATCTCAATTTTGGTGAAATTGCACAAAATGATCCGATGGTCAAAGGGTTGCAAACATCATTTCTTGGGAAGCTCCAATGTTGCCAGCAAATTAAAGCATGTTTAGGGTTTACAGTTCAAGGGCTAGTGACTGCATGGATCATTTTTTTTCATTAGTTGTCTCTATTCCAAAATAAGTGTCCACTTTAGTAGTAGTATAACTTTGTACTATAGTTTGCATAAAGTTGAGACACTTATTTTGGAACGGAGGGAGTACATATTGGCTATGATCTGTCAATCATTGAGATGCAATAGCATGCATGTTAGTCTCCTTTGTATTGGATGAAATGTTGCAACGGGCAACCTTGGACGCAAGATACATGAAACAGAAGCTGGAAGCTTCATAGCACTGTACAAATTTATGTCGCTGATAAATTACAGTAGTTACTATACTAGTACTATGTAAAGACTTAGGTGTCGCACGACGTCTAGAAAATATGGTGATAGTGTGATGTGGGCCATGTAATCACTCAGCCTACGTGTTTTCACCGCTCTCACACTCCTCCGCTCGAATGGAAAAAATTGTAATCTAGTAGTACCTCCTTTCGCCGAAAGCGTGGGACATCCAGCAGTCCTACCATCTCAGTAATAATGACCAATGAGCCGTCAAATCACATAGACCCAGCAGTAAGTTGGAAGGATGAAGCTACCATCATTCTTGAATCCGCTTCTCCCTTCAATGCAGGCGCCAGTAAGAGGTCGTGTCCGCTCTGCCCGGGCATGAATGCAACACCGATTCTTTGGAGTGGCGCTGACCTTTTCATGCGGGAAGCGCGCGCGGGCGATGGAGGGGCTTTGGGTGGGCCAGGCTGTTCAGGAACCGGTGTGGCAGCAGTCCACCTGTCTCGACCGGACGCCTGGAAACGAGAGGATGCACCGACTCTCGCGGCTCAATCGTACACTACACACCATTTCTCTGTAGGAGTAGGTCGATGTGTCGCTCTCTCTAACGCACACATGCTATTAAACACACGCACGCGCACACACACACGCACATGCACACACAGGTTCATAGAATAGTAATATCGTGCGAGTGCGAAGCCATAAGAAGTAAGATACAAATGGAGTACGTACAAGAAGAGAAGTGGGGACGAATATTCCATCAAACCTAGACTGAGCAGTAGTACTCCCTCCGTCTAGGTGTTAAGTCATCTTAGAAAATCAAATATTCCCAAAATGTTTAGGCGTCGTCCATTAACTTCGCATCTCAATCCCCTCCTGGCTTCGTTGCTAGCAAGCGTTGTTACTTACGGAGCGTTTGGATCCTTAGCAAGAACAGCTTATAGCCTAGCCAGGAAAGGTTAGGCATTTGGAACTGTTAAAATATGTTAGCTTTTGTGGGCCAGCTAGCTTGGGTGGGCTAGAAAAACCTTGCTAGCTCAGGAGAGCCAGATCGGCTCGCTTCCGACGGCAAACTTCACATAGTAGTAACATAGACTAGTAAAATATGCATGTTACTTGTCCAAGTTACTCACCACTATGACCAGCCTAAGAAATGTAACCAAACGCTCCTTACTCTGCCTTGTTATCTCCCCCGGAAACCCAATGCATGGAGCGCAACTACACATTGATCAGTCAAGAAACCAAAGTCGGCTTGCATGCGAGTTAATATGTAGCCCTGCATGGTAGCTAAAATGGCATCCCTTAGTTGTTGGGATTAATTGTTACGTTTAGAGACAGAAATCAAGGCTTTGATTGGAGGAAGGACCGGTCAAGTTTCTCCTTCTCCTCCAATCTGCTTGCACCTTCGTCCCGCTGCACCTTCTAACGTTACTTATTACACCTAGACGGAGGGAGTAGTACGAGATACGGTGGCACACTGACTTAGGTCGAATACAAGTGCCCAAAATTGTGTCCATGTTATAATAAGGATTCACTTAAAATAGTATGTGAGTGAACAGACGGATCAATTGGACAGTGTTCACGAGCAGTAGCGAGATATGTGAGGTAAGATACACCACTGGCGCTTTTAATTTTTCTTATTAATTTGTTCGTTTCATCCTTTGACTGGTGGGACCCAATGTACTACGTGGAGACAGGTAAGGTGACTAAGGCTGCATTATTTTTGTACTACCAACACTGTCTTAAATCCCAAAACACCTTAGACTAGTCACAGTGGATAATAACTTAGACTAGTAACATGCATATGTTACTAGTCTATGTTACTACCTCTATAGTGTGGAGTAACATTGTGTGGTATCGTGCAACACTTGATTTATCAGATTGTAGACTCATTTTGTCTTGGTATGTGTGATGTTACAATAACTAGATATGTTACCACATGCCTCTCTTTCCTCGGTAATTACTCGCCAGATCATCTATTTTGCCTAAAGATGTGTGATTTTACCACCTATGTTACTCCCACTGTGTATAGTCTTACCACCAAAGCCACATGACACGATTATGATTTAAATCCCAATGACTCCCACGCAAAAAAAACACGACATGCTTGTCACACGAATGCAGGAATGTATAAAAGGTTATTTTCATCTCATTGAACATAAGGGGAGGGTGGTGTAGTTGGTTATCCTGTTCGCTCATCAAACTTTAGGTCTCGGGTTCGATAACTACACTTGAGCATAATTTTGTTTTTGTTCGACTTCTTTCTTCCACCCAATGACAGGTAGGCCCCACATGACAGAAAGAGAAAGTGATCTGGGGTGGTGCCAGGAGGATTCTTTGACTGGCCAAAATGGATGGATATAGAGCTATACGATCTCGTAGTGACTGTATAATCACCTCATCACATATACACTGCAGCCTTGGCGCTTGTTTTCTAGGTTTTGCACTCTTCACACTCTCTCTCCAGTATATATATACACGCTGGAGCCTAAGCGCTTGTAGTTGCTCTCTTCACACTCTCTCACCCTCTCCAGATCTAAACAAGACTTCGTTGGCCTCTCTCTCTCTCCCCTCACTGCTGGTGAAAGAGCCGGCAGGATCCGTCTGCCGGGAAGGGAAGGAGGCTTAATGCTGTCGCCGTTGGCGAGGGAGGGAATCCACTGCCGGCGTAGCTGTTCTCTTTCACCCAGCAGCGGCGCAGGAGGGCCTCCAACCCCTTCTTCTTTGCTGTCGTACATAGTGTGGGCCGAACGGCCTCTGGTAGCCCACCGAATCACACCCCAAGAACCTTAAGGTACAATTTATTTATTCCACATGCATTGCTCTAGCAGCATGTGGGCTTTTTCCGCTTCTGCCCTCGAATCAGGGTGTTCGATCAAACAGGAAAGTAGTGGGGAAAGTTGTATCACATGAATCTAGGACGTGGTTCAAAGAGGAAAGGAATGGGGGAAAGTAGTGAGGAAAGTTGTATAGCATGAATCTAGAACGTGGTTCAAAAAGGAAAGGAAGGGGGAAATAGTGGGGAAAGTTGTATAGCATGAATCTAAGACGTGGTTCAAAGAGGAAAGGAATGGGGGAAAGTAGTGGGGAAACTTGTATATCATGAATCTAGGACATGGTTCAAAGAGGAAAGGAAGGCGGGAAAGTACTAGTACAGACTGGCTATCCAGCACCTACGTTGGTCGAAAAGGGAAACAATGACAAACGCAGTACGCACATCTATAACAAACTGATATTTTGTTTTGGGGACAAGGCTGTAGAGTTTGAGTAGGACTAGATTTGATGTGCTCACATTGGGAAAGGCGTGTAAAGATAACAAAATTGGGACCAACACAAATATGCTCCTTGGTTGTTTGTTCTTTGTTGCAACAGACTGTGCATCACACCTTCATACATCAATAGCTGCACATGGTGCTGGTGCGTCCATTGTCCCGTGCAACTCTTTAGCTGTTGTTAATCTAAGGCCCTGTTTGGTTAAAAACTCCCTAGTCCCTACCTACTTGGTTCCAGGGACAAACACATGAACTAGAGGTTATTAAATGACATGCTAAAAGACCATGTTACCCTAGTAATGAACTAATAGAGACAAGGTGCGATGCGGGGCAGGGGCAACTATTGGAAAAAGCCCCAAAAAGACTCTCCCTCGGGGTCTTCTTTCTTTAGACCCAAATGCCCACTTTTAGTCCCTAAAAGTAACTCCTGTTTGGTTTAGATGGGACTGACATGGAGTTTTTTTAGTCCCTACACCAAAATGTCCCTGTAAACAAACACCCTCTAATAATGCCGTTGGAAAATTGATGCAATGCCACAGTTAAAAGCAAATTACATGTATAACAAATTTTATTGTTAATATAATCTGTTTGTTAATATTAATCAATGCCACCATTTGAGAAATGCTATTGTCTTACTTTCTTTCCAATTTAGATAAGTTAGATGCTTCTTTTTGTTGGCTTCTGTGTCATCCACCGTTATTCACCACTAGTTGTTTCCTTTGCACCTATGTGTAAACAGGGTTATCTACTTCACCTCATTGATATTGTGACCTTTTGTGGCACTTCACAAAACACTTTTGTTCTAAGAGTGTTTTGTGCAGTTCAACCAAAAGGTCACACCGACAACGTTGCTTGATTGCTTGATCTTACTGGAACTTCACAAGAGGATATCTTACTTCCTAGCCATGTTGGCAAAGTTGGTTCAGATCTTCTTCTTGTGATTTGTTTGAATTCCGCGTCATGAGAGGTCAGTACTAGCCTTATTTCACATGATTGTGCAGTGTGCTTTCATATGTTGTGCTACTTGTACGGTAGTGTTGCTTGATTTTAGTGAACTGCACAAATGGAGACAAGACTTCCAATCTGTATGTGCACCGTAATATCCCATTGAGGTAAGATAAGGATATTTCACAAGTGTTGGCCTGTATTTTGCCACTTTCATCAGAAAATTAATGTCGTTGTTTAGTGCTATACTTGTGTTCCCTAATTGACATGCCAAATCTTACATTGAAGGCGAAGCTTGTCTGTTATTGAACCAAGTGATGAAGGGAAGAACAAGCGGAACAAAAACAAAAATCAACTCCCGGTGCTGTAATGAAGCACTAGAACTATGATGACACAAGTAGTGATATAGTTTTGCATCTTAATTTATTGCAATGGCTAGAACGAGCAATTGTTTTGCCACTGATTTGATGCCACTCTTAATGTAATATGTAATTATCTCTACTTGTGCAAACAAGGATCTTCTTTGAAGATGCCATATATTTTAGTGGAACTGCACAAGAAGATGTTGGAAACATTAAACTAATCGAGGAGTATATTGTAAGCATGGCAACCACAGTAGATAGCAACAGATGGTTCCGGAGAAGTGCTTCATCTGTATGCTCTACATAATAAGCATGCTGAAAAGGTTGGTACTCGCCCACGGATTTCATCCATATGATTGAGCTTTGTCATCTCTATTGGTGTTGTGCTACTGTTTAGATACTGTCATGAGAAAGTGGTATTGTCCTTGAGAAGTGCTTCATCTGTGTTGTTTTAAATATTTCATTTCCTTTTTTTTCAAGAAAATGGGGATGCTAGCATTTAGTTGTCCTCTTGTCTTTGCACAATAGGATCATCCTCTGAAGAAGAAGAATATGGAGTACGTGAAGTGACTAGTTCCGATTATGCCAGGATGAAGAAGCCCTGTCTATCTTCTCATCAGAAGGAGCAGTTGAAGGATGGTTACATTACTCTCCACAAGACCAAACTAACTTCAGCTCGGAACCGACAGATTCCATTTTGTTGCTTTGTGATGCAAAGTACAATGTTGTTCTAGGATTCTTTCCGGTGAGTTCCATTTTTTTAAAGTGTGCTCTACATGGACCATGTAGGTGCCTGTTTAAACTGTCAATTCATAGTACAGTTTGCTTTATACTAATCACTTTTTTGTATTTGTGCAAACAGGGGTGCTCAGCTAGATTTAAATGGGAACTGCACAAAATGTTCATGAATACATCGAATCATTCATTTCCACCACAAGAAAGGAGGTGCCGATAAGTTCAAGGCGTTGCAACATATAAGGGCGAAATCATACAAGCTACGCGCGAATTTGGTTGTTTTGGTGGAATTGCACAAAAAGAATTGCTGGTTTATTTAGCACGAGGTGTCGTGTCAATGTCCAAACTGATGGCAAACCCTGCCCATTCCACAATCATAGGCATTTATATTTTGGAATGGGACAACCTTGTCAAATTTTGCTCGTTGATGTTAGCAAGAGGACATGCGTTTGATATTTTCGAATGGGATGCCCGTTGCTGTCAGAAGCGTCGATCGATTTTTCTTTATTCTTTATTCATGAAGTAAATATTGGCTCTGGCATGTGAATCGCTGAGATCCATAATCATCGATTGTTTTGAATGTTCTCTATGAATTGCCAGGCCTGTGTGTTTGGTTGCAATGTACAGGAACGCTAAAAAGCTGCTCAAACTCTTTGTACTCCCTCTGTTCCTTTTTACATTGCAGATTGTGAAAGTTCATAATTTTTTCTATAAGATTGGTCAAAGTAGAGATACTTTGACTGCAGACAAAACTTGTATGTAGACTAAAAAGGACCGGAGGGAGTACATGTGAAACTGCTGCAAATGAGGTGATCACCCTAGGAATAATGATAGTACGTATTGTTTCGCATGTCCATCCAATGCCAGTGATACAAGAATTCAAACTACTAGAACTAAATTCATTCATACACGGTCGGATTTCATATAAACATGTCAGATTTCATTACATTTCATACATTCTTCAACTAAAAAGGGATGCGCTGGAGGTATAAGTAATTAACCGAAGCTACCCACCTGTGTCCGGCTGAGCCAAACAGAAGCTTCTTCTCCAGCGGACTGAGCTTCAGTGACTTAACTGCAGGTGCAGTTGCGTAATTGACATGTGGCCCAGATGCCTGTTGGGCCCACGTGTTAGTCAGCCAACTGCACCAGCAGTTAAGTACACGAAGTGTCCTTCTCCAACATAGCTCTCCGACTCCACGTCGCCGCTAAGAAGCTAATCGGCCATCAATGGTCAACCCGCCTAGCTTGGCTTCAACCGTACGGTAGCAGCGGTGGCCTTATTTGGACCCGACCGGCGGCAACATACCGTGTTCTTCTCTTCCTTGTTTTCTGTGTGGCGCGGCCTCCTTGGCATCAGGGCGGGGCCTCGATGGAGCCGGCGATGTCCTCTATCTCGTTGCCGGCGGGGCGGCGCCTCGGCGGAGTGCGGGAAATCCTCCCCCTTGTTGCTCGCAGGGTGGGGCCTCGGCTGAGCTAGTGATGTCCTCTACCTCATTGTTGGTGGGGCGGGCGTCCGCGGAGTAGGGTCTCCGCCTCGGTGCCGGCGGGGCGGGGCCTCGGAGGAGCCGGCGATATCCTCTATCTCATTGTCGGTGGGGCGGCACCTTGGCGGAGTGGGGGAAATCCTCCCCCTCGTTACCGGCAGGGTGGGGCCTCGGTTGACCCGACGATGTCCTCTGCCTCGTGGTGGTGGGGCGGGGCCTCGACGGAGCCGGCGGTGTCCTCTGCCTCGTTCTTGGCGGCGCGTGGCCTCGACGGAGCAGGGCCTCATCGACGCCAGCGGAGCGGGGACTCGTCGGAGCCTGCATTGTCCTCTGCCTCATCGTCTGTCTCGCTAAACAGTGCCTCGCCCGCTTCATCGCCCTCTTTGTAGGCAGCCACAGCCTCCACCACCCGCACGCGGTACCGCCAGCGCCTTAGGCAGACCTCCCGGGCGGAGCGTTACGAGTCGAGCAGCCCTCCTGCTTCGCCTGCTCCGCGGCGATCTGCTCCTCCGCCTGCAGGTGCTCCTGGAGGAGATGGTGGTTGTAGGCGACATAGGCCTAGGCCTCCCGGAACAGCTCCTGATGCTTCTGCCTCACCGTGTGCACGTATTGGGCACGGGCCTCGCCGATGGTCATGGTGTAATGCACTGGCGAGGATGGCGCGGAGGAGGGGGTTGGCGGCGGACCATCGACTACCATGCTCTCCATTGAGACGTCGTTGTCCTTCGGCTGCCTGCCGGCCAGGCAGTCGGCAGCAATGGCTGCCATCTCCTTGTGGTCCATCGTCCACCCGTCCCGAAGAGTGCTGGAGCACGAAGAAGCCATGGTGTTCAGTAGTGGTGTGGACAGGAGAAAGGGAACAGAGGAGGATGACTGCAGCTATGGCCGGTGCAGCACTTTATATAGCAATGGTGGGCAGCGGAGGGACGGATGTGTGCCGCCGGAGTAGCCGCCTCGGCAATAGCGTATCATTAATGTGGGCGGCAGATGGATGAACAACACTTGTGTCGTTTGAAGGTGGAGCAATCACCTGCACCGGGAAGCGAGGCGGGCGGCACTGACCGTTTCGGGCGGGAAGCACGAGCGGGCGAGGGAGGCGCTCTAGATGGGCCAGGGCAGTCGGTCCAGCAGCCGGTCCAGCGGCTCGCACAAGTGAGCGATGACAATCAGACGATGGACGTAGCTTCCGACCAGGAGCCGGCGCCACTGTCCAAGCCGGTTCATGCCGTGTTCACCATAGAGCAGGTGCGGCCGCACTTCGACGCCCTAATGGCGGAAGAGCTACCAGCACAGGAGGACCTGTGCTGCAACCTCCATCTCCTCAATGAGCACCGGTGAACAAGCGAACGACAATGTCGTCGCGGACATGTGGCCCTATGATCCTGGCTTCCCAAATGAGCAGCGGGCGCTGTATCAGACCATTCGTAGGGCCCACCAGGTCCTCTCTATCGTCCTTTGAGTTGTTACGCTCGCCGTGGCACCACTGTCTCCCATTGTCAACATGGTCAATGGACATGAGGAATGAGGAGATGACTTTACTCAGAGAGGATGACAGTGGGGACCCACCAGGGCCATAGCCGCACGTACGCAAGTGCCTCCTTATTATATACAACTGTAATTTTTTTTGCTTCCTCCTGGTTTCCTGACATCACGGTCCCACACCAATGTCAACCTATGTAGTCAATAAATGAGAGAATTGCACAAGGGGCGACCGACAGCTGGGACCAAGCAGTTCGAGCAGTATTTGTTTTTTTGAGGTGTGAGCACTGCAGAGTTTTTCTTGAGCGATGTTTTCGTTGTTGTTCAGAGCAGAGCAGGGTATTAACTGGGCAGGCTGTGACCCGTCTAGCCAGGCCAGATATCCAGCCCAGATATTAATTTTTTTACAAGCTGAAAATGGCTAGCCCGGCTATACTTTTTTTTTGAGGAATACCCAAGCAAGGTCAACTTCTTATTCTCCGCCTTGCTGGGCTGCAAATCTTTCCTAGGAGGGATGCATTAATATTAACAAGAAAATGGGCTTTAAGAAATAATAAATGGGATGTAATTATAAAAACAAGGCAGTAACTATAAAAATGCACCAAACACGTAATTACTTTATAAAATATTATTTTGGATTTTGAAAATATTAATTTCATTAATTGTTGCACGCTCAACGTTTCGTTGGATTTTTACGTAATACAAATTTATATTGAAATTGTATTTAATCTGACTAGAAATTTCGGGATAAAAATATTTCGGATCCCATCAAAATGTGGGAAATTTTATTGAATTCTGTTTTGAACAGTTGGTTGAAATTATTAATCGTTGTCCTAGCTAGAAAATGGGATGTACTTTTAACAAACTGTAAATGGGTTGTAGTAAATTCCATTAGAATTCAAAAATGGGCTGTACATTCTTACAAAACTCAAATGGGCTATAAGTTCTTTGCCACACACTTGTGGGCCTACTAAGTTGATGAGTCCCCTAAAAAAACAAGTTGACACGTATGCATGGCTTTGTCAACTTATAGTCAACACACGGTTCTAGCAGCTTGCATGTCTAGCCAACGGATGTCGTGCTTCTCTTCAATCTCGGATATTCTAGCTTCACCCGCCCAAAAAATGATTCCTCCCCCTGACATCTGGGGCGCACCATTACGGAAGCTGACCTGTGGGCCTACTAAGTTGACGCGTACCAAGGGCTTTGTCAACTTAGTCAATATGAACGATTCTAGCTCCAGTGACCGTACGATGTCCATCTAACAGGCGTAGTGCTTCTTGAATCTCTGATCTTCCTGCTTCAGCCACTCAAACTAGACCCGGCGGAACCACCTGCTCGCGTCTCCCGTGGCCGGCTGTGCTGTCGGGCAGGCCTCACGGCCCCGCCATACTGGCATCCATGGCCTATCTATTGCTCTACTCACACACACCTCCTGTTATTTTCCGACGACGGCAGCCGAACCAGTCAACCCTTGTACTCCCCACCGTGTGGGTAGCCACTGCCATGTCTTCCCCTGTCACAGCCCCAATTCAGGCCTTGTTTGTATTTGCATTAGCTTCCATGCATCATGTCTAAGTTTATTTGAAAATTGAAATGGGGATGTTCAAACCCTAGCACCAAATGGAATTCAACCAGGCTCAACTTAAAATCTTTTTCAAAGAACCCAAAATGCCCTTTGAAAATGTTCATGATTTCTCGTAAAGGTCAAAACCTCTGCCAAAAATGATGAGCATATTTCTTGGCCATTTATGGATTTTTGAATTAACAAAAAAGGTATTTGAATTGGAGCCATTTAAATGATATATATATTTTAAATGTTTCCAAATATACTGAAGTTATTTGTGGAGCTCTGAAATAATTCAGTAAATCTCCAAGATAATTTTCATAATTTATTGAAATGATTTAGTGCCTAAACTAAATCAGAACAGATTACAGAAAAATAGAAAAACATAAATAAAAGAGAGAGAGACTAACCTGGGCCAACTTACCTGGCGCCCACCAAAGCCCACCTGGTCGGCTCTCATCGCTGCCTAGCCCACAAGGCCTCGCCAATCATCCTAACCTCTGCCAAGAGGGCGGGCGGAGACAGACGCTGCAGCCTTGAGGCGCCACACCTCCTCCTGCTACTTTGCCTCACCGAGGCGCCTCGAAGCCTCTCCTCGGTGCCGCTCTGGACCCCCTGACCCCCTAACTCTTCCCCTTCGTCTCTCCCTCGCCTCTCCCTCTCGCCACCGAACACGCCCATTGCAGCCGTTCGCCGTTGCCGCGACCACCGCCGTTCTGACGATGCCCCGAGCTGCTCCCGAGCTCCTTCACCTCGTCGCCAACCCCCTCACCGAGCCACGTGACTGGAAGACCCCCGAAGTGCCGCCCCCGACATCTTCTTCCTCCTCGGGTCGCCGAGATTGCCAGCGACATTCCGTCGTCACCAGCCCCTCCCCAAGCTCGCCGACCGCCTCGTCCGAACCGCCATGAGCTTCTACGCTGTCTCCCCCTCTTCTTTGCGTCGTTTGCGCCGTCTAACCGCCTCCTCCACCGGAGCCGAGACGCTTCGCCGCAAGAGCTTGTCACCGGCGTTGCTCCGGTGACCTTTTGGTCGCGCCAATGTGCCAATCACGTCTGCCGCACCGCATAGTGCCTCGCCCGTGTTTTAGTCCGCGCATTTGCTCGCTGGAGCAGCGCCCCCGTGCACAGCCGAACTCCGGCCACCTCTGTCGAGCTCGCCGACGTCGTTTCCGGTGTCCCCGTGTCCAACCGCTTGCACCACTGGATGCAGCAGCTCCCCGGCTATGCGTAGCGCATCTCCGCCATCAATTAGGTCGACGGAGGACCAAATCCGAAGCCCGCCGCCGCATCTGGCCTCGCCGGTGGCTAAACACCGGTGGGTTGACCGCTTTGACCGGCGGGGTTTGACCCCGTCTGCCTAGGGGTTTGACCCCTCTCTCTCTCACTGACGTGTGGGCCGAGGCCCCTGTTTAATTAGTGTTAGGTTTAACTAGTGTTAATTAGCTAGTTAATTAGATGATCCACTGACACGTGGGCCCTACACTGCTGAAGGTTTAGTTAGGGCTAGTTTAGCACTAATTATCTCAATTAGCTAACTGAGTCACTGACCAGTGGGCCCCACAGGTCAGGTTTGACCTGGCTGACCCAGTTGACCTGCTGACGTCACACCGACGTCATGCTGACGCAGTAATCTGTTTTCTGGATTTTAAATAAATCCTAAATGATTTATTTATTTTAGAAAAAGAACCAAAACTTCTAAAAATCATATAAAATCAACCGTAACTCCAAATGAAACAAATTATATATGAAAAATTATCAGAAAAATCCAATCTATCCATCTGTATCATTTTCATGCATGTTAGAACAACTTATATCTGCTGTTTAGCACAAATCAAATAAATGGCATTTGAATATCAACATATGGAGTTTAAATTTGAATCTTGGATTCGAACCAACTCCATTTAACCTGTTACTAGTTGCATTAACTCAAAATGCAGCATATTGACATGTCATGATCATGCATCATATTGTGCATTGCTTTGATTGTGTTCTTCCTTGTTTGCCGGTGATTGTCCCCTCTCAGTAGACGATGTTCGACGATGAGTTCGATGACACCGGTGAAGAACTGTACTATCTTCAGAAGTGCTAGGCAAGCAAAACCCCCTTGTTCATTCCGATACAATCCTACTCTCTTGCTCCTACTCTCTTTTACTACATTAGGACAACAACGATTCATTTGTTACTTCTTGCGGTAGCTGAACCCATTTATCCTCTGCATGACCTGTCATTGCCACAGTAAATAGATCAAACCCACTAGCATGAGTAGGAGTTGTTTGAGCCCTGTTGTGCCTAATCATTCATGCTTGTTTGTCATGCCTGCTACTGCTTAGAGTTGAGTCAGGTCTGATTCATCGGGGATGAATCAGAGGTGTGCGAGCATGTCCTACTGTGTGTGAACTAAGTGTGTGAACACGATTTGGTAAAGGTAGCGGTGAGAGGCCATGTAGGAGTACATGGTGGGTTGTCTCATTGAAACCGTCCTCAAGAACTGAGTTATGTGTTTGTGATCCATGAACAGCTACTACCACACATTGGAATGCTTAATTGCCCCTCTCGACTTATTAATCAACTCGATCTCTGTCCAGGAGTTGCAACTAGTTTCTGGTGTTTGTAGGTAGTGTTAGTAGTCTACCAAGTGGCACCCGGTATAGGTGGGCTTGGGACAGACTAGGCACAGTGGCCTGGTGTACCAAGTGGCACCCGGATGGTGGGCTTGGGAACCCTGCACACATCGTTTGGGGCCGTGAGCGACACCCCGGTCGGATCTACATGCGGATGTAACCCGAATAGGTGATAAACCTGGACGAGAGACTTGTATGGTTAGTCAGGTCGTGGCCGACACCCTCGCCAGGCTTCCGCTTGAAGGTTGTCGAGATACATGACGTGTACGTGGCGGTAAGTGGCGAGAGCGTGTGTGAAGAAGTACACCCCTGCAGGGTTAACATCATCTATTCGAATAGCCGTGTCCGTGGTAATGGACTTCTGGGTTGCCTGTACAGTTCATAGACAAGTGAAAGTGGATACTCTAGAATGCGCAAGATAAGCGTGAGTGCTATGGATGTGTTCACGTAGGAAGACTGGAGCGGATCCATAGTGGTGTATTGGTTGGTGAATATGTGGACTCGTGTGCGCCACCTCAAAAAGTTACATTGCAGTCGTAGTTCAGGATAGCCACTGAGTCAAAGCTGGCTTGCTGCAGTAAAACTCCACCACCCCCCTTTGTTGATAATGATGCATATGTAGATAGTTCTGATGTAAGTCTTGCTGGGTACATTTGTACTCACGTTTGCCTATTTTATGTTCTTGTAGAGAGACTTTAGTCTTGCTAGTAGTTCCGCGTGGACTTAGACCTTTAGCTTGTTACCTCAGCTACGATCTTGTGCCCTCAGTAGGATCTGGTAGATAGTCAGGCTTCTCAGCCTTTTTCATTTGTAGATGTCTGTACTCAGACATGTTAAGCTTCCGCTTGTGCTTTGACTTGTATGCTCTGAATGTTCGGTCATGAGACCCATGATTGTAATATCTCGCTCCTCGGAGCCTGTTGAATTAAATACTTGAGTCGTAGAGTCATGTTGTGATGCCATGTTGTATTTGCACATATCGAGCATATTGTGTGTATGTTATTGAAATGCTTGGTATGTGTGGGATCTGACAACCTAGTTGTTTATCCTTGGTAGCCTCTCTTACCAGGAAATGTCTCCTAGTGCTTCCACTAAGCCATGGTAGCTTGCTACTGTTCCGGAACACTTAGGCTGGCCGGCATGTGTCCTTCTTTGTTCCTTTATGTCATCCCTTGAAATGTCGCATGTGTCTACCGAGTCCAGCTTAACTGCTAGAGCCCATATTCTCTGGAGTCCTGCTAGCCCAGCTGCTACAGCCCGGATTCACTCGCTGTTGACCGACACGTTCGTTGTTGGGTCATCTATGTTTGTCCCTGTAAGTTAGCGCCAGTTTGGGTTCACGACTAGTCATGTCAGCCCGGGTTCTTTGTCATATGGATGCTAGCGACACTATCATATACCTGAGCCAAAAGGCGCAAACGGTCCCGGGCCTGGTAAGGCGACACCCTTGGGAATACCGTGCGTGAGGCCGCAAAGTGATATGAGGTGTTACATGCTAGATCGGTGTGGCTTTGGATCGTGGTCCTGATAGCTTTGGTATCAGAGCCTGACTGCCTGTAGGATTACCAAGCCAAACTGGTCGAAGTTGAGTCTAGAAATTCTTTAGTTATATAAGTGAATTGATTGTGGGATGGAACGTAAGGCTCTTTTTACTCCTTATACCTTATGCCCTTCTGATCCGAGTCATCTTATCCTTCCTATGGGGTTAAGGAACTAGGCTTTCTCTTCTTTCTATTAGGATCACGTGTTACTAATCTGTAGACTTATAAGATTGTTGAACTTAAGCCTTGGTTCAGTTCCTATTAATTCCGTTTGTTAACTGTTGATCTCGAAACCTTGATATTATGCTTCTGAGTGGCTATGCCACCATTCTGTAGGATGTCTCAAATCCTTTTCGAGCATTTACAGTCGTTATGCTGTCCGAGTCATTCCAGGTTTCTAAACAGTCTGATGCATTTGCAAATTCCTTCTTACTGCTCCAAAGTTCCTTTGGGCCAGTTTAACCACACTAATCGGTGAGTTGAGGTACTCTGCTGCCTCGACATATATGTTGGAGCTACTATTATGACCCTAGGTGTCTTAGAGGATCACCTAGTACCCTAGCCATGCTTTGTGTTCTCAGTGTGATGAATCTGGCCGTCATTCTCGAAAGCATCCCGTGATGCCATTTAGTTAGTAGGCATTCTATTCCTGGGTTTTGAACCCGAGATTCACCCGACCTACTTCTTGTTGGTAGTATTTGCTAGTTCCTTTAGGTTATTAGTAGCCTTTGCGATAGTCCTCGAGGTCCGTGGTATTTCCTTCTTCCAACAGCATGAACCAATATGGCAGAAGTTCGTGAACCAAAAGATCACAACAAGAGTGATCTCGATGAGTTCCCCCTTCTATATTACGATTCTGCCAAACCTACCTCTCTGCATGGGTTATCCAGAAGAAACATGTTGAATTGGTTCGACATACCAATCTATGAATCCACAACTCAGAAAATCGTATGTTCTTTTGAGTTGTCCCCTTTAGTTGTATTCTGATCCTTGTCTATCAATTGATAGTAAGGAGTAGTTGTGCAATCGTGTTTATCGATGCCTATTACTTTGTGGTCCGTCAAGCCATTCTATTCAGAGTGACTAGAAGAAACAAACTCAAGTACCCTTTTCCATTTCCAGGATTGGGTCAAAGCAGCTGTGTTCCGCAGATCAAGATGCAATCCAGCTTCTGGTCTGTTCTACCTTGAAGTATTACTATCTTATATCAGGAATATCATGGGAATTGCAAACCATCCTATGAACTCTTGATACAGTGATACTTCTCACCCTCGTTATTCATTTCTCGGCTCCCGTGTTGTTGCAACCGGAATGCCGACATGTGAACTATGATGCGTGAATCGATACTCCTAGCAACCTTGTTGCTTGGTAGTTGAAGGACAACAATTCCGTTCTGAGCGTGTTGGTTATTGACTCATCACCCTAAGGCAAATTGTGCTACCTAGTCCATTTTCCTGGTGCACCTCTTCGATCAATGAGTTAGGATTTTGCCAATCCTTGCTTATTTGAGCACATCGTCTTGCCTCGAAAGCAAGATTTTTCTCGAGCTTAGTAACATATCGGTGGTTCGTGATTTTTAGATATCTTCTCGGAAGTATCACTAGGTCGTCACCCGACCGTTATGTTGAGCTCGTGATCAAGTTGGTTTCTTGTAACCACCCTTTCTCCAAGAATCTGTGTTGGATACCCCTGAGCTAGTTGGTTAAGCTAAACAACAACTTGGAGAGTTGGAAGATGAAAGCTTGTCCGACTTAGTTCATTTTAAGAGATATCTTGTATGTGTGTTGAATAAAGTTGATATCTTCATCGACTGACCCTCGTGATCAGTTAATGGACTTATCATTTTATCCAACCTTCGATTTGAGTATGGGCTATCGTCAAGTCATATCAAAACCAACGATGTTCGTAATGTTGTCTTACTCGTGGTTGATCCCTCGAGCATACACCATTACATCTTTTGGTCTGACCAATGCTATCACCTTGTTCACATCATTGTGGAACCCCATTTATATGGATGCCTAGATGAGTTGTTGTTGAGCCCATCGACAACATCTTTATTCCCTCCATGATTTTGTTGAACATTAAGCTAGTGTTGGAAACATTATAAGCAATGTCTACACGTCCCGTTCATAAAGCATATGTTGGATGAAAGAAGTGACTTCTTGATTCACGTGCATCTGGTACAAGTTGCCGCCGTGAGCTTGAGAAATATTGGTTTTGTTTTCTCTGGTACCATCCCAAGTCAGTCATGCACGTGCGAAGTATGCTATCGTTTGACAGGCTCTCTACCTCCACTCTATATCTGTCCCTAGCACACCAAACCACTGACTGATTTTTTCCAGGAAAAGGAGTTGAGTGCTAATCCATGGTAATGCAAAAGACTTCGATATCCTCGATGATGGTTTCCCACCTGAACCCGGTAGTATTTTTATTGTAAGACTACTATGTGGTCATGCTTGTCTGGGACAGTGTGTTCACATGTTGTAGCAAAACCCGCTCATGTTTTGGAGCTTGCTATCGTAGTTCATCCCCCGAGAATCTCGCAATGTCATCTCATAGATTTGTGTTGCAAACTTTCATTTTTTTCCTTCTAGACACGATGAGTCTGGAATATTCTGACACCAACCAGATCTGAATCTCAGGCAGACTTGATGGTTGGAACGTTTCCCAAGAACTATAATATGGGTCTCTCTGTAAACCGGTAAAGTGGATGTCGTGGCCAACACACCCAGCCGAAAGACCCATTATTGTAGTATCTTGATTGAGGAAGTTGGCCACCTTCCCATAAGGATTTCGTAGGATTTATTTCCATAGTTACTCCTTATGGATTCTTGTGCTCCCGAAGTCCGACCTTTTACTTGATGCTCTAGATACCAAACCATATCCATGAATGGGTTACGCTAGCACATCAAGGAGAACATTAGAAGCGGAGTGCTAAATGTCTCTCGGTCGATCATCCAGATTTGCTTCTTTGGCATTGCTAAGGAAAAATCTGAGAAAGTGATGTCCTCCTTTGCATCTGCATCTTCCATCACTATTCATCATGGTAGTATGATGTTTTGCTAGGATCCTCGGCATGGACGTTGGTAATACCTTCATGAATATGGAGATGCTCAAGTTCTTGAGAGCACGCTCAGTCACTGGGTTATATCCTCGGTATCAATTGGAATGTGCCTTCCGTTTGTCGAGTTGTCTTATAACTCTAGCTTCCTTTCCAAACTGAGCATGCCATTCTTTAGAATTCGTTCAAATGATCAATTGTGATTTTCCTTAGGCTGGTAAAGGAGTTTCAAAGATCTAGGTATAAAAAGGAATTCTTTTTGCCACATAAGGGAATAATTCTACGAGTCACCTTCTCTAAGGCCCCCGTTATGGAATCATGGCAATTATTTCATCGCTATGTTGACAACCGTTCACCACCCTTTTAAGTGTGGAATTGTTGTCTACCTAGTGAACCCTCGTCATCTGTTCCACTCCATCCTTCTAGATGTGTGATCCGTGTCTCAGCTCGAGAGATGTTGGTATGTCTCATTCTGTGAGTTGATCCTGAGTTGTTCGATCTTCGAGAAGATCGATCCTTCTAGAGTTTTCCTTTTCCTCTCGTTGTCATGTTGGTTGGAGTCCCCAGACCAAGACCTCGAGACAAAGATGGTGATCGAGTCAACGTTCTTATGAAGTGCAACCTGGATCGTGAAGATTGTGTTAGTTTGCATCCCCCCCTTCATCTTACCCTACGCTTGAATCTCGGGACGAGATTCTTGTTTAGTGGGGGCGAGTTGTCACAGCCCCAATTCAGGCCTTTTTTGTATTTGCATTAGCTTCCATGCATCATGTCTAAATTTATTTGAAAATTGAAATGGGGTTGTTCAAAACCCTAGCACCAAATGGAATTCAACCAGGCTCAACTTAAAATCTTTTTCAAAGAACCCAATATGCCCTTTGAAAATGTTCATGATTTCTGATAAAGGTGAAAACCTCTGCCAAAATGATGAGCATATTGCTTGGCCATTTATGGATTTTTGAATTAACAAAAAGTATTTGAATTGGAGCCATTTAAATGCTATATATATTTTAAATGTTTCCAAATATTCTGAAGTTATTTGTGGAGCTCTGAAATAATTCAGCAAACCTCCAAGATAATTTTTAGAATTTATTTAAATGATTTAGTGCCTAAACTAAATCAGAACAGATTACAGAAAAATAGAAAAACATAAACAAAGAGAGAGAGACTAACCTGGGCCAACTTACCTGGCGCCCACCAAAGCCCACCTGGCCGGCCTGCTACTGCGCGGCCCAGCCCACAGCGCCCTGCTAGTCATCCCTAACCTCTGCCAGTAGGCAGAGGCGGGACAGCGCACACGCGCGCGAGGTGCCACGCCTCCTCCCTGCTCGCCTACCTCACCGAGGCGCCTCGAAGCCCCTCCTCGGCGCCGCTCTGGACCCCCTGACCCCCTCACTCTTCCCCTTCGTCTCTCCCTCGCCTCTCCCTCTCGCCACCGAACAGGCCCATTGCTGCCATTCGCCGTTGCCGCGACCACCGCCGTTGCGACGATGCCCCGAGCTGCTCCCGAGCTCCTTCACCTCGTCGCCAACCCCCTCACCAAGCCACATGACTGGAAGACCCCCGAAGTGCCGCCCCCGGCATATTCTTCCTCCTCGGGTCTGCGAGATCGCCGGCGACCTTCCGTCGTCACCAGCCCCTGCCTGAGCTCGCCGACCGCCTCGTCCGAACCGCCGTGAGCTTCTACGCTGTCTCCCCCTCTTCTTTGCGTCGTTTGCGCCCTCCAACCGCCTCCTCCACCGGAGCCAAGACGCTCCGCCGCAAGAGCTTGTCGCCGGCGTTGCTCCGGTGACGTTTTGGTCACGCTAATGTGCCAATCACGTCCGTCGCACCGCGTAGTGCCTCGCCCACGTTTTAGTCCGCGCGTTTGCTCGCTGTAGCCGCGCCCCCGTGCACAGCCGAACTCCGGCCGCCGCTGTCGAGCTCGCCGGTGTCGTTTCTGGCGTCCCCATGTCCAACCGCTTGGACCACTGGATGCGGCAGATCCCCAGCTATGCGTAGCGCATCTCCGCCGTCGATTTGGTCGACGGAGGACCAAATCCGCAGCCCACCGCCGCATCTGGCCTCGCCGGCGGCTAAATGCCGGCGGGTTGACCGCTTTGACCGGCAGGGTTTGACCCCATCTTCCCAGGGGTTTGACCCCTCTCTCTCACTGACGTGTGGGCCGAGGCCCCTGTTTAATTAGTGTTAGGTTTAACTAGTGTTAATTAGCTAGTTAATTAGATGATCCACTGACACATGGGCCCCACACTGCTAAAGGTTTTGTTAGGGCTAGTTTAACACTAATTATCTCAATTAGTTAACTGAGTCACTGACCAGTGGGCCCCACAGGTCAGGTTTGACCTGGCCGACCCAGTTGACCTACTGACGTCACACCGACGTCATGCTGACGCAGTAATCTGTTTTTTGGATTTTAAATAAATCCTAAATGATTTATTTATTTCAGAAAAATAACCAAAACTTCTAAAAATCATATAAAATCAATCGTAACTCCAAATGAAACAAATTATATATGAAAAATTATCAGAAAAATCCAATCTATCCATATGTACCATTTTCATGCATGTTAGAACAACTTATAGCTGCTGTTTAGCACAAATCAAACAAATGGCATTTGAATATCAACATATGGAGTTTAAATTTGAATCCTGGATTCAAACCAACTCCATTTAACCTGTTACTAGTTGCATTAGCTCAAAATGCAGCATATTGACATGTCATGATCATGCATCATATTGAGCATTGCATTTATTGTGTTCTACCTTGTTTGCCGGTGATTGTCCCCTCTTAGTAGATGACGTTCGACGATGAGTTCGATGACACCGATGAAGAACTATACTATCTTCAGAAGTGCCAGGCAAGCAAAACCCCCTTCTTCATTCCGGTACAATCCTACTCTCTCGCTCCTGCTCTCTTTTACTACATTAGGACAACAACGATTCATCTGTTACTTGCTGTGGTAGCTGAACCCCTTTATCCTCTGCATGACCTGTCATTGCCACAGTAAATAGATGAAACCCACTAGCATGAGTAGGAGTTGTTTGAGCCCTGTTGTGCCTACTTGAAAGCACATTTGCTCCCTAGGTGGTTTTGGTAATTAATGACAACATACTTTGTGGTTGGACTAATGCTTTTATCAAGTATGTCTCAGAAAAGTCAATCACTCTGGCATGGCAAAAGGACTAGAAAGGTGAACCCCTAAGATGCTAAGGAAAGGATTGGCAGGAGCTCAAGACTCCATTTTTGGTTTAGTGATCCAAGATCACATTGAGTCCATAGGAAAGCCAATACTATTAAAGGGGATGAGGTTATGATGATGATCTGGTTGCTCAAAGTGCTTAGTGATTTATCTCTCAAACTATCGGCAATCTTTCACTCCAACATAAACCCATAAGTAATCTCGGTCCCACCGATTTCAAACTCATCACACCGAGATGAACCACCTCACCATATAGCCAAACCCTAAAATTTCGGATTTTCCGATTCCAAACTCGGTCATACGAAATTGGTGTTGCCAAGCTTCAGTATCCTACGTACTCAAATCGGTGTCACCGAGATGAGAAAGTCGGTCCCACCGAGATTGGCAAACCCTAGACTTTGGAAGAATCGGACTAACCGAGATTGTATTTTCGGTCCCACCGAAAATCCCAACGTTCACAAGATTTGAACGTTCACAAGATTTGAACTTTGGTCTGACCGAGATTGGTCAAATGTGTGTAACGGTTGGATTTTGTGTGGAGGCTATAAATACCCCTCCACCTCCTCTTCATTCGTGGAGAGAGCCATCAGAAAGAACTACCACTCCTACCTTACATTTCTGAGAAGAAAACTACCTACCCTTGTGTTGAGATCAAGTTGCTCCACTCCCACCATATGAAACTTGATTTCTAGCCTTCCCAAGTTGCTTTCCACTCAATCCCTTCTTCCACCACAGCAAAATCAGTGAGGAGAGTTGAGTGTTGGGGAGATTATCATTTGAAGCACAAGAGCAAGGAGTTCATCATCACCAACACCATCTATTACCTTTTGGAGGTGGTGCCTCCTAGATTGGTTAGGTGTCACTTGGGAGCCTCCGTCATGATGTGGAGTTGAACCAAGGAGTTTGTAAGGGCAAGGAGATCGCCTACTTCGTGAAGATCTACCCCGAGTAAGGCTAGTCCTCCGTGGGCGTAAGCCATGATGGCATAGACAAGGTTGCTTCTTCGTGGACCCTTCGTGGGTGGAGCCCTCCGTGGACTCTCGCAGCCGTTACCCTCCGTGGGTTGAAGTCTCCATCAACGTGGATTGACGATAGCACCACCTATCGGAACCACGAGAAAAATCTCCGTGTCTCCAAATTGCGTTTGCTCTTCACAATCTCTCCCTTACTATTCGTGCAATTTACTTTCCGCTGCCCTATACTCTAGATTGCATGTTTAGTATGTTGCTCGACTTGTATGCATGATGCTTGTCTTGATCTTCATTATGAACTTGCTAAGAACTTATGTTAATCAAAAGGCATAAACTTTTATCTTGTCGAGTTGTCTAATCACCCCCCCTCTAGACACTCTTGCCTTCAACGATCCTACAATTGGTATCAGAGCATTGGTCTCCATTGCTTTGGTTTGCACACCATTGGAGGAAGATGGACGTGTCTACGTTTGGGAGTGTTAGTCATAGAGTGCCTATTCTTGATGGAGCGTCTTATAACTCGTGGAGGATTGAAATGCTTGCTATCTTTAAGATGTACAACTTGCGCAAATATGTTGAAACCTCATATGTACCACCATGTGACCCCTTGCACCCTTCTATGGATGAAGAGCTTGATTTGCTTCGTAACCTTAGAACTGTCAATCTTATCATTAGAGGCTTGCCGGATAACTTGCTTAAGCTTGTCACAAACTTTGAGTGCGCCCATGCTATGTGGAAGTTCTTGGAAGAACTTTATCCGGACTACTCTTTGAGAGGTCTTGATGAAATTCTATACAAGACTGTTGAATTTGATATGTTGCGCCCCAATGATCCCAACTTTGATAAATGCTTCTTTGAGCTTCGTGATCTTATGAAACGGAAGGGTGTTTCCGGACTTATCAATGTTCTTGTTAGAAATGCACTTGTATTGCATTCCGATGATTATTATCACGTTGATAAAACTGATGCAAGTCATTGTCAAATTGACCTAGGTATTGATGATGAATTATCTATGGGTCAATATGATGATGAGCATGAGCATGATGACGTTTCGGACACCGAGCTAGACAAGATCATGAAGAGTCTCAGTCTTATGGCAAATCTGAGAGACTACATATCCGGTGGAAAAGAGTGGATTCTTGATAGTGGATGCACCGATCACATGACCGGAGATGAAGACATGTTTTGAGAGCTTACAAAGAACAATGGTCCACGCAAGTATGTGACTTTTGGAGACAACTCCAAGGGTAAGGTACTTGGCCTTGGTAAGGTGGCCATATCTCATGATAGCTCCATTAAAAATGTCATGCTTGTTGAATCTCTTGGATACAATTTACTTTCCGTGTCTAGATTAGCTGACTTTGGATTCAACGTGCTATTCACCAAAGTAGATTGCCAAGTTTTTCGTAGTGACAATCATAACATGGTTTTTACTGGCATTCGTAGAGGTGACCTATACATTGTCGATTTCACTAAGAAAGCTCAACCTAGAACTTGCTTTGTTGCTAAATCTGCTAAAGGCTGGCTTTGGCATAGAAGGCTTGGACATGTTGGTATGCGAAATCTAGATAAGCTAATCAAAGGTGATCACATTCTTGGTGTTAAAGATGTTTTCTTTGACAAAGATAGACTCTGCAATGCATGTCAAGCAGGAAAACAAGTAGGTGGAAGTCATCCCGTGAAGAATATCATGACCACAAGGAGACCGCTTGAGCTTCTTCATATGGATCTCTTCGGTCCCAATGCTTACAAAAGCCTTGGTGGTAACTCCTTTGGTCTAGTTATTGTTGATGACTTTTCCAGATTTACGTGGGTATTTTTTCTTGATGACAAATCGCAAGTTCGAAAATCTTCAAAACCTTTGCTAGAAAGGCTCGAAATCAGTTTGAAGTAAAGATCAAGAAGGTTCGGAGGACAACGGAACGGAGTTCAAGAACGCCCATGTGGACTCTTTTCTCGATGAGGAAGGGATTCTACATGAGTTCTCAGCTACGTACACACCTCAACAAAACGGGGTTGTTGAGAGGAAGAACCGAACGCTCATTGAGATGGCAAGGACAATGCTTGATGAATATAAGACACCAAAACACTTCTGGGGTGAAGCCGTCGAGACAG
This sequence comes from Aegilops speltoides, assembly GCA_021437245.1. Taxonomy (NCBI): domain Eukaryota; kingdom Viridiplantae; phylum Streptophyta; class Magnoliopsida; order Poales; family Poaceae; genus Aegilops; species Aegilops speltoides. Next base: position 236,562,474 of record CM038143.1, read on the forward strand.
CTTGTCATGCCATCAACAGACTTTATCTTCACAAGCTCCTCGGGAAGACTTCATACGAGCTCCTTACGGGTAACAAACCCCAAGTGGGATATTTTCGTGTTTTTGGTTCAAAGTGCTATATTCTTGATAAGCATCGTCGGTCTAAATTTGCTCCTAAAACTCATGAAGGCTTTTTCCTCGGTTATGGATCAAACTCTCACACCTACCGTGTCTACAATAATTTCACTCGAAAGGTTGAAGAGACGGTAGATGTGAAGTTTGATGAATCTAATGGCTCATAAGTAGAGCAAGTGCCTATTGATGTAGGAGACAAGGACCCATCGGAAGCCATTCAAGATTTATCCATTGGAAAGATTAGTCCCATGGAAGTGAAGGAGAGTACCTCATCTACATATGTGGAGCCCCCTACCTCACGGCAAGGTGAACCTCAAGGCAACATGGAGGCCTCCACAAGTGGAACTCACCAAGATGAGGAAGTGCGACAAGAAGATCCACCACAACCTCCTTCTCCACCACCTCAAGACAACACCAACAACACGGATGAAGAAGAAGATGAGGATGATGAGGAAGCTCAGCCACGACCACGACAAAAGCTATCCCGAGTTCGAGCAAGAGTCAAGAAGGACCATCCTGTGGAACAAATGATGAATGACATCGACTCCGGGAGAATCACTCGCTCTAAAACTCGTTTAGCTAACTTTTGTGAGCATTACTCATTTATTTCCAGTCTTGAACCTATGAAGGTAGAAGAAGCGCTTGAAGACCCGGATTGGGTGAACGCTATGCATGAAGAGCTGCACAACTTCGAGAGGAACAACGTCTGGTCTTTGGTAGAAAGCCCAATGATGACCAAAACGTCATTGGAACCAAATGGGTATTTCGGAACAAGCAAGATGAAGATGGACAAGTCATCCGCAACAAGGCTCGTCTTGTAGCACAAGGTTACACACAAGTCGAAGGTATGGACTATGGTGAGACCTATGCCCCCGTTGCTAGACTTGAGTCCATTCGCATTCTTCTTGCTTATGCCAACCACCATAACATTACTCTCTATCAAATGGACATTAAAAGTGCTTTTCTAAATGGTGAAATTGAGGAGGAAGTATTTGTGAAACAACCTCCGGTTTGTGAATCCTAAAAGCCTAATCATGTTTACAAATTGCACAAAGCTCTTTATGGCCTTAAACAAGCTCCTAGAGCTTGGTACAAATGCTTGACTAGCTTTCTTCTTGAAAAAGGATTTGAGATCGGAAAAATAGACTCAACGCTGTTCACAAAAAGGGTTAACGGTGAACTATTTGTGTGCCAAATATATGTCGATGATATTATCTTTGGATCAACTAACCCTGATTTTAGTGAGAAGTTTGGAAAGCTTATGTCGGAGAAGTATGAGATGTCCATGATGAGTGAACTCAAGTTCTTCCTTGGGTTGCAAATCAAGCAATCTAAGGAGGGTACTTTTGTCTCACAAACTAAGTACACTAAGGATCTCTTCAAGAAGTTCAACATGCAAGAGAGCAAAGGTATGAGAACCCCATGCCTACTAATGGACATAATGACTTGACTAAAGATGGAGAACACTGTTGATCAAAAGGTTTATCGATCCATGATTAGTTCTCTACTATATCTACGTGCTTCTCGTCACGATATAATGTTGAGTGTATGCATGTGTGCTCGATATCAAGCTGCTCCTAAAGAATGTCATCTTAAAGCTGTTAAAAGAATTGTGAGATATTTGATACACACACCTAACTTTGGCATTTGGTATCCTAAGAGGGCCTCTTTCGATCTTGTTGGCTATTCCGACTCGGACTATGCCGAGACAAGATAGATAGAAAGTCAACTTCGGTACATGTCAATTTCTCGGTCGATCCCTTGTATCTTGGTCATCCAAGAAACAAAACTCGATATCATTATCTCTCGCGAAGCGAATATATTGCTGCTGGTTAGTGTTGTGCTCGGTTGCTATGGATGAAACAAATGCTTAAGGACTATGGGATACATGCGAGACATGTTCCTTTGCTTTGTGACAATGAGAGTGCAATTAAGATTGGACACAATCCCGTGCAACACTCTCGCACGAAACACATTGAAGTTCGTCACCATTTTATTCGTGATCACATTGCTAAGGGTGACATTGATCTTAAGCATGTTCGCATCTTGACAAACAGCTTGCAGATATCTTCACAAAACCACTTGATGAGAAAGTGTTTTGTCGCTTAAGGAGTGAGTTGAACATCATTGATGCTTCAAACTTGGAGTGAAAACTCCATTGATGCATGCAAGGCATGAGCCTAATTGACTGATCCTTGATATTTCTCTTATGATGATGATCATATGTCTTGGACACATTTGCCCCCTTGTATTGCATCTAACTCTTTGCAGGTACTTGGATGGTCTACATTCTACAAGATTATCACACTCACTCAAATCATGAGTAATCTTGTCATTGACCAAGTATCTAGCTCTTTGGGATGTTGAGTTCAAGGAACGAAATTCCACATATCCTTTTTGACATCATATACTTCTAGTACTTCACTCATGTCATATTGGATATTCTTGAGTATTTCCTTGCTTGCCTAATCCATGTAGGAAGATGAACTATACAATTGGAACTGGTGCTCCAACTTCACATTCTATGAGCATCAACATCAAGTTCACCTACATGAGCACAAGCAACAACAAGCCCAAGGTATGTTTTTCACATCTTGAAAAAGCTTTGCTCAAAGACATGAGTACAAGCAGCTTCAAAAGATGTGATCACATCAAATGCTTAACCGAAAAATGGTAACCCCATTTTGAGCTTAAACGATGAGTATGACCTATGATCAAATGTTCTCATTTGACTCCTAGGTCAATATACTCAAACATAGGTGACCTAGTCGCCGACCCCTGTCTAGATGAAGTACATATGTTTTGGAGTTTTTCTGTCTTTCTCTTATGCTCTCTCATTAATTAAAAAAAAACTTCATCTAGCAATCTCTTTCATTTCTGTTTCTTCTGTTCTTGTGTATATCCTTTAGCTCTGATAAATTTCCTGAAAATCATTTACAAATTCATTGCAAATCTTCAGAAACATTCCTTGCAAAATGAGCTGAATTATTTCAGTATTTCCTTGGAATTAAACTCGAGTCACCGATTCACTCACTTGGTCGATCGAAAAAGGATCTGCCCTAAGTCTCGACTTTCGGACTCACCGATCCATATCAATTCGGTGTCACCGATTTACATTCACCAGGATATCATCTTCTACAGCTCATCTAAATGATCTCTTCTGCATACTTAATTTGCTCAGTTGTGATTCTTAAGGAACCCACTTCTTTCCTTCCATCTTTCCTGTCCTTCCTGGTTTACTGTCCTTTTCGGCACTTGATGTCAAAGGGGGAGAAGATTTAGGGGGAGCTGGGGAGCTTAAGGGAAGATTGGAGGATAAGGGGAGAAAAGATATTTTAAAGGAAGAAAAACATCCTTACCTTAAGGGGGAGAGGATCACATCAAAGCTTTGCCATATTTCACTGTGATAATACATTTGGCATTATTCTTTTGATTTTGCTTCTCTTGCTCTCACTTTTGGTATCTTCTGAAAAGTACAATTGGTATCTTATACAATTGGTATCTTAAAAAAAATACAATTGGTATCTTAAAAAAGCACAATTGGTATCTTATGAAAAGCAAAATTCTCTCAGAGCTCATTGAAAATCTTGGGAGACATGTTGGCTGATTCAAGCTAGTGCTCAACATGAGACACTCTTTATACATGTCATCCCTGGCTTGGTACTCTTGATGTTCTTGATATTGGTTGAAGAACTACTCTTGTGTTATCTAACCTTGTTTTCCCAAGTTTATTTCTTCAGGTACAATACCAAGGAACTTCAAGGTAAGTATATGCATCTTGCAGAATGTGCATGATGGTGACTTGCTTGTGAATACTTGTTTGCAAGAAATCACCATGCACATATGCATCATCTCTCATTACCTTCATTCTGTCTCGATGCATATAGCCAAGCTGCATGTAGCACATCTTGCTTTTCTCTCATGTGTGCTTGTGGTAGTCCAAAACCAAAATCTAAAATCTTGCACACTTGTAGGGGAGCTTGTGTACTACATGTTTGTCAAAGCTTTAATGATAATCCTGTCTTTCTTTCATAGCTTTGATATCTTTTTTTCGTGTGTTGCCATCAATTACCAAAAGGGGAGATTGAAAGCACATTTGCTCCCTAGGTGGTTTTGGTAATTAATGACAACATACTTTGTGGTTGGACTAATGCTTTTATCAAGTATGTCTCAGAAAAGTCAATCACTCTGGCATGGCAAAAGGACTAGAAAGGTGAACCCCTAAGATGCTAAGGAAAGGATTGGCAGGAGCTCAAGACTCCATTTTTGGTTTAGTGATCCAAGATCACATTGAGTCCATAGGAAAGCCAATACTATTAAAAGGGGATGAGGTTATGATGATGATCTGGTTGCTCAAAGTGCTTAGTGATTTATCTCTCAAACTATCAGCAATCTTTCACTCCAACATAAACCCATAAGTAATCTCGGTCCCACCGATTTCAAACTCAGTCACACCAAGATGAACCACCTCAGCCATATAGCCAAACCCTAAGAATTTCGGATTTTCCGATTCCAAACTCGGTCATACCGAAATTGGTGTTGCCAAGCTTCTGTAACCTTCTGTACTCAAATCGGTGTCACCGAGATGAGAAAGTCGGTCCCACCGAGATTGGGAAACCCTAGACTTTGGAAGAATCGGACTAACCGAGATTGTATTTTCGGTCCCACCGAAAATCCCAACGTTCACAAGATTTGAACTTTCGGTCCCACCGAGTTGTCAACTTCGGTCTGACCGAGATTGGTCAAATGTGTGTAACGGTTGGATTTTGTGTGGAGGCTATAAATACCCCTCCACCTCCTCTTCATTCGTGGAGAGAGCCATCAGAAAGAACTACCACTCCTACCTTACATTTCTGAGAAGAAAACTACCTACCCTTGTGTTGAGATCAAGTTGCTCCACTCCCACCATATGAAACTTGATTTCTAGCCTTCCCAAGTTGCTTTCCACTCAATCCCTTCTTCCACCACAGCAAAATCAGTGAGGAGAGTTGAGTGTTGGGGAGATTATCATTTGAAGCACAAGAGCAAGGAGTTCATCATCACCAACACCATCTATTACCTTTTGGAGGGTGGTGCCTCCTAGATTGGTTAGGTGTCACTTGGGAGCCTCCGTCATGATGTGGAGTTGAACCAAGGAGTTTGTAAGGGCAAGGAGATCGCCTACTTCGTGAAGATCTACCCCGAGTAAGGCTAGTCCTCCGTGGGCGTAAGCCATGATGGCATAGACAAGGTTGCTTCTTCGTGGACCCTTCGTGGGTGGAGCCCTCCGTGGACTCTCGCAGCCGTTACCCTCCGTGGGTTGAAGTCTCCATCAACGTGGATTGACGATAGCACCACCTATCGGAACCACGAGAAAAATCTCCGTGTCTCCAAATTGCGTTTGCTCTTCACAATCTCTCCCTTACTATTCGTGCAATTTACTTTCCGCTGCCCTATACTCTAGATTGCATGTTTAGTATGTTGCTCGACTTGTATGCATGATGCTTGTCTTGATCTTCATTATGAACTTGCTAAGAACTTATGTTAATCAAAAGGCATAAACTTTTATCTTGTCGAGTTGTCTAATCACCCCCCCTCTAGACACTCTTGCCTTCAACGATCCTACACTACTCATTCATGCTTGTTTGTCATGCCTGCTACTGCTTAGAGTTGAGTCAGGTCTCATTCATCGGGGAGGAATCAAAGGTGTGTGAACATGTCCTACTGCGTCTGAACTAAGTGTGTGAACACGATTTGGTAAAGGTAGCGGTGAGAGGCCATGTAGGAGTACATGGTGGGTTGTCTCATTGAAACCGTCCTCAGGAACTGAGTTCTATGTTTGTGATCCATGAACAGCTACTACCACACATTGGAATGCTTAAGTGCCCCTGTCAACTTATTAATCAACTCGATCACTGTCCAGGAGTTGCAACTAGTTTCTGGTGTTTGTATGTAGTGTTAGAAGTCTACCAAGTGGCACCCGGTACAGGTGGGCTTGGGGCGATTAAACACGATGGCCTGTGTACCAAGCGGCACCCGGATGGTGGGCTTGGGAACCCTGCACACATCGTTTGGGGCCGTGAGTGACACCCCGGCCGGATCTCCTTGTGGATGGAACCTGAATAGGCGATAAACCTGGACGAGAGACTTGTATGGTTAGTCAGGTCGTGGCCGACACCCTCGCCACGCTTCCGCTTGAAGGTTGCCGAGATACATGACGTGTACGTGCTGATAAGTGGCGAGAGCGTGTGTGAAGAAGTACACCCCTGCAGGGTTAACATCATCTATTCGAATAGCTGTGTCCGCGGTAATGGACTTCTGGGTTGCCTGTACAGTTCATAGACAAGTGAAAGTGGATACTCTAAAATGCACAAGATAAGCGTGAGTGCTATGGATGGCGTTCCCGTAGGAAGACGGCAGCGGATCCATAGTGGTGTATTGGTTGGTGAATATGTGGACTCGTGTGTGCCACCTCAAAGAGTTACATTGCAGTCGTAGTTCAGGATAGCCACTGAGTCAAAGCTGGCTTGCTACAGCTAAACTCCACCACCCCCCTTTGTTGATAATGATGCATATGTAGATAGTT